>CM075978.1:188756617-188936789 GCA_038087875.1 Malacoraja senta
TCCCATAACCTGTCACCTGAAGATAGACACAACATGCTGGAGTAACTCAACAGGTTAGGCAGCATCTCAGGGCTCTTAGGGCTAACTGAATCAAGGGATATGGGGAAAAAGCAGGAACAGGATACTGATTGGCAGTGAATAGCAGTGTTGGCTCGAAGGGCCGAATGGCCTAATCCTGCACCTATTTTCTATGTTTCTATATTTCTATCTCTACAGAATAGGAATAGGTGACAAGTCTGAAGAAAGTTTCCGACCCAAAACGTCACTTCTCCTTTTCTCCAGAGATGTTGCCTGACCTACTGAGTTACTCCTGCATTTTGAGTCCATTTCCAATTTTGATCACCATGCTTGTACATTGAAAGGTTACACTCATTAGAATATCATGTCAACCACAGTCTTTAAAATCCAAGCAGAGACTGAAACCCAGCCAATATTCCTTTCCTTTCCAACAAGCAAGAAGAACAGAAGACATTTTGTTGTTTGCATGGTTTCTGGGCTTCTCATCAGAATCACCAACTGAGTCCAACCTGGAAATTGCCCTGGAGTTTTATGGTCTTTTGCTGTTAATTTGCCAATGCGGTTGGCTTGAGAAGTTTATTGTTTTAAAATTGTTTGACTCCCATTTTTAAAGGCAAAGATGTAGTCATGCCCTGCCAATAGATTCCCTAACGATAAGCTAACGTCTCAGCCAAGTCAACTCTGGGCAACTTTGTACAAGAATCACAATTTCAGTTTTGTAATTGTTCTTTAGAGATACAGCACGGAAACAGGCCCTTTTGTCCAGCAAGACCATGCCGACCAGCGATCCCGCACACTAACACTATCCAACACACACTAGGAACAGTTTACGATTATACCAAGCCAATTAACCTGCAAACCTGTACATTTTGGAGAGTGAGAGGAAACCGGAGCACCCGGATAAAATCCACGCGATCACAGGGCGAACGTACAAACTCCGTGTAGACAGCACCTGTAGTCAGGATCAAACCCGGATCCCTGGCGCTGTAAGGCAGCAACTCTACCGCTGTGCTACCGTGGCACCTCTGTATTGAGGTGGAATAGAAATCTGTTTGCATTCGTGAAAAGCAGGCAGAGTAAAGGGCCTGTCCCATTTACGCGTCCTTGGCTCGCAAATTAAGCGTAGGGGCACCGTATGACCGCGCAGGGCCGGTCCCACTTGGAAGCGCGGAGGTGTATGGAGTTGTGCGGGGCTGGTCCCGACATCACGCGGGGTTCCGAAATTTTGCAGTGAACGAAATCTTCGCACGCCAACGGCCTGTCGCGGAACTGACGGCCAAAGTGGGACAGGCCCAAGACCCTGGCGTGACGCAACGTCTCACCTTCAACAGCAGCAGAAGCAGGCAAACGATCGCCGAACTCGGCCTGGGGCTCACGGCCGTTGCGGTCCGGATCCGCCCCCACTTCTACTCCCAGAGCGGGGCCAAGAAAATTGAAGATAGACACAAAATGCAGGAGTAACTCTACGGGACCAGCAGCATCTCTGGAGAGAAGCAATGGGTGATGTTTCGGGTCAAGACCCTTCTTTTCAGACTGAAGATGCTGCTGGTCCCGCTGAGTTACTCCAGCTTTGTGTCCATCTTCAAATGACGTCACGCGCTCCAGACGGCTGTGCGTACGCATGTAATCGCGCCCGAACTTCACTCGACTGTCTCGGCTCAACGCGACCACGAGGCCGCGTAATTTGCGTGCCAAGGACATGTAAGTGGGACAGGCCCTTAACTATTCCAAGTTACTGAAGGAGGGTCCCGGCCTAAAACATCACCCATTCCTTTTCTCCAGAGATGCTGCCTGACCTGTTGAGTTACTCCAGCATTTTCGGCTATCGAAACCATTCTAAGACCTAAACTAATCATTAAAATGCAAGAAACCATTGAACACCGGGCCCCAACATATCGGAAACATTGGAGTGAATGTATGGTCCACCAGTTGGAGCGGCACTGTGGCGCAGCGGGTAGAACTGTTGCCTCACAGCATCAGAGACCTGGGTTCGATCCTGACTACGAGTGCTGTCCGTTTGGAGTTTGTACGTTCTTCCTTGCCCACGTGGATTTCCTCCATGTGCTCCGGTTTCCTCCCACATCCCAAAGAAGTGCAGCTGTGTAGGTTAATTGGCTTCTGCAAATTGGTGTGTAGGATGGTGTAACATAGAACTAGCATTTGACAGCACAGGGCCTATATTTGCTGGAGTTTAAAAGAATGAAGGGGGACCTCATTGAAACGTACAGAATACAGAAAGGCTTGGATAGAGTGGATGTGGAGAGGATGTTTCCCTAGTGGGAGAGTCTTAGACTAGGGGTCATAGTCTCAGAATTAAACAACGTTCTTTTACGAAGGAGATGAGGAGGAATTTCTTTAGTTAGAGGGCGGTGAATCTGAGGAATTGTTTGCCACAGTAGGGTGTGGAGGCCAAGTCAGTGGTTATATTTAAGGGAGAGATCGATAGATTCTTGATTAGTACGGGTGTCAGAGGTTATGGGTGGAAGGCAGGAGAATCGGGTTTGGAGGGAGAGATAGATCAGCCATGATTGAATGGCGGAGTGGGCCGAATGGCCTAATTCTACTCCTATCACTTATAATCTTATGATCTTACGACCTAGCACACTGGTGATCGATGGTCAGCGTGGACCTGTTGGGGCAAAGGGCATGTTTCCACGCGGTATCTGCAAACTCTAAACTAATCAAGTTGGAGTGATCAATGCTGTCACTTTGCAGACCTGCTCCCAGAGTGAAGCTGTTATTGGGTTGCAAGGCAGGGATACTCCACAAAGCTCATCTCTCTCAAACCCTCAGGATAAATGCAATCACCAGAAGGGTTTGTTCATTAGGTTATGAAGCTGCTCGGACACAAAACCCAGGTTCCAGGTCCCACGACAATATGGACTAAAGCCAATATTCTTAATTCCTGGCACAACTCGGAATCCTCACGTTAACGGGATCAATGGAAAAAGACTCATGTCAATTATAAAACAGTAAACCCAATTATCTTGAAAAGAAAGACAAATATTTTAAATGATAATAGGCTCCATGAACACTTGACTGAAATCATACTTAATTTTAAATTGTGGCGATCATGAATGCAATACTTGAAGTAAAGTTGTTAAGCTTTTAAAATATACAGACTCCACAGGACTGTTTTTCTTTTAAAGGCGCAGCACAATGGCGCAGAAGTAGGGAGTAGCACAAGTATTTTCTGTTTTAATAGTAATTCTGCTTTACAGCGCCAGAGACCCGGGTTCGATCCTGACGACAGGCGCTGTCTGTATGGATTGTATACATTCTCCCCGTGACCGCGTGGGTTTTCCGACATAAACAAAATTCGACAACATATTTGAAAATTGAAACAATTCTGGCCCCAATAGAACAACTCAGTATGTGCTTCTATTTACTAGGGCATGAGCAAGGGCAGACTACAATCACAGTGGACCATAATTTCTTAAATTAAGAAGCAGTATATTTAAAGTAAGTAGGGATGACTTGCTCTGGTCACAGAGTCTAGTAACATCATGAATGATTTACAAAGGAGGATGAATTTTCTCAAACATATCTCCCTGGTCTACAGTCAATAGGAAAATAAGATAGGACCCAGCAGTATTGTCTTGGAATAGCACAAAACGGCGGGGACTTTTGAGAATGCGTTAGTTTATGTTCATAAGTTACAGGAGCAGAATTAGGCCATCAACTCTACTCTGCCATTCAATCATGGGTGATCTACCTCTCCCTCTCAACCCCATTCTCCTGCCTTCTCCCCATAACCCCTGGCATCCATACTAATCAAGAATCTGTCTATCTCTGCCTTAAAAATATCCATGACTTTGCCTCCACAGATTCACCACCATCTGGACTAAAGAAATTCCTCCTCATCTCCTTCCTAAAGATACGTCCTTTTATTCTGAGACCCTCCACTGGTCTTTTAGCATTACTGGATAGCACGCAACAAAAAGCTTTTCACTGTACCTTGGTACATGTGACAATAAACTAAACTAAACTAATTTTTTCAAAACGCAATCATTTAATACCACTCCCCTCTATTTCTCCATACCTCAATTTCCTTCAAACACGTACTATCGTAGGCACTATCGCAACACTTAATAAACAGATATATGGATATGCCAGGTTTAGTGGGATATGGGCCAAACACAGGCAGGTAGGACTAGTATAGATGGGACTTGTTGTTTGGTGTGGACAAGTTGGAACCAAAGGCCTGTTTCTATGCTGCATGAATCTAACGACGAATTTTTCATTCTATTGAACAATTCTCTTTGAACATTATTATTAATCGTGTATCCAACATCTGTTCTGAAGCCTAACCATCCATTATGCAAGAAGGTTTTCTCTGATGTTACCCCTGGCTCTTTTGGACAATTTATCTTAAATCTGTGTCCTCCTAACCTTTGGTTATAATAGTTTAAACGATGTGTACTTAGAAAAGGTCTGTAGACGAGCCTCTACGGGCCAAATATTAATTTAAAACATTTTCTCATGTTTTTATATGTATCTAAGGGTTCAAGGGAGCTACCAACTCACAAAATGCATGCATCAATATTTAGAACTAATTACTGCTAAATTCTCAAACATTAACCTGTCTTTCTATTTCTATTGTTGATGGATGTTTTTTGAGCACATTCTACTTTTACTGAATTTTTCCAGCAGTACACATTTCTAATACTAATATTAAATTGAGCGGTACTTAGGGTTTAATAACATTAAATATGTCAAGTACTAAGTAAACCGCTGGCAATTGTTTCTAAGTAACTTACCTGAATTACTTCCAGCTGTTGCTACGTTTGTCGTGCCAAAGATCAATAGTCATGAAATATTCTGCATCTAAATCATTCCCTTGAAAAGGAAATTGGTTTCTTATGATTTAAAAAAAATAGTTTCTATCTCAAAGTGACCCTGGAGGATGGAGTTCTTCGTATGTTCTGTAGGGTTGGATCTTGTACAACACTGCTGCTCAATTTAAGAGTTTTATTATCATATGTCCCAGATAGAACCATGAAATACTTACTTGCAGCAGCACTACAGAATATGTAAGCATAGTGTTCTGTAAACAGTATAATAAATGATTAAATATCAGGAGGGCTGGCTCCGTCCAGGGGGTGGAGTTGGATTCACTGGAGATGGTCTTGGAGGGTAGGATGCTCTTCAAACTGCAGAGCATCCTGGACAATACAGCTCACCCCCTCATGAAACACTGGACAACCTGAGGAACACCTTCAGCAGCAGACTGGTTCCACCAAGATGCAGCACAGAAACGCCACAGGAGATCCTTTTCCCCTGTGGCTATCCTTTTTCCTGTGGCTATCAAACTGTACAACTCCTCCCCCTTCTGTCATGGGGTAGACTGAGACTGACTCCCCTACCCCCTACCCCCCCCTCCCCAATCTTTGCACATCCACGATCCTGGACTTTCCACTCATCACTTTAATTTCATGTTTCATGTACCTTGTTGTGTTTTATGATGTCGGCAGACCAATTTCCCTCCTGGGATAAATTAAGTTCTGTCCTATCGTATCGTGTATATCGTACATATATATCTATATTACTAAAAGTCTGATCTTGACCACTTCCTATTGTTCTGTATATTGATTTTAGAAAAAACGCTGCCACTTACGGCTGTGAAAAATCGATGAAAAATAAAAGAGTTATTAGTGTTTAAAAAATGTTGAGATTCTCTCTCCTGAAGGCCACGCCCCTTCCGGAGGGACTATAAAACCCGGAAGTGTTGAGTGCCTCAGTCAGTCTCTGCAAGCTGGGGGAGCGAGAGGGTCACGTCTCTCAGTCTGAGCTGTGAATAACACTGCCTGAAGTGGAAAGAAACTGCACTTGAATTTGGTGGCCTTGCACCCTGCTTGAAATGAAATTTTTTTTTTTTTTTTTTGAAAATATTTTTTATTGGAGATAAGTACACAACCTATTAACATCATTACCAGTCTTACATTTTTGAATTGATAATATTGTCAATTATTATTACATTGTCTCCAATACCTTTCTATGTTTCTATGTCTCCAATACCTTTTGCCTTTTTGTTTTTTTTAAACTAGATAGAACTAAAAAGATAGATGAAGTAAAGAAAGAAAAGAGAGAGAAGAAAAGAGAGAGAAAGAAAAAAAAAAAAAAAAAAAAAAATAAAAAAAAAACAGAAAAGAAAAAGATAGTTAAAGAAGAATGGAAAAATTTATTAAAATAAAAAACTTCATTCGAGATATATTCGTACAATTCAGAGTCTAGCATTTCATCCATTCTTTAGCCCGAGTGTTAGTCAGGTTCCTGTGCTGAACCATTCTGACCCTTTAAATAATCAATAAAGGGAGACCATGTTCCAACGAATAATTCCTGTTTGTCCAACAGGGAAAATCTGATTCTTTCCACGTTTAAGGTCTCCGTCATTTCTATAATCCACATTTTGATTGTGGGGGTTATAGGGCCTTTCCAAAATTTTAGAATTAATTTTTTCCTGTTATTATACTATAATCAATAAAGTTTCTTTGTGTTGTTGTAAATGTTTGATTTAATTCTAATGTTCCGAGTATTATTAATTTTGGATCCGGGTCCAATTGTGTGCTGGTCACTTTAGGTATTATACTGAAAATATTTACCCAGAATTTTTTTATTTTTATACAGTTTGCAAACATATGAGATAAGTTAGCTTCTAAATGTTGACATTTATCACATATAGGTGAGATATGTTGAAAGATTTTATGTAATTTTGTTTTTGAATAATGTAACCTATGTATTACTTTAAATTGTATTAAAGAATGTCTGGCATTTAATGAACATTGATGTATGTGTTGTAAACTTTCTTCCCAAGTATCTTTCGTTATTATTTGATTTAATTCTTTTTCCCATGTTTGTCTGTGTAAGTCCGTCGATGGAATGTCACTGTCTAATAGAATATTATATATATAAGATATTAATTTTTCTGTATTAGGATGTTTATTCCAACATTCGTCAAGAATTTCTGAATTTCTAATTCGAAAATTTTGAGTATTCGATTTTACATAATCTCTGAGTTGAAGATATCTGAAAAAATCATTTCCTCGAAGTCCATAAGTCTGTTGCAACTCCTGAAATGTCAGAAAAGTGCCTTCCTTGTAAAGTTGTCCCATATTTTTAATTCCATAATTCTTCCATTGTGTAAAACCCCTGTCCAACCATGAGGGCTTAAACAAAGGGTTATTCACAATTGGAAGAAAAAGTGATAAATTATCTAATTTTAATGTCTTTTTTAATTGTTTCCAAATTCGTATAGCACTAAATATTATAGGGTTTTCCCTATAAATTTTTTTGTTTAATTTAGACGTAGCAAATAATATCGAGCCGATATCAAAAGGTAAACAATCTTCCTTCAATCTAGTTTTTGAATAATATAATCTATGTAAAATTTTAAATTGAATTAAATTATGTCTTGCATTAATCGAACATTTGTGTATATATATCAAATACTTTTCCCATGTAACCTTTGTAATTTTATCATTAATTCCCGTTCCCAATCTTCTCTAAGTACCTCTGTCGATGGTAGGTCTATATTTAAAATACTATTATATAAATATGATATTAATTTCTGTGAGTCAGCCTTAATATTCATTGCTTCTTCCAGTAAATCAAAAGTTATGTTTTGATATCCTTGTATGTATTTCTTCTTGAAATCGCAAATCTGAAGATATTTAAAATATTGGTTATTTTTCATTTTTAATTTTAATTGTAATTGTTGGAATGATAATACGTTTCCCATTTCATACATATCACCGATCCTTTTAATTCCCATTCTTTCCCATTCTTTCCTTTCCCAACTCTCAGTCTAGGCAGGGATCAGTCTGGTGAGGTTGAGTGTAACCCGTACAACAAAACTGCTTCAGATCAGCCCCATCAATAAATCCCTGCCCCAACCCAAATAGTCACTCTTCCGCATCAACGTGATGCTTTTTCCATTTCACGCTAAATGTGATTAGCAATTAGTGCCAATTTGGGAACAATTTAGTGAGGTAGTCCATAATCGCTCAGAGCTTAACTGAGAAAATCCATATTCAATACCCAAGGGTCCCTTAACATATCAGATAAAAGAAACATTCTCCTCATCAAACTAGGTCCTATTTAATCCATAGAAGCCGCAGCATTAAGAAATGTCTTTGATGTTAATGTTGACATGATACTGACGCATAGTTCTCATCATTTTTCTTCAACTTCTCTTCACCGTTTAGTCTCCTTTCCTGTTTTGCACCAACATAATTTTATATTGAGTGAGGATCAAACAATGAAGGCCACTTTCTAAACCACAATAAATTAGTTTTCAACCACAGAAACTAAGTATGGAATTCATTGCCACAGAAGGCCAAGTCAATGGAGATCGGTAGATTCTTGATTAGTACGGATGTCAGGGTTTATGAGGAGAAGGCAGGAGAATGGGGTTAGGATGGAAAGATAGATCGGCCACGATCGAATGGCAGAGTAGACTTGTTTGGCCGAATGTCCTAATTCTGCTCCTATAACTTATGAACATGAATTTATTAACTTTACAGTCGATATTGCAATGGTATTAGTTCATTTCAGTTTAGTTTATTGTCACGTGTACAGTGAAAAGTTTTTGAGGCGTGCTATCTAGTCAGCGGAAAGACAATACATGATTATAATCGAGCCATTTACAGTGTACAGATACATGATAAGGGAATAACGTTTCGTGCAAGGTAAAGCCAGCAAAGGATAGTCCGAGGGTCACCAGTGAGGTAGATAGTAGTTCAGGTTATAGTTCTGAGATAGTTCTGGTTACTATCCCCTCCCCACTACAACCTTGCAATTACAGATCTAGAGATCAGTATTTAAAGGGAGATACGAGAGACTGCAGATGCTGGAATCTGGAGTATAAAACAAACTGCTGGTGGAACTCAGCGGGCCAGTGAGGGAAATGGACTGCCAATGCTTGTGATCTGACTGGAACCTCTTTCAGCCTGAAGCAGGGCCCCAGCCCAAAACATCATCTCTCCATATCCCTCCATCAGATGGAAGTCTGTTACCATGGATGTTACAAAGGAAAATGGAGGTGACAATAAACTAAAATATACTCAACTCAACTAATGGTGGCTTAGAGATGCCAATTAACCTACAAACCCGCACATCTTTGAGATATGGGAGGAAGCCAGAGCACACGGAGGAAACCCACTTGGTCACAGGAGGAAAGTGCAAACTCCACACAGACAGTATTCAAGGTCTGAATCGAACCCAGGTCTCTGGGGCTGTGAGGTAGCAGCTCTACCAGATGCACCAATATGCCGCCCCTTTAAATTAAAAATTATCAAGGTGAACAAGTATATAACAGTCTGACACATATATAGGGGAGAAGGGGTTGGAATGGTTTCTGCTTTCGGCGTTAACAGATATACGTACTTGGCTTGTAAGAGATTGCAGACTCCCTGAGCACTTGAAGGGACTGTGCCTCAACATCTGGTTGCACTTCAGTCCCCTTGCTCCTGACCTTTTTCATCCATAGCAAAGGACGGTGGGCTGGTTGCGTGTCCCAATCACGGATTAGTCGAGCACCCAACTTTGGTGGATAGTCTGGCCATCTGACTGTCCCTCAGTTGAGTTTCTGTTTCCATCTGGATATATCCTGGAGCAGAAGCGCAAAGTCTCCACTGATATTCTTGAGAAGTTCCATATCTCGTGGCCAACCCAGAATATTATAATTTCAACTTGTTACTATTTCGTCCATGGAAAAGTGATTAAAAAATAAAAACGCAACAAGGCAACGCAGAGATGGATGTGATAAGCATGTTATTTTTTATTTTTTTAAACTGCGGAGGATAGAGTAATGATATTTTCATTAACGTTGAAAAGCGCAGAACAAAATAACACACTCGAAGTTGTTCAGAAGCAAATGATTCCAAGAAATTTAAAGCTAACCTTCTTCTTGGAAATTAATAGATCGTTCTTTGTCAGTGGCATGCTAACATTTATTACAGGGTTAGGGATAGAAGCCAATAACTTGCACGGATGAGACAAGTAGGAATTTGATGGGATAAATCAGACCTACAAGTAAACTGCCAACATGAAACATTAAAATATCTTGGATAACCCAAACCGCCTGCAAAGGTACATTAATAAATATATAAAAAGTCAAAAAAGTTTTGAAAAAAACACTTGACAGTCTGTGTGCAGAGTCCAGGTCAGAGAAAGTGAATAAATCGTTGGACAAATTCTCGTAACCTTTGCTGGCTCCAGCACTTTTTGGGAGATTGTTTTCAAGGCAACTTTACACGAAGGAATTGGCACCAACACTTCATTAAATTTGGCAATGGCTGTCTACATCTGTGTTTTATCGTCGCTGAAGTAGCCTCGCTGAGAACGGTCAATAGAAGCAAACAGGCGGTCAAAGAAACGCTAGCTTTAGTGCTTCTTAACACAGTTACAGCGCACCAATTCCCATCCACCAGCCGCTTAAATCGCACAACGTGGACTTATAACTAGTCTAATGCGCCCAATCATGCATTTTATAAAAGACACTAAGTGCTGGAGTAACTCAGCGGGTCAGGAGGCATCTCTGGAGAGAAGGAATAGGTGGCGTTTCAGATCAACTCTTCTTCAGACTGAGAGTCAGGGGATGGGGAAATTAGCGGTATGAAAAGGTATAAAGAACAACTGAATGAATGGTACGATAAGAACCAATCAATGTCTCATTTGTAAACTGATTATGTTTAATATCGACATTCTACAATTTGATATAATCTCCTGACGAAACATGCTTTTGTAACTTTTCTTGCCGCGGAACAACCCGCAAAAGATTTCAAACGTGTTCATCCTATGTCTTGCACAGAGCTTGGACGTTCACAGTTTCCTGTAAGTGCCCTGCGTAGCAAAGCCTGGTTGACGAAAAACAGGGACATGTCTTGGTGTGTTGCAGCAGAGCAGAGACAAAGTTCAAACCAGATCAGAACTGACGTCCGGCCGTTGGGTGCCAAGGAGCCCTTGTGCTTTCCACAAACACAAACTGAATTACACTTGTAAAACACTCAGTGGTTTTTGACACAGCCCCCAGTCAATTCCGCATTTTATAACTAATTGGACCTGACCCTACGCCTTTCAGTAATCATTTCCCAGCCATCTCTCAGCAGTAAATGCAAATCAAGAATGACTTCTAATTGACACAATTTACAAATCACCCGTACCCTTAATATAATTTTATAAAGAATCAAACAATACATATCAAAAGAAAGTCATAATTTTGTTTTGGCTAGGTCAGGATAAAATTAAATTAAATTAGACATTTAACTGGCTGCCATTGAGAGACATTGACTAGACAATAACCCTCAGGCCACATTGAAATTGATATATCAAGCTTTCAAATTGCACAGAAAGGCACGGGGGTATTTTAATTGATCGGTAGTAACCTGATTAAAGCAGATTAAATCAAACGATACCGATAGTCTGTTTTCAGTACAAACTTTAGAACAAATTGAAGTTTACAATATCTTGCAAGTGGGAAATGCACAATTAAATTAAAGTGTATGTTGAATTACACTGGTAATGGTTTCCAACCTAGTGTATTGCAGCTTTACACTTATCATAGCGAAACACAACAAACATGGGAGATGTTGATTTTGATATCCTATTTTAGACATTAATAAAAAATCGGGTGGCACGGTGGCGCAGCAGTAGGGTTGCCGCCTTACAGCGCCAGAGACCCAGGTTCGATCTTGACTACTGATGCTTGTCCGTACGGAGTTTGTACGTTCTCCCGTGACCTGCTTGGGTTTTTCCACGGGTGCTCCGGTTTCCTCCCACACTTTAAAGACGTACAGGTTCGTAGGTTAATTGGCTTCGGTAAAGATTGTAAATTGTCCCTCGTGTGTGGGATGGTGCGAGTGTACGGGGCTCGCTGGTCGGCGCGGACTCAGTGGGCGTGAACCAAACTAAACTACATATATTGTACACAAAAACCACTTTGCCTGGATAGTTATATTATTGTTTCCATTGGTTTTGCAGTGTGATTGTTTTAATGAGCCTAACTGCATTCTAACTGAGATTTTGTTTAATCATCAGTTTATTTCCATATTCCAACTGCACCTAGGACTCGAGAAGCATCAGCATCAACAGTGCCAAAGTGCAAATTGTTGAAAGCTTCAAGTTCCTTGGAGCAAATACTACCAAACAATCTGTTGATATTACCATTAATCTGTCACGCACCAACCACATTGAAGCCCCCGCCAACAAAAATACCAACGCCTCGACTTCCTCAGCAGATTGAGTAAATTCGGCAAGTCTCCAACGACTCTTACAAACTTCTACAAATGTACCATGGATAAATATACTGTCATCACTGCACTTCACGCTGCCTCGAGAAGGCAGCCAAGATAATCAAGGGCCTTTTCGACTCCGGTCAGGCAGAAGATGCAGAAGCTTGATAGCATGCACCACCAGACTAAGGAACAATTTCTTTCTGTTATAGAGTTCTAGAGTCATAGAGTCTTACAGTGTGAAAACAGGCCCAGCTTGCCCACACCATGTCCTATCTACACATCCCACCTACCTGCATTTGGCCCAGATCCCTTTAAACCTGTCCTATCCATGTACCTGTCTAAATGTTTCTTCAATGTTGTGATAGTACCTGCCTCAACTACCTCCTCCGACAGCTCATTCCATTTGCCCACCACTCTTTATTTGAAAAAATTACCCGTTAGGTTCCTATTAAATCTTTCCCTCCTCACCTTAAACCTATGCCCTCTGGTTCTCGATTCCCCTACTCTGGGCAAGAGAATTTGCATCCACCCGATCTGTTATGATTTTGTACACCTCTATAAGATCACCCCTCATCCTCTTAGGCCCCAAGGAATAGAGTCCCCGCCTGCACAACGTCAACCTCTCCCTATATTTCAGGCCCTCGAGTCCTGGCAACATGCTATTTATCAGATTTATGAGTGGTCCTTCGATAAGCTAGGGAACAGTCCCAATTTTCCAACCGACTTCCAACTTTGCCTGAATTCCCCAATTTACATGGAATCACAATGGACGTTTAGTAAGACATATAATCAGAACATGTTATTGCAAATTGCTTCTTTACTATTGCCAATATATGTTGCATCTTTAAATTGTATTTCCCCTGGGAGGAAGGCGAAGATTAATTAATAAGAACAGCCACTAATTAACGCAGCTACAATATTGCTGCACTTGGAGTTGTCTTCTTGCAGTTGGTTCTTACTGTATTCGGCCTATGCATTGTGAGAATCAACTTTCTTTCTTTGACCATTTTACACAGCAGTAGTCACCATCAATTAAAAGCATCGCAATTTCCTCAATGTTGGACCAAAAAAATTGATGAGAGCATTCTGAAGAAGTGTACCGACCCAAAAGCTTAACTGTTCATTTTCTCCACAGATGTCTAACCCGCTGAGTTCCTCCAGCACTCTGTGCTTTGCCAAAGAGAAGACTAGTCGCTTGTGTTTGTATTCTCAGAGTCAGTACACACCAGTGCGAAATTGATAATCGTCAGCAGTGAGGCGAGTATTTATTAGGCCAGATAAATATTCCAGTGCTCAGCAAAGGTCATATGCACCCGTGATCCTTGTCAGGATCAAAGTCTCCAAATGCATCCCTCTCCTGCTCAGCAGGGATTTGTTTCTCTCTCATGGGATCAAAGGGAGCTCGGGCTCCATCCCAAAATGATCTTTCTCAAAGGTTGTAGGTACTGTTTCATAAAACTCCATAAAACAATGTTCTTACCAAATAGTTTAACTAAGACTTTAATTTAGTTTAGTTTAGTTTAGAGATACAGCGCAGAAACAGGCCCTTCAGCCCCACCGACTCCGTGCCGACCAGCGATCCCCGTACACTAGCACTATCCTACACACTAGGGACAATTTACAATCTTTACCAAAGCCAATTAACCTGCAAACCTGTACGCCTTTGGAGTCTGGGAGGAAGCCGGAGCACCCGGGGTAATCCCACGCAGGTCACGGGGAGAACGTACAAATTCCGTACAGGCAAGCACCTGTAGTCAGGATGGAACCCGGGTCTCTGGCGCTGTAAGGCAGCAGCTCTACCCACTGCGCCACCGTGATGCCACAAAGATCTTGAAATAGCTAGATAATAATTGAAAAGCATCAAAGCTATCATCTTGTCCACAGTCACATCGCTAGTAAAAGAAGGAGCTGATGCTGCCATTTGTGGAGTCGTTTCTTTACCTGTAGGTTCCAAGACTTGACTTTCCCCATAGTATGGCGTTGACAACATTTCAATCCTTGTTTTCCACATGGCTACATTCCCATCCTACATCCCATGTAGCTGCTTCATTTTATGGTCAGAAGATTTCTACCTTTGCGTATTCGGCTATTTCTCAGCTCGAAGGGACGGGATACATACAACATAGTACATAGAACATAGAACAGTACAGCACAGGAAGGGGTCCTTCGGCCCACAATGTTTATGTCAACCATGGTACCTAGTTGTCCCTCTTCTCCCCTCTCCCATCGGGCAAAAGGTCTAGAAGTGTGAAAACGCACACCTCCAGATCAAGGGACAGTTTCTTCCCAACTGTTATCAGGCAACTGAACCATCCTACCACAACCAGAGAGCAGTGCTGAACTACTATCTACCTTATCGGAGAACCTCAGACTATCTTTGATCGGACTTTACTGGCTTTACCTTGCACTAAACGTTATTCCATTTTCATGTTTAGTTTAGTTTAGTTTACAGATACAGCACGGAAACAGGCCCTTCGGCCCACCGGGTCCGTGACGACTAGCGATCCCCGCACATTAACACTATCCTACACCCACGAGGGACAATCCTTTACATTTACCAAGCCAATCAACCTACAAACCTGTACATCTTTGGAGTGTGGGAAGAAACCAAATATCTCAGAGAAAACCCACGCAGGTCACGGGGAGAACATTCAAACTCCGTACACTGTACAGTGTTACAACACTGTATCAGTACACTGCGAATGGCTCGATTATAATCATGTATTGTCTATCTGCTGGCTGGTTAGCACGCAACAAAATGCTTTTCACTACACCTCGGTACACGTGACAATAAACTAAACTGAACTGAACTGAGTAAAACAGATCTCATCCGCCTGCACATGAACCATATCCCTCTATTCACTGTACTTCCATGTGCCTATCTAAAAACCTCTTAAACGCCTCCTTGTAAACAACACAGAAGAGTAGTGCGCAGAATGGGTTAACTGTTTTGATCAAACTTTGTCAATCCCAGCTGTATTTTTTCACATAAACTCAAACATTTTCCAGCAACGTAACATCTGATCTCATCGACACTTAGTATCATAAGTTGGAACTCTTAATTGTTCCCATTAAGAGTTGGGTAGTTGCCTTTGTCAAAAGACATCCTGGCTCAGCATGAGACACCCTTTTACAGTTTGATATGATGAGATCGTTCCAAAGCTGTGCAAAATAATATTACCATTACACATATTAAAGACATTGAGAGGTGTGTCCTACTCTGAATTTATTGAGCATAAATTTGAAAAATGGATTACCTCGATCAAATGAGGGACTCAAATAGAGGAGGGACTCAAATAGAGAAAGCTATTAGACAGTGTGTGAGGCAGGAGGCAGAGAAGGAAAGCACTCAGACCCAACATGTAGGGGGGAAAGAAGAAAACAATAATAAACAGAGAATAAGAGGTGGTGGGGTTCTTAAATGGGTGAGCAGAGAAACAGAGGGGTGCAAAATGCGGGCGGAAGCAACAGGTAGCAAGGTGAAAAGTAAAAGTGGCAGGCAGACAAATCCAGGGCAAAAATCAAAAAGGGCCACTTTTCAACATAATTGTATAAGGGGTAAGAGCGTTGTAAAAACAAGCCTGAAGGCTTTGTGTCTCAATGCAAGGAGCATTCGTAATAAGGTGGATGAGTTGAACGTGCAGATAGCTATTAATGATTATGATATAGTCGGGATCACGGAGACATGGCTCCAGGGTGACCAAGGCTGGGAGCTGAACATCCAGGGATATTCAATATTCAGGAGGGATAGAGAGAAAGGAAAAGGAGGTGGGGTAGCGTTGCTGGTTAGAGAGGAGATTAACGCAGTGGAAAGGAAGGACATTAGCTTGGAGGATGTGGAATCGGTATGGGTAGAGCTGCGAAACACTAAGGGGCAGAAAACGCTGGTGGGTGTTGTGTACAGGCCACCTAGCAGTAGTAGTGAAGTTGGGCATGGCATCAAACAGGAAATTAGAAATGCGTGCAACAAAGGCAAAACAGTTATAATGGGTGACTTCAATCTACATATAGATTGGGTGAATCAAATTGGCAGGGGTGCTGAGGAAGAGGATTTCTTGGAATGTATGCGGGATAGTTATCTAAACCAACATGTAGAGGAACCAACGAGAGAGCAGGCTATTCTAGACTGGGTATTGAGTAATGAGGAAGGGTTAGTTAGCAGTCTTGTTGTGCGTGCCCCCTTGGGCAAGAATGACCATAATATGGTTGAGTTCTTCATTAGGATGGAGAGTGACATTGTTAATTCAGAAACAACGGTTCTGAACTTAAAGAAAGGTAACTTTGAGGGTATGAGACGTGAATTGGCCAAGATTGACTGGCAATTAGTTCTAAAAGGGTTGACGGTGGATATGCAATGGAAGGCATTTAAAGACTGCATGGATGAACTACAAAAATTGTTCATCCCAGTTTGGCAAAAGAATAAATCAGGGAAGGTAGTGCATCCGTGGATAACAAGGGAAATCAGGGATAGTATCAAAGCAAAAGATGATGCGTACAAATTAGCCAGAAAAAGCATCATACCAGAGGACTGGGAGAAATTCAGAGACCAGCAGAGGAGGACAAAGGGCTTAATTAGGAAAGGGAAAATAGATTATGAAAGAAAACTGGCAGGGAACATAAAAATTGACTGCAAATGTTTTTATAGATATGTGAAGAGAAAGAGATTAGTTAAAACAAATGTAGATCCCTTGCAATCAGAAACAGGTGAATTGATCATGGGGAACAAGGATATGGCGGACCAATTGAATAACTACTTTTGTTCCGTCTTCACTAAGGAAGACATAAATAATCTGCCGGAAATAGCAGGGGACTGCGGGTCAAAGGAGATGGAGGAACTGAGTGAAATCCAGGTTAGTTGGGTAAATTGAATGGATTAAAGGCCGATAAATCACCAGGGCCAGATAGGCTGCATCCCAGAGTACTTAAGGAAGTAGCTCCAGAATAAGTGGATGCATTAGTGATAATTTTTCAAAACTCTTTAGATTCTGGAGTAGTTCCTGAGGATTGGAGGGTAGCAAACGTAACCCCACTTTTTAAGAAGGGAGGGAGAGAGAAAACGGGGAATTACAGACCAGTTAGTCTAACATCGGTAGTGGAGAAACTGCTAGAGTCAGTTACTAAAGATGGGATAGCAGCACATTTGGAAAGTGGTGAAATCATTGGACAAAGTCAGCATGGATTTACGAAAGGTAAATCATGTCTGACGAATCTTATAGAATTTTTCGAGTATGTAACTAGTAGCGTGGATAGGGGAGAACCAGTGGATGTGTTGTATCTGGACTTTCAGAAGGCTTTCGACAAGGTCCCACATAAGAGATTAGTATATAAACTTAAAGCACATAGTATTGGGGGTTCAGTATTGATGTGGATAGAGAACTGGCTGGCAAACAGGAAGCAAGGAGTAGGAGTAAACGGGTCCTTTTCACAATGGCAGGCAGTGACTAGTGGGGTACCGCAAGGCTCAGTGCTGGGACCCCAGCTATTTACAATTTATATTAATGAACTGGATGAGGGAATAGAAGGCAACATCTCCAAGTTTGTGGATGACACTAAGCTGGGGGGCAGTGTTAGCTGTGAGGAGGATGCTAGGAGACTGCAAGGTGACTTGGATAGGCTGGGTGAGTGGGCAAATGTTTGGCAGATGCAGTATAATGTGGATAAATGTGAGGTTATCCACTTTGGTGGCAAAAACAGGAAAGCAGACTATTATCTAAATGGTGGCCGATTAGGAAAAGGGAAGATGCAGCGAGACCTGGGTGTCATGGTACACCAGTCATTGAAAGTAGGCATGCAGGTGCAGCAGGCAGTGAAGAAAGCGAATGGTATGTTAGCTTTCATAGCAAAAGGATTTGAGTATAGGAGCAGGGAGGTTCTACTGCAGTTGTACAGGGTCTTGGTGAGACCACACCTGGAGTATTGCGTGCAGTTTTGGTCTCCAAATCTGAGGAAGGACATTTTGCCATAGAGGGAGTGCAGAGAAGATTCACCAGACTGATTCCTGGGATGTCAGGACTTTCATATGAAGAAAGACTGGATAGACTTGGCATACTCGCTAGAATTTAGGAGATTGAGAGGGGATCTTATAGAAACGTACAAAATTCTTATGGGGTTAGACAGGCTAGATGCAGGAAGATTGTTCCCTATGTTGGGGAAGTCCAGGACAAGGGGTCACAGCTTAAGGATAAGGGGGAAATCCTTTAAGACCGAGATGAGATAAAACGTTTTCACACAGAGAGTGGTGAATCTCTGGAACTCTCTGCCACAGAGGGTAGTTGAGGCCAGTTCATTGGCTATATTTAAGAGGGAGTTAGATGTGGCCCTTGTGGCTAAAGGGATCAGGGGGTATGGAGAGAAGGCAGGTACGGGATATTGAGTTGGATGATCAGCCATGATCATATTGAATGGCGGTGCAGGCTCGAAGGGCCGAATGGCCTACTCCTGCACCTATTTTCTATGTATCTATGTATCTGTGTATCAAACCCAATTTAGAATAGAATAGAATAGAATAGAATGCCTTTTATTGTCTTTCAAAAAGCTTGGTTTGAACAAAATTTCTACAGTCTTACATAACAAAAAAAACCAAGACACACACTTAACAGAGTTTACACAAACATCCATCACAGTGAATCTCCAACACCTCCTCACTGTGATGGAAGGCAAAAGTCTTATCTCTTCCCTTTGTTCTTCTCCCGCGGTCCAGCAGTCCAACTGCAGTGTCGAGGCGACTGGGGCTCACGATGTTAAAGCCCCCGGCGGGCGATGTTGAATTCTTATTGATTTCTCTAGATCGTCAAAAAATAACTCCCATGAAATAAGACACAAACGCTGTTAATCTGAGAGGGAAGCAAGAACCCACCACACCTCAGCCCAATACCCTTCTGTGTCTTTCAATATTTATACATTTCTTTTGGCATCTGGATGTCATTGGAAAGGTCAACATCTATTGCCAAATCCTAACTGTTCTTGAGAAGGTGGCGGTGAACTGCTGTAGTCTTTCCGGTGAAGATCTTTCCACAGTGCGGATGGGAAGGATGTTCAACAATTTAGACCCTGTGGTGGTAAAAGGTTGGAATGCTTTGTCCTGGAAAATGGATGGTGCTCTTCCATAATGCAGTGTTTGCACTTCATAGATGATGGAAACGCTACGTGGTGTCAGGAAATGAAACATTCAACACAGGACAGCTAGACTTTGACTTGCTCTTCTCGGCATGCAAGGAGGGTCTGCTTTATTTGCTGATCAGTCCAAAACTGGGCACCCTGTATAGTTTCTCATTGTACCACTGCTATACTCTTGTACTGTATCTGAGATGTTTATCTAAGATGTATCTATGTGCTTATGTACAGTGATACTTGCACTGGACTGTGTACAAAAGTGAATTTCACTGTACCTCGGTACAAGTGACTAATAACGTACTATCCTTTTGAAGCACAATAGAACGTTGTGAAGAGGCATTTCATCCGACAAGGCAGGAGGAAGGAAGGTCACTCGTAAAGCAACTGGAAATGGTTAACCAGAATATATCTACCCTGAGGAACACTTGCAGAGATACTTTGGGGCTGGAGCCATTGGCTTTGAACAACCGCAGTATATCTATGATTGTTGACCATTTACTTGTTCACCAGAGCACCTTGATGCCACATTCCCATTCACACTACACCCCCAAGAAACCAGCTCCTTAGTCCACATCTTGGACCAAGACTATGATGAGGTCTTGGGGAAAACCAAAACAGGCTGGAAATTGTGTAGGAAGGAATTGCAGATGCTGGTTTGCACCAAAGATAGACACATAAAAAAGCTGGAGTAACTCAGTGGGACAGACAGCATTTTTGCAACTTACAAAATTCTGAAGGGGTTGGACAGGCTAGATGCAGGAAGATTGTTCCCGATGTTGGGGAAGTCCAGAACAAGGGGTCACAGTTTAAGGATAAGGGGGAAGTCTTTTAGGACCGAGATGAGAAAAACATTTTTCACACTGAGAGTGGTGAATCTGTGGAATTCTCTGCCACAGAAGGTAGTTGAGGCCAGTTCATTGGCTATATTTAAGAGGGAGTTAGAAGTGGCCCTTGTGGCTAAAGGGATCAGGGGGTATGGAGAGAAGGCAGGTACTGGATACTGAGTTGGATGATCAGCCATGATCATATTGAATGGTGGTGCAGGCTCGAAGGGCCAAATGGCCTACTCCTGTACCTATGTTTCTATGTTTCTATGGAGAAAAGGAATAGGTGACGTTTCAGGTTAAGACCCTTCTTTAGACTGACTCTGAAGTTCATACTGACTTTGAGTTCTGAAGAAGAGTCTGGACCCGAAGCATCCCCTATTCCTTTTCTCCAGAGATGTTGTCAGTCCCACCGAGTTACTCCAGCTTTTAATGTCTATTATTGGCTGGACATTCTTATTCTGGGTGGTCTTTCAACGTTGGGAAAACTTGCTGGCACTTGAGTTCTTTTGGGTTTGAGGTAGCTGACAAGATCACTGTGGGAGTTGCAAACTCCAACAGAGATGGGGCGGGGGGTGTCCAACTGAACAGGTATGTGGATTGTTCATGAGGTGACATTTCATTCCACTATTTTCGCCGGCTGCTGTGTGGTCCCAATGCATGTGCTTGAGTTTCTCAGTCATAGCGCCATAGAGTGATACAGTGTGGAAACAGGCCCTTCGGCCCAACTTGCCCACACCGGCCAACATGTCTCAGCTTCACTAGTCCCACCTACCTGCGTTTTGTCTGTATTTCTCCAAACATGTCCTATCCATGTGTTAAAGAAGGAACTGCAGATGCTGGAAAATCGAAGGTACACAAAAATGCTGGAGAAACTCAGCGGGTGCAGCAGCATCTATGGAGCGAAGGAAATAGGTAACGTTTCGGGCCGAAACCCTTTTTCAGACTGATAGGGGGTGGGGAGAAGAAAGGAAAAAAGGAAAAGGCGGAGGAGGAGCCCGAGGGCTGGGGGAGGGGAGGAGACAACCAGATGGCTGATGAAGGGGAGGGGACAGCCAGGGCTAGCAGAATTGGGAGAATTCAACATTCAGGCCACCAGGATGTAGACTGCCCAAGCGGAATATGAGGTGCATTTCCTCCAATTTACGGTGTTGCTCGCTGTGGCCATGGAGGAGACCCAGGACATGTCCTATCCATGTACCTGTCTAACTGCTTCTTAAACGTTGGGATAGTCCCAGCCTCAACTACCTCCTCTGGCTGCTTGTTCCATACACCCACCACCCTTTGTGTGAAAACGTTACCCCTCAGATTCCTATTAAATATTTTCCCCTTCACCTTGAGCCTATGTCCTCTGGTCCTCGATTTCCCTACTCTGTGCAAAAGACTCTGTGCATCTACCCGATTTGCTCCTCTCATGATTTTATGCACCTCTATAAGATCACCCCTCATCCACCTGCGCTCCAAGGTATAGAGACCCAGCCTACGCAACATCCTTGTAAATCTTCTCTGAACCATTTCAAGCTGGACAATATCTTTCCTATAATATGGTGCCCAGAACTGAACACAATACTCTAAATGTGGTCTCACCAACGTCTTATACAACTGCAACATGACCTCCCAACTTCTATACTCAATACTCTGACTGATGAAGTCCTATCTGAAGAAGGTCCGACACAAAACCTTACCCATTCCTTCTATCCAGAGATGATGCCTGTCCCGCTCAGTTACTCCATCATTAAGTGTCTATCTTTGGTTTAAACCAGCATCTGCACCTCTCCTGAATGCTCCTTCTCCACTTTGAGTGGTTGTGAGTCAGAGATTTCCAGGAGTCAGTCCAACCGTTCTCTGACAATAACGATTTGCAAAGTGACCCTGGAAAGAAAGGGCCGATATTAAAGAGCAAACATGACTTGTTAGATCTGTCTTCAACGTTTTCCATCACATCGGTGATGATTAAGAGCAGACCGACAGGGCAGTAACCAGCTGGATTAGATTTGTCCAGTTTTCTAGGGATAGGACGTATCTGGGCAATTTTCCACGTGGTGAGCAGGAGGCCAATGGTGCACAAACCAATGTCAGAGTCACATTGCAATGACGTGAAATGGTTGTCATTTATAGCATTCAATTTATTATTTTCCAAGTTCTTTATGTCTTTTAAAACCTCCGATATTATTCTTGTCTTTTAGTATATGGCATTCTCGTGTCCGGGTCTAGACATTTTAATATAACATTATAAAGTTTAATATAACTTTACAATATATAGATGTTGGGAAGTCATGTTGCAGTTGTTTAAGCCTTTGGTGAAGTCACATTTAGCGTCTTGTGTTCAGTCCTGGGCACCATGTTATGGGAAAGATGTTTTCAAGCTGTAAAGGGTGCAGAGAAGATTGATGAGGATGTTGCCAGGACTCAAAGGCCTGAACTGTAGGGAAAGGTTGAGCAGGCTAGGACTCTATTTGTTGGAGCGCAGGAGGATGAGGGGTGATCTTATAAACACATGAGAAATATAGATTGGGTAGACTCTTGCCCAGAGTAGGGGAATCCAGAACTAGGGGGCATTGGTTTCAGGTGAGGGGGGAAAGATTCAATAGGAATCTAAGGGGTAACTTGTCCACACAAAGAGTGATGGAACGAGCTGCCGGAGGTGGTAGTTGAGGCAGGGAATATTGCAACATTTTCGACACATGGATAGGACAGGTTTGGAGGGATATGGGCCAAACGCAGGCAGGTGGGATTAGTGTAGATGGGACATGTTGGCCGCTGTGGGCAAGTTGACCCAAAGTTGTTGGGCCAAAGTTGTTTCCACATTGTGAGACTCTATGACTTTAATATTGTAACTAGAATAGCATGTCGTCAGTTTAGCGAATAGACAATAGGTGCAGGAGTAGGCCATTCGGCCCTTCGAGAACATGAATCATGAGAATTTCTTTGGATTATAATTCAAACTACAAACTATCCCTGGATTAGGAACACTCAATTTGTGGTCAGCCCTATATATGAATGAACTCACACAATCCCACAATAATGTTACATTTAAAAGTCTAACATATAAACATACATATGTTCCTTCCTACGGACCACAGAGTTAGTTTCTTCTCACCATTTGTAGTCATTTTTGCTTTATTATCAGTTTTATGAGCTGTTGATGCCATTCATTACAATAACTGTGGAGATATCGTTTCCGTATCAAATGTTTTGTCTATTTATGGACTGACTGACTAAATCAACGTACACACATCTGTAAAAACAGAGCCCATCTGTTACCATTTGGGCGCAGCGGTAGATTTGCTACCTTAGAGTGCTTTCAGCATCAGAGACGCAGGTTCAATCCTGACTACCGGTGCTGTCTGTACAGAGTTTGTACGTTCTCCCCGTGACCTGCGTGGGTTTTCTCCGAGATCTTCGGTTTTCTCCCACACTCCAAAGATGTACAGGTTTGTAGGTTAATTTGCTTGGTATGAATATAAATTTTCCCTAATGTGTGTAGGGCACTGTTAATGTGTGGGGATCGCTGGTCAGTGCAGACTCAGTGGGCCGAAGGGCCTGTTTCCGTGCTGTATCTCTACACTAAACTGAAACGAAACTACTCATGGATGCCTGCAATTCTTTTATTAACAGGCACACAATAGATAAAGGAGAAAGATTGACTTGAAATGTCCACCCTACTTCACTTTCCACAAATTCTGCCTGACTCACTGGGTGTTTCCAGTACTTGCTGTGTTTATTGTAAAACAGATTATGAAATCGTGCAAGCATGCAAACAAAATCTAACTAATTTTATCATATTTTCCGTTCTTCAGGTGCCTTTTAAGGTACATCTGCACAAGTAACTGCAAGCATGCTGAATATGTGAAGGTAATAGATTATCATACAAACACAAAACTTAGAAGAGATAAGACTCCTCCTAGCAGGTAAACCAGATCACTTCCACCTGACGTGGTCTGCATTTATAGAATTATTACAAATATAGGGTGCAAAAGTACTTAAAAAAAAAAATTGAGGTCAGGTAAGGGGGGATGCTAGTTGAAGAGTTGGTATGTCCCATTTACGTAATGCTCATAAAAATATTTGTTTCTCTCTTTTTCCCCTTTCTCTTTCTCTTTCTTTTCTAGGGTCTATTCCTTAACTCTTTTTCTTTTGTTTTTAATTTTGCTCTTATAGGGTCTTCGTCCTTTTTTGTTGTCACATTTTCTACACTTTCACTTTTTCCTTCACTTTCTTCTTTCTTTCAATCTTTTCCTTTTCTAGTGTAAAAAATAAATGGAGTACATTAATTGTAAGAAGATATAAATGACGAGTACTAATGTATGTGGTTGTAATGTAATGTACTTCTAATAAATAAAAATTTAAAAAACAAAAAAACAAAAAAAAAACAAACACAAAACTTACAACATTCCTATATTGAAGGGATATGGACAAAGACGGAGCTTCGTACAATTTACAGATTCTGACACCACGAGATATGCACTATACATTAATGCCAAAACAAAAGAGTAGATGGGCATATCTCATTCTGTTTCATCTATATCATTGATTTAATGGAGAAACAAAGAAATGCAGATACTGGTTTACAAAAAAAGACAAAGTACTGGAGTAACTCAATCGGTCGGACAGCTTCTCTGGAAAACATGCATAGGTGACCTGTCCAAAAAAGACTATTAAAATAATTGAAGTAATGCGTCAGGCAGCATCTCTGGAGAACATGCACAGATGACCTTGTGACATGGATGACATGATCTCCAGAGATGCTGCCAAACGCATTGATTTAATGCATGTTTTCCTCTTAATCAGATCTTTACAATTTACTCTGTAGGCATTAGAGACACAGCCCTTCGGCCCACTGAGTTCACGACGAGCAACGATCACCCCGTAAACTAACAATATCCTACACACTAGGGACAATTTACGATTTTACTGAAGTCAATTAACCTATAAACCTGTACTTCTTTAGAGTGTGGGATGAAACCAGAGCATCCGGAGAAATCCCACGCGATCACAGGGAGAACGTATAAAGTCTGTACAGACAGCCCCCGTAGTCAGGATCGAACCTGGATCTCTGGCGCTGTGAGGCAGCAACTCTTCCGCTGTGCCACTCTAGATAAATTTTGTTTTTACCTGCAGTATCTGCAAGTTTGTAGGTGTGTGCGGGTAGAACCATTCTCAGACCACTCGCATATTTTCTGGAACTGTGTAAAGATAAGGCCATATTGGGAAAATGTTAATACAGTTGTTAAAAATATAAAATCCCAAATACCTGCCCTGTGATGTATCTGGGGCACATTAAAGAGACAGTAAAGATAGAAGATACATATTTGATTAAAGTTTTGCTTGCAGCAAGTAAGAAGGCCATTACCAGGCAGTGGCTTAATGAAAAAAGTCCAAAACAGGAACAGTGGTTAGAAATTGTGCGAGACATCTTTAATATGGAGAAACTGACATATTCCTTGAGAGTCAAGGAGAATTCATTTGAGAAGATCTGGGGAAAATGGACCGTTTATTTGAGTCGTGACACCAATTAGATAAAATGCCGAATTAGATATGGGAAGATTGTGTTATATAGAATTAGATGGTATGTTTGTGCGAATATTGATATATCTCCAGATAACTAATCAATGTAACGTTTTTTTTTAATTTGGTAAGTGAACCACATGGTCTTATTCCATTTTTTAAAAATGTATTTACTTTTTTTCCCCTATCTATTTTTACTTTTTATTTTGATTGTTGTTTTTCTTATTTTGTTTTATTTATGGTGATTTATTTATGGTGTTGCACTGTTTTGTATATATCTCTGAAAAATCAATAAAAATTTAAGTGAAGAAAAAAAAGAACCATTCTCAGATAACTGAATAACTCCCAATAAACTGAATTAAACAGACATTTAGTGAACATTCAAATTAATACCAAACACAACCACTCGTTTTAATTTAAACTCAATGAAACAAATGCGATTTCCAGCAGCAACCCATTTATATTTTGAGAAACTCATTTGAATTAATGCCAGAAACACTGACATTTCCAACTTGTGAACTGAGGCATCAAGACCAGATCTGTAATTCACTTTAGAAAGTAATTCAAACTTCCTCCGAATAATCAAAAATGTAAACATTTTACATTATACTCCTTCGTGTAATGTAGAAACATTGGTCTCTGTAAATGGAGACACAAGGAACAGCAGATACTGGAATCTTGAGTGAAGCACAAAGTGCTGGAGGAACTCACAGGTCAGGTGGCAACTGTGGAGGGAATGGATAGGCGACGATTTGGGTGGGACCCTCTAAGGACTGATTGTGGTCAGGGGAAGAGAGGTGGGGACAGGACAAAGCCTGAAGAAGGGTCTTGACCTGAAACGTCACCTATTCCTTTTCTCCTTTGATTCTCCAGAGATGCTGCCTGCTGCTGAGATACTCCAGCATTCAGTCTATCTTAAGTGATAGGTGGATACAGGTTTGATTGGCATATGGGGGGAATAAATGACAAACGCCTGAGAAAAATAGGTGATAAAAGGTTGTGTAGGGAGGAACTGCAGATGCTGGTTCAAACCGAAGATAGACACAAAAAGTAACTCAGCCCCCACAATCAAAATGTGGATTATAGAAATGACGGAGACCTTAAACGTGGAAAGAATCAGATTTTCCCTGTTGGACAAACAGGAATTATTCGTTGGAACATGGTCTCCCTTTATTGATTATTTAAAGGGTCAGAATGGTTCAGCACAGGAACCTGACTAACACTCGGGCTAAAGAATGGATGAAATGCTATACTCTGAAATGTACGAATATATCTCGAATGAAGTTTTTTATTTTAATAAATTTTTCCATTCTTCTTTAACTATCTTTTTTTTTTCTTTTTTTTCTCTTTTTTTCTCTCCTTTTCTCTCTTTTCTTCTCTCTCTTTTCTTTCTTTACTTCATCTATCTTTTTAGTTCTATCTAGTTTAAAAAATAAAAAAAAAAAGGCAAAAGGTATTGGAGACAATGTAATAATAATTGACAATATTATCAATTCAAAAATGTAAGACTGTAATGATGTTAATAGGTTGTGTACTTATCTCCAATAAAAAATATTTTCAAAAAAAAAAAAGGAAAAAAAAATAATAATAATAATAATTTAAAAAAAAAAGAGAAAGATAGTTAAAGAAGAATGGAAAAAATAGGTGATAAAAGGTTTTGTAGGGAGGAACTGCAGATGCTGGTTTAAACCGAAGATAGACACAAAAAGTAACTCAGCGGGTCAGACATCATCACTGGAGAAAAGGAATACGTGACGTTTCGGGTCTCTACATCACCGTCTCTCGTTTCCCTTTCCCCTGACTCTCAGTCTGAAGAAGGGCCACCTATTTCTTCTCTCCAGAGGTGCTGTCTGACCCACTGAGTTACTCCAGCTTTTTGTGTTTATCTTAGATGATAAAAGGGTGTCAGATAAGGAGGGAAGATGAATAAAATGTAAAGCCAGAGGGAGGGAGATAGGAGGAAAGAGCCAGTGGGTGGTGGAGGGAATGGAAGTAGGGTTGCCAACTGTCCCATATTAGCCGGGACATCCCGTACATAGGGCTAAATTGGTTTGCCCCATACGGGACCTAAGCTCACCGCCGACACCATCACCTCTCCTTCTCATGGCCGATCATCGGTTCATGAGTTGGGTGGGGTGCCTGGCCAAAACTCCTCAGCTGGCCCGCCGGCTGGGCTTTGTGTGCAGTCCAGCACCCGGGCCAACTCATCATTCACACAGCCACGGCCGAGTCGGTCAACGAATTGCCGTCGGGAATTTGTCCCGTATTTTGAACTCTTGTCCCTTATTTGGGAGTGAGAAAGTTGGCAACCCTAGGTGGGAGAGTGGGAGAAATGGGTGCACGTTAGGATGGTAGAGCACTCAGGAAAGAGAGAGGGGCAAAAAGGAGGTCGGGGGGGCTGTTGTTACTTAAAATTGGAGAATTTAACAATCTACCCAAGTGGAATATGAAATAGCGATTCCTCCATTTTGTTTGTGGCTTCACTCTGGCAATGAAGGAGGCCCAGGACAGAAAGGTCAGTATCGGAATGGGGAAAGGAGTTAAAATGGTTATCAACCGGGTGATCCAGTAGGCCTTGGTGGACTGAACGCAAGTGTTCGGCAAAATGGTCGCCAGTTCTCTCATCAGTCGCCTCAGAGTGGAAGCAAGTCATCCTTGGTCCTGAGAAATTGTCTGGAAAGAAAATTTCAGATTTCTTTCCGCTGACTGGTTAGCACGCAACAAAAGCTTTTTACTGCTTCTTGGTACACGTGACAATAAGCTAAACCAAACTAAACTAAGCTGAAATTCCCAGTATCTGCAGTCTTATATGTTCAGGGCTTTTTTTTTACTGAGAAAGAGCAATATTCAAAACAAGACACATGCATTTCTTCAAGACGGATCTTAAAGAAAAGAATGTCACTTCTTTGACAGATATTGAAACATGCTGTTTCAATGGTTCTGAACAACGGTTCTGAACTTAAAGAAAGGTAACTTTGAGGGTATGAGACATGAATTGGCGAAGATTGACTGGCAATTAGTTCTAAAAGGGTTGACGGTGGATATGCAATGGAAGGCATTTAAAGACTGCATGGATGAATTACAAAAATTGTTCATCCCAGTTTGGCAAAAGAAAAAATCAGGAAGGTAGTGCATCCGTGGATAACAAGGGAAATCAGGGATAGTATCAAAGCAAAAGATGATGCGTACAAATTAGCCAGAAAAAGCAGCATACCAGAGGACTGGGAGAAATTCAGAGACCAGCAGAGGAGGACAAAGGGCTTAATTAGGAAAGGGAAAATAGATTATGAAAGAAAACTGGCAGGGAACATAAAAACTGACTGCAAAAGCTTTTATAGATATGTGAAGAGAAAGAGATTAGTTAAAACAAATGTAGGTCCCTTGCAGTCAGAAACAGGTGAATTGATCATGGGGAACAAGGATATGGCGGACCAATTGAATAACTACTTTGGTTTGTCTTCACTGAGGAAGACATAAATAATCTGCCGGAAATAGCAGGGGACCGCGGGTCAAAGGAGATGGAGTAACTGAGTGAAATCCAGGTTAGTCGGGAAGTGGTGTTGGGTAAATTGAATGGATTAAAGGCCGATAAATCACCAGGGCCAGATAGGCTGCATCCCAGAGTATTTAAGGAAGTAGCTCCAGAAATAGTGGATGCATTAGTGATAATTTTTCAAAACTCTTTAGATTCTGGAGCAGTTCCTGAGGATTGGAGGGTAGCAAACGTAACCCCACTTTTTAAGAAGGGAGGTAGAGAGAAAACGGGGAATTACAGACCAGTTAGTCTAACATCGGTAGTGGGGAAACTGCTAGAGTCAGTTATTAAAGATGGAATAGCAGCACATTTGGAAAGTGGTGAAATCATTGGACAAAGTCAGCATGGATTTACGAAAGGTAAATCATGTCTGACGAATCTTATAGAATTTTTCGAGGATGTAACTAGTAGAGTGGATAGGGGAGAACCAGTGGATGTGTTGTATCTGGACTTTCAGAAGGCTTTCGACAAGGTCCCACATAAGAGATTAGTATACAAACTTAAAGCACACAGTATTGGGGGTTCAGTATTGATGTGGATAGAGAACTGGCTGGCAAACAGGAAGCAAAGAGTAGGAGTAAACGGGTCCTTTTCACAATGGCGGGCAGTGACTAGTGGGGTACCGCAAGGCTCAGTGCTGGGACCCCAGCTATTTACAATTTATATTAATGAGCTGGATGAGGGAATTGAAGGCAACATCTCCAAGTTTGCGGATGACACTAAGCTGGGGGGCAGTGTTAGCTGTGAGGAGGATGCTAGGAGACTGCAAGGTGACTTGGATAGGCTGGGTGAGTGGGCAAATGTTTGGCAGATGCAGTATAATGTGGATAAATGTGAGGTTATCCACTTTGGTGGCAAAAACAGGAAAGCAGACTATTATCTAAATGGTGGCCGATTAGGAAAAGGGGAGATGCAGCGAGACCTGGGTGTCATGGTACACCAGTCATTGAAAGTAGGCATGCAGGTGCAGCAGGCAGTGAAGAAAGCGAATGGTATGTTAGCTTTCATAGCAAAAGGATTTGAGTATAGGAGCAGGGAGGTTCTACTGCAGTTGTACAGGGTCTTGGTGAGACCACACCGGGAGTATTGCGTACAGTTTTGGTCTCCAAATCTGAGGAAGGACATTATAGCCATAGAGGGAGTGCAGAGAAGGTTCACCAGACTGATTCCTGGGATGTCAGGACTTTCATATGAAGAAAGACTGGATAGACTTGGCTTATACTCGCTAGAATTTAAGAGATTGAGAGGGGATCTTATAGAAACGTACAAAGTTCTTATGGGGTTGGACAGGCTAGATGCAGGAAGATTGTTCCCGATGTTGGGGAAGTCCAGGACAAGGGGTCACAGCTTAAGGATAAGGGGGAAATCCTTTAAGACCGAGATGAGAAAAAACATTTTCACACAGAGAGTGGTGAATCTCTGGAACTCTCTGCCACAGAGGGTAGTTGAGGCCAGTTCATTGGCTATATTTAAGAGGGAGTTAGATGTGGCCCTTGTGGCTAAAGGGATCAGGGGGTATGGAGAGAAGGCAGGTACGGGATACTGAGTTGGATGATCAGCCATGATCATATTGAATGGCGGTGCAGGCTCGAAGGGCCGAATGGCCTACTCCTGCACCTATTTTCTATGTATCTATATATCTATGCAATCTGAAAGTTTCCATGATTAGTTTCACTCACATTAAAAAAGGGTCTTGACCTGAAACATCGCCTGTCCAGCCCCTCCCCGAACCTGCTGAGTTGCTCCAGCACTTTGTGCGTTTTGCATTTCAATGCCTCGTTTGTTTTTGCCATTAGCAACTTCAACACAAGCTTCAATTCCAAAGCCACTTTTACTCATGTCTACAAATGGAAATCTCTCCAAGCTGATCAAAAATGACATTGACCACATTATCTCATCCCCTTCCCTCTCATCCCCACCACATAATCCTTCATTGACTGCACTTATCAACACAAACTGCCATGGCATGTTTCCTGACCCGTTACCTTCAGTCAGGTCCATTTCACTCGCTCCAGTGGTTTACTATTTCCTCATAAACGACCTCCTGTGACTTGCGTTTGCTGTGTCACATTTTCACTTCTCAATTCCATTTCCTCCCGTTTTATTTCCTTACGCCCCTAGGCGCTGCACGGTGGCGTAACGGTAGAGCTACTGTCTTACAGCGCCAGAGAATCCGTGTTCAATCATGACTACGGTGCTGTCTGTATGGACTTTGTACATTCTCCCGTGACCTGCATCGGTTTTCCGCAGTTGCTCTGGTTTCCTCCCACACTCCACAGATGTAAAGGTGTGTGAAGGTTAATTGGCTTGGTATAAATGTAAATTGTCCCTAGTGTGCGTGTAGGGTAGTGTTAGTGTATGGGGATGGCTGGCCGGTGTGGACTCAGTTGGCCGAAGGGCCTGTTTCTGTGCTGTATCTCTAAACTAAACTAAACTAAACTAAGTAAGTAAGTAAGTTTATTGGTCAAGTATTCACATACAAGGAATTTGCCTTGGTCCTCCGCCCACAAGTAACAACCTGACATACAGTGACAGTTACGAATGACTCAGAAAACACTAAACATTAATAATAATAAAACATTAATGATAAAACACCATTGACCAAGCATGTGAACCAACAAAATACCAGATCAAAGGGAGGTTACAGATTTTTGGCTGTTGAGTAGAGCAACTACTCGTGGATAAAACTGTTTTTATGTCTGGCTGTGGCAGCTTTGACAGTCCGGAGTCGCCTTCCAGAGGAAGTGATTCAAAGAGTTTGTGGCCAGGGTGAGAGGGGTCAGAGATGATCTTGCCCGCTCGCTTCCTGGCCCTTGCAGTGTACAGTTCATCAATGGAGGGAAGGTTGCAGCCAAACTATCACCAGTTCAACACCACAAATTGTTGCATCTTTGCTGTCTGGTAAATAACTAAGTCTTAACATCATTACAGTTTTCTTTAATTGCCTGTATTTGTTCTCATGCGTTTCCCAGTTCCTCTGTTTGCATTCCAACAGGACTGAGTCACATCTCGAATACCAACATGAACGTCTTTTATAGGTTTCCGTACTTTCGTTATCTTATCTCTTGCCTGTTTGCACCAAACAAAATTACATTCCCATGGTTCAGATCATCACCCTGGGTTAGCTCAAGTACTTTTGTTGCTCCAATTTCCCCTCAGCCTTTATCATCCGTGACCTCGCTGCAGAGTACAGACAGTTTGGTTTATTGGAAGGTCAATCAATGGCCCTCGCTACTTTTTCAGCAAATCCACTTTAGGAGACCATCTAGTGTTACTCCAATCCCTTTGCCTTCATGCAGGCAAATGCTAACCTACACCTGAATTAAACTCAGGTACCTACTCTGTGGAGGTACCAGTGTAGAGCTTAACAGTATGGGAGTCAAAATATATTCTGGGGTCAATGATTCAACCTGACACCAATATGGCTAGACATAAAAAGCTGGAGTAACTCAGCGGGCCAGGCAGCACCTCTCGAGATAGACATAAAAAGTTGGAGTAACTCAGCGGATCAGGAAGCACCTCTCGAGATAGACACAAAAAGCTGGAGTAATTCAAGGCAGCATCTCTGGAGAAAAAAATTGTGGACTCCACCTTTCCTTGATCATCGTTGCTTTTTGCATATCTTTCATTCATTTGTTCCATGTGCCTTCTACAGTATATCTCTCATTTCCTTCTCCCCTGGCTCTCAGTCTGTAGAAGGTTCTCGACCCATAACGTCACCCATCCCTTTTCTCCAGAGATGCTGCCTGTCCCGCTGAGTTACTCCAGCACTTTGTGTCTATCTAAGAGGGTTAATTTAGTTTGGGGTTGAACAGTCTGCGGATTGGTGCTGTCTTTATTAATTATCTACGTGCTTCTTTTCGTGATGAGGGGTCTCAAACCGAAACGTCATCTATTCCTTCTCTCCAGAGTTGCCTGTCCCGTTGAATTACTCAGTATTTTGTGTTTATCTGCGGTTTAAACCAGCATCTGCAGTTCCTTCCTTCCAATATGGTTAAGAGCAGTTAATTTAATTTGCTTGCACAAAGTTAACGCACAGCAGTCTTAAGGTGATAGTTATCAGCAGTGCAGTAGGATTTGGACCAGAATTTCTATCCTGATGTTGGGTAAAAGGACATAGAAGCTGGCAATGTTGAACTTGATCAAACTGCTCTCCGATAGTCTTTATAACCAACATCCCACTGATGTTCAGTGGTTACATCCCCGAATGTGTGGCTCACTGAAGCCAACACATCTGCGGCACGGTGGCACAGTGGTAGAGTTGCTGCCTTACAGCGCCAGAGATCCGGGTTCGATCCTGTCTACGGGTGCTCTCTGTACGGAGTTTGTATGTTCTCCCCATGGCTTTCCCCTGGGTGCTCCAGCTTCCTCCCACACTTCAAAGACGCACAGGTTTGTAGGTTCATTTGGTTTAGGTAAGAATTATAAATTGTCCCCGAGAGTGTAGGATAACGCTAGTGTCTGGTGATCACTGGTCGGCGCGGACTTGGTGGGCCGAAGGGCCTGTTTCTGCACTGCATCTCTCAACTAAAACAAAGTAAACATATACAGCATGTTGACAAGTTGGAGTTGGTCTGGAATTAAAATCTTTCCCCCTTTGCTTGCAGGGATTTAAAAGATTGTCGATTCTTTGCAGAAGGGAGACCATCAGTACGGACCTAACGTGCATGTTGACTCTCCCTTGGAAAAAGAGCAACAAAAGCCTCAATGTTGACACACAGGACTGCAGATGCTAGAATCAGGAGCAAACCAAAAAATGTTGGAGTGACGCAACGGATCGGGCAGCATCTGTGGATGGAATGGTCAGATGGCGTTTCAGGTTAGGTCCCTCCTTCAGGCTGACTGCATACTTCACAATTATGCATTGACGCTAAAGGTAGACACAAAATGCTGGAGTAACCCAGCGGGTCAGGCAGCTTCTCTGGAGAAAAGGAATAGGAGATGTTTTGGGACGAGGCCCTTCTTCAAACTTCTGAAGAAGGGTCTCGACCCAAAACGTCACCCATTCCTTTTCTCCAGAGAGGCTGCCTGACCCGCTGGGTTACTCCAGCATTTTGTGTCTATCTTCGGTGTTAAACCAACATCTGCAGTTCCTTCGTAAGCATCAATGTTCTCTGACGCTTGGTGAAGCAGCCATTGCTGAGGGGTGGCGTGGGCGGTTGGAGAGGACTTTGACTGAGGGCCTCATTCCCAGGGTGAGGATTAGTGGGTGTTGTGTCTGAGGTCTCTTTCTGAGGTAAAGTTGGGGCCTGTGGAATGCTTTTTTTGGGAGATGTATTATTTAATGGCAGGAGAACTCATACTGAAGTTGGGTGTCGGGGGGGGGGGGGGGATAAGATTTAAAGAAGTGATTGTTGAGAGTTTTATTTATTGGAGACCCCTTATCTCAGAGACCACCGCTCTTCAGAAAGGACAGATCTCCAACCTAAATGTTGAGTATGTTTCTGTTCCTATAAATACGGCCAAACTTGCTGAGTATTTCCAACATCTTCTGCTTTTGCTTTTAGATTTCCAGCATCTGCACTTTTTTTTGTATTTCCGTCAATCTGCTGAACCCATCTTTATGTAGGAAGACCAGACCTGTGGCACAGTGGTAGTGTTGCTGCCCTACAGCTGGACATATGACCTATTTTTCCCAATGTACCTGGTATGGGATGTTTTACTTGAGAGTTCAGCGTTTAGACCAGTGGTCACCCCGTACACTCGCACTATCCTACACAGTAACGACAATTTACAATTTTACCAAAGCCAATTAACCCTCAAACCTGTGTGTCATTTGAGTGTGGGAGGAAACTGGAGCACCCGGAGAAAACCCACACGATCACAGGGAGGACGTGCAAACTCCACACAACTAGCACCCGTGGTCAGGATCGAACCCGTGTCTCTGGCGGATTAAGGCAGCAACTCTACTGGCTGTGCCACTGTGCTGCCCTCAATAGAGAGAAATAGTTCTATGTAACAGTGTAAAAATGGGCATGATTGGGTGAAATGTGCTGACTGGAATCTAATCAAACTGTATTTTAAAAATCAACAGTTTACTTTGTATTAGTTGATCCGGTGGAGGGAATGTGCCTTATAATATAATTCTCTTATTAATGAAAAGTGGATTTCACTGCACAAACATTAATATCGGTTGAGACTTAGTTCTGGTCAGGCCTAATGATGTGTTGCAACTTTGAGATTATTTTTAGTCAATCAAGACACCCACTGAGGGTTTTTTTTTGCCTATGGGGGACAAAGCAGAGTCGTATTTTAATTCTGTCAGCCTGTCTCTGGGACCACCCTGAAAAGTTCAAACCAGGTTGGAATGTTTTAAATATTATGAGAGCAGGGTTTGTTCCCTGCTAACACTAAATCATATCCTCGGAGAAGCAAAAACAATGCACATGCCAATTTCAAAGTCAGTAACTGCGCAGGGTGTAGAAGGCTTGGTAGTTCCAAATGCAGTAGATTTTCTAGCAAGGGTCAAGAAACACATGATTCAGTTTTAATCTTGAAGACATCTAATGAAGCAAGCGGGCAGCACAATGGCGTAGAGTCACCGCCACGGATGGCCAAAGATTCAGGTCCAAGCTGTGTGGAGTTTGCACGTTCTACCTGTAACCGTGTGGGTTTCCTCTGGGTGCTCCGGTTTCCTCCCACATCCCAAAGATGCGCAGGTTTGTGGGTTAATTGGCCTCTCTAATTCAAGTCTGAAGAAGGGGCTCTACCTGAAACTTGCATATTAACCAGCATCTGCAGTTCTTTGTTTCCACGGGTATGTCACTGGTCTCTCTTAAGCAATTCTTGGATTCCCCCTTTCCCTCACAATCCCGTAAATGTATCATAAATGTTGAAGAAAGACCTGAAAGAAGAGCCCCGACCCAAAATGTCCCTTATCCAGGTTCTCCAGAGAGACTGCCTGACCCGCCGAGTTACTCCAGCATTTGTGTCGTTTAGTCTGTAAACCAGCATCTGCGGTTCCTGATTTCTATAAATTGTTGCGCCCTTATTCTGGTTTATCTCTTACTTGGGAAGATAATTGGAATAAGGAAAATGAATATTCAGACCAAAAGATAAAAAGGCTTCATTTTAAAAGGTACCAGGAAGTATATTGCCTCACCATGTTTCAGAACAATAATGCATCGGCTTTGAAAGCGGAGTTACACGCCATGGCTGAAATCATTCTTCTAATTGCATTAATTACATGGCTCCAAGTTTAATTACATGGAATGTTCTTCAATGTTTCACACTGCTTTCCCCAATATTATTCTTCAGTCGGTTATTTTTGCTATTTTTATTGCTACACTTGTTTCACCCAGATTCACAAATTTACCCTTGCATTCCCTCTCTTTCCATCCATCCCCCACCCGAGTCATCCTTCCAGTTTTACTGTTTTGTACCCCCCTCGTTATCACCTCCTCCACAGCCAACAATGGACCATTGTGGATACTTTAGTCATCAGTGCTGGCACTGGTCTGTCCTGTACCTTTCCATACCTCTAGTTTCCCTCACCCCTGACTCTCAGTCTGAAGAAGGGCCTCGACCCGAAACGTCACCTATTCCTTTTCTCCAGAGAAGCTGCCTGACGCGCTGAGTTACTCCAGCATTTTGTGTCTATCTTCAGCGTAAACCAGCATCTGTAGTTCCTTCCTACACATTTTAAACAGGTTGGGTTTGTTTTCCCTGGAGACAGTGGAACGCAGATCAGTGCGGACTCGGTGGACCGAATAGACTGTTTTCACGCTGTATCTCTAAAGTCTTGAAAGGAGACTGAGGGGTCACCTGAGAGTGTTATATAAAACTATAAGAGCCTTTGATATCGTACCACGTTAGAATCTTCTTCTCAAGGAGAAGGTATCAAAAATACAGCAGAAGTTTAAGATGAAAGCAAAGAGTTTTACAGGGTATTGAAGGGGAATATTTTTTTAATGCAGAGAGCGTTTGATATATAGAAGTTGCTGCAGAACGATGTGATAAGGGCAGATACAATCACTACATTTAAGATGACATTTAGACAGGTTAATAAGCAGGCAAGGCATAGAAGGAAACACAGAAGGGTGGCACGGTGGTGCAGCGGTAGAGTTGCTGCCTTACTGCGCCAGGGACCTGAGTTCGATCCTGACTACGGGTGCTGTCTGTGCAGAGTTTGTACGTTCTCGCTGTGACTGTGTGGGGTTTTTTCTCCAGGTGCTCCGCTTTTCTCCCAACCTCAAAAGATGTACAGGTTTGTAGTTTAATTGCCCCTAGTGTCTAAGATCCGAAAGTGGGATAACATAGAACCAGTGTACTGGTGATCGATGGTCAGCATGTATTCTGTGGACCAAAGGGCCTGTTTCCTTACTGTGTCTATAAACTAAACCAAACATCTACTGCAGACAAATGGGTCATAAGGTCTTAAGGAACAGGAGTAGAATTAGACCATTCGGCCGATCAAGTCTACTCCGCCATTCAAACATGGCTGGTCTATCTCTCCCCCCGAACCCCATTCTTCTGCCTTCTCCCCATAACCTCTGACACCTGTACTATGTTGATAGAATGGAGCAGCTGGGCTTGTATACACTGGAGTTTAGAAGGATGAGAGGATATCTTATTGAAATATATAAGATTATTAAAGGATTGGACCCGCTAGAGGAAGGAAACATGTTCCCGATGTTGGGGGAGTCCAGAACCAGGGGCCACAGTAAGAATAAGGGATAAGTCATTTAGAACGATGAGGAAAAACTTTTCCACCCAGAGAGTTGTGAATCTGTGGAATTCTCTGCCTCAGAAGGCAGTGGAGGCCAATTCTCTGGATGCTTTCAAGAGAGAGTTAGATATGGTGAGAAGGCAGGAATGGGGTACTGAATGTGGATGATCAGCCATGATCACATTGAATGGCGCGAAGGTCCGAATGGCCTACTCCTGCACCTATTGTCTATTGTCTATAATCAAGAATCACTAATGGAATTAATGTAGATGGATAGAGAGGTCAGCATGGGCTTGGTGGGCCAAAGGGCCTGTCCCTATGCTGTTAGTGTACAACACTAATGTTTTCCTGACAATCCTCTGGCTCTTTAACTCCTCATAGAATCTAGTAGCAGGGCACGACATTGAGGCAATTCATCACAACTTACAATAGGGACCTGCTTAAATAATTCCTGCACATTATTTATGATGCAGGAACAGCAAAGTCTACTGAGTTAAAGAAGGAGGAACAGCTATGATGAATGAGGGTAGTTTACAGTCAATTTACTTTTGTTTAACCATTATTTTTTCTTATTTAAATGTTTCTTAAATGATCTCAGAGCTTTGACTTCTGAATATTTTTCCTTAAATGTTTTAGTATTTTACTTTTTTTTCTAATAGCTTGTAACTTGGGAAGAAGGTTACTGCATAGTTTTGTAAAATGGAAAAAAATTAGGAGGTGTTCACAGAACTGTAACTACTTTAATAAGCAGCCACGATGTGGAAATGTGATCTTGACAGCTGGCAAAGGTTTTTCAAATGTTTCATGCCAGGGCTTATTCTGCACCCCCCAACCTGTGATACTGAGTTTAAGAGTTGAGATCTTACTGTGGGCAGCACAGTGGCACAGTGGTAGAATGGCTACCTTACAGCGCCAGAGATCCAGGTTCGATCCTGACTGTGGGTGCTGCCTGTATGGAGTTTGTATGTTTTTCCCGTGAGGGTTTGCGTGGGTTTTCTCCAGGAGCTCCGGTTTCCTCCCACACTCCAAAGAGCAGGTTTGTTGGTTAATTGGCTTCTGTAAATTGCCCCTAATGTGTGTAGGATAGTGCTAGTGTCCGGGGATCGCTGGTTGGCGCGGACTCGGTGGGCCGAAGGGCCTGTTTTCCGCGCTGTATCTCTAAACTAAACTAAATGAATTACAATCACACAGCATTGAAACAAGCCATTTCAGCCTAATATGTCCACACTGACGATAGACACAAAGTGCTGGATTAACTCAATGGGTCAGGCAGCATCTCTGGAGAAAAAGAATAGGTGACGTTTTATATCGTAGCCCTTCAACTGGGCATCTGTACGTATTAATCCAACTTGTTTAGTTTAGTTTATTGTCACGTGTACCGAGGAACAGTGAAAAGCTCTTTGTTGTGTGTTAATCAGTCAGTGGAATGACTATACATGATTATAATCGAGCCGCCCACAGTTTACAGATACAAGATAAAGGGAATAATGTTTAGTTTAGTTTAGTTTATTGTCATGTGTACCAAAGTACAGTGAAAAGAAATGTATAGTGCAAGATGAAGTCAAGTAAAGTCTGATTACAGATAGTCCGAGGTCACTCAATGAGACAGATAGTAACTCAGGACCACACTCTAGTTATTTATCGGATGGCACAGTTACCTGGTGACACCTGGAAAGAAACTGTCCCTGAACCAAGCTGTGATGCATCCCAATTCCTTCTATCCAGAGATTCCTTCTATCCAGGCGCATATGAGTTACTCCAGCATTTTGTGACACTATCCTACACACACTAGGGACAAGATAGATAGATAGAGAGATAGATAGAGAGATAGATAGAGAGATAGATAGAGAGATAGATAAAGAGATAGATAGAGAGATAGATAGAGAGATAGATAGATAGATAGAGAGATAGATAGAGAGATAGATAGATAGAGAGATAGACAGAGAGATAGACAGAGAGATAGATAGAGAGATAGAGAGATAGATAGATAGATAGATAGATAGATAGATAGATAGGTAGATAGATAGATAGATAGATAGACAGACAGACAGACAGACAGACAGACAGACAGACAGACAGACAGACAGACAGACAGACAGATAGACAGATAGACAGATAGATAGATAGATAGATAGATAGATAGATAGATAGATAGATAGATAGATAGATAGATAGATAGATAGATAGATAGATAGATAGATAGATCGATCGATCGATCGATCTTGAACTACAGGTGCTGATTTACACCGAAGATTGATACAAAATAACTCAGCGGGACCGGCAGCATCTCTGAATAAAAGGAATAGGTGACGTTTCGGGTCGAGACCCCCCATCACGAAAACAAAACAGTAGACAATTGATAAAGACAGCGCCAATCCTCAGAATGTTTCATCGCCCCAAAAATAAACCATTTTAGATAGACACTAAATGCTGGAGTAACTCAGCGGGTCAGGCAGCATCTCTGGAGGAAAGGGGTTGGGTGATGTTTCGGGTCGGGACCCTTCTTGCTGGCCCGAAACATCGCCCATCCTTTTTCTCCAGAGATGCTGCCTGACCCGCTGGGTTACTCCAGACCTTTGTGTCTGTCTTTGGCGTAAACTAGCACCTGCAGTTCCTTCCTACGAAAAGGGAACCGGCTTCCCTGGATCAATCAAGCCGTGTGCCGATATTACTATAAGAGGCAAAGACTGATAAAAAAAAAAGGCACATCATTTCAATGCAATTGCATTACATTCCTCGAAGTGCATTTTCTTGGAAGGAATGCGCTGCTTTTCTTGGTAGCAGTTGCCATAGTTGCCCTTTTACACGCTAAATTCTTTTGTTCAGAGCTGCGGAATATATTTGGTGCGGAAATAGCCGCTTGCGGGTTTTATCTCCCGCCTCGCCTCTACTTCATTGGTTGATTTTGGTGGCAACAAAATATTGCGCTCAATATGCTGAGAGCAATGAAAACAGTCACACGGTAGATTAATTTCATAGTGGAATGAAGATAGGTACGGTACAAACTGGTGGCACCTGTAGTCAGGATCGAACCCGGGTTGTGTTTAAGGCAGCAACTCTACCGCTGCGCCACTGTGCCGCCACTTCCAATCTCCTACACTGTGCTATGTGAGCAAGGGTACCAACCCGAACGTGAAAACAAGTCCTTGTTCGGATCACCAACGTTTTGTTCAGTCCTTGTGTCGTTGCCACTCCATTAATCGCCTGCCCCGCCGGTCTGATTTTCAAATGCACATCATTGTAACTCATCTCCAATCTTAACCACCTTCGAGGCATTTGCTCGTCCTTCGTCTTGCTGCCATCCTTTTACTCAATCGATGGAAATTAAATGACTGTAACAGACACGAAATGAAGGTTTTCTTAAAGGTGTTTATCGAAGCAAATTTGTAATGAAACTCAATTAATGTGGGAATACAATAAAAAAAATCCTCAAGAACAATTAGTTAAGGTAGTAAATGGCTGAAGAAGGATCCCGACTTATCCACGTGTAGATGCAAAGAACTGTGATGCAGGTACAATCGCAACGTTTAAGAACCGTTTAGACAGGTACATGGATAGGGTAGGCTTAGATGGATCTGGGCCAAACTAGTAGAACTAGCTTAGTTGGATCTGGGCCAAACGCAGGCAGGTAGAACTAGTATGGATAAGGATGTTGGTTGGCGTGGGCAAGTAAGGCCGAAGGGTCTGTTTCCACGCTGTATGACTATAACTGGAGATACTGGTCACACAAAAAGACACAAAGTGCTGGAGTAACTCAGCAAAGGTAGACAAAATGCTGGAGAAACTCAGCGGGTGAGGCAGCATCTATGGAGCGAAGGAATAGGTGACGTTTCGGGTCGAGACCCTTCTTCAGAAGTAACTCGGAGTAACTCAGCAGGTCAGGTAGCATTTCTGGAGAACTTGGATATGAAACCCTCGACTCGAAATGTCCCCTATCTACGTTCTCCGGAGATGCTGCCTAACCCGCTGAGTTACTCCGCCACTTTGTGTCTTTTGTTTTTGTTGTAAATCAGCATCTGCAGTTCCTTGTTGCCAGTAAATGTCGACTTTTGCCAGCGATGTTCACATCTAGAAAATAAGTAAGTGGGGGAGGGGGGGGGGGGGACAACACAATTTCCATTTATGCAGCTGTTTATAAACCAACCTTCCGTAGCAAAGGGGCAAACACCTCTACTGATGGAAGAGAGTGAAACTGCAGACGCTGAAATGGTAGACACAAAATGCTGGAGTAACTCAGCGGGACAGGCAGCATCTCTAGAGAACATGGTGCTTTCGGGTCGGGACCTTTTTCTCAGTCTGAAGAAGAGTCCTGACCAGAAAATTTCACCCATACATGTCGGCCAGAGATGCTGTCTGACACGCTGAGTTACTCCAGCACTTTGTGTCTTTTGTTAAAAAATGAACCAGCATCTGCAGTTCCTTCTGCCTACATTCTGAGATTAGTTTAGTGTTCGGCACAAACATCGTAGACGAAGGACATGCCCCCCCCCCCCCCCCCCCCTGTGCTATGTTATAACGTTGAAGTTATAAGTTATTGTTCTGGGAAATCAAGGGCTCTTTGTACAGCTCAAATGTTTTTGAATCTTCAGGATTGTACCAAACCTGGTACGTTTGCAGGATTTAGGGCATCGTACAATAAAAAAGATGCAAAGTGCTGAATGAACTCAGCGGGTCAGAGGGGAATGGGCATGGCACGTTTCGGGTCGGGACCCTTTTTCTCAGTCTGAAGAAGGGCCAGGGTCCGAATCGTCACCTATCCATGTTCTCCGTGGACGCTGTCTGACCCGCTGAGTTACTTCAGTTGCTCCTCGTGTGTAGGGTATGGATGCGAACACCAGATAACATAGAACTAGTGCGGACACGAGGAACTGCAGATGCTGAATTCTTGAGAGGAAAAAAAGTATCCTGGAGTAACTCAACCGGTCAGGCAACATGGAAAATATCCATGTTTTCTAGAGATGCTGCCTGACCCGTGTTAAAGAAGGAACTGCAGATGCTGGAAAATCGAAGGTACACAAAAAAATGCTGGAGAAACTCAGCGGGTGCAGCAGCATCTATGGAGCGAAGGAAATTTCCTTCGCTCCATAGATGCTGCTGCACCCGCTGAGTTTCTCCAGCATTTTTTTGTGTACCATTGAGATACTCCAGCGCTTTGTGATTTTTTGCTCCAGAACTAGTCTGCATGTGTTATCGATGGCCGGTGTGGTCTCGGGGGGCCTGTTTCAATACTGTAAACTTTCAGTTCAATTGAAACCAGGACAGCGGTTTTCACCAGGTAGCGACGAGTCTGTAGGACCCGGGAGAGTTCTTACACTTCCCCAGACTAAATCCTTCTTCACTGAGTGACTGAAACAGGATCCCAAAACTAGGAACAAGAAACTACAGATGCTGGTTTACATAAAAATACTTTTTCAGTGTGAAGAAGGATCCAAACCTGAAACATCACCCATCCATGTTCACCATAGATGCTGCCTGACCCATGAGTTACTCCAGGATACTTTTTTTCTTTTTTTCTCCCCTGAAATCACTTACGTCTGCCACCAACGGTTGGTCTTTGTGCGTTCAATGCCTTGGCCTGGAAGGAAGCTATTTAGTCTGAAGAAGGGTCTCGACCCGAAACGTCGCCCATTCCTTCTCTCCAGAGATGCTGCCCTGTCCCGCTGAGTTACTCCAGCTTTTTGTGTCTATTTTCGGTTTAAACCAGCATCTGCAGTTCCTTCCTTCCTACACCATTTAGGATATGTCTTATTTCCAGCTGATAGATTTGCCGTTGACCCAGTGGAGTTTGAGGATTACTGAACCCCTTCAGAAATGATGGAATCGGAGCTCGGTCTGTGGAACGCAGTCGAATTGAATTGAAAAATTGCAACACATCAGCTGTCTTATTTACTTCTGGCGAACAAAAAAAAGATATAGAAAAAATAAATACAGTTGTATAAAACTTTTGCCGTTTTGTTGCCGGTCTCTTCCTTGAATGTGGCGAATTGAATGTTGCTTTTAATGTCAATTATTGGAATCCTCAGTCACAATGGTTTCAATGAAAATTGAGACATTTAATGTTTCCTACAGCTATTTAGCGCCATCCTCCGATCAATCAGGGAACAGCAGGGGGGAGAAAAATTACTCCAAATTTTCGCTAGCTGTTGCATTGAGCCACTTTTGGAATCTATCTCAGTTTCAATGTGTCACAGAAATTATTATTTGAATGTTAGGATGCGTTCAGTGCTACTCCTCTTGGTTAGTTTCTCTCAATTCCAGCGTTTACCTTGAATATGGATGAAATTTAGCTTTCAGTTGAATAACAATGAAAAAATAAACAGAATGACATTTTAAACTAAATTCTGTTTTGTGCGAATGAATCATGTTAATGAATGTGACAGCATATTTGTTTTTAACTTTGAACAGGTTTATATCTGGGGCGCTGGTGAATGTTCGGGGGGTGTGTGTGTGTGCGTGTGTGTGTGTGTGTGCGCGTGTGTGTGTGCGTGTGTGTGTGTGTGCATGTGCGTGTGTGTGTGCGTGCGTGTATGTGTGTGTGTTTTATTGTTTAGTTTCAGTTTAGTTCAATATATATATGTGTGTGCGTTTATCATAAGATCATGTGTTAAGAGCAGCATTAGGCCATTCAGCCCGTCAAGTCTACTCCACCATTCAATAATGGCTGATCTATCTCTCCCTCCTAACCCCATTCTCCTGCCTTCTCCCCATAACCTCTGACACCTGTACTAATCAAGAATCTATCTATCTCTGCCTTAAATATGTCCACTGACTTGGCCTCCATAGCCTTCTGAGGCAAAGAATTCCACAGATTCACCATCCTCTAAATAAATTCCTCCTCATCTCCTTCCAAAAAGACCATTCTTTCTGCAGGACTGTCATATGTTGAAATAATGGAGCAACTGGGCTTGTATACACTAGAATTTAGAAGGAGGCGAGAGGATCTTATTGAAACATATAAGATTATTAAGGGATTGGACATGGTTGAGGCAGGAAACATGTTCCTGATTTTGGGGGAGTCCAGAACCAGGAGCCGTTTACAGTTTAAGAATAAGGGGTAGGCCATTTAGAACGGAGATGAGGAAAAACGTTTTCACCCAGAGAGTTGTGAATCTGTGGAATTCTCTGCCTCAGAAGGCAGTGGAAGCCAATTCTCTGGATGCTTTCAAAAGAGAGTTAGAAAGAGCTCTTAAAGATATCGGAGTCAAGGGATAGTGGAGAAGACAGGAACGGGATACTGATTGTGGATGATCAGCCATGATCACAGTGAATGGCGGTGCTGGCACGAAGGGCCGAATGGCCTACTCCTGAACCTATTGTCTATTTTCTATCCTTTAATTCTGCAACAATAGCCTCTTGTCCTCGACTCTCCCACTGGTGGAAACATCCTCTCCACATCCACTCTATCCAAGCCTCTATCCAAACAATGTAGTTTGTGTGTGTGTTAAGAAATAGCCAAGTACAGAATACTGATAATTATCAAACTAATTTAGTCTTTATTATCTCTGCATCTTTTACAATAAAAATGAAAGGATCTCAAAGTTTTGAGCTATGATGTGACTCCAATTTAGTAGTTTGATCTTATACCATTGTGCACAATAACCTCCTGATGCAGTAATGCCTATTTTGCCTCTTCCCCATTTTTTGTTTCTATAGAGGGAGATACTGTACTGGTCACCATCTGTTTTGTGCTGTCACACAAAACAACATTATCTAAACATCTCTATGCAGAGTCTTGGCCCGAAACATTAACAATTTTTCATCCTCCTCATCACAGATGATGCTCGACCCACAGAGTTCCTCCAGTAGTTTGGCTTTTGGTTCACATTCCAGCATCTACAGTCCCTTGTGTCTCAATTACCTCGATGACCTGGGTGCGGCCACTGGACAATAGTCAAATCACAAACAAAGTTTGAGTTAGCATCATAAAGATAGATTCTGAAGAGAGCTAAGTAAATAGTTCAGAAAAAGGTCAAACATTCGCAGTTTGCAGATCCTGCTTATTTCTCAGTCGGTCCTATGTTCTAACATGTAACAATGCAGTGCAAGAAGAAGTCCTTTGGCCCACAATGTCTGTGCTGAACATAACGGCATAATCTTATCTGCCTGCACATACTGTAATCCATATCCCTCCATATCCGAAGAAGTCTGAAGAAGGGTCTCGACTCGAAACGTTACCTATTCCTTTTCTCCAGAGATGCTCACCAACCCGTTGAGTTACTCCAGCATTTTGTGTCTATCTTCCTTCCATATCCCTATGTCGATGCAAAAGTCTCTTACAATACGATAGAACAGGTGGGAAATTGATCTGCCAACAATCATAAAATCACAAAATACACAAAACATGAAATTAAAGTGACTAGTGGAAAGGATTGGGGATGTGCAAAGATTGGAGGGGGAGAGGGAGAGGGGGGGGGGGAGTCAGTCTACCCCACGTATAGTTTGATAGCCACAGGGAAGAAGGATCTCCTGTGGCGTTCTGTGCTGCATCTTGGTGGAACCAGTCTGTTGCTGAAGGCGCTCCTCAGGTTGACCAGTGTGTCATGGAGGGGGTGAGCTGTATTGTCCAGGACGCTCAGCTCAGGATCATATATATGCCGCTGTCGTATCTGCCTCAAACACCAACCCCCGGCAGCGTTTTCCACGCACTTCCACTCACTGTGTAAAAAAAGTTGTCCAGCAATGCTAAAAAACATTCAATGTTACGAGTGACTGTCGCTTTATTGGAGATAATCAGCAACCTGCGCTTTTTAAATACTTGTCATTCACCTGCCCATGCCTGAGTATTGTTGACAGGGATTGATTCATTTGCTGAGGAGTTCTGCATGGGACTGAACACCGTGCAATCATGAACAAAGATACCTGCTGCTGACATTGATGGAAGCAGATTATTGATGAAGTAGCTGAAGGCGGGCAAGGACACTTTCATGATATTGAATGCCTGCTTTTACATTTGCTTTTAGATTGAAACAATATCTGGATATTCACCAGATTTCATTACAACACAAATTGCAATGCAATTGCATATAGGCGTCTGTATATTACTCTGGTCTTTTCATATGCTTATATGAATGTTGAAGAGTGGGATTCTGATTTTCACGATGCAATTTCAGCCTGGGGTTCTTTTAGAACTGCTGGAAAATAACTTATCTTTAACATGCTTTATACCTAAAAGGTATTGTGATATGCAGCGGTCAAATTACTAATCCCAAAACCTGGACTAATAACCCAGAAACCACAGTTCAAATCCTGCCCCCACCCCCAACGCCCCTTCATTGGCTGCAGTTTAGTTTAATTTCAGTTAATAATCAGGAATATGGAGGGGGGGGGGGGGGGTTGAAATCTAATAATGACGACCATGAAATAGTTCAGAATTTTAATTTATTCATGTTCATCAGGGGAGGATATCTGAGATCTTTACTTAGTCTAGGATACGTGTTTCCTGAATGCTCTTTGAAATGTGAAGAAAGGAACTGCAGATGCTGGTTTATATGTTTCAAGGTGTGAACCTTCTTCCGACCCGAAACATTACCCATCCTTTTTCTCCAGAGATGCTGCCTGACCCGCTGAGTTACTCCAGCATTTTGTGTCTGTCTGCTCTTTGAGATGCCAAGCAGGCATTTGTTGTACCTTGGAAACAAATGCTGCAGTAATTCAGCGGGACAGGCTGCATCTTTGGAGAAGAAATTGGTGACGTTTCGGACGAGACCCTTCTTCAGACTGAGAGTCAGGGGAGAGGGAGTCGAGAGATATGTATGGGTAGGTTGCGAAAATGACAGATCAAAGCAGATGATGATGAGGAAATGTAGAATGGTTTCTTGTTAGCCGAGGTGAAGATGACAACGAGGCATACAATTAGTAATATTTAATCAGGAGGTCAGGAGAACTAATCTGAGAACTAGGATGGGGGAGGGGCGGAGAGAGAGGGAAAGCACGGGTTACTTGAAGTTAGAGAAATCAATATTCATACCACTGGGTTGTAAGTAAAATATGAGTTCCTGTTCCTACAATTTGCATTGGGCCTTACTCTGACAGTAGAGGAGGCCCAGGACAAAAAGGTCAGAATGAGAATGGGAGGGGGAGTTAAAGTGTTCAGCAACCGGGAGATCATGTAGGCCTAGGCAGACTGGGCAGAGGTGTTCAGCGAAACGATCACCGAGCCAGTGCTTGGTCTCACCGATATGTGGTGTACCTTAACTACCATATTTAATTACCAGGCAGCGACCTTATCCAAGATATTCAATGCCATCCGACTTCACCATCATCAATATCTTGTTGTTCACCATTGACCAAAATCTCAAATGGATTAGCTACAAAATCCTGCACCTGCAAGAGGTCAGAAGATGGTCACACTATGGAGTGATTCATTTCCCAATAATTCAATGCTTTCTACCGTCCAGTCACGATTCAGATGGAATAGGTGGCGCAGTGGTAGAGTTGCTGCCTTACTGCGTCAGAGACCTGGGTTCGATCTTAACTACGGATGCTGTCTGTGCAAAGTTAGTGTGTTCTCCCTGTGACCACATGGGTTTTCACCGGGTGCTTCGGTTTCCTCCCACACTCCAAAGACGTACATGTTTGTAGATGAATTGACTTTGGTAGAATTGTAAATTGCCTTGTATAGGATAGTGATGGTGCCCCTACTCCATAGGATAGAACTATTGTACTAGGATAGAACGATTGATGGCCGGCGCAGACTCGGTGGGCCGAAGGGCCTGTTTCCACAAAAAAAAGCATAAATCTGCCAAGATGAGTATAGCATTAGAAACATAGAAACATAGACATAGAAAATAGGTGCAGGAGTAGGCCATTCAGCCCTTCGAGCCTGCACCGCCATTCAATATGATCATGGCTGATCATCCAACTCAGTATCCTGTACCTGCCTTCTCTCCATACCCCCTGATCCCTTTAGCCACAAGGGCCACATCTAACTCCCTCTTAAATATAGCCAATGAACTGGCCTCAACTACCTTCTGTGGCAGAGAATTCCAGAGATTCACCACTCTCTGTTAAAAATGTTTTCCTCATCTCGGTCCTAAAAGATTTCCCCCTTATCCTTAAACTGTGACCCCTTGTTCTGGACTTCCCCAACATCGGGAACAATCTTCCTGCATCTAGCCTGTCCAACCCCTTAAGAATTTTGTACGTTTCTATAAGATCCCCCCTCAATCTTCTAAATTCTAGGGAGTACAAACCGAGTCTATCCAGTCTTTCTTCATATGAAAGTCCTGACATCCCAGGAATCAGTCTGGTGAACCTTCTCTGTACTCCCTCTATTGCAAGAATGTATTTCCTCAGATTAGGAAACCAAAACTGTACGCAATACTCCAGGTGTGGTCTCACCAAGATCCTGTACAACTGCATTAGAACCTCCCTGCTCCTATACTCAAATCCTTTTGCTATGAATGCTAACATACCATTCGCCTTCTTCACTGCCTGCTGCACCTGCATGCCTACTTTTAATGACTGGTGTACCATGACACCCAGGTCTCGTTGCATCTCCCCTTTTCCTAATCGGCCACCATTCAGATAATAGTCCACTTTCCTGTTTTTGCCACCAAAGTGGATAACCTCACATTTATCCACATTATACTGCATCTGCCATGCATTTGCCCACTCACCCAGCCTATCCAAGTCACCTTGCAGCCTCCGAGCATCCTCCTCACAGCTAACACTGCCCCCCAGCTTCGTGTCATCCGCAAACTTGGAGATGTTGCATTCAATTCCCTCGTCCAAATCATTAATATATATCGTAAATAGCTGGGGTCCCAGCACTGAGCCTTGCGGTACCCCACTAGTCACTGCCTGCCATTGTGAAAAGGACCCGTTTACCCCTACTCTTTGCTTCCTGTCTGCCAGCCAGTTCTCTATCCAAATCAATACTGAACCCCCAATACCATGTGCTTTAAGTTTGTATACTAATCTCTTATGTGGGACCTTGTCGAAAGCCTTCTGAAAGTCCAGATATAAAACATCCACTGGTTCTCCCTTATCCACTCTACTAGTTACATCCTCGAAAAATTCTATAAGATTCGTCAGACATGATTTACCTTTCATAAATCCATGCTGACTTTGTCCAATGATTTCACCACTTTCCAAATGTGCTGCTATCCCATCTTTAATAACTGATTCTAGCAGTTTCCCCACTACCGATGTTAGACTAACTGGTCTGTAATTCCCCGTTTTCTCTCTCCCTCCCTTTTTAAAAAGTGGGGTTACATTAGCTACCCTCCAATCCTCAGGAACTACTCCAGAATCTAAAGAGTTTTGAAAAATTATCACTAATGCATCCACTATTTCTGGGGCTACTTCCTTAAGTACTCTGCGATGCAGCCTATCTGGCCCTGGGGATTTATCGGCCTTTAATCCATTCAATTTACCTAACACCACTTCCCGGCCAACCTGGATTTCACTCAGTTCCTCCATCTCATTTAACCCCCGGTCCCCTGCTATTTCCGGCAGATTATTTATGTCTTCCTTAGTGAAGACAGAACCAAAGTAGTTATTCAATTGGTCTGCCATATCCTTGTTCCCCATGATCAATTCACCTGTTTCTGACTGCAAGGGACCTACATTTGTTTTAACTAATCTTTTTCTCTTCACATATCTATAAAAGCTTTTGCAGTCAGTTTTTATGTTCCCTGCCAGTTTTCTTTCATAATCTATTTTCCCTTTCCTAATTAAGCCCTTTGTCCTCCTCTGCTGGACTCTGAATTTCTCCCAGTCCTCTGGTAGGCTGCTTTTTCTGGCTCATTTGTACGCTTCATATTTTGTTTTGATACTATCCCTGATTTCCCTTGTTATCCACGGATGCACTACCTTCCCTGATTTATTCTTTTGCCAAACTGGGTTGAACAATTGTTATAGTTCATCCATGCAGTCTTTAAATGCCTTCCATTGCATATCTACCGTCAACCCATTAAGAATCAATTGCCAGTCTATCTTGGCCAATTCACTTCTCATACCCTCAAAGTTACCTTTCTTTAAGTTCAGGAACCTTGTTTCTGAATTAACAATGTCACTCTCCATCCTAATGAAGAACTCAACCATATTATGGTCACTCTTGCCCAAGGGGCCATGCACAACAAGACTGCTAACTAACCCTTCCTCATTACTCAATACCCAATCTAGAATAGCCTGCTCTCTCGTTGGTTCCTCTACATGTTGGTTTAGAAAACTATCCCACATACATTCCAAGAAATCCTCTTCCTCAGCACCCTTGCCAATTTGATTCACCCAATCTATATGTAGATTGAAGTCACCCATTATAACTGTTTTACCTTTGTTGCACGCATTTCTAATTTCCTGTTTGATGCCATCCCCAATCCACTACTACTGTTAGGTGGCCTGTACACAACTCCCACTAGCGTTTTCTGCCCCTTAGTGTTTCGCAGCTCTACCCATATTGATTCCACATCCTCCAAGCTAATGTCCTTCCTTTCTATTGCGTTAATCTGCTCTCTAACCAGCAACGCTACCCCACCTCCTTTCCCTTTCTGTCTATCCCTCCTGAATATTGAATATCCCTGGATGTTCAGCTCCCAGCCTTGGTTACCCTGGAGCCATGTCTCCGTGATCCAAACTATATCATATTCATTAATAGCTATCTGCACATTCAACTCAGCAACCTTATTACGAATGCTCCTTGCATTGAGACACAAAGCCTTTAGGCTTGTTTTTACAACACTCTTACCCCTTATACAATTATGTTGAAAAGTGGCCCTTTTTGATTTTTGCCCTGGATTTGTCTGCCTGCCACTTTTACTTTTCACCTTGCTACCTATTGCTTCTACCCTCATTTTACACCCCTCTGTCTCTACGCTCACACATTTAAGAAACCCTTTCCCTTTAACTCCATCCTCAACTATCCCATTCGACACCCCACCCCCCTTATTCAATTTAAAACCACCCGTGTAGCAGTGGCAAACCTGCCTGCCAGAATGCTGGTCCCCCACCTGTTAAGATGCAATCCGTCCCTTTTGTACAGTTCCCTTTTACTCCAAAACAGATCCCAGTGATCTAAGAATCTAAATCCCTGCCCCGTGCACCAGTTCCTCAGCCACACATTCAGGTCCCGTATCTCCCTGTTCCTGCTCTCGCCAGCACGAGGAACTGGAAGCAAACCGGAGATAACAACCCTGGAGGTCCTGCTTTACAGCATTTTTCCGAGCTCTCTAAAGTCACGCTGCAGAATATTCATCCCCTTCTTTCCGACATCGTTTGTGCCGACATGCACTACCACTTCCGGCTGTTCACCTTCGCCCTTGAGGATTTTCTGCACTCTGTCCGTGACATCCTGGATCCTGGCACCAGGAAGGCAGCACACCATCCTCGAATCCCGTCTGTTGCCGCAGAAACCCCTGTCCGCACCTCTCACAATGGAGTCTCCCACTACAATGGCGTTGCCTGACTTTGGCCTTTTTGGTTTTGGCTCAACAGCCCTATTCGCATCGCAAGCCAGTCTGCCGCTCAGTGTTAAAACGTCTTCTGTCCCGACAGCTTCTAAGTGGGCAAACCTGTTCACAAGAGGTACAACACCCGGGGACGTTTGCATTCCATGCTTTCCTCCCCTTCTCACTGTCTCCCACCTTCTCTCTTTCAGTACCTTAGGGGTAACAATATTACTGTAGGACTTGTCGAGGAACGACTCAGTTTCTCGGACAAACCTGAGGTCATCCACTTGCTTCTCCGGTTCCCCAACACGGTCCTTCAGGAGCTGTACCTGGATGCACTTGTCACATTTGTAGCAGCCAGAGGCACCAGCAGTGTCCTTGACCTCCCACATACTGCAAGCATCACACTGAATCAGCTTGCCTGACATCTCCTTCTTTCGTCTCTCCCTCTGCAGTGTTTTGCGTAGCCTCCTCTCCTCAGCCTCCTCGCCGAAGACTCTCGAGCCAAAGACTCACACTTTTCTCACAGGGCACTTCCCTCACTGCCGCTCCCTAAGAACAGTCTTGCTTATATTGACTGATAAATTGCCTAATTTACCAATTTACAATCCAAATTCCTCAGTTTTCAACTGTTTTCCCCGCTTTGACTCACTTCAGTAGTAACTTTCAGAGTTTAATACCATTGAGAACAAAGAATCCTACTTGATTATCGACCCCAGTCAAACACATACATTTAGAAACAAAGAAAAACATTTCCATTATCATTGGTGCCAAGTGGTTGCAAACGTACAAAACACACAACTGCTCAACCGAGCTACTCCAGCAGCATCTTCCAAATCCACAACCACTACAACCAAATAGGGCAAGTGGAGTTGTTCATGGGAACACAACCACCTCAAGATGCCTTCCCCTCCCAGTCATATACCAGTCTGACTTGAAAATATATTGCTCGTCGTTCATGATCATGAGATCATAAGTGATAGCAGAATTAAGCCACTTGGCCTATCAAGTCTACTCCGCCATTCAATCACGACTAATCTATGTCTCCCTCTCAACCCCATTCTCCTGCCTTCTTGCCATAACCTGACACCCATACTAATCCAGAATCTATCTATCTCAGCCTTAAAAATATCCACTGACTTGGCCTCCACAGCCTTCTGTGGCAAAGAATTCCACAGATTCACCACCCTCACCACCATAAATACCAGAACTCCCTTCCCAACACCATCGAGGGAGTGCCTTCACTGGAAGGTCTGCAGCATTTCAAGAAATTGGCTCACAACCACCTTCTCCTGCTAATGGACAATAAATGCTGGCTGATGACAGCAAGATCCTGAAAATAACATTTTAAAATAAATTAATGTACACAACCGTATACACAACAACAGCACGTAATACTTGACTTTCACAAATACGTTAAAACTTTCACTTTTAAAAATGTCAAAGTCCAGGTTTGCTCAAAACATTTTCATCACATGGAGACTCCTCATGAATGTCTATTTACCCCACATTGCCTGGAAGAAGCGGAAAATTGAAGATAATAAGGTATTAGGCTGATTACATGTCTATCTTTGATGTCCAAGAAGATTTAAAATCAAACCTAACTCTAAATAAACTAATTTCTGGAGTTAAAGATGAGAGAAAGCTAAGAGTCTTTGTAGTTAGTGCTCATTAAATCCAACCAACATGAAGCAGTTGTTAACAAAATATAATTTATAATTATACAGCTAAGAGTGTAATATTATTCAGTAACATTTAGGTTCCTCATACAGAAAGTTTCTTGCACTACTGCAATAATTAACTGATATATATTCAGAATGTTACAGTATTTCATTAGATTATACACTGTGACCCAGGTTAAAAAAAACATACAATGTGAAAGGATTTACAACTGATACACATGCAACAATTTAAATAAATACACATCCTCATTTAGTGTCAACACCCTGTGTTACAATAGACAATAGGTGCAGGAGTAGGCCATTCGGCCCTTCGAGCTAGCACCGCCATTCACTGTGATCATGGCTGATCATCCACACACAGTACCCCGTTCCTGCCTTCTCCCCATATCCCGACTCTGCTATCTTTAAGAGCTCTATCCAACTCTCTCTTGAAAGCAGACAGAGAATTTTTCTCCACTGTCTGAGGCAGAGAATTCCACAGATTCACAACCCTTTGTATGAAAACGTTTTTCCTCATCTTTGTTCTAAATGGCTTACCCCTTATTCTTAAACTGTGCCCCTGATTCTGGACTCCCCCAACATCAGGAACATGTTTCCTGCATTGAGCGTGTCAAAACCCTTAATAATCTTATGTTATTAATATGTTACGAATGAACTGAAATTCTCCCTTACATGAGAACATCCACATCAATGATTTGGATGAGAACATACAGGGCACGATTAGCAAGTTTGCACATGATACAAAAGTTAGTGGTTTTGCAGATAGTGAAGATGGTTGTGAACGATTGCAGCGGGATCTGGATCGATTGGCCAGGTGGGCGTAGGAATGGTTGATGGAATTTAATATAGAGAAGTGTGAGGTGTTGCTATTTGGGATGTCAAACAAGGGCAGGACCTACACAGTAAGGGTAGGCCTCTGGGTAGTGTTGTAGAGCAGAGGGATCTAGGAGTACATGTGCATGGTTCCATGAAGGTGTAACACTATTTTCCCATTTGCATTACTTGGTGTACTCATGCAAGGTGTGATTTTCCTGGAGAACATGCAGAGCTTTACACAGTATCTCAGTACACACAACAATAAGCACCAATATCATTACCTGTGTGTAGGGCGATACGATATGATTACTACAGAAAATGGACATTTCATATTCTCAGAAAGATCAATATATGGGCAGCTCCCAGGATTAGAACTCTTCTGTAACATGGGGACTACCCCTACTGAAGGTTATAATTGAACAGCATACCATACATTTTTGAGTTTGTTACCTTTCAGATACTGTATCAGATTCCAAACCCTTGTGATTTGGCGACTTTCTTTTTCCACACTGTTGCACTTAACAATTACCACCATATCTTTAGATAACACTGAAAATTACATAAGGTTCTGTGTGTATCAAATTTCAAAATGCAAGAATCACACAGTGAAAATTTAGAGTAAAATATCCAAAGTATTTATTTACATTTAAAATCATATAATATAGCATTTTCCCTCAACTGTAAATATGTACAAAGCAACAACATCACACTTAAAAGCATGGTAAAATCATCTAGTCATTAGCTGTGTTAACTTTTCCAGTAAGGTCTTCCTTTCTTTGGTAAAAAATAGTCCAATATGTATCATTTAATATAGTTGCATTCCTTGCAAACTCCCCTTGTTGATTATATAGATTCAACATCGCATATGAACCTTTCCCATTGATACATTGCAATTTAGAATTGAAGTAGAGATACAATCTGCTTTTGCCACACTTTTCCCTTCAAAAATTGGGACAGTCAATTGAGCTTGATTGAACCAAGTATCCAAATTACAAAAGCATTTTGACCAATGTGAAAAGTTCACTGAACATTTCTTCAAGATTAAAAACATAAGGGAAAATAAATATTGATAAGATAAATGGTTTGAATGTTAAAACTTCCCTTGCTTTAAAATGTTTTTTTTCCCGTCCTTTAATAATTCTTCTCCAAGTCGGCAGACTTGGGATAATGACTTTGTGTACGAGACTTCTCGTGACTTACAGATCAACTGTTTACCCAAATATTTTTGGAGATGTAGTTACTTGGAGAATCTAGCAGCCCAGTTAGCGTTCAATGATATTGTGACCAGTATCCACACGAGAGAAAGTGTGTTCTAAATCTGAGACTATTTTAAAAGTCAATGAGTCAAGTCAAAAATGGTAAACACTATGGGATAGCTTTGTCAATCAGTATCTTTGAGGGTTAGATTTTGGAGATTCTCCAAATGACATTGCGATAAGGAAAGCAATGAATCAACAAAAATAATTTTCTTTATAACTTTTCAAATAAGAAAAATCAATTTTCTTCATGGTGTGGTGATGTATAGATTCTGTGCTGCAGTGTTAATTCAGATGGACTAGCAGTTCTTGGAAACGTCACTATTTCTGATCAGTTTACTGATCTCGGTAAGACCAGCAATCAAGTTTAGTAGCTCTACGCACATTGGAAAAAATGAATATGCCAGTGATCTGACTTTTGGCAGCTTTTGTGAAAGCCAGGCTGGAGATGTATGCAGATGTAGAAGTCGCTGGTTGCAGTACTCTCCGGATTTGAACAGCTTTTTGACAGAAGACTCCTCTTACCTCCATTTCTCCTGTCTCCACCCTTGCCTGGGTTTTGAAATTCCCCCCATCCATGAAGGTAATTATGTTGAAAAAGTGTCATACAACAAAGTGTGAGCTGTGCCTGACAATTCTTTTCTGGATGAATCTAAAAGTATGGCCGATATGAAAATAGATGTTGTCTACATCTAGTTTATCTTTTTAGTTTTCAATCCAAAAAAATATGGCGTAGAACAGAAACAGCTGGCAATACATATCAAAAGCCACTGTTAGAAATACTTCTGACCTTGACAGTCGACTTTAAACCTGCACTGAAACCATTTACCTACAGTAATTTGACTTTTTTTTGAAAAGTTAAAGGCACAATATCATTCCAACTGAAATCCTATCAAATTAAAACATCAGAGAAAAATATGTACACCTTTCACTTGACTTAGCCAGGCCTACTTTTATTCTTGGTATACAATCTGGACTTGTTTTAATTCATAAAAATGCTGCAAGTTTGCCAAAGCTCAGCAGTAAGAACATTTAATTTTTTTGTTGGCTCATCCCATCTACTGTTGGTCACTAGGAAAGCCTCACATTGCCACAGCACTAAACAGTAATACCCTCCTGAAACACCTTGCTTTACTTCCCCACCTCTAAAAGCCTTCCAAAATGTTGGCGAAGCCTTTCATTACTTTTCCTAATTCCCACCCAGCATTTATTTCAGTATTTATTTACCAGCTGAAACACTTTGGAATTTGCTAAAAATAATGTATAAAATTCGGATTTGTTTTTAATTTAAATACAACAAAATTAAAATGCCCAGAATAAATTTGGGTCATTTTATGGACATTTGTTTAAAAAAAAATCAATATATAAACAGTATGAAGCATCATAGCACACAATGTCTTTATATACTAACAAAAAAAAGCTAGCGGATTTCATTCTAAGACTCCAACAATTCTGCTTGGATATGAAAGTAGGTATGTTTGTAACTCTTCTTCGGAAAATAACACAGTAATTCAAGCTCAGTCCTCTTTTTTGTCAGAGCTTTCACAGCTATCTTCACAAATGTTTTCTGCCACTTTATGTGGTTTTTCCAGATCCATGTCATCATCTGTTATTGACTGCCATGCCTTATAACGTTGAAGGTCTAGGTATGTGGTAAACAACTTGGCATACTCCGGGTGTGTCAGAGCAAACTCCCGGAATGTTTCTAGGATTAAAAATAAATATTTCTTTAGCAGATAATTACTTTCAAGTTATTTCACAACCCCTTGCAGACATTTATATGAAGAGACTTCAAATCTCACAAAAATAGAAAACTGCAATTTGCTCTATGTTGATTGTACATTGCTGAGACGGAACTTCTCCGGTAAAATAAGAGCCATTAAAACAGAAGTACGAATCCAAGCAGCAACTGCACATTTCACCATTAACGAGGCCGATGTTTAGCTTACGACAAAATATTATTGTAAGAGGCTCTGAAAGGCTCGAGAAATGCAATACTATGAGAAAGGTTTAAGATTTTCAGAACTTCCTAGAGGCATTGATCTCAAGTGAACAGTTTGATGTGCCACAAAATGAGGTGGTTTGGAGGGGGAAGCAAAGGTATGCGATTATACATTCAAGATAATCTGGATACAGCTATGGGACGCCCTCGCAAACACTGGAACACTGCTCCATGCAGTGCTCCCTGACAATAATCTGTCTGCATGAGAAGAATTTGCTTTGTTACATTATAAACTTTACAAACTAGAATTTAAATTATTTTCCCCAAATGGTCTGGTCAATTCATCATTTGTAATGTTCTCAAAATAATAGTTACATTATTTTTCCAGGTTAGTTTTCTGTTAATCCTGATTTTTTTAAATTTACGACATAATTATTATATTTTGTAATTCAGCTTATAATTGTATTATTAACGGGAAGAACATTTATAGATACCAGACAAACTAATTGAATTATTTTCAATTCAGGAATTTTTTGTTCATAGAAATCACACTTTCTGTTTATATGGATCAAGAGTGATTAGTGGGGAAAATACAATGATATTTAGTTTAGTATAGAGATATATCATGGAAACAAACCCTTCAGCCCACCGAGTCCACGCCGACCATCAATCACCCGATATTAGTTCTACGTGATCCCACTATCTCACCCCCAACACATCAGGGGCAATTTTACAGAGGCTGGTTGTTTTTAGTTTCGTAGATACAGCATTGAACAGGTCCTACACAATAATGGAAATGGGAAGTGGGAAGAAAGCAGAACACCTGGAGGAAACCGCGTGGTCAGTGGTAGAAAGTGCAAACTCCACACAGACAGCACCCGAGGTCAGGATCAAATTTGGGTCCCAGGCGCCGTGAGGTAACATCACTACCAGCAGCGTCGCAGTGCTGTCCTGTTTTTTTAAACATGTTTCATAAAGTCACGCTTCAGCACTGAGTGAAAGGACCAAGTATATGCCAGTTGTATCAAAGTGATTGAGCAATCTAAAAAAATTACACTGCCTTTGAGGAAAATATGATGAAGTTTGATAAAGATATGGATTACTCTGTTTGGCTTAAATAGATAATAAAACAAAAAAAAGATGCTTCATGGCCACTACATTTCTCATCGGTGGTTTTAAATCTTGCTGATTGATAGCAAGTATAGTATGCACAGGGGAGAAAGTAAAATTAATCAGAGAGAAATAAAAATATTATCTTATCATTGGAAGAATGAAAATTAACACCTACTCACCATATGAAATTTTTCCATGACCATTTCCATCGATCGTTTTGAACAATTGAGAAACATCCAGATCATGTAAACTGAATGCAGATCGCAAGAGAGAAGAGAACTCGTCTTCAGTTATATATCCATCTTCGTCGATGTCAAACATCTGAAATATGAAGAGAGGTCATTCTAAAATATTTATAATGTACACATGAATGAGTTCGCCTCTCTTGACAACTTAGCTGTGAAGATAAATTTTATCCAAATCATGGTGAAACCTGGCAACATAACAACAGAAAAAGAAACAAGAGGGTGGAAAGTAGCACAAATATAGTCAAATTTTGGTTGCAGGGTGACCTGGACAGGTTGAGTGGGCAGATGCGTGGCAGATGCAGTATAATATAGATAAATATGAGGTTATCCACTTTGGCGGCAAAAACAAGGGGGCAGATTATTATCTCAATCGGGTTAGGTTAGGTAAGGGGGAGGTGCAGCGAGACCTGGGTGTCCTTGTACATCGGTCACTGAAAGTTGGCTTACAGGTACAGCAGGCAGTGAAGAAAGCTAATGGAATGTTGGCCTTCATAACAAGAGGATTTCAGTATAGGAGTAAAGAGGTTCTTCTGCTGTTGTATAGGGCTCTGGTGAGATCACATCTGGAGTATTGTCTACAGTTTTGGTCTCCTAATTTGAGGAAGGACATCCTTGTGATTAAGGCAGTGCAGCGTAGGTTCACGAGATTGATCCCTGGGATGGCGGGACTGTCATATGAGGAAAGATGGAAAAGACTAGGCTTGTATTCACTGGAGTTTAGAAGGATGAGGGGGGATCTTATAGAAACATATAAAATTATAAAAGGACTGGACAAGCTAGATGCAGGAAAAATGTTCCCAATGTTGGGCGAGTCCAGAACCAGGGGCCACAGTCTTAGAATAAAGGGGAGGTCATTTAAGACTGAGGTGAGAAAAAACTTTTTCACCCAGAGAGTTGTGAATTTATGGAATTCCCTGCCACAGAGGGCAGTGGAGACCAAGTCACTGGATGGATTTAAGAGAGTTAGATAGAGCTCTAGGGGCTAGTGGAGTCAAGGGATATGGGGAGAAGGCAGGCACGGGTTATTGATAGGGGACGATCAGGCTTGATCACAATGAATGGCGGTGCTGGCTCGAAGGGCCGAATGGCCTCCTCCTGCACCTATTTTCTATGTCTATGTCTAAATTAAGATTTTGTCCTGGGCTTCATAGTGAATGAAAGAAAAATGCTTACAGTCGAACTCAAAGAAAAATATCTAAAAAGAACTGGTGCTCTATGGAATTTTCTATGGAAATCAAGATATGAACAGGATGAAGCATCGTAGCACACAAGGCCTTGATTCAATGGTATGATCTATGGAAAAGTTAGAATCTGAACTATTGGATTTGAAGACACAGGAACTGCAGATGCTGGATGATGAAAAAAGACACAAAGTGCTGGAGTAAATCGGCAGGTCAGAACATGGTCGAAGAGCAGGAGAGCAGCAGGAATCACAGAGGGAGGGCAGTGAGAGAGGGTCTCCCTGAAATCCGGTCCGAGAGAGGTGAACTTCTCCAAAGTAGACATACCTCGGGAAGATAAGACACAAAATGCTGGAGTAACTTAGCGAGACAGGCAGCATCTCTGGATAGAAAGAATGGGTGACGTTTCGGGTCCAGACCGTTCTTCAGACTTCTTCGACCTGCTGAGTTACTCCAGCATTTTGTGTCTATCTTCGGTGTATCTGCAGTTCCTTCCTTCAGAGAGTCGTTGTAAATTTCCTGCACATGTACACGAAGCAAAGCAGCTATCTTAAGGAGATTCACATCAATATGTGCTCTACTACTCTTACCTGAAATGCAAACCGAACAGTCTCCTCTGTGTTGGCAGGACTACAAAGAATCACCAGACCAATCACGTATTCTCTGAAATCGATGGTGCCATCCCCATTCTACAAAGGAAAGAATCAGTTCACAAAGATTATTACCAATTAAATATTATCTACCTTTAAAAATCCAGACAACTGCAGTTACATGATATAATTTATGGCTAACTTGCACAGATTGAAGCCATGACTAGGATTTGATTCTATATGAAACTGTTTATAAAATTACAGTATTCTGTGAAGAATTACAGTATTATGCTACAAGTATGATTTTTAACATAGATATTATGGATATCTTGATTGAATCTCTCAAAAAAAATCCAGTTTGATTCCTATCGCACATAATTGTCAAATTACTTCAACTGCTCAGTTATTCTTAAATTATAATCAATCCTTTAAAGTAAACACTTACTCGATCAAAAAGAGCAAACACCTCTCTAAGTGGAGGTGAAATTGGCAGTTTCAAATGTTCCGCAAATTCTTCAATACCAATCCTTCCCCCTTTGGATTTACTGGCAATTGTAGCAAAACAGTCGAGTTGTTTTCTTACATTGTCCCATTTCAGACTGTAACAGAAATATAAATGTTTGTACACAGTAAAACAAAACAGCTGATTAAGCTAAATTTTAAATACCAAGAATTGCATTCTTTGGAAAAATAGTGTAACCAGGAACTGCAGATGCTGGTTTAAACCGAAGATAGACTCAGAGATGCTGCCTGTCCCGCTGAGTTACTCCAGCTTTTTATATCTATCCTTGGAAAAATAGGTTGCAGCAAAGGATTTATATTCTTAATTAAAAAATCAACTAAACATAAATCTACACTACACCATAAAAGTTAATGAATGCATACTTGAGTTTTCTGCTAATTTTGGTAAACTCCACTAAGCCAGCTTCCATGGGCAAAGTCAGTTCGCCTGCTGAAATCATCAATCTGCAATCTTCAAACGTGTGGTCAGTCATTGGCACACCCAATTCCCTACAAAAATAATCATGGATAATATAACACAGGATCCAAATTAATAATACCACGATGTTTCCTTGGTTTAAAAGCTATTATTCCCTCCACTTAATATATATTGATTAACATCTACATTATCCCCAAGGGATACTGATATCTATGAAAATAAGATGGAATTGTTGATTAGACAATAGCATCTTTATCAAGTCTAATATTTTTCCATTATAGAAAAAGTGATATCCCCCTCCGAGAATAAGCATTAAAAAATGTTGTGTACAGAAAACAAGCAGAAGTAAGCCACTTACGTTGCCATTGTGCTACGAACTCTGTTGGCGTACAGGAAAGGATCACTACGTTCTTCAGCATTCGGCACATACACTGGCAAAAACTGCAAAAGTTCATTATGATTATTTTACATCACCCAACTCTGACTTTAAAGAGACATAAAACATTCCGAAGACAAAGCAGCAACCATATATTAAATCAGAGCCATGCAGAAGCACACAATTAAGGATTATTGCAGTGATAGCCAAAACGTAACATTTCACATCTTTTCTTCGTATACAGTTCAACTTTGACAGGAATTTTATTTTTAAAAGTGATATACACACGGCTGGCATTTTTACTGATTATTTATGCTCTATTCTTCAGTAACTTCAAACTCTGTGAGCCTTTAAATTTGTCCTTTCATCGGCCGAGCTCCACATAATAAACTTTTGCACTTACATTTTTTTGAATATGGAAGAAATATGCTTGGCATCTGGAATTTTGACAAATCTGTGTACTACTGCCCTTTCAAGAAGACATTTTAATGTTAGAAGCCACTTTTCAAATGACTAAATGACATGTAAGTTACTGTGCTTCACTGACTAGCTACCTGTTTTAGGTCAGATTTATCAAACACCTTACAAACATCTTGATTGTTTCTTCTCCTATTCTTTCACTTCTTCTGAGATGCTTATTCAAAATAATGTTTTATCAATGCAGGCAGATTTGCGCAGTAATTTATACTCTTACCTCAACTTCCACATTTGTGTACGGTTGACATAATGTCAAGAACGTAAGCATTGACCTGCAAAAGAATTAATTAATTCTTCAGATAGCTTGTCATTTGAGATTTCCCTCAAAAGTGGCAAGATCAAGGTCACTGGTTAAAATCAATCCACTAAGTGGTGGCATCTATGTTGTGACATCTGGCCTTGGGATACAGGAATGATAACAAAAAAAACTCTTCTGGCAACAAAAGGAACAAAATAAATTTGCAGGAAAAGAGCATGTGATGATGGGAAAGACAAATGTCAGAAATATCACTGGCAACGGGCACTTTGTATTGTCAGATGGTTACAAGCAAGGTCCCATTGACCATCCTAACTTCAACTTAAAGAGCCCCCTAGTGGAAATTCAATTGTTTAAAAAAAATGTATCTTTGCATGATTTTTACTTGGCCTAAAAGCTATTAGTTTAGTTTAGTTAAACAGCGCAGAAACAGGCCCTTCGGCCCACCGGGTCCACACCGACCAGCAATCCCCGCACTTTCCTAGGGACACACTAGGGACAATTTAAACATTTATACCAAGCCAATTAACCTACAAATCTGTATGTCTTTGGAGTGTGGAAGGAAACCGAAGATCTTGGAGAAAACCCACGCAGGTCATGGGGAGAACGTACAAACTCTGCACAAACAGCACCCATGGTTCTCTGGCACTGTAGGCACTATAAGGCAGCAACTCTACTGCTACGCCACCAAGCTATTACCCTCTCAAATTAATATGTATATGTGGATTAATACCATTTAAATTATTCTCAATGGGATACAGGTAATTATGCTCAAACTATGAAAGTAAGAGGGAATTGTTGATAAGATTATAGCATCTTTTTGAAGTCTTATATTTTTCCATTAGAGATAAAGCACTCCAAAAAGCACTAAAAAATGTTGTGTATGGAAAACTATATTATTGACAACTGACCTAAATTTATTTATTACTAATACAAAACAAAATCCCAGAGATTCTAAGTAATGATAGAAAATAGTGTAAATACTCAGGCAGCATTTGAAGATAAAATAGAATGAAAGCTTCAAGTTGATGACTCTTTAACTGATTCTGAGTTCCTGTGAAAGATCATAGATCTGAAATGTTAATTCTTTCACCTCAAATACTATCTAATATACCAAGTAATTAAAGCATTTTGTAATTATAATTTACTAATATGAGACTGATATTAAAGTTGGTGGGTACTCAATTATGTTCTTCCTTAATTAAATAAGGTAGCTTTATAAAGAAGGGAGGTACTCCTTTATAAAGAGAAGAAATTCTTTATAAACTTCTTCTAAAGTGCACCATTTTAACATTAATGCTGACCATCAGAATATAATGGAATGATTTAACACCTGAATCCCAAGACTTTTAAAAAGGCCTGTTAATTAGTCCTACTTTATTGCTCTTTCTACTTCGCCTGATAAATGTATTCTTCAACTACTTATTTAATTACCTTTTGAAAAATATTACTGGATCTACTTCCATTACTTTTGAAGACGCTCTAATCTCGACCATCGCAATCTCCTAAACAAAAATGTTTCTCCATCTCATTGTTTTATCAATTAGTTTAAAGCTGTCCACCTTGGTTATTGGCTCTCCATCCTTGAAACAAAATTATCTTTATTTATTTTATCATTTCCCATCAAGGTTTCCAACATCTTTCATAAATCTGTCCTTAATTTTCACCACTTTGTGGCAGAAAACTCCAATTTTGCTGACCTCTCCATTAGTAATGGACAAATACACCAGGAGATAATAATGGGAATCATGCTGAAAGTGCCAGCCAAGATGTGCCAAATGCCCCCTCTCTCCAGTATACCTTTCCATGAATCTAGTGGAGTCTTTAATCCCTTGTACAATTCTAGTTTCCTTAATGCCTTGTACAATTCTAGTAAATTGTGTGTTGTGCAACGAGTCAAATAGTTCAAAATGACAGTAAGAGAAAATTAAGAAACTGCAGATTCTGGAAGTATGAAATAAAAACAAAAAAAGCTAGATAAATTTAGTAGGCCAGATAGCATCTATGGAAAGTGAGACAGTTAATGTTTCAGACCTGGGAACCTACACGATCACTGGGAAAGAGAGGGAAACTAATTAATTTTCAGTATAGGAGAAATGACCCACATCACCCTGGCCACATTCTCATCTTTCTGCTACCAGGAGTAAGGTAATACAAGAGTCGGTGAACCCAACCCCTTTATTCAAGAACTGTTTCCCATGAATTATCATTCACTTGAACAATTAATTCTGTACAACCCTAACAATAACCCCACTTTATATTTTGCACTATGGTTTGTGCTGTCATGGTCTGGTTTACATAGAATAACTAATCATTTATTGTATATTAATTTGTTGTGTTGTTGCATTTAATGTGCCTATAAAACTGCAGCAAGTAAGAAGTTCTTTGTTCTGGTCCCGCTGCTGGTGATAAATACACACTCTTGACTCTCGGCTTTTTTTTAACATTAAATTGCAACTATCATATGTTGTCACGGCAAATCGAAATCTAAGAGTCGTATTCAGAGGAATAATTTCCAACTAGTGAATAAATTCATGAGTAATTCCAGGACAACCAATCTTACTCTCAGAGTAACAATGCAAAAATACCAAATACCCCTTTTCTCAAAAAAGTAAAACCATAAATGAAAATCATCGCCTTTAGTTTCAACAGGAAATAAAGTAAAGCTTTTGGTTCTTTGGCATTTCCTTCGTTGTTAGATAATCTTAAAATAGAATACTACTGTATGCTTTTAATCACTAAAATCACAAAATATCCACAGTTGAAGCCAGCTTAGTCACACTTCCTTCTTTATAAGCTAGCTTTGTAATTCTGCAATTACAACTCTCTGGCAAATATAGCTAGAGCACTAACCAAAAATGGGAAGACTGTTATCTGCAGATCATAGTGTTTTGTGATCTTTCAAATATTTTCCACTCGCCTCAATTAGCAAGATTTTGAATGAGTAATATGTGCATCTATTCACTGTACACTCAAAAGGCTGCTTAGAAAATTAGTATTAAGATAACAGATATGCTAGTCACTAATAAGACATAAGCCAATGCAAGGTGTACTGATGTTGCCCAGTTAATCTGCAATTGAGAGAATTTGAATTTGAGTTTAGTTTATTGTCACATGTATCGAGCTACAGTGAAAAGCTTCCTTTGATAGGAATGTTGTAAAGAGCAAATGCACCTTAGAGTGGTAAGATGAAGAGTATCTTCAGATTGTAAAGCAAACTGCACTTTAGGATCTTTAGGGATAATTCTCAATCTCTGTAATGCTGTTTCAAAATCAGCTAGCAGAGACTAAATATTTAATCAAATAAAACAGAAAGCAATGCAATAAATGAAAGTCATCTCTAGAACTTACTAGCATTTGGTTTCAGAAAGCCATGAGATCATTTCCAATCTGGAGATTTCAGGGCAAATTAACTTTTAAAAGGTGTGCAAACTGATCTGATTGAATGGTTCATATTTGTTCTATTTTGTAAAATATTTTCTCAATTTTGTTGGTATTATTTCATTTCTTCAGAGTGAAGATGCCCTCTCTGTATTGAGAATAACTTTGCTGTCTAAATTAGTTGCTTTGGTTGATGCTAGGTGACCCATGCTGTTTTATTCCTTCTCTGTTTGAAGACAGAGTGAGTGGTTTGCTGAGCCACTGTAACAGTACAAGTGAGTGGTTTGCTGGGCCACTTCAGAGAGCATTTAAGATTAACCAACAAGGGGTGGGTCTGGTTTGGAATAACAAGTAGGGCTGAAAAGAAATTCTATCCCTCACGATGCAGGGAATTAGTGAAGCAGATGGGTCTTGGTGCTAGACGGCGTTCATGGCCATCCTTACTTAGATTTGCTGGTGTTTCTTCCTCCCCCTCCATATTTCAGATTATCAAACTAGAACTCTGGTCAAGTTCCATCACTGCAGCCGAACTGAACTCTGGTCTCTAGATTGTTTACCTAGGTCCCTGGAATCCTGTGTGGAAAGGAACTGCAGATATTGGTTATACACCGAATATAGACACAAGATGCTGGAGTAACTCAACAGGACAGGCAGCATTTCTAGAGAGAAGGAATGGGTGACAGTCTGAAGAAGGGTCTCGACCAGAAACATCACCCATACCTTCCCTCCAGAGGTGATGCCTGGCCCGCTGAGTTACTCTAGCATTTTGTGACTATCTCTGGAGAACTGGTCAGATGATTTAATCATTGCGCCAAAACTATATCCTACATACATTCTAGGAATCAGGTCAGTGTTCAACAACATATATGCCTAGTTATAATTTAATGACAATCTCATGACATTTACTAAAGGGAACAAAGGAAAGGACTTTCTGAAAATGGGATTAGAGGTTTGAATAATCCAGCCCAGAAACACAGAAGCAGATGTTGTGGAAATGTAGCTTCTGCAAAATCGCCTTTAAACTGGACACACAATAAGGATTTTTCCCATCGATGAAAAATAAAAGAGTTTAAAAAATGTTGAGATTCTCTCTCCTGAAGGCCACGCCCCTTCCGGAGGGACTATAAAACGTGGAAGTGTTGAGTGCCTCAGTCAGTCTCTGCAAGATGGGGGAAGCAAGAGGGTCACGTCTCTCAGTCTGAGCTGTGAATAACACTGAACACATGTCTACTAAACTGTGAGTGGTTTTACTGACCTGTCAGTGCCCTTAATGTGGTTTGAAAATATAGTTTTGAAATGCTAAAGCTGTGTTGCCTTTGGTTTTGAAATGCTAAAACTGTGTTGACTTTGGTTTTGAAATGCTAAAGCTGTGTTGCCTTTGGTTTGGAAATGCTAAAGTTGTGTTGCTTTTGGTTTGGAAATACTAAAGCTGTGTTGCCTTTGGTTTGGAAATGCTAAGGCTGTGTTGCCTTTGGTTTGGAAATGCTAAAGCTGTGTTGCCTTTGGTTTGGAAATGTTAAAGCTGTGTTGCCTTTGGTTTGGAAATGCTAAAGCTGTGTTGTCTTTCGTTTGGAAATGCTAAAGCTGTGTTGCCTAATTAAAGTTGCCTTGCCTAATTAAAGTTGCCTTGCCTAATTAAAGCTGCCTTGCCTTCTATATAATTAAAAATCTAATCTTGACCACTTCCTGTTTGCGCTTTATATTGATTTTAGGAAAAATGCTACTACGTACGGCTGTGATTATTGGCCATCTTACTCAGAGTCCTCCTCTGCTCATCAGGTGCAGAGGATTTTCCCCATCGATGAAAAATAAAAGAGTTATTAGTGTTTTAATAATGTTGAGATTATCTCTCCTGTCAATCACACCATGAAGGCCATGCCCCTTCTGGTGGGAGGGACTATAAAACCCAGAGGTGTGGGCGTGGCTCAGTCTCTGCAAGATGGAGGAGGGAGAGGTCACGACTCGCTGTCTTTAGTGGCCTTGCACCCTGCTTGAAATGGTATGAAACTGCACTTGAATTTGGTGTCCTTGCACCCTGCTTGAAGTGGTAAGAAACTGCACTTGAATTTGGTGGCCTTGCACCCTGCTTGAAATGGAATTTCAAGGAATAGCCGTGAGTCAACTGCCAGTGCACCAACCGTGAGTGAGTGAGCTGCCAGCACAACAGGCTTGAGTGACTCAGCCACCAGCCCAAGAATCCATTCGGCCCACAATGTGCATACTAGCCCTCTGGAAACCAGCCCCTTCAGCCCACAACACCCATAATAGCACTCCAGAACCCCCCCCCCCCCCCCCACTGGCCACCAATATTGGAATTGGTGGAGAAGTGGAATATTGCGTTGGGGGACCAGCCCTCCCGTGTGATGCTGGGACCCAACGGGTCCCACTTAGTCTAGTCTTTAATAAAATTTACTGAACAAACCAACAACAGCTTTATTCCTACAGTAAATTAATAAATGCAAAAAACTTACGCAGCGTGTCCTTGCCATGTCCAAGTAACGGTGTCCTGCAAAAAAAAGTTTCATAGTTTATTTAAAGTCTCTAATAGCAAGTTTTACTACATATTTTTAATATATTTGTACATTTTTGTGTCATCATTTCTGTGGAAGCTTAATTTTCAAAACAGCAATGTTCAAGATGTAACTGAATAAAAATGTAAAAACGGCTTCTAAAAATATGTAATCTGTCATTAACAATGCCAAATACCAATAAAGTTGATCATGAATGAGAGAACTATCATTAAACTGCACTGCCAAGTGATAAAGCAGAATTAGGGCATTCAGCTCATCAGGTCTACTCTGCCATTCAAGCATGGCTGATCTATCTCTCCCTCCTAAACCCATTCTCCTGCCTTCTCCCCATAACTCCTGACACCTGTACTAATCTAGAATCTATCTCTCTGCCTTAAAAATATCCATTGACTTGGTCTCCACAGCCTTCTGTGGCAGAAAATTCCACAGATTCACCACCCTCTGACAAAAAAAAAATCCTTCTCGTCTCCTTTCTAAAGGTGTAATTAACAATTCTGAACCTGTTCATTGAGATTAGTTTATGATGACATATACAACAGGGTGCGACAAATGTTCTTGCTTATAACAACCTTACAGAGTAAACAATAATGATAAACATGACACCAAATATGAGTGCAAATTGTAGTGTCAAATCAGTGCAGTGCTAAAGAATAATAAAGGACAATAGCAGAATGAAATCACAATAAAGATCCTGGAATCTTGAGCAAAACGTGCTAAAGGAACTCCACAGGCCAGGCAGCAGATAAAATGTGTAGGAATGAACTGGAGATGCTGGTTTAAACCGAAGAAAGACACAAAAAGCTGGAGTAACTCAGTGGGACAGGCAGCATCTCTAGAGAGGAGGAATGGGTGACGTCTCGGGTCGAGACCCTTCTCCAGGCAGCATCTCTGGAGAGAAAGGATAAGCAAGATTTTGGGTCAGGACTTGAAACATCACCTGTCCATTTCGCTCCACGGATATCTTTTTTAACAATAATGGAACATCCAAATGAGTTAAGAGTTATGGGCCTGTCCCACTTAGGCAATTTTTCTGGCGACTGTCGTAGTCGTAGCAGGTCGCCGAGAAACTGGCGACTGGATCCCCCTACGACAATGTCTACAACAACCTACCACCCAGTTGACATCCAGCTACGGCAAGCTACCGACAACCGGCGACTCATTAGGACGTCCACCTACGACCACACCTATGACAACCTACGTCCACACCTACGCAACCTACGTCCACCCGCAACAAGCTACGACAAGGTAAGACAATTCAGTCACCGGTTGACGTAGGTAGTCTCCAATGGAATTCACCGAAGTCAGCACCGGCGACAACCTACGTCATCCTGGCGACAACCGACTTCCGGTGGCGCCATGTTAGATTAACAGACGTGCACCTAGCTCCACTCTCGAAAAATTTCGCGATTTTTCTCGTAAAAACGGGTCCATAAGTCGGAATTGGATTAAAAACCTTACCGGAGCTTCTGGTCGCCGGGTTGATGACGTCATCAATAAGCGCGATGTTTTAAACGGTGGCTTAAAGACTTTAAATGAGAAAACTGTCTCCAGCCAAGAGCCCTCAGAGAACAGTTAAAAAGCTGCTGAAAAATCTGAAGAATCCTGAAGGAGAAGGTACCTCTGAAGTTTCTGAAGTGGCTGTAAAAATGGATACAAGATCTAAGACAGAGCTGACTAAGGATAAAGAACTTGAGGATTTGAAGAAATCAGTGAAGGATATGAAAGATGAAATTATGGATGAAAATAAAACTCTGATGGGACAAATGATGGAAAAGATGATGAGGGATTCGAATGCTGGAAATCAGAAGGTGGCTGATTCACTGGATACTATAAATAAACGAATTGATGATGTGAAAGATGGACTCTCGGGGAGAATTGATAAGATGGAAAAAATTACTACGGACAGGTTCACGGCTGTGCTTGAAACAGTAAGTAAAGTAAAGTAACTTTATTTATATAGCACTTTCAATCAATACAATCACTGAAGCCAAAGTGCTTTACAGAGAAAATTATCAAAATAAATGAAAAAAAGAGGTAGAAAAAAAAGACACGACACACTATTAGAGATTCAAAGCAAACATCCCCCCACAGCAGAGTCGACACTCTCCACTGTGAGGGAAAGGCACCAACATGTCCAGTCCTCCTCCTAGTCCACCCGAGTTCGGGGCCAGTTTGAGGCCTCCGCAGCCAGTCGCCGCAACGGCAGCCCGATGTTGTAGGCCCACCTGCCGGGAAGCTGTAACACCGGCATCGGGTGGAAAGTCCTCAGCGGCTTGGAAGTGTCTGGAGCGGCCGCTCCCTCCCCGGAGACTGCGACGCCTGTAGTCTTCAGGCCGCGCCGGTTGGAGCTTCGACTCTGACTCCGCGGTGTTTTCGATCCAGCGCCGCCCGCCCGCCCGCGGCGGGACGCCCTCAGACCTCAGACCACAGACCGCAGACCGCGGCTGCTCGATGTTGGTGGTCGGCGGTAACAGCACTCCGGAGCGGCGACCCGGCAAGGTATCGCCCGCTCCTTGTTGGTATCCCAGCGCTGTGCCGCCGAAGCTGTGGTCCCGGCAGGAAACGCCGCTCCAGCCCGATGGAAGGCCGCATGGGGAGATCGGAGATGCGATTTGGAGGAAAACCACATCTCCGACCAGGTAGGACTGGAGTTGAAACAGTTTCCCCATCCCCCACCCCCCACATAGAAAGAATAGACCTCCAAATAAAAATTATAGACAATAAAAAGGGTTAGAGGATGGACTGCAGGCAGGCGCCCGAACAAACGGCGCCCACTCCTGCACATCCGCCATCTTAGCTGCAAGTATGGTCACAATTACGGAATTGGAGAAAAATATGGCTCGAGTGGTTGAAGACATGGTGAAAATGAGGCAAGAACATGATCAAAGGAAGCAAGAATATGAGCAAACTTCAGTACAGATTACGACTCAACTGGGGAAAGTCTCAGATAAATGCCTGGACCTGGAAGCTCGCTCTAGACACCAGAATTTGAGAATTCTTGGAGTCTCAGAGGGAGCTGAGGGAAAGGACGTTCGTGAGTTTGCCATGGACTTACTTAAACAACTGCTTAATCTCTCCAAAGTTCCGAAAATTGAAGTGGCGCATCGTGTTCCAAGATTTAAACCGAGATCTCAAGCTGGAAAAGACCACCCACGACATATTATTGTGAAATTTCGGGACATTTCAGAACTGGAAGAGGTGATGAGCAAAATTAAATACGGAGTGCAATTACGGATGGATAATGACATTATCAAAATATTCAGGGACTATCCGTATGAAATTGTGCAAAATAGAAATCAATTCGGAAAGGCAAAAGAAGTTTTAAGAGGGAAACAAGGTGTCAGATACGGTGCTTTTTATCCAGCCAAAATGCTTATTTCTTTTAATGGTTGTGAAAGATCATTTGTAAAACCGGAGGATGCGTACAAATATGGCCAGAGCATCGTTGAAAAGTAGAAATTAATGGTATGAATTAATCCTTTAAAAAAAATTAGAATTCCACGGTTAATGGAGGTTTGGCAGCTTAGAACCATTTCAAGCAGTGTTTTGTTTAGGATGGCTAGACTGTTATCTGTGGAATTTTGACTCGAGGACATTCTGTGTTCCAAACGAGTAAACAGCTGAACTGAAGAGAATGGACTATACCAGAAGCATTAATTGTTTAATAGATTATAATATCAAATCCAATTGTAAGAATTTATCCTACTAACAACCTAACAATTTAACAAGTTATCAATATTAGATTAGAATAGTAACGGACGCTAATAAAAATAAAAAATAACGAACTAACAAAACCAATATGAATTTGTACTAAATCCAAACCTTATCTATAACTGGGAGGAGGGGATGAGAAACGAGCACCTGGCTTAGGTCCAGGGGCGCGTCTCGTTAACCCCTTCAACCAACAGTTGACTATTATTGAAGCTAAAATCATTTGTTTAATAATTAGTAGCTAAAATTGCGATATATATATGATATGTTATAATGAAATATATAGGGTAAATTTGTATTATATATCTGAATGTGAGGCCCCGTTCTAATATGTTATGATTAACCAAGAGAGCGGAGTTTTTTGTTTAACACCAACAATGGAAGTCGAAACAAGGTTTTCTCCCACCTTGGGCCACTTGTTACAGTGTCGACTATTTTAGACACTGTATTTTCACTTTTACAATTTTTTTTAAATTTTATTATTATTATCACATAAACTCACATGTTTGTGTTTTGTGTTTAGTGATAAGCGTAAAAGGGATATGCCAACAAAACTTAGAAATTCAAAGGTTCCCCCAATACCCAAAGACCTGGGATATGGATGCACCACAAGATTTAAAGGTACTATAATTATTCAAAATGCAAGATGCTAAACAAAAGAACCTAGGAGTCTCATTCTGTAGCTGGAATATAAGAGGTATTAACGAACCTATTAAAAGGGGTAAGATACTAGCTCAGCTGAAACTGTACAATTCTGACATTATCTTCTTACAAGAAACTCATCTAAAATCTCATGATCAAGCTAGGTTGAGGGCGAAATGGATAGGTCAAATATACCATTCTTCATATACTTCGAAATCTAGAGGTACGTCAATCATTATTAGAAAAGGTATACCATTCAAAGCAAAGAATACGATAACAGACATTGAAGGGAGATATTTAATAGTTAATGGAGAAATTCATGATACTCCAATTACTTTGGTAAATATATACGCGCCTAACTTTGACAACCCTCATTTTTTCAATAAAATTCTGAACATAATCGCAGAGTTTAATTATCAAAATGTTATAATAGGAGGAGACTTTAACTGTGTTTTAGATCCGTGTTTAGACAAATCAAGCCAAAAACAGAGAGGGAATACGAAATCTAAAACCGGTGAACTTTTAAATACTTATATAAACAATACTAATATAGCAGATGTTTGGAGAATTGCTAATCCAACTGGCAGGGAATACTCGTTTTATTCAATGGTACATAAAACATACTCACGTATAGATTATTTCCTGGTGGATACAAAATTAATCCCTCATAATTTGAACCCAACATACCATACAAATTCGATTTCAGACCATTCACCACTAACTTTCTTTTTAAAACTGGAAGGAATGTCTAAGAATAAACCGTTTTGGAGATTTAATTCTCAAATCCTAAAAGATCCGCAAGCGAGTATATATTTAAAAGAACAAATGGACGCCTTTTTTGAAATAAATGACACTCCAGATATATCGCCTACTGTACTATGGGAATCTTTTAAAGCATACATTAGAGGTATTATAATTTCATATCAAGCTTTTCAAAATAAAAAGAATAAGAATGAACATAGACAGTTAGAAGAACTTATTAGACAAATGGATATAGATAATGCTAAAGATCCATCAATAGATAAACATAATAAAATAATAATTTTGAAATTTAAATTAAATAAACTATTATCAGCCAAACTTATAAGACTTTTCCAAATTACAAAACAGGAGCACTTTGAATTTGGGGATAAACCGCATAAACTTTTGGCTCGCCAGCTAATAAAACGAGAAAAAGAAGATACGATCCCAAAGATTAAATCAGATAGAGGGGAATTATTAACCATACCGAAGGATATTAATAAAAGATTTGCGCAATTTTATGAGAATTTGTATATATGTAAAACGACAACTGCCTCCAATAAAATTACAGAGTTCTTGGATAATTGTAATCTTCCAAAGTTAGAGTTGAAGGAACAAGAGGAATTGGGTGCACAAATCTCAATTAAGGAATTAGAAGATACAATAAACTCATTAAGGAATGGAAAAACACCAGGTCCTGATGGATTTACTAATGAATTTTATAAAAGCTTCTATGACAAAATGATACCACGATTACAAAAAATGTACCAATATGCTTTAAAAAAACAAATATTACCTGATACATTAGCTGAATCAACGATCACACTAATACTTAAAAAATACAAAGATATAGAAGAACCGGGTTCATATAGAGCTATAGCATTGTTAAATACAGATCAAAAAATATTAGCGAACACATTAGCTAGAAGATTAAGTAAATATATTACTAAACTAATAAACCCAGATCAGACGGGGTTTATCCCTAAGAGATATTCATCTAATAATATGAGACGTCTACTCAATATAATGCACTCACATAAATTTGAAGAACAAGAATTATCAATTATTTCGCTGGATGCTGATAAAGCATTTGACCAAGTAGAATGGAATTATATGGATAAAGTATTACAAAAATTCCAACTGGTAGAGAATTTTATTTTATGGATTAAACTATTATATAATAAACCTACAGCTAGAATATTAACTAATAACATATTATCCTCGAAATTTCAACTATTAAGGGGAAATAGACAAGGATGCTCATTATCACCACAGTTGTTTGCTCTCATAATTGAACCGTTAGCAAAAAAAATTAGAACACATCCAGATATCCATGGGTATAATACTAAATATTCAAATAATAAAATATCTTTATACGCAGATGATATATTATTGTACATTAAAAAACCTCAAATTACTATACCAAATATATTAAATTTAATTGAGGACTTTGGATCTTTTTCTGGATACAGAATAAATTGGAATAAAAGTGAAATTATGTCAATAAAACCGAAAGACTCAACACATCTTTTAAAATTCCCTTTTAAAATAGCTACAGAAAAATTTAAATACTTGGGTATTGAAATCACTAGAACATATCAAGGCATGTTTAAAGCAAATTTTGATCCTTTACTTAATAAATTAAATACACGAATTAAATTTTGGAAAACGCTTCCGATGTCTTTAATAGGCCGAATAAATGCAATAAAAATGATCTTCTTAGCACACATTTTATACCTATTTCAATCGATTCCTATATACCTACCAAAGAAGTTTTTTTTTAAACTGGATTCAGACATTACTAATTTTATATGGGACTATAAATCACATAGAATACAAAGAACACACTTGAACAAAGCTAAAGTATTAGGGGGCTTAGCACTCCCTAACTTCATGTATTATTATTGGTCAGTAAATATTACAAATATGATTCAACTGATGGACAACTCTGCCCAGCAAGTGGACTGGATTGTAATGGAGAGAGAGGACTGCTCCTCTGGAAACATTGGAGCGATCCTCCTCTCACCAATGAAACTGAATCACATAAATTATAACAAAAAAACAATTATACATAGTACAATCAGAACTTGGAAACAAATAAAACAAAATTAAAAATTAAGAAATCTATCGCTTTTATCTCCAATAGTTAATAACCCTTCGTTTAGTCCCTCTATTACAGACAAATCTTTTATACAATGGGATAGACTAGGAATTAAAACGTTCGGTGACTTGCATGAAACTGGAAAATTACTATCATTCCAACAATTACAAATAAAATATAAACTGGGAAATAATCAATATTTTAAATATTTTCAAATATGTGGCTATTTGAAAAAATATACAAAAGATCATTATAATAGCCCAGCAGATGTATTGGATGAAGCAATGCAGATAAAAGCTGAATCAGCAAACTTAATATCATATTTGTATAATATTATCTTAAATGTAGAAATACCATCTACGGAAGGTATTAGAAGAGACTGGGAACAAGAATTAGCTATTAAAATCTCAAAGGAAAGGTGGAATGAACATTTATTAAACGTGCATAAATGTTCGATTAATGTAAGACACACTTTAATACAACTTCAAATTTTACATAGATTATATTATTCCAAAACTAAAATTAATAAAATGTTCCCAAATGTATCATCCATTTGTGATAAATGTCAATCTCAAGAAGCTACTATAGCGCACTCATTTGTTTTCTGTACAAAAATTCAAAAATGTTGGATTGAAATTTTTGAAATCTTTACAAAATTATATAAAATAAAACTGATACCCAAAGCAGAATGGATTATCTTCAGAACAACGGAAGATAGTCCCGAACTAAATGTGTTCCAAAAGAAATTAATAGAATATGGGTTAATAACTGGAAAAAAGTTAATCCTAAAATTCTGGAAAAACGCTCCAATACCAACTATAAACATGTGGATTTCAAATATGTTCGAAACATTACACCTAGAAGAGATAAACCAGATCACTTCCACCTGACATGGTCTGCATTTATAGAATTATTACAAGTATAGGGTGCAAAAGTACTTTAAAAAAAAAACTGAGGTCAGGTAAGGGGGGATGAAAGCTGGAGAGTTGGTATGTCCCATTTGCGTGATGCTTACAACAAAGTATTTGTTTTTCTCTTTTCCCTCTTTCTCTTTTTTCTTCTTTTTTAGGGTCTATTTCTTAATTCTTTTTTTTTTAAATTTCTTTCTTATAGGGTCTTTGTTCTTTTTTGTTGTCACGTTTTTTACACTTTCACTTTTTTCCTTCACTTTCTCCTTTCTCTCAATCTCATCCTTTCCCTTTATTAGTGTAAAAAATGACGGAGTACATTAATTGTAATAAGATATATGTGACAAGTACTAATGTAATTGGTTGTAATGTAATGTACTTCAAATAAATAAAATTTAAAAAAAAATCCTGGCGACAACCCACGTCATCCTGGTGACAACCTACGACAAGCTAACTATCGCTGAAAAGTTTTGAACATTTCAAAATCCAGTGGCAACCAGAAAACGCTACGATTCTTTGGGCGACCGAGGAGACTACTCACAACCATACAGGCGACACCCCGGCGACCATGTGGCGACAGTCTAGTCGCCTGTAGTCGCCTAAAAAATCGCCTAAGTGGGACAGGGGCATTAGAGTCATGGCAGCCTTTCTGGGAATGGGCTGTGAAGGAGTTAGTTAGTAGTGGGGCAGAACATTATATATTAACTGAAATTCTTCCTTAAGGGAGAACTAGCCTTGTGGACAATCATTGCCCTGGTTTTTCCAGCCGCAGCAGAGTAGACGCAACACTCAATTAATAGCAATGCAGACTTTAAATCAGTTTAAAATTAACTTGATTGTTCAAGGCGATTCACAAGCCCTGAATGGGCAGTAGATTTTTTTTTGGACATGTCAGCTGTTGACTCTTACTGATTGATCAGTTTCAATGTGTTTCTTCATGCACAGAATCGTGCAGCACTGAATCAGACCCTTCAGCCCATCATTAAACAAACACCAACACTAATGCCATTTTATTCTCCCTCCATTCCCTCCCACATTCTATTGCATCAGTAAATCAGTAGTCATTCACCTACCAACCCCACATCCTTGGAACGTAGGAGGAACCTGAAGCAGCAAAAGGAAATCCAGATCGTTACAGCAAGAGCATGAAAACTCCATACAATTTTCATTCTTGCTTTATGTTTTTTTATACTTGTGAATGACCAGGATAATAACAAACATTAAATCACTTTGACAGCTGGGTAAGCTTGGGGGGTGGGTGACGACATGGTTCATCTGGCTAACATAAAATCCTATGGCAAGGGTTTGCCATTTACAATTGAAAAAGATCTGTGGGCGGCACATTGTTACAGTGGTAGAGTTGCTGCCTTAAACCCTGGTTCGATGCTGACTATGGGTGCTGTCTGTACGGAGTTTGTACGTTCTCCCTGTGACCACGTGGGTTTTCTATGGGTCCTCCAGTTTCCTCCCACACTCCAAAGATGTATAGGATTGTAGGATAATTGGCTTCTGTAAACTTGAAAATTGTCGCTAGAATGTAGGATAGTGTTATTGTGTGTGGATCGTTGATCGCCATGGACCTGGTGGGTTGAATTGCATGTTTCTGTACTGTATCTCTAAACTAAACTAAACTAAATCTTCACTATGACAGGCTATGCAAATCTCCTTGTATGTATTTATACAAAGAATCTTGTGTTGGGTGTATCTGCTAAAAGACCTTTGAACCTTTGCTTCCAAGGATGCTCAGGTAAGGCTCAAATTGTTTTTTTTCCCTGAAGGAACATAAAATAGAACCATGCACGCAAAAAAACTCACCAGTCTATTTGGGTATCGAATGAGTACTGGCTGAACAGGAACTCCTGGAATAAAAGCACCTGCAAGTATATTAGAAACAGTTAACATTTTGTAACTCAGTCAAATGTTTATACCGTCATCTTGATTTACAGATTAGAGGAAATATTGGATATGGTGCCTGGAGAGAGGAGGCTGAGCAGTGTACTAAGAATTGAAGCCAAGGATGCAGGAGTAAAGGAAGAAATTAAAAGGAGAAAAAAGGCCATGAGATGAGATATCTCTGGCAGAAAAGACATTCTATATATATATATATATATATATATATATATATATATATATTTAGAGCAAAAAAGGAACTAGGGCGAGAGTAGGTTCCGCAAAGGATCTGTGTGACAATATATATGTAAAGCCACAGGAAATGCAGAATACGTTAAATTAATACTTCTTGTCTGTATTTACCAAGTGGAAGAACATGATAGCTAATGTATTCTGGGGAAGGAACAATTATATTCTGGAGTATATCCAGAATTAAATGAGGAGGTGATGTTAAATGTGTAGGAAGGAACTGCAGATGCAGGGTTTACACTGAAGGGCCTCGACCCGAAACGTCACCCATTCCTTCTATCCAGAGATGCTGCCTGTCCTGCTGAGTTACTCCAGCATTTTGTGTCTATCTTAGGTGATGTTAAATGTCTTGAATTGCATGTAGATGGATAAATGGACAAAACCTGATCTGGTGTATCCTTGGATGTTATGGGAAGCAAGGAAGGACATTGAGCCCTGGCAGAGGTTTTGTATAGTCTTTAGCCACAGCTGAGTTACTCGGTCTAGAAGATAGCTAATATTGAGCCTTTATTTATGCAGGGCAGCTGGGGTAAGCCAAGGAACCACAGGCCAATGAACCATACTACATTGGTGGGAAAGTCATTCAAAAGCCATTCGGTAATAAGGAAGGCAGATTCAATGCTAGCATTTATATCAAGAGGACTGGGATACAAAAACAGGGATGGAATGCTGAGGTTATATAAGGCGTTGGTCAGGCCGCATTTGGAGTACTGTGAACAAATTTGGGTCCCATATCTGAGGAAGGATGTGCTGGCTCTGGAGAGGTTCCAGAGGAAGTTTACAAGAATGATTCCAGGATTGAGTGGGCTAGCATATGATGAACGTTTGACAGCACTGGGTGTCTACTCGCTGGTGTTTAGAAGGTTGAGGGGGGACCTCATTGAAACTTACAGAATAATGAAAGGTACAGATAGCGTGAATGTGGAAAGGATGTTTCCATTTTGGGAGAGTCTATGACTAGAAGTCATAGCCTCAGAATTAAAGGGCACTCTTTTAGAAAGGCGATGAGGAGGAACTTCCTTATTCAGAGGGTAGTTAATCTGTGGTACTCATTGCCACAAAGGGCTGTGGAGGCCAAGTTAGTGGATATTTTTAAGGCAGAAATAGACAAATTCTTGATTAGAACAGGTGTCAAGGGTTATGGGGAGAAGACAGGAAAGTGGGATTAGGAGTCAGATCAGCCATGATTGAATGCCGGAGTAGACATGATGGGCGGAATAGCCTAATTCTACTCCTATAACCTGTGAACTTGTGAAAAAGATTCTAACTGACAGGACTTATTTATATTTGCTAAGGCAAGCACTGATTAGTGCACCTTTGTGTGTGGGAAATCATCTCATAAATTCGATTGATTTTTTTTTAAAGGAAATAATCAAGATGATTGCCAGGGACAAGGTAGCACACATCATTCACATGGACTTAGCAAAGCCTTTGACAAGTTCCAACATGGTAGACTGGTCCAGAAGATTTGAACAAATAGGAACCACGATGTGTACAAAATTGGCTTGATGATAGGAGGAAGAGGAGTGATTACAATAGAGGAGTGGATAGGATGTAAAATTATGAGAGGTTTAAATAGGATGGATAGCTAGAGTAGATTTCCCTTAGTAGGGATGACTACAACTAGATAGCATAGGGAAAAGTTTTTCCATATGCATCAGTTGGTACAGGTAATTCTGCAATAATGCATGTTTTCATAATGCGAAAGGGATGTAATGTGATTGTTAAATTAATGAACACTATTAGTATTATACAGCCTGATTGCTTATAATGCAATTTCTATTGGAAACTAGTAAGCCACTTAAAAGTTACCCTGGAAATTGACAAGCAAAAAAAAGCTGTCTTGGAATGAAGCAGTTGAGAGAAAATAAACTGTTTGCATGTAATCTCCTCCTTCCTGTAGAAAGCAGACACCATTGTCCCTTAACATCGGTTCACTATGGGTGGCCATTGAAATTAACAACCAATCACTTTTATTAATATATGCAATTAAGCAATGTGGGTGGGAGATTGCAACCTTCACGTGGTCCACCTGTTTCGACTAATGCAATCGACCCGACGTGCACAAACAAAAGATCAAATAGAACAAGTTGACCTACAACTTTAGGCTGTGCACACCACACGCAAGAAGAAGATTAAACAAAATAACATACAACCTTTGGTAATTATAGATTGCAGCAACAAATATAAATTTGTAGCTATGAAGCATACCTTTATTTTTGAAAATCCTGGAAGGAAAATTCAAAATTCAACTGAAGATACAAAATTTAAATGACACCAAATATTTTAAAAAAATAATCATCATCCCGGTGGCTCATGGACATTCTCACCCTTTGTGTCAGTCAGCAACCTGCTGCAAACAGTTGCTACACCTTCAAGCCTTGCAAAAATTATCAACATGCACGACTTTGGGATGTGGGAGGAAAATGGAGCCCCCGGGGGAAACCCACGCGGTGACAGGGAGAATGTGCAAACTCTACACAGACAGCACCTGTAGTCAGGATTGAACTACAGATTGTCAAAGCCTTTGACAAGTTCCAACATGGTAGACTGCTATATTTAAGAGGGAGTTAGATGTGGCCCTTGTGGCTAAAGGGATCAGGGGGTATGGAGAGAAGGCAGGTACAGGATACTGAGTTGGATGATCAGCCATGATCATATTGAATGGCGGTGCAGGCTCGAAGGGCCGAATGGCCTACTCCTGCACCTATTTTCTATGTTTCTATGAACCTGGGTCTCCAGCGCTATGTGACAGCAGCTCTACCATCTGCGCCACTGTGAAATTTGAGTTTCATAATTACATTGATCAATTGAATTCATCAGAAATCTGACGAAAACTAATTGAATATATTTGAATTATATTTTCACATCATTTTACAGGAAAGTTACTTTTTATCAAGCTGTTGAACTGTGAAAGGGGAGAAGAGTTCCCACAGACATTGTGGACAGAAGAGCTTGTCTTCTGCTGGACCTTTCTATAATCAATCTTCATTAAATAGATTGACTAACTTACTGAAGTGATGTTTTTAAAACAATGCCTCAAAAGACAAGGACATGATCAATTCAGCAAAAGCTGTAATCTAATCTTCACAATTGAATTTCCATTTCAGGCTTCAAAGCTTCTTTGGAGAGTGTGTATTAGAAGAAAGAGTAGGAGTATTAAAAAAATCAATTAGGAGAGTTTATTCACCTGATTTGAAAGTGATGAGGCAGGCTCGGTTTGTACAGGTCCCCTCTGGAAAGATCATAAGCTAGAAAGAGAAAGAGTGCAATTTCAATAAACCAGACTGGATACTGTACTGCAGGTTAATAAGATTGCGGAGCCTAGACAATCACGCCTAGTTAGATTGTTCCAAATACCTGGGGCCATTTCCCTTTGGATGTTGCACGTTTTGTAATTTCTTCTATAGTATTCTTTCTGGATTCTGTATCATTACGAGACACCAATATAGGCTGAACACTATGCAGAAAAGCTAAAACACAAGATGCAGATGTAATTTAATAGCATTACCTGAAAAATGAATGGTGGTTGATAATAGATGCATATTCTTCACAAGGATTTCACATTAAAAGAATAAAGTTGATTGATACAATCTAAGAACCTCATTTATTAATAAGGCTTGAACATCTATCCCTTGCTTGTGTTAAAGCATGCCACACTCAGAGACTATAGGTTTGCCTTGAATTGCTAACTTCTGTGCCATAGATAACTCATTCCACTGAATGCATGCTGCAATGTGCTTTTTATAAAGTGTTTCACAATTATTTTCAAGTGTGCCTTCATAGTCTAGCTATAAAATACAGTTGTTTCAGAAATGCTTTCTGCTGAGAACTATAAATATCTTTCAAAAGTGTAAATTGGAAGAAATTATTCAGAGTAAAAGAATCAAAATTTTGAAAAGAAATACTTTCCATTTAAAGCATCTTGTCTAAGCATAAAGTAATTCTCATAGATATATCACCAGCCAAGTGCAGAATAAAACAGTTGGAAATTATAAATCCCTATCTAAAGATTTTTGCTATAGGCCAATAAAATTAGGAACCAAGATAAAGCTCTACAAACTTATTTTATTGAGGTCAGCATAACTTCAGTAACATTTAAGTATTCATACTATTAATCTATCCTGAATTCAAAATTAAATTATAATTCGGGTGGCACAGTGGTAGAGTTGCTGCCTTACAACGCCAGTCCCGGGTTCAATCCTGAACAGGATTTGAATCTGTACAGAGTTTGAATGTTCTCCCTTTGACCATGTGACTTTTCTCTGGGTGCTCTGGATTCCTCCCACATTTCAAAGACGTGCAGGTTTGTCGATTAATTGGTTTCTGTACATTGTTGCGAGTGCTGAACTAGCGTGTGGGTGATCGTTGGGTCAGCATGGACTCAGTTGGCCGAGGGGTCTGATTCCACGTTGTATCTCCAATATAAACTATCTATTAGCATGGTGATCTTTCATAGTTTAATGAAGTGTTTCTAGCTAAAATTCTGAAGGAAAAGGTTACAAGCTGTTGTGAAAGGAACGAGTTACAGCGCTAACATACAAGAGATTATGAGATGGTTAGAAAACTTTAGATAGTAGATGTCAATTAGATACCATATGCAGCCTCATGCACCCTTCTCAGTATGTTAGAGGGTATTTTGTCTAGGAGTGAAATTGCCAGTGGAATTGGAAACATACCATCCACTCTTTCATGTCTGCCAAATGCTACACGAGAATATTATTTGTCTTTCTGGAACATGGAGCAATAATCTTGCTAACAACTGTATTTTATGGAGTTTGGGGGATCGGTGGTGGTGAGGAAGATGGAAATGATAAAAACTTAGCTTTAACTGAGGTGCAATTCTTACAAGCAAACACATCATGGAAGTGGCGGCGCCTAACGGCAGCGGCTCGACTGCAGTCCGTCTGTCTTTTTTTTAATTTTTGTCTAGTTAAATGTAGTTGTTTGTGTTTTTTATACTGTTTTTAATTGTGTATATGTGGGGGGCGGGGGGGTGGGAGGGGGAAACTTTAAAAATCTCTTCCCTGCACGGGAGACCCGACCTTTTCCCTGTCGGGTCTCCGTTGGCGTTGGGGCCTAGCTCCGTGGAGCGGCCTCCGACCGGGACGACCTGGGGGCTCCAGTCGCGGAGCCTGTGGAGCTGCGGACTTACCATCGTGGGGCTGGCCGTCCTTGGAGCGTGAGGAGCGGTGGTGGCTCGCTGCTGCGGCCCGACTCCGGAGCTCCAGCTGCAGACCTGTGGACTATGATATCGGGAGCTCGCGGGTCCGGGTGAGAGACCGCTTTCCGGAGCTCCTGCAACGCAACTTCTCCCGCCCGTGTCGCGGGGTTGGAACGACCCGGAGCGGGGCCGTAAATCGCCCGGCGCGGCTTTAATGGCCGCGGGACATTCCAGCGCCCGCCGGGAGCTCCAACTTTGTGATTTTGGGCCCGGAGCGAGGCCGTATACCGCCCGGCGCGGCCTCAACGGCCGTGGGACTTGACATTGCCCGCCTGGGGCTTCAACATCGGGAGAAAAATGGTGCAGGGGAGAGAAAAGACTTTGCCTTCCATCACAGTGAGGAGATTCACTGTGATGGATGTTTTTCTGTAGATTGAATTGTTTGTGTGTCGTGTAGGAATTGTTTTGTTTGTATGGCTGTGGAAATGGAATTTCGTTTGAGCCTCTTTGAGGTTCAAATGACAATAAAATCTAATCAATCAATCAATCAATCATAGCCACATTGCTATTTGATAAAAAAAAAAAATTTTGGGACACAATTACCCATATTAAACTTTTAGAGTTAATAAATGAGCTGTCCAGATTAAGCATAAATCTGCCACAATATTGATTACTGGAATCTTCAGCTCCCTAATCTTATAAGCCCTCTTCTGGTCTCTCATCAGTTTTAGTATAATTATGTTTGAAATTTTATATTTCTACATTTTCTCATTTGTTTTTATTTGTTTCATCACCATTTCAATATACTTATAATGTTGCACATTAATACCTCATTTAACCATTGATACCCCAAAAATTAACAATAGCTTAATGCAATGAAAACAGTGGAGCAGTAACAATGATAAATAAAACTTACATCCTATCAAAGGTACATCAGCATTCTCAGCTCGCGAGACAATTGATGGTATGTCGGCCATGATATTCACAATTGCATCAAAGAAGGTTGAGTGAGGAGCAACAACAAGAATTGGTGCCTCAGTTGCTTCAGCTCTCTTCCCCTTCACTTTAATTTGTATGAAACCCACACAAAAGAAAAAGGCACGTCCCACGACTTTCAACATAACTTGCGAAACACGGCTGTAAATAAAATTTATAGGCATGTGAAATTTGCAGCTTTAGCAGAAGTTTGGAACATAACTTTATTTCACAATAATGGATTGGGGGCAGAGGATGACTTAGTTGAAGGTCAGGAATAAAATGCAGCTCCATGAAAAGTTGTGATACATTTGATTGCACTGTGCACATCTGCATCGACTGAGAAAAAATACATACCGGGAGTTTCAGGTGGATTTAAAATGACTTTTAAATAGGATCAATAGTGATTTTTGAACAGGACCAATAGTGATTTTGGAGGACACTATACTACTAGGAGTGGAGCAGAGCAGCAGATGTTCACCCATCAAAAGGCTACCAATAAGATATGAATTCAAAAAGTCTCTTTAAACTAAAATTTTAAAAGAATGAAATAATTAAATTATCAATAAAATCAATTTGAAATAGAGTAATGCTATCTGATCTCAGAAGCAAACTCGGGCCTGATCAGTAATGGAAATACCATCTCTTGGACACTCTATGTGCTGTGGGCTTTGCCTGATATGATGAGCACATTGATATGATAGATATCACAGCAATGTATCATTCCACAGACCATCGTGTCCCTGTTTTCCAACCTAATCCCACATCCTAGCTCTAAGACTAGGTTCATAGTCTTGGACCTAGTTTGATGAAGATTTCTGCTTCACCCTTTCTAGTATGTGTTACCTACTTGCCAAAATCCTAAGAGATTGGGTGGCAGTGCCAAAAAAAGCACTCCCTTCCAAACAATGTGGTCACTAAAAGTAAACCGCCTGAATAATTATTCATATCAATATTAATCTGAGAATAGGGTTGAGTGCAGAAAATGTGTAAGCTGCCATTCATTTATTCATAATTAAATCCCACGTCAGATCACAAAGGTGATCTGGAATTTAAAATCTATGCCAATTATTGACAATGGAGAGTAACCTTCCAGTCTACCCACTGATTGAGTTCTCTGTTTGCCCACCAAGCACCATCTTGATTACTACTTAACACATTGCAAGACTCAACTTCCAATGTTAACAAAACCTAAAACATTTGACTGTTTCCTCAATAGTGAGGAATTGTATTGACTAGATTTTCTCTTTCCACTTATCTCTATATTTTTGTTGTCCATGCCCACGTCCTTTGTTCCACACCATTCCACCTCAGGCTATAGGTTTCTGTGCATTTTTATTACAATAATCCCACGAAATAAGTACTATTCACAGCACAGTCTAGTTAATTTATCAGAAAATAGTGCAGGCTCACAAAAGAAATATATACAAGACAATGTACTTTATGTTGACAAATCCAGTATTCACGGTTCTAACCAACATATTTTAATGTTAAAGAAAATATTTTAATGTTATTTGTTTATGGTAGAGGAGAGAGAGGGAAATGAAAATACATTGGTCAAAGCAGTATATATGTAATCAACTGACATATGTACAACTAAGCAAAATCTTCCAACCCATCATGGTTAATCTGTTAATCATATTCACCGCTTTAGCTCTCTAACCATCTGGTGCTACCGGTTGATAAGTACTGACCTTCACAACTTCCAGCCATGGACTGGGAGGCTATATTTTCAAATCAATGCCCGGTTTAACACTTTGAAATGTAACATAATTTTTCAATTAAAAAAATGGTTAATCTTAAATGCACAAATGATTAACCGTCTTGATCACTGGAACTTTGATAGACAATGGAAAATGTAGTCACATTACTAAAATTAATTGATGAACTGTTAACCAATGCACAACACTGTTCAACGTTAAACTTTATACCATTTCAATAGTACAAGGTGAAATATAAAAAAACTGATTTTAATTTAAGGAAACGAATTCCACTCAAAGCAATGAAGAACACATTTTTTTTGTGGTGTTAAAGTGTGTATTTAATAGGTTAGAGATTGAGAAACTTCTCGATCGAACTGATTAATCTTGAGGGTTCTCGTGCTGAGTAACATTTGGTTACAAAAAAAACTATTAGGAATTCCAGTAATGAAACAGATCAGACTTTTAATTAATCTAAGTTATTTTTAAACTTTCAAAACCAGAGATATTACATCTTGAGGTTGGATCAGTGGTAGTTTTCTTCTCCGAATTATAAGGATGCAGATTAAGTCCAACACCGGAAACGTAATTTAGTTTTATACCCAGAACCAAGGAGGAACTGTAACAGTGGGATTTAAAAAAAGAGTTCTGTTAACTCCAGCAAGAACATAAACTAATACAGATAATTTCAATTGCTGTGTCTAGGATCATTTTGTTCAACATCCCTACTGACAAGGGGACCACATTTCAAAGGTTTGGCAGCAAAGCATATAAAAGCCTCCTCAGCATTCACATAGTTTTAAATAAATGTAAGTTCTTTATTTTTATTATTAAATTTGCTATGAAAATGTTATTAGATACTTTGTGTTATATTACAGTGTGATGTCAATTATTTTAAATTGCTGCTATCTTTGCTTTCATAACATTTCATAACCAAACATTCAAAAATATTTATCCTCTTTTCACATTCTACTGTCTTCTGAGTCTAAATATTGCAAGACAACTTAATTTGGATCATGCACAAAACACAAAATGTTTACAAATGATTCATCCAGAAGAAAAAACATGCCAGGACTCGAGGGTAGGGGGGAGGTTTAGCAGGCTGGGACTCTATTCCCAGGAGCACTGAAGGATGAGGAGTGATCTTATAGAGGTGTATAAAATCACGAGGGGAATAGATAGAGTGGAATAGATTGCCTAGAATCTTTTGCCAAGAGTGGGGGGGATTGAGAACAAGAGGGCATAGGTTTAAGGTGGAGGGGGAAAGATTTTATAGGAATCTGAATCTCACTTCTTCAGCAAAGGGTAGTGTATGTATCGAACGAGCTGCTGGAGGAGGTAGTTGAATCAGGGATTATCGCAACGTTTAAGAAGCAATTAGACATGGATAGGACAGGTTTGGAGGAATATGGGCCAAATACAGGCAAGTAGTCCTAATGTAGATGAGACATGTTGGTTGGCATGGGCAGGTTGGGCAGAATGGCCTCTTTCCACACTGTATGACTCCATGACTATGACTAATTCATGTCCCATTTACTAATTTGAGTTCTGTTCAAGTTTCTATACACCAGGTAAACTGGAGAACATCTTTGGACTGTGAGTGGCTAACAGTCCACCATTGTTTTGGCCTAAATACTTTGCCACAGGTAAATCAAATGAATCTCAGTGAAATTAGCTGTTAACCGTGATCAAAAGATGTTCTGTTGCAAATCCAGTCAAAACCTTCTTAAGAGTTGCGGATCTATGCACAAGAATATTACTTATTTGATACTTACAATTTTTAAGTCTAGTTTGTGAACTATTTTCACATTTAGGTGACCAAAATATTTGCACAGGATTAACCAAGACATAAAATAATAAAATATGCTTATGTTTCCAAAAAAGGCATCCATGAATGTGTGGAAGGGATTGGTGAGTTTGAAAAGTCTGAAGAGTTTCAACCCAAAATGTTCTCCAGAAATGTTGTCTGACCTGCTGAGTTACTCCAGCACTTTGTGTCTCTTTGGTGGGTATGAAAATCATGTTCTTCGGGATAGACTGATTTCAGGATGTTGGAGAGAAATCTGATTTAAAAGAATACATTTTCAGAGGATGATTGTGTTGAATTATTGTCTGCAATTTTAGGTGATTACAATAGCTCAGATGACATCTGGAACCTAAGGCCAGGATTACTGTATTTCTGGTTTCAATTTTATTAGTGAAAATGACAATTGGAAAAAAACATACTTTCTTTGCATTTAAAATCGTTACTGTTTTTTTCCTTTCCCATGCAATTAAAATCTTATATGCTATATACAAACAAAACTGGACAGATTACAACAGACCTCAATTTCCTTCTGACGGTAATTACCGGAACCAGACAACTGAATAGGAACAGCTAGTTCTCTAAAGATAAAATGTGAGCAAGTACAAAATGACTGGCAGCTGCACGTCGATGTGGACAAACAGCTGAAAATTCCACAGCACATCACAGTAACATCACTCCGGCAAGACATGATCATCACCTCCGAAGTGACAAAACAGCTGATCATTCTGGAGCTGCCAGTGCCCTGGGAAGAGCGTATTGAAGAGGCTAACGAAAGGAAATGCGCAAAGTACCAGGAACTGGTGGAGATGTGCCAGGACAGCGGCTGGGAGATATACTATGAGCCCAGAGATGTGGGCTGTAGAGGCTTTGCAGGACGCTCACTCTGCAAAGTCCTCAACCAGTTGGGCATTACGGGGCTGGCAAAGAAGAGGGGCATTTAATCTGCAAGTGAAGCCACAGAGAAATCCACTAGGTGGCTTTGGATTAAGAGGGCTGATCCGTGGGCGGTTGCTGCTGGTACGCAAGTCGGGGCCTGAACAACCCCGGCTGGGTCGCCTGGGCGAGGGTGTCTGATGTTGTGAGACCCGAAACACCCGATGACCCCAGATCACATCACTGAGGATGTGTTCCTGCGCATCTAGAAGATGTATCTTTCACACAGAAAGATACATCTTTCTTGGAAAAAAACATACTTTTTTGCATTTAAAATCTTTACTGTTTTTTTCCTTCCCCATGCAATTAAAATCTTATCTGCTAGATACAAACAAAACTGGACAGATTACAACAGACCTCAATATCCTGTTGACTGAAATTACCGGAAGCAGACAACTGAATGGGAACAGCTAGTTCTCTATAGATAAAATGTGAGCAAGTACAAAAGGTGGTGAAGACCCTGATACAAGGGATAGAGGCATTTTACAGCATGCACGCACTAATGCTGCAGACATTTTAATTTCATTATTATCATGGCTACCACTTCTGTAATTCACGGCAAATGTTTAAAGAAACAAGGCACACAGAGTGTCACCTCTACAGAGGAGAAATGGGATGGGAAGAATACAAAGACATATAATTGTCAATTTAAACACAAAAAAACTATTGTTGTTGCTGAGTGTGATAATAAATTGGAATTCATATCTAATAAATTGGAAATTCACGTCTAGAGTTCAAATATATAGCAATATCCAGATGTACGTAAATATTGTGTGCCAAGCTGGTGATTGGTGATTCATTGGTGATCATTTTCCAATGTTCAATAGATTCAGGATCAGTTCCTGTGGATTGGAGGATAGCTAATGTTATCCCACTTTTCAAGAAAGGAGCGAGAGAGAAAACGGGGAATTACAGACCAGTTAGCCTGACTTCGGTGGTGGGAAAGATGCTGGAGTCAATTATTAAAGAGGTAATAATGGGGCATTTGGATAGCAGTAAAAGGATTAGTCCAAGTCAACATGGATTTATGAAAGGGAAATCATGCTTGACTAATCTTCTGGAATCTTTTGAGGATGTGACAAGTAAAATGGATGAAGGGGTGCTAGTGGATGTAGTGTATCTAGACTTTCAGAAAGCTTTTGATAAGGTCCTGCACGGGAGACTGGACTAAAATTAGAGCCCATGGTATTGGGGGTAGGGTGTTGACATGGATAGAAAATTGGTTGGCAGACCGGAAGCAAAGAGTAGGAGTGAACGGGTCCTTTTCAGAATGGCAGGCAGTGGCGAGTGGAGTGCCACAAGGCTCAGTGTTGGGGCCGCAACTGTTTACCATATATATTAATGATTTGGAAGAGGGAATTGGGAGCAACACTAGCAAGTTTGCGGATTACACAAAGCTGGGTGGCAGTGTGAACTGTGAAGAGGATGTTAGGAGGTTGCAGGGTGACCTGGACAGGTTGAGTGAGTGGGAAGATGCGTGGCAGATGCAGTATAATATAGATAAATGTGAGGTTATCCACTTTGGCGACAAAAACAAGGGGGCGGATTATTATCTCAATGGGGTTAGGTTAGGTAAGGGGGAGGTGTAGCGAGACCTGGGCGTCCTTGTACACCGGTCACTGAAAGTTGGCTTGCAGGTACAGCAGGCAGTGAAGAAAGCTAATGGAATGTTGGCCTTCATAACAAGAGGATTTCAGAATAGGAGTAGAGAGGTGCTTCTGCAGTTGCATATGGCTCTGGTGAGACCATATCTGGAGTATTGTGTACAGTTTTGGTCTCCTAATTTGAGGAAGGACATCCTTGTGATTGAGGCAGTGCAGCATAGGTTCGCGAGATTGATCCCTGGGATGGCGGGACTGTCATATGAGGAAAGATTGAAAAGACTAGGTTTGTATTCACTGGCGTTTAGAAGGATGAGGGGGAATCTTATAGAAACATATAAAATTATAAAAGGACTGGAGAAGCTAGATGCAGAAAAAATGTTCCCAATGTTGGGCGAGTCCAGAACCAGGGGCCACAGTCTTAGAATAAAGGGGAGGTCATTTAAGACTAAGGTGAGAAAAATCTTTTTCACCCAGTGAGTTGTGAATTTATAGAATTCCCTGCCACAGAGGGCAGTGGAAGCCAAGTCACTGGATGGATTTAAGAGAGAGTTAAATAGAGCTCTAGGGGCTGGTGGAGTCAAGAGATATGGGGAGAAGGCAGGCACGGGTTATTGATAGGGGACGATCAGCCATGATCACAATGAATGGCGGTGCTGGCTCGAAGGGCCGAATGGCCTCCTCCTGCACCTATTTTCTATGTTTCTATATTTCTAAGCTACTGAAACTGCAGTACCAGTCTACATGATGAAAATTAGGATGGAAACGACATTCAAGCAATCGCACACTGATAGATTAGATCAAAGCCCTGTAGCTGTGCCATCTATTTTGGAATTGTAAAAGACAATTAAGCAATTTTGCACACAACTGACCAGCGAATGAAGCAGTCAACATCTGCATGCAAAGGGCAAGCCAATACATAGACATGGTCAGACAAATGGCATCTACGTTCCTTCCTACACAAATGGAAAGAAATGTTCACATCACACAAGTCCCAAACAACAACCTGCTCCAACAAGTTAGCTACCTACGCTTGACATTCAATGGCTTTGCCAACATCCAAATCACCTATCGTCAACATCCCGGAGGGGATGGGATTAGGGTGTAGAGTGGTCACAGTTGACCAGATACTCAACTGATTCAGCCACATAATTACACTGGCAGCAAAAAAAGGTCAAAGGCGGGGTATATTCTGGAAAATGACATCTCCTGACACTCCAGAGTCTTTCCACCATCTATATAGTCAAGTCAAGTCACATTTATTGTCATAAAAGTACTGTAGGTGCAGGTACAATTAAAAATATTGCTTGCAACAGCATCACATACGCAGACACAGACACAAAAATAATTTATATATAAATTACACGTAACATTTCTAAAAATTTGCAAAACCAGGAGATTGATAGTTACATACATGAGTTAAAATATTTAACAGCATTTACTACTAACAAGCCTTAGCCATTCTGGTTGTGACTCTGAGCATATTATTTCCATAGTTTGGAGCAAAATAAATAGGAGCAAGAGAAGGCCATTCAGTCTTGAGCCTTCTCTCCTTCAACAAGATCATGCCTGATCCATTTTTCTTCTTCTAACATTCAAAAATCTGATTTGACTGCATTAATGAATGAGCACTGTAGCCCTTCAGAGCAGAGAACTACAAAGATTCACCACATTTTCAATCAAGCAATTTTTCCTACTCTCAGTCCCAAATGGTCTTACCTTTACTTTGAGATCATGATCTCTAGTTTTTGACTTCTTAGTCAGGAAAAACATCTTCCCCAAATCTAGTGTCCAGTTTTAATTGAGCTCACCTCTTTTCTACATTCTAATGCGATCTTGTTTATTAATTCTCCCCTCAGCCAGACTGAAGATCCCTGAAAATAGTCTACTTTTGTAAATCTTCACTACACTCGAATGAAATCAAGCACAGAGTTGATTTTAGTTAAGGAAACCAGTACTCCAGATATGCTTTCACCAAGACCCCTTGGATCCCTATCACAGCTCACATTCCCGCTCTTTTCAAGTCATTAACAAACTTAGAAATGTTACATTTGGTCCCCTCGGTCAAATCATTGATATAGATTGTGATTAGTTGGGATCCAAACAATGATTGCTGTGCTACTCCAGAAGATATACTAAAAATTGAGTGAGCCGAATGGAGCTTGATAGTACAATGGATGGCTATTTATTAAGAATAATTTTACTTTGTTACATTTAAATTTGTGAACTCTTCAAAAGGTACAATCTTTTTTCACGATAGCAGAAAGTAAAGCAAAATGTTCTATTCAATGGCCTGACCTGGTTGAAACTTCACTAAACCAACAATCTTATCAGATAGGGAAAAACAAATGAATTATATGGTCTGAAGAAGGGTTTCGGCCCAAAACGTTGCCTATTTCCTTCGCTCCATAGATGCTGCTGCACCCGCTGAGTTTCTCCAGCATTTTTGTGTACCTTTGAATTATACCATTGCCCTGGTATGTTACAGTGAACAGGAATTCAAGCTGCAACATTTTGCCAACTAATGCATAAACATATCTGTTACAAGGTGTGGTGACATATACACACAAAACATTTACTTGGATCATTCTTAAAACATTTTTCACATATTTTCCGGACACTTAATAGGTACCTCATGGGAATAGATCACATGATGCGGCATTCAAACAGAAAGACCGGCATTCACTCCTGGCTCAATCCCACAACAGAAAAAAACTGTAATTATTACACAGTCCCAGGCTAACAGAAGAAAAGGGACATTGTTTTTCCCAAGTTTCAATCATTTCAATTCTACACTGGAAATGTGGTTTTACATTTCCACGAGAATGAAGTTCCACTAAGTCACATCAACCCTAAGGACAGTCTTCAAGCAGATTCAAAAGTGGAGATTGCCCATTCAAGTTAAATTCTGTGGATTGGTGTAGAATGAGTGTAACTGAGCAGTTCAAATTCAGCTGCAGACTCGGTGGGCCAACGAGTGCCTCTTTCTGTGCTGTATAATACTGTGACATTAAATGAAGCAAGTCTGAAGAAGAGTCTCGACGTGAAACGTCACCCATTCCTTGTTTCCAGAGATGCTGCCTGTCCCGCTGAGCTACACCTGCTTTTTGTGTCTATCTTCGGTTTACACCAGCATCTACAGTTCCTTCTTACACAAATCATAATTATACATTGAATAGTTATAAATTTACAAAGATGCCATTGAGTTTTGGCTGATTAACTTGAAAAGCAAGACTGCAACCAGGATTTCAAGTCCCAAATGGCCGTCAAGCAGACTATAGACAATCCAAGTAGGTGCTTCCAAGAGGAGCTGACCCAGACAGAAGTGCTGTCAGATGTAAAGGCACGCCTTGGCCCATGTTGATTACATGGAAGACTAGAATCATTCTATTAGGGAAAAAAAAGAGCATAAGCCGATGCAACACTTTGAATAATTAAAGCTTCAAAACATAATGAATGTTGTGCTGCTTTAGATTCTCAAATGACAATCTTATTCAAATTAGCCAACTATAAACGAGGTCAAAAGCAGCACATTACAACCAACAAACACATTACAACCAATATCAGATCCCTTTGAAAGACAAAGGTACATTGAGTTCACCATCCACCTCTATTCTCATGGGTACTGAATGCATGATCATGGACTGCAACGGTTAAGAGGTATATGGGCAACACACGGGCAGGGTGCGATTAACATAGATGGGGAATTGTGGTTGGTATATGCAGGTTGGGCCAAAGGGTCAGTTTCCGTGCTATATGACTCTATGTACATATGTCTAGAAAACAGAAATAACAAATAATTACCGTTTCCAGCTTGGAAATGGCTCCCGATTTCCATAGGTGTAATGGCAGAGTCGACCAAAAAGTGAGCATGGCCAAGCAAAAATAGCAAGGACAAAAATACAGACAACGCGCAAGGGTAGAAGGGTAATGCTGGCCAGAACTATCTGTGAAAACAAAACACCACAAAATATAAATGTGACAACCAGCTCACAGCATTCACCACAGTAATGTTGTTTCAAGAAATAATAACCCTCATACTCCTGGCCACTCTCACACTTCTCGCCACCCCCACCCTACAGTGGGGACACACTACTTCCCCCCACTCTTCACTGAGGACCCTCCCATTACTTGCCCGTCCTGCTAACCGTCACATCACTCCCTGCACTTGTATTGCAGAGCAGCAACATTTTGTTTGTTCAGAACCAGGCAGACCCTGCAACAACTACAATATAACCCTACTATATTGGCAACTCACCCTGATATTAAATCAATACTCTGCTGTAATAACATCGCCAGGGCCCTTTACATATCCCCAGACTCCTACTACCCTCAATCAAGTGCATTTTATTCCTGCCTACAGCCTGCTTCCTACCCTCGACTTGAATTTGCACTTTGTAATATAAAAACGGAAACAGAATTTTAATTAGAGGCACAAGAGACTGGTGGAATCTTGAGCAAAACAAACACAAACTGCTGGAGGAACTTGTTGGGTCAGGGGGAAGGAAATGGACATGAACCTCGACTGAGTCTACTCTATCAGTCTGAAGAAGGGCCCCAATCTGAAATGTGATCTAATCATTTCAAGTCAAAAGTGTTTAATTATCATATGTACCAGCAAGGGAACATTACAATTCTTATTAGCTGCAACCTTACAGGCCAATTAACAAATATATACAATAATCAAAAATAATAAGTAATATTAAGTAACCAGACCAAAAGTGTGCAGAATCAAAATATATACATCAATGATTTGGATGAAGGGATTCAAAGTAACATTAGTACATTTGCAGATGACACAAAGCTGGGTGGCAGTGTGAACTGTGAGGAGGATGCTATGAGAATGCAGGGTGACTTGGACAGGTTGGGGGAGTGGGCAGATGCATGGCAGATGAAGTTTAATGCGTATAAATGTGAGGTTATCCACTTTGGTAGCAAAAACAGGAAGGCAGATTACTATCTAAATGGCATAAAGTTGGGAAAAGGGGAAGTACAACGGGATCTGGGGGTCTTTGTACATCAGTCTATGAAAGTAAGCATGCAGGTACAGCAGGCAGTGAAGAAAGCGAATGGCATGTTGGCCTTTATAACAAGAGGAATCAAATATAGGAGCAAAGAGGTCCTTCTGCAGTTGTACAGAGCCCTAATGAGACCACACCTGGAGTATTGTGTGCAGTTTTGGTCCCCTAATTTGAGGAAGGACATTCTTGCTATTGAGGCAGTGCAGAGTAGGTTTACAAGGTTAATTCCCGGGATGGCGGGACTGTCATATGCTGAGAGAATGGAGCAGCTGGGCCTGTACACTCTGGAGTTTAGAAGGATGAGAGGTTATCTCATTGAAACATATAAGATTGTTAAGGGTTTGGACACGCTAGAGGCAGGAAACACGTTCCCGATGTTGGGGGAGTCCAGAACCAGGGGCCACAGTTTAAAAATAAGGAGTAAGCCATTTAGAACGGAAACGAGGAAACACTTTTTCTCACAGGGTGGTGGATCTGTGGAATTCTCTGCCTCAGAGGGCAGTGGAGGCAGGTTCTCTGGATGCTTTCAAGAGAGAGCTAGATAGGGCTCTTAAAAATAATGGTCAGGGGATATTGGTAGAAGGCAGGAACGGGGTACTGATTGGGGGATGATCAGCCATGATCACATTGAATGGTGGTGCTGGCTCGAAGGGCCGAATGGCCTACTCCTGCACCTATTGTCTATTGCATCCAAAACAAAGTCCACATCATAGTTGCTGAGGTAGGGTTGTGGTTAGTGTTTTGTAGCGTTCAAGAGTCTGTTGGTTGTTAGGAAAGAAGCAGTTCTTGAACCTCAAAGTCATGGATCTCAGGCTCCTGTACCTTCTTCCTGATGGTAGTGGCGATGTAATAGCACGGCCAGGGCATTGTGGGTCTTTGATGATATTAGCTGCCATTTTGAGACAGCGCCTCTTTTAGATCCTGTCGATGGTGTGGCGATCAATAGCTGTGCTGGACCAGGCGTTATCTATCTCTTTCTGCAGCCTCTTTCATTACTGAGCGTTCGAGTTACTGTACCAGGCCATGATGCAACCAGTCAGTATGTTCTCTAATGTACATCCCTAGAAATTCGACACATGCCGAATCTCATTCCCCACTTGGTGAGGTACACTCACTGGAAAACCCCGCAGCTCTCAAGAAGCTCGCACATCAACCCACCCAGCCCCATCTGAAGCAGACCCACCTCCATCTCCCTGAAGCACCCGCCCCCCACCATCCCTCTGAGCCCAGACCCCACACCCCCAGTCCCTATGAAGCCCACATGTCCCACATCCCTGAAGCCCACACCCTACCAATCTCCATGAGTCCCACAAGCTCCCACGACACAGAAGATGCCCCACCATGCCAAAGATGCCCCCACCACCCACGAACTTGCTCCGTCACCCTTGAAGATGATACCACCACCCCTGAACATGCCACAACCACCCTTGAACACGACTCCACAACCCTGAAAGTAACCCCAACCCCCCTGAACATGACCCCACTACCCCTGAACTTGCCACAACCACCCTTGAAGACCCACCATGAAAGTAACCACAACACCCCTGAAGATTGCATCATCATCCTGAATTTGCCACCATCACCCTTGAAGATGCTGCCACCCCAAAATTAACCCTAACACCCCTGAACATGACCCCACCACCCCTGAACTTGCCACCACCACCCATGAACACGACCCCACTACCCTGAAAGGGACTCCACCACCCCTGAACATGACCCCACCACATCTGAACATGACCCCACCAGCCCCGAGAGTAACCCCACCACCCCTGAACACGACCCCACCACCCCTGAACACAACCCCACCACCCCGAACACGACCCCACCACCCTTGGGAGTGACCCCACCAACCCTGAGAGTGGCCCCACCACCCTTGAACACGACCCTACCACTCCTGAACTTGCCACAACCACCCTTGAAGATGACCCCAACACCCTGAAAGTAACCCCAACAACCTTGAAGATGACCCCACCACCTTGAAATTTACCCCCACCCGGAAAGTGACCCCGCCACCCCGAACATGACCCCACAACCCCTGAACATGACCCTGTCACCCCTGAACATGACCCCGTCACCCTGAACATGACCCCGCCACCCCTGAACATGACCCCGTCACCCCTGAACATGACCCCGTCACCCCTGAACATGACCCCACAACCCCTGAACATGACCCCGTCACCCCTGAACATGTAGGTATGTTACAATACTTACCTTCAGTGGCGCTGCAATTCTGCCACTGGCCGTGTGCGCGATTTTGGCGCCTTTGAGGGGGGGGCGGGGTTAAAACGCGGGTTTCTCCTACCTTGTCCTGTATTATATTTCGTTGGAGTGCCAGCGTTTGCTGAAAAATCGTTCCGACGGGCGTTTTGTGTATTTTTTTATTTTTATTCGATCGACAAGTTCAGCGCTGGAATTATTTTAAAATCAGCTTCTGAAGCCGTCAACGGGGACAGATTTCACGCGCGGGACAGGTAAACGAAAGCAGTTTATTTTATGTATAAAAGTGCTTCTTAAGTGGCCTTTAATTCACATTTTTCTAATGCGAAACGGTGATTCTTTTCCCCGAACGGCAGAATTTTTCATGCCGATACGGGGTTAAATTCATCGCAAATCAACTTTCCAAATGATCGCGTTACAGAAAACCCCACTCGCAAGATGTTTTAAATGCCCATTAATTTACAGGTATTAAACATTAAATTCCTTCCATTTGGTCTGTAAATCCATGACAATGAGATTTAAAAATTATGTTATATTGTGAATTCTTGTGTGAATGTTATTTGGACACTTAGGCTATTTAAAAATGTTAATCTATTCTTAAGAAATTGATAGATGTTTAGATCTAGTAATTGAATTTTGTAATTAGCTACAATTAGGTAACAAACTAATAATATCCTTTAATTTCATGTCATCTAAGTAAGATTGTTTCATATTTGTTTCAGAATGCTTCAATCTATAATAACTGAAAATTTCTTTCAGTTCTCTTAATTTTTAAGAAAGTTATGGGCTTTTGACTGTCCTCGATCACAGCTTTTGTGTTAAGTCAATGGAAAAGCAATAGGGAACAAGATGCTAATTTCCGAGTATGAAAATGGCCATAACTTTTTTAATACTGAAGATATGAAAGTGAATTAGGTGTCAAATTAAACTTCTTTTTATGCTTTATCTGATGGGATAAATTACAGACTTGATTTTTAAAATCTCAAAATTGTGTAACATTGCTACAATAGGGAACAAGATGCTAATTTCCGAGTATGAAAATGGCCATAACTTTTTTAATACTGAAGATATGAAAGTGAATTAGGTGTCAAATTAAACGTCTTTTTGTGCTATATCTGATGGGATAAATTACAGACTTGATTTTTAAAATCTCAAAATTTTGTAACATTGCTAGAACATGACCCCGCCACCCCCTGAACATGACCCCCTACCCTGCTGAAGACGATCCCGCCGCCTTGAGAGTGACCTTAAGTCCATTTGTCAAGAGCCCCATCCCTCTGAACTGAAGGGGTCCCAGCCCCCCCCCCCCCCCCCCCCCCGAGCCGGTCGCCAACGGCTGCCCCGCTCCCTCAGCGCCTACTCCCCTCTCTGTCTCTCCCCATCCTCCATCCCTCACACAAACACACGCACAACTCCATCCCTCCTCCACAACTCACCCGCAGCTTGTCGGTGAAGTCGAGGCGGACGTGGTAGATGAAGGGGTTGAGGACGGTGGGCTGGTAGAGCGAGCTCTGCCTGGGGAAAACGCGTCTCCACCGGCCGTCCCTCAGCGGCCACAAGGACGACATCCCCCCCCCCCCCGCGCTGCTCGCGCCGCTGCCCCGTTCCCGCTCCTCCGGCTGTCGCGGGCACGCGCCTCCCTCGACGGCGGCGACGGCGGCGAGAGCGCGCGCAGCGGGCGGTGCTGGGGGCGAGCGTCCGCCGGAGGAGGTAGAGTCACTCTCTGTGTGAGTGTGAGGGAGTGACTGAGTGTGAGGGAGTGACTGTGAGGGAGTGACTGTGTGTGAAGGTGACTCAGTGTGAAGGTGCTGAGTGTGAGGTACTGAGTGTGAGGGAGTGACTGAGTGTGAAGGTGACTGAGTGTGAAGGTGCTGAGTTTGAGGGACTGACTGTGAGGGAGTGACTGAGTGTGAGGGAGTGACTGAGTGTGAAGGTGACTGAGTGTGAAGGTGACTGAGTGTGAAGGTGCTGAGTGTGAGGGACTGAGTGTGAAGGTGACTGAGTGTGAGGCACTGAGTGTGAAGGTGACTGAGTGTGAGTGTGAGGTACTGAGTGTGAGGCACTGAGTGTGAAGGTGACTGAGTGTGAGCGAGTGAGGTACTGAGTGTGAAGGTGACTGAGTGTGAGGGACTGTGTGTGAGGGACTGAGTGTGAAGGTGACTGAGTGTGAGGGACTGAGTGTGAAGGTGACTGAGTGTGAGTGTGAGGGACTGAGTGTGAAGGTGACTGTGTGAGGGGCTGACTGAGTGTGAAGGTGACTGTAAGTGTGAGGGACTGAGTGTGAAGGTGACTGTGTGAGGGGCTGACTGAGTGTGAGGGACTGAGTGCGAAGGTGACTGAGTGTGAGGGGCTGAGTGTGACGGTGACTGAGTGAGGGACTGAGTGTGAAGGTGACTGAGTGAGTGGGACTGAGTGTGAGGGAGTGAGTGTGAGGGAGTGAGTGTGAAGGTGACTGAGTGTGAGGGAGTGACTGAGTGTAAAGGAATGAGGGACTGAATGTGAGTGTGAGGGAGTGAGGTACTGAGTGTGAGGGAGAAAATGAGTGAGTGACTGAAACATAGGAAATAGAAAAATAGGTGCGGAGTAGGCCCTGTCGGCCCTTCGAGTTTTGCACCGCCATTCAATATGATCATGGCTGATCATCTAAAATCAATACCCCGTTCCTGCTTTGTACCCATATCCCTAAGAGCTAAATCTAGCTCTCTCTTGAACACATCCAGTGAATTGGTCGTCACTGCCTTCTGTGGCAGAGAATTCCACAGACTCACAATGCTCTGGATGAAAAAGTTTTTCCTCATCTCAGTCCTAAATGGCCTTATTCTTAAACTGTGACCCCTGGTTATGGACTCCCCCAACATTTTTCCTGCATCTAGCCTGTCCAATCCTTCAAGAATGTTATATGTTTCTGTAAGATCCCCTCTCATCCTAAATTCCAGTGAATATAAGCCCAGTCGACCCATTCTTTCATCATACGTCAGTCCCGCCATCCCGGGAATTAACCTGGTGAACCTACGCTGCACTCGCTCTGAAGCAATAATGTCCTTCTCAAAATCAGGAGACCAAATTGCACACAATACTCCAGGTGCGATCTCATCAGGGCCCTGTACAATTGCAGTAGGACCTTGCTCCTAAACTCAAACCCTTTCCCAGTGAAGGCCAATATGCCATTAGCTTTCTTCACTGCCTGCTCTACCTGCATGCTTACTTTCAGATGTACAAGCACACCCAGGTCTTGTTGCACCTCCCATTTCCTAATCTGACACCATTTAGATAATAATCTGCCTCCCTGTTCTTGCCACCAAAGTGGATAACCTCACATTTATCCACATTATACTGCATCTGCCATGCATCTGCCCACTCACCCAACTTATCCAAGTCACCCTGCAGCCTCATTGCATCCTCATCGCAGCTCACACTGCCACCCAGCTGTGTCATCCACAAACTTGGAGATGTCACATTTAATTCCCTCATATATATATTGTAAATAAATGGTGTCCCAGCACCGAGCCTTGCAGCACCCTACTTAGTCACTGCCTGCCATTCTGAAAGGGACCCGTTAATTCCTACTCTTTGCTTCCTGTCTGCCAACCAGTTCTCTTTCCATGACAATACCGTATCCCCAATACCATGTGCTCTAATTTTGCACACTAATGTCTTGTGTGGGACCCTGTTGAAGGCTTTTTGAAAGTCCAGATATACCACATCCAATGGCTCCCTTATCCATTCTACTCGTTACATCCTCAAAAAACTCCAGAAGATTAGTTTTCCCCATGATTTCCCCTTCATAAATCCATGCTGACTTTGACCGATCCTGTCACTGCTTTCTAAATGCGCTGCTATAACATCTTTAACAATCGACTCAAGCATCTTCCCCACTACCGATGTAAGGTTAACTGATCTATAATTCCCCGTTTTCTCTCTCCCTCCTTTCTTAAAAAGTGGGGTTACATTGGCTACCCTCCAGTCCACAGGAACTGATCCAGAGTCGAGAGAACATTGGAAAATGACCACCAATTTCTAAGGCCACCTCCTTGAGTACTCTGGGTGCAGACCACCAGGCCCTGGGAATTTAACTGCCTTCAGTCCCAACAGTTTACCTAACACCATTTCCTGACAAATGTGGATTCCATTCAGTTCCTCCCTCCCACTAGATCCTCGGTCCCCAAGTCTTTCTGGGAGATTGTGTCTTCCATTGTGAAGACAGAAACTAAGTACTCGTTTAACTGCCACTATGTGTGTGAGGGAGCAACTGAGTGAGGGAGTGACTCAGGGAGGTCACTGAGTGAGGGAGCGATCCAGAGAGGGGCTCACGCCGATTGAAGGAGTGACTAAGTGAGGTCACTGTATGTGAGGGAGTGACCCAGAGAGGGGCTCACGCCGATTGAAGGAGTGACTAAGTGAGGTCACTGTATGTGAGGGAGCGACCCAGAGAGGGCTCATGCCGATTGAAGGAGTGACTAAATGAGGTCACTGTATGTGAGGGAGCGATCCAGAGAGGGGATCACTCTGTGTGTGAGCGACCCCCCCCCCCCCCACAGGGGGTCACTCTGTGTGCGGGAGCCCCCCAGGGAGGTCAGTCTGTGCGTGAGAGAACGACCCAGAGAGGGGCTCACTCTGGGTGAGGAAGTGACCCAATGAGGAAGGGAGGGTTGTCACGCTGAGTGAGGGAGCAACCCAGAGAGGTCACTTTTTGTGAGGGAGTGGCTCATTGAGGGGCTCCCACCATGTGGAGGAGTGAACCAAAGTGGGATTGGACTGAGTGAGAAAGGGACCCAGAGAGGCTCACACTACTTAAGGGAGCACCCCAGGGAAGTTGCTGGTTTTAAGTTTTGGACAATAGATAGAGGGAGCATGTGAAGAAGAATGTTTTGTGCAGTGAGTGATGAAGACTTGAAACGCGATGCTTAAAATGGTATTGGAAGTGAAGGCAATAACTTCTAAATGAAACTGGACAGCACTTGAAAAAAATAACTTGGCTGCACAGTGGCGCAGCAGTAGAGTTGCTGCCTTACAGCGTCAGAGACCCGGGTTTCACCCTGACTACAGGTGCTGTCTGTACGGAGTTGGTATGTTCACCCTGTGACTGCATGGGTTTTCTCCGGATGCTCCGGTTTCCTCCCACATTTCAAAGACGTGCAGGTTTGTAGGTTAATTGGCTTTTGTAAATTGTTCCTCCCACTAGATCCTCGGTCCCCTAGTCTTTCTGGGAGTGGGATAGAACTAGCGTATGGGTGATCGCTGGTCGACTTGGGATCAGTGGGCCGAAGGGCCTGTTTCCACACTGTATCACTAAACTAAACTATACTAAACTAAACTAAACTTGAAAAATTACTAAGATGGAGTGGAATAATTTGATCGACTAAGTTGTTTGACAAACGGCCAAAACTGAGTGATGTGCTGAATTGATTCCATGGATCACTGAACAAGGGATATATTTAGGAAAGAATGGCAGATGCTGGTTTGAAGCGAAGGTAGACACAAAATGCTGGAGTAACTCAACGGGACGGGCAGCATCTCTGGAGAGAAGGAATGGGTGATGTTTTGGGTCGAGACCCTTCTTCAGACTGAAGGGATATATTTATATGTTAGCTAATTATGAATCACTTTCTTACACAGAGGGCAAAGAATGTCAAATCTTGTTATTTCAGGTTAGTCACAGGTTTAGAATGCCAACATTTACAAAGGAGTGTTATGTCAACTGTGCTTTTGGCTTAGGTGTCTGTTAGAATTTGGGAGAGGAGCAGTTATTTTGTCAGGCTAAATAGAAATATTAGTTTAATGGTAAGCTCTTCACATACCCAAGATAATCATTAACTATGAGGCTGAGTTATAATTTCCCAAATAAAGATATGTTACAATACTGTAAGTATTCTCATAGTAAGTATGATAGGTTCAACTGCTACTTTGAATGACTACTTCTTCCTTTGCTGTAAATGATTGACTTTGTCGACCTCTCTCATATCTGGAGGTGCAAATGAATGGTTGCTTCACCTGAAAGTGCTGTTGGAATCTTTGGCTGGCGCGCAGAGAGTGTGCAGCCTGCGGACTGCTTCTGCGACAACCAGCACAACCAACTGGAAGCTGCTGAGTTTAACCGGAAGCCTCTGAGTGAAGTCGGAGTGGGACTGGGATCTGCTGCGTGAGGCTGAAAGCTGAAGGTACGGGGTGAGCAGAGTGCGAGCCCAACCCCCTCCCCCACCTTCCCACACCCCCCACCCCCGTTTCCCCCACATCCCTTTCCCCACCCACCCACCCTTTCCCCACCCCCCCCTTTCCCCACCCCCCCCTTTCCCCACACCCCCCTTTCCCCACACCCCCCTTTCCCCACACCCCCCTTTTCCCACCCCCCCTTCCCCACACCCCCCCTTCCCCCTCACCCACCCCCTCCTTCCCTGCACCCCCCCTTCCCCACACCCCCTCCCCTGAGTGGTGGAATATTGCTTTGGGGGAACGAGTTGCATTGGGGGAACAGGTGAGTGGTGGAATAATGCGTTGGGGAATGGGTTGCGTTGGGGGGACCAGGCCTCCCATGTGACTGGGACCCAACGGGTCCCACTTAGTCTAGCATCTAGTAAGAATACAAAATAAGAAGTGAAGAAAGCTCAAATTTAAAAGAACAGCCAGCCAGGGGGAATAGCGAACATAAGTTCTTCATTTAAACATGTTAGATAGATGTACAGTATCAGTGTGGAACAGGAAATGGCCATTTGGCTCATTATATCCATGCTGACCATCATATATCTGTATATGGTTGGCACAGTGGCACAGCAGTAGATCTGTTGCCTCACAGTGCCAGAGACCCGGGGTTGATCCTGACTATGGCTGCTGACTGTGTGGAGTTTCAACGTTCTCTCTGTGACCGAGTAGGATTCCTTCGGGTGCTCCAGTTCCCTCCAACATTCCAAGGGCTTTCAGGTTTGTAGGTTAATTGGCCACTCTAAATTGCCCCTAGTGTATAGGATGTGAAAGTGGGATAACATAGAACTAGTGTACAGATTATCAATAGTCGGCATGGATTCGGTGGGCCGAAGGGCCTATTTCTATGCTATATCTCTCAAACTAAAACTGAAACTAATATGTATAAAAGCACATGTAGATTAGTTTCAAATGCTCATCAGGGTACTCTCTAAATGCATTGAGAATTTACCACTTTTATGTTCAATGGGTTCTACACTCCCACTAATCTTTGCATACATTTATTTGCCTTAATTTCCTCATAATTTCACTCCTAAATTCTCCTATGTTCACCCCCAATTAATGATGTCTTTGTTGACATAAAGTTTCTTTTAATCTATTAATTTAGTAAACTCAATGTTATTATACTTTTAATTTTGCTTGTTAAATGTTTAGAGGAAAAATAACATCTATATTTCCTCAGACACCCATTTAGATGGAGATTTGTGAGGCTAGTTTGTAACTAACACTATTTATATTTCATTATCAAATGAGTACATGCAAATACAAAAAAAGTTAGCATTTGCATGTTCATTTAAAGCCAAACATACAGTATCCTAATTTGACAAAGAAATCCTTGATACAATGGATTGTGTCTACTGTCGTGGAACAGGACATTAATCTTCCTTCGGTACACAAAAATGCTGGAGAAACTCAGCGGGTGCAGCAGCATCTATGGAGCGAAGGAAATAGGCAACGTTTCGGGCCGAAACCCTTCTTCAGACTGATGGGTGGTGGGGAGAAGAAAGGAAAAAGGCGGAGGAGGAGCCCGAGGGCTGTGGGATGGGAGGAGACAGCCGAGGGCTGAGGAAGGGGAGGAGACAGCAAGGGCTAGCAAAATTGGGAGAATTCAATGTTCATGCCCCCAGGATGCAGACTACCCAAGCGGAATATGAGGTGCATTTCCTCCAATTTCCGGTGTTGCTCACTCTGGCCATGGAGGAGACCCAGGACAGAGAGGTCGGATACGGAATGGGAGGGGGAGTTGAAGTGCTGAGCCACCGGGAGGTCAGGTTGGTTATTGCGGACCGAGCGGAGGTGTTCGGCGAAATGATCGCCAAGCCTCTGCTTGGTCTCACCGATGTAGATCAGCTCACATCTAGAGCAGCGGATGCAATAGATGAGGTTGGAGGAGATGCAGGTGAACCTCTGTCGCACCTGGAACGACTGCTTGGGTCCTTGAATGGAGTCGAGGGGGGAGGTGAAGGGACAAGTGTTGCATCTCTTGCGGTTGCAAGGGAAAGTGCCCGGGGAAGGGGTGGTACGGGAGGGAAGGGAAGAATTGACAAGGGAGTTACGGAGGGAGCGGTCTTTGCGGAAGGCAGACATGGGGGGAGATGGGAAGATGTGGCGAGTGGTGGGGTCACGTTGGAGGTGGCGAAACTGACGGAGGATTACTTGTTGTATGTGACGGCTGGTGGGGTGAAAGGTGAGGACTAGGGGGACTCTGCCCTTGTTGCGAGTGGGGGGATGGGGAGAGAGAGCAGTGTTGCGGGGTATGGAAGAGACCCTGGTGCGAGCCTCATCTATGGTGGAGGAGGGGAACCCCCGTTCCCTGAAGAATGAGGACATTTCGGATGCCCTGGTGTGGAACGCCTCATCCTGGGAGCAGATGCGGCGTAGACGGAGGAATTGTGAGTAGGGGATGGAGTCCTTACAGGAAGCAGGGTGGGAAGAAGTGTAGTCCAGATAGCCATGGGAGTCAGTAGGTTTATAGTGGATGTCATATATAGTGGATGTCGGTAAGAAGTCTATCACCTGCGATGGAGATAGTGAGGTCAAGGAATGGTAGGAAGTGTCGGAAATGGTCCAGGTGTATTTGAGTGCCAGATGGAAGTTGGTGGTGAAGCGGATGAAGTCAGTCAGTTGTGTGTGGGTGCAGGAGGTGGCACCAAAGCAGTCGTCAATGTAGCGGAGGTAGAGGTCGGGGATGGGGCCCTGGTACGTATTGAACAAGGATTGTTCTACGTACCCGACAAAGAGGCAGGCGTAGCTGGGGCTCATGCATGTGCCCATAGCTACGCCTTGTATTTGGAGGAAATGGGAGGAGTCAAATGAGAAGTTATTGAGGGTAAGGACCAGCTCCGCTAGGCGGAGGAGGGTGTCAGCGGCCGGGTATAGGTTGCTTCTCTGATCGAGGAAGAACCGGAGGGCTTTGAGACCATCCTGGTGGGGGATGGAGGTGTAGAGTGACTGGACGTCCATGGTGAAGATGAGGGGGTGAGGGCCTAGAGAATGGAATGCGCGGAGATGACGGAGAGTGTCTGAGGTGTCTTGAACATAGGTAGGGAGGGATTTAACCAAGGGGGATAGGATGGAGTCAAGGTAGGTGGAAATGAGTTCGGTGGGGCACGAACAGGCAGAGACAATGGGTCTACCGGGACAGTCAGGTTTGTGGATTTTGGGGAGAAGGTAAAATCGGGCCGTGTGGGGCTGGGGAACGATGAGGTTGGAGGCTCGGTCGGGCAGGGCGTGGGAGTTGATGAAGTCGGTGATGGTGCTGGAGATGGTGGCCTGGTGCTGGTCCAGGGGTAAGTAGGAGGAGGTGTCCGAGAGTTGGCGCGTGGCCTCAGCTTTGTAGAGATCGACGCGCCAGACTACCACGGCACCTCCCTTGTCGGCGGGTAGGCTTCCTTCCATTAATCTTCCTTCTCTATCATCACACCCAAGTAAAAATAATTTGAACCCTTCAAGGTCAAAAATGTATTTGTTCTTTTCCAATTGTCTTCATGATGAGGCTAAAGCTCTTTTGTTCAATAAGCAATTAATACACATTATTCTTTTCTTTACTACATATAATAAACCTTTCAAAGGTGGAGGAAAATGCTCATTATTCATTTTTTTTTACCATTATATGTAATTTTCTTTCCTATTAATAATGAAATCATGGGAGCAAAAATAAGACGTGCATTGATTTGGCCTGCTAGGTACCTGGAGTGTATTCTATGTTACAATTACACAGAAGTTGACCTGTGAACTAAAAAAATCATATGCATACTTCTTCCTCATATTCCCGATACCAATGGTTAATGAAAATCTAGCACATTGAGATTTAAATCAATTTGTGATTCATTTATCATCAATTTATCAAAGATAAATTTGTTAACCTAGCATCAACTCTTATTCAAGGAAAAGTTTGCAAATTTCACCTCCCTCCCCCACTGCATTGTAGATCTATATTCCTATCGTTACATCTGAAAGTACGGTCTCTAATATGTTTACAATGCACTCTGTTCTTACAACCACCAGCTAGCAAAAATAGTTTACCTTTAACATCTCACCTCTTCCTCCGTAATCTCATGGAAATCCACCAAATCATCCCTTGGCTTTCTTAACCACCACAGGGGGTCCTCAAGGCAATGTCCTGTGTTCGACCATCTTCGATTTTTTAATCAATATTCTTCCCTCCATCATAAAGGCAGAAGTGGGGATTCACTGTATGACTGCACTGCGATCATGTCAGTCCCTCAGTCCCTCAGAAGCAGCCATAAGACACAGATGGCAAAATATGAATAACTTTCTAACATGGGCTGGTAAGGGAAAAGTTACATTTAATTCATGATGTGACAGGCAATGATCATCTCCAGTGACAGAGTTTAGCCACCTAGCCTTGGCATTCACTTGTATTACCGATGCCAAGACCCCTGCCATCAACCAGAAACTCAACCAGACCAGCCGTCTGGGAATGGTCAGGCCAAAGCTTTTAATAATTGAAATATTATTTTAAAAAACTCACCTCACACTTTTAGAGACATGATTTTACTTGACTATTTGTGGGGGGTTTTCTCTTCCTGCCCATGATATTTAAATTATCAATGCACATGGAGCCACAAGTTTGTTTAGGTTCTACAGGAAAATTTGCTTATATTGAAATGTATTTGCCACGGTTTTTCCCATTTGTTTAATCTACTAAAAGCTCTTGGTGATTTAATGCTTTCCAATGCACAGCATACACTGCAACCTTTCTTGAAGTTATTGTCAAACTTGATTACAGAGCCTTCTCCCTCATCATCTAAATTATTACTAAATACCATTTAATTGTTGTGGCTCCAATGTGAATTTTCAAGGAATAAATTAAGTCACAAGGAGCTGTAGTAATTCAACTGGCCAGGCAGCATTTCCGGAGAACATGGATAGGTGACATTTCGGGTCAAGACCCTTCTTCAGACCCTTCGGAATCTGTCTGAAGAAGGGGCTCTACCCGAAACATTACCTTTCCATGTTTTCCAGAGGTGCTGAGTTACTCCAGCACTTTGTGTTTTTATTTTTAGATTTTAATGATGTTCAGAATCTTAGACAAACAGGCTCAAACTTCGGGCAGGATATTGCACACACAAGTACAATGCAGGGTGTTTACAATCAAGAAATATGTGTCTGCAGGATAGTTCTTATTCCCAACCATGTACTCAGACAGATTGGAGAATTAGTATTATTCTGGTATGTCAGCATTCCATAAAATTGCAGACAGAGATGTGCATGAACATGTCTGCTTGTGATTCCAGACAGAGCAACTGAATATTAAAGGAATCTAACAGCCACCAAAATATGAATCAAAATATCCTATTTTCTTTAAGAACCAGTGGGCTATTCATCACATGTGGTTAGAATAGTCTGCTGAATAGCATTGTAAATTTCGATCTGTCATGTTTTAAACAAAGGTACTCATCCTATTTAATTTGAATCCATCTTACATTATCTTAGAATATGTGCGAAATGTTGACAATTGAACAAGTGTGAAAATATTGGTCACGTTTCACTTTCTTTCCAATTAGGCTTAATAAATTGTTAACTGACCGTTTCCACAGTCTATTCACATCCTTGAGCCACTTTGGCAATTGTCTTGCATTAAGAAGGGTCTCGAACCAAAATGTCACTGATTCCTTCTCTTCAGAGATGCTGCCTGTCCCGCTGAGTTACTCCAGCATTTGTGTTTATCTTTGGTTTAAACCAGCATCTGCATTCCTTCCTACCTATATGATTCAGAGCTGATAGAGCCATAGTCATACATCATGGAAACAGGCCCCTTGGCCCAACTTGACCATGCCAACCAAGATGCCCCATCCACACGAGTCCCACCTGTCTGCTTTTAATAATAATAATAATAATAGATTTTATTTATATAGCGCTTTTCAGGACTCAAAGTCGCTTTACATTGAGAGTCAGGAATAAACAAAACAAAATAGAGCAGTAAGACAGAGATGCAAAGGGGAGGGGAACATGGGACTAAGGGTATGCAGAGGTGAAGAGATGGGTCTTGAGGCGGGACTGGAAGATGGTGAGGGACTCAGAATTTCGGACCAGTTGTGGGAGGGAATTCCAGAGCCTGGGAGCTGCCCTGGAGAAGGCTCTGCCTCCAAAAGTGCAGAGGTTTGATTTCGGAGTGGAGAGGAGACCAGCTGATGTGGATCTGCGGAACCGTGAGGGTTGGTAGGGGGAGAGGAAGTCAATGAGATAAGGGGGGGCCAAGTTGTTGAGGGCTTTGTAGGTGAGGACCAGGATTTTCTAGGTGATCCGGTGGAAATGGGAAGCCAGTGAAGTTCTTTGAGAACTGGGGTGATGTGGTGCCAGGATTTGGTGTGGGTAATGAGTCGAGCGGCTGCATTCTGGACCAGTTGGAGTCGGTTGATGCTGCTGGAATTGATTCCAAAGAGAAGAGAGTTACAGTAGTCCAGTCGGGAGGAGATGAAGGCATGGATGAGTCTTTCAGCAGCGGGGGGTGTGAGAGAGGATCTGATTTTGGCAATGTTGCGGAGGTGAAAAAATGATGTTTTGACAACATGGCGGATGTGAGGCTCAAGGGAGAGGGTTGAGTCAAAGATCACACCAAGGTTGTGTGCCTGAGGAGATGGGGAGACAGTGGTGCCGTCAATAGTGAGAGTGGGGTTAATTTTAGTGAGTGTTGATTTGGAGCCAATGAGGAGAAATTCTGTTTTGCTACTGTTTAATTTAAGGAAGTTGAGTTGCATCCAAGATTTGATGGCTGATAGGCAGGAGTTGATATGGGAGAGGGGGGTGGTGGGGGGACTTGGTGCTGAGATAGATCTGGGTGTCATCAGCATAGCAGTGGAAGTCCAGGTTGAAGTGACGGAGTATATGACCAAGGGGGAGGATGTAGATGATGAAGAGGAGGGGACCAAGAACGGAGCCTTGGGGAACGCCTTGAGTGACAGTGGCTGTGGCAGAGGTGTGGTTATGGAGAGAGATGAAGTGGGATCGGTTGGAAAGGTAGGAACGGAGCCAGCTGAGTGCAGAACCTTCAATGCCAAGGTCCCTAAGTCTGGTGAGCAGGATGTTATGGTTGACGGTATCGAAGGCTGCACTCAGGTCAAGGAGGATGAGGATATTGAGGGAGCCAGTGTCAGCAGAGGTAAGGAGGTCATTGAGGACTTTGAGGAGAGCAGTTTCTGTGCTATGGAGGGGGCGAAAGCCAGATTGGAGGGGTTCGAATAGGTTATACGCGAGGAGGTGGGAATGAAGTTGTGACGCGACGATACGCTCCAGGGTTTTTGAAAGAAAGGGGAGGTTGTTTGAGATAGGGCGGTAGTTAATGAGAGAGGAGGTTTCTTTAAGATTGGTGTGACAGCAGCAGTTTTGAAAGCAGAGGGGACAATTCCTTGGGACAATGAGGAGTGAAAAGATTAGTGAGGTAGGGGCAGAGAGCAGGGAGACAAGACTTCAGCAGGGGAGTGGGGAGAGGGTCAAGGGAGCAGGTAGTGGGTTTGGAAGAGCTGATGAGTTTGGAGATTTCAGTAGGGGTGACCGGGTCAAACTGGGAGAGGAAGCAGTGAGGGGGAGGGGTATGGAGATCAGCGGAGATGTTGAAAGGAGGGGCCTTGTAGGTGGTGGAGTAGATGCTGGGGAGTCGGGTACAGGGGATAGGGATTGATAGATGGTGCTGATTTTATAAGCAAAAAAGTGGAGGAATGAGTTGCAGAGATCCGGAATGGAGGTAGGGAGAGTGTTGGTTCGAGGCTTGAGGAGGTTGCACACTGTGGAGAAGAGGGTTCTGTGGTTTAGGCAGGGGTCAGTGAATATGGAGGAGAGGTATGCAGATTTAGCAGCAATGAGGGCATCTTTATAGGCAGTGAGGTGGAGTTTGTAAGCTTCATGGTGGACTGTGAGAGGTGATTTCTTTATGTCGTTCAAGTCGGTGACCAATCTGTTTCAGCTTACGAAGTGCAGGTGTGCACCAGGGTGAAGATTTATTAAAAGTTACGGTTCTTGTTTTGAGGGGAGCCAGAGTGTTAAGGGAGGTAGACAAGGTGGAATTGAGATGGTTTGTGAGATGATCAGGTGAGATGTGGGTTGAGTCCAGGGGAGAGTGGTGGAGAGCAGGTCAGAGAGATGGTGAGGGTCGATGGATTTTAGATTACGGAAGGTGATTTCTCGGAGGAAGCGGGGGCGAGGTGTCGGAGAAGGATGGTGAACCGTATGAGCTTATTATCAGAGAGGGGGAAGAGGCATGGATGGAGGTCGAGTACCGGTTGATTTGTGGAGCAGACCAGGTCAAGGATGTGACCTTTGTCATGAGTGGGAAAGGTGACGTGCTGAGTGAGAGAGAAGTTGTCAAGTAGAAAAGCGAATTCAGATGCGAACTTGCAGGTGGGGGAGTCCATATGAATGTTTAAGTCACCAAGTAGCAGCAGACGTGGGGGAAGATATGAGACATGTGTGAGGAATTCAGTGAAGTCAGATAGGAAGGAGGGGTTTGGTTTAGGTGGCCGGTAAATGAGGAGGCTGTCATGGAGGAAAGAGCTTTGAAGGCAAGGAATTCAAATGATGCTACTGGGGGGAGGGGAGTTCAGCGATCGGAAAGTTCTGGTTGAAAATAACAGCGAGGCCGCCTCCATGGCGGGAGGGGCGGGGTTTGGAAATATAATTAAACCCAGATGGGGATGCTTGGTTGAGGGAGAAGACGACATTGGGTTGTTGCCAGGTTTCATTGAGCAGAAGGATGTCAAGAGCGTTGTCAAGGATTAGTTCATGGAGGGCAAGGGCTTTGTGTTGAGCGACGGGTGTTGAGGAGGGCAAAGTTGGCATTGTGAGAGGGTGGAGGGATGGGGGCAAGCTGGAGAAATCTGAGGTTGTCCCAGTTGACAGTGCATGTGGTCAGCTGGGATGGGGGGTGACACAGTTGAGGGGGGCAGAGCGTGATAGTGAGCAGATGGATGGAATGGAATGTCCATGGCCGGGGCAAACAAGCTTGCGTTGAGAGCCTCTATGGATGTAACGGGGTCGACGCAGAAGTCCAAATTGTTTAATGATTGGGATGCAGGATGGGTGTGATTGTTGGAGAGACCAGTCAGCCGCAGAGCCGAGTATTTGATCATGATGAAGCGGCAGAGAGGTTGTCCAGCAGTGACGGCGCAGAGAGGTGTCCAGCAGAGAAGTCGAAGAGAGGTGTCCAGCAGCGATGGGTGTCCGGCAGCGAGGGCGCAGAGAGGTCGTCCAGCGGTGCAGGTGCAGAGAGGCATCCAGCGGTGCAGGTGGAGAGAGAAGCCAGCGGTGGGTGAGCAGAGAGGCCGTCCGGTAGATCGGGTGCAGCGAGGTGTCCAGCAGTGAGGGAGCAAAGAGGCCGTCCAGCAGTGCAGGTGCAGCGAGGCGACGAGCAGTGCAGGTGCTGAGAGGCCGTCCAGCGGTGCAGGTGGAGAGAGGCGTCCAGCGGTGCAGGTGGAGAGAGAAACCAGCGGTGGGTGAGCAGAGAGGCTGTCCAGTAGAGCTGGTGCAGCGAGGAGTCCAGCAGTGAGGGAACAAAGAGGCCGTCCAGCAGTGCGGGTGCAGCGAGGAGTCGAGCAGAGCAGGTGCAGAGAGGCCGTCCAGCAGCGCAGGTGCAGGGGCCGTCCAGCGGCGCAGGTGCAGAGAGGCTGTCCAGGTTGGGGGTGCAGAGAGATCCAGCTGGTGCAGCGTTGCTGGTGCAGGGAGGCTGTCCAGGTTGGAGGTGCAGAAAGACCCAGCTGGTGCAGCGTTACTGGTGCAGGGAGGTGTCCAGCGTCGATGATGCACAGACAGGTAAGAGGTTACAAGAGAGGGGGGGGAGAATGTCGGGCGGAGAAGCGGCGAACAGTCAACGCCAGCGTCCTCTCCGGGCAGCGTGCAGGGATCGAGCAGCTAGCGGTGTAGGCCACAGGCTTACTCGATTCGACGGTTGAAAACGGCCAAACGCCGGAGAACACCGCAAGCGCCGGAGACCACCGCAGCCTACAGTGGTCCCTCGTCGAGTGGTGAGTCGTGGCTTCGTCCGATATGCTTTTGGCCCATATCCCTCTAAATCTTTGCTATCCATGTACCTGTCCAAATGTCTTTTAAATCTTGTTATAGTACCTGCCTCAACTACCTCCTCAGTTAGCTCGTTCCTCAGGTTTCTATTAAATCTTGCCCCTCTCACCCTCATCTTAACCTGTCCTCTGGTTGTTGATTCCCCATGTCTGCTAAATGACTATTGGCAGCTACCCTATTGACCCTCTTAATGATCTTGTACACCTCTATAAGATCACCTCATTCTCCTGTGTTCCAAGGAATAAAGTGCAGGCCTACCCAACCCTCCCTATAGTTCAGGCCCTCAAATACAGGCAGCATCCTCGTAGATCTGTTGTGCACTCTTCCCAGCTTAACAACATCGTTCCTCTAGCAGGGTGACCGAATCTGGACACAATACTCCAAATGTGGCCTCACCAATGTCTTGTATAACTGTAACATAAAAGGTCTGTCTCACTGTGCGAGTTGACCCACGAGTGACCCCGAGTGAAAGACTCGTGGTGCGTACGAGACTACAAGTTTATGATCCAGAGTTTAACCGAGTTCCCACGGGTATGTCTAAGTTTGCCGTTTACTTCTCATTTCTGCGATGTTCCAAGTTCGTCTCCCGAGTGTACCAAGTTCCTCTCCCGTTAATCTTGAGGCAACAATGTATATCGAAGTGTTGAAAAATTATCACATGTTCAAAAAATGATGTCATGCCAGTCAAAGAACGTAGAGACTATTGTGTTTGCTGCATGTGTTCTGCACAACCTGATCCGTATCAGAGGTGCAGCTTCAGGATCAGCAACAGCCATGCAGGACGGTGACTTAGTGGACAGTCAAACAGGGAGAATAACACTAGGTGCGTGGAGGAGTGGTACAAACGACGAGACTTTGGTGCCACTGCAGTGTTTTCGAGGTAACACGGGACCAACAGTGCAAAAGAGCAGAGAGACCATCTCTGCTCCTACTATAATTCAGAATTGGGCAGTGTGCCGTGGCAGGACAGCTTATTTTGAGCGGCTGCCGACCACAGGTACATCACTGCATGAGGAGAGCCCACATGCAGAAAAATCCAGTTAATTTCATGTTTAGTTTAAATCCTGCTGACTTTTCATTGGATTTTATTTTTTATTGTGGTGTAAAAGTAATTTCATTGCATCTGTCTTTCCTTTAAAACGTGGTTATCATGCATCTGCTTATCTGATTGTAGATCTCAAAACTTGTCATTTAGCGCATTGCATTGTATCTTTTATTGCCTGAATTTAGACTAGTGCATTTCTCAGCTGAATTAGTATATAGTGGAAATACTTTTATTTGTGCTTCATTTGTTGATTTTCATGTATGAGAAGCCCTTTTTCAGACCACTGTGTTGTTTGCTGCGGTGCTTCACCGTGATATGGGTTTGCAGGAAATTACGCATATTTCTCAATATGCGCAAAAAAGCGTTTTTTATATTGAACAAGAATAAAGAATTTGTTTCACATTCAAGACATTTGTTTCACATAAGACTTTGTCTTATTTTCTGATCTACTGAGAGGTGACAATTTTAATCATTTAAAAAGCACAGCATATGAGGCAGCTGAGTCCTTAAATCTCACAAATGATTGTGAGAATCAAGATGTGAATATATTTTGCCTTCCTCTTTGTGTTTTTATGATGAAAGGAATTATTACATTCATCAAGTCATGAGACTTTGTAGTGATATTAAAATGAAGACTTCCAGACATCAATTTGATCTTGATAGCAAATAACTCTCTTTTATTGTGCAATGAAGTAAACAAACAGTGAGAATCAAACGGATCAGCAAAAAGCTTTTCAACACAACACAAATTTATATATAAACTTCAAGCAATTTTTTTCTTTTCAACCCACTCTGTCACCTTATCAATAACTTGCTTAACTTGTTAAGCAGAATTGTCTTTAAAAAGTCTAAGTAGCTGATATTTCTGTCCCTGATTATTGTTTCTAAAAAGAGTTCCCACGGTAGACTCACGAGTCACAAAGTTAAACGCACGGGCCACTACGTTCTTACAACGAGTTTTAAAATGTTTCAAATTTTAACCTCAAGAGTACATTTTACTCGTGGAAAAGTACAAACATGTTTGACTTTTGCAAGAGTTAACAAGTTTCACGTGTACCTCCCGTTAGCGCCAAGAGTCGCTAAGTTGCGTCCACGAGTTCAGACGTTCCCGCTACGTTAATTGTACGTGATTACCACGAGTTAAATTTGTTTTAAACTCGGGGTCACTCGTGGGTCAACTCGCACAGTGAGACAGCCCTTTAACATTCCAACTTCCAGACTCAATGGCCTGACTGATAAAGACCAATGTGTCAAAAAGCCTTCTTGACCACCCGTTCTACATGTGACTCACCTTCAAGGAACTATGCACCTGCACTCCGAGATTACTCTGGTCTACAACACACCCCAGAGCTCTGCCATTTACTGTGAGAACTGTAGTAACTCAGCGCAGCGGGTCAGGCAGCATCTCTGAATTGAAGGAGCATAAGACTGAAGAAGGGTCTTGACCCAAACATCACCCATTCCTTCTCTCCAGAGATGCTGCCTGTCCCACTGAGTTACTCCAGCTTTTTGTGTCTATCTTCTGTACCTCTGGCCTGATGGATGAGGAGGGGGGGAAGAGGGAGTGACCAGGGTGAGACTGGTCCTTAGTTTTGCTGGCTGCCATCATTAGCATGGCAATCAAATTCCCACAGACGCACAACTCTTAAGGCATTGTGTTTCGTAGGCTACAGAACTGCACTCAGCTTTGTATTTTGGGAGACTTTCAAGTTGGGCCTGTGGCATTGTTTTGCCGCAGGGGTTTAACTCTGAGCTAAAATAACACCATGCCTCAGCAACTGACGGGCGGGAAGAGATCTAATCTTGAATCCACAATCTTATCATCCACATCTGAGAAAAGGAAGATGTTTGAGGGCAACTCACAGATACTGTAATCACAAACATCTTCAGAATTGCCAGAGGGAAAGTCTTCACCAGAGTCAGCCTCAAAGGACTCCTTACACTGGCCCGAGAGATGCCCCCTGAATAACAAGACAAATTCCAGAGGCAGAGAGGAAATTATCTTTCTTGCACAACAACTCCAAGATAAAAGCAGCAAGCAATGCCAGCCGTGGTACATGGCCTTTCTCTGACCTCCACTGGGAAGGATTGTGGAACACTCTCCTCAAATACTCTCCCTCCTGACTCCACCTACACCACACACTGCCTTGGCAAGGCCACTGACATAATCAGAGACGAGTCACACCCCGGTCACTCCCTCTTCTCATCTCTCCCCTCAGGCAAGACATTCAGAAGTATGAAAACACACACCTCCCGATTCAGGGACAATTTCATCCCAGCTGTTGCAGGCAGCTGAACCATCCTATCGCTAACTAGTGAGTGGTCCTGAATGACATTCTCAATGGAGACCCTCGGATTATCTTTAATTGGACTTTACTGGACATTATCTTGCACTGAGCGTTATTCCCTTTATCTGTGCACTGTGGACGGCTTGATTGTAATCATGTAGTCTTTCTGCTGACTGGAGAGCATGCAACAAAAAAAGCTTTTTACTATACCTCGGTACACGTGACAATAAACTAAACTACACTAAACTAAAGTAAACTAAACCAAATTAAACAAAACTAAACTAAAGTAAACTTTTCTTAGTCTTGAACAGACCAATAGATTTCCTCTTACCATTGGGAAGAAGGTACAGGAGTCTGAAATCTGTGACCACCAGGTTCAAGAATACTTTCTTCCAACATACAACAAGCTCTTGAACACCACACAACACTAACCTATGATCTATGGACTATCTTTGATTGCACTAAGAACTTTGGGCTTTTGTTTTCCATCAGTATTGGAGTGTTATAGATCTGAAATTCTGCTGCAAGTAAGAATTTACGTTCTGTTGTCGGTATATATGACACTCTTGACTCGTGATTCTTGACTGGCACCAATGATCCAGTAGATGGAGCTAACGGCATTACATTGATATTCCTTTATTCCTGTAATTCTGCCATTTGTTTCTCGATGAAGAGAATGTTCAAAACGGTTTTAAGAAAGACATCTAGGAATCTTAGGGCAGCATGGTGGCGCAGAGGTAGATTTACTGCCTTACAGCGCCAGAGACCCAGGTTCGATCCGGACTAGGAATGCTGTCTGTATGTAGTTTGTACGTTCTCCCTGTGACCGCATGGGTTTTCTCTGGTTGTTCCAGTTTCCTGCCACACTCCAAAGACATACAGGTTTGTAGGCTAATTGGCTTGGTAAAATTGTAAATTGTTCCGAGTAAATTATTTCCACGTTGTATCTCTAAAATCTGTGGAATGTCTTCTGTTTATGAAAATTCCTCAGAGCAGCAAAGCCCTTGAGGAACAAGAGCAACCTCAGTACAAGATGGCGCTGGAGTTTGGCAACTCTTTGCGTGTAGGTCCCAGAAGAGGATCTGCTATGATCCATTACAATCGTTCCACTCTTTGGAATCTTTATTTCAACAGCAACAATTCTACTCTATCTTGCACTCAATGTTGTACCCTTTATCCTTTATCTGTGCTCTGTGATTGTAATCATGTATGGCTTGGATGGCATGCAAACAAAGGCTTTTCATTGTACCTTGTTAGTTTAGTTAGTTTAATTTATTGTCACAGTGAAAAGCTTTTGTTGCATGCTAACCAGTCAGTGGAAAGCCTATACATGGTCACAATCGAGCCACCCACAGTGTACAGATACATGATAAAGGGAATAATGTCTAGTGCAAGATAACGAGCAGTAAAGTCTGATTAAAGATAGTCCGAGGGACTCCAATGATGTAGCGACAGATCTAAGAGGAGATTAAGAAGAGAATGTTTAAAGTAAGAAATGGTGCTGTAGAGGTTTTAAAGAGTGGAGCGATTATAATGTTTGATTGCAGATCCACTTCCGGGACCAGCACATCGAAGACTCGCTTGGCTTGGGCACCATCTTGCAATAATAAACTAAACTAAACTAATTGTAAATATAGCTGCTTTGTCAAGTCAAGTCACATTTATTTATATAGCACATTTAAAAACAACTCTCGTTGGCCAAAGTGCTTTACATTTGTTATAAGAATAGCATAAACAAAACAAACTACATACATATATACATGTAGCCCTCACTCAGAGGACGTCAGGAAAGGCTTGGGAGTATAGATAAGTTTTTAGTCTTGACTTAAAAGAGTCGATGGAGGGGGCAGTTCTGATGGGAAATGGGATGCTGTTCCACAGTCTAGGGGCTGCAACCGCAAAGGCGCGGTCGCCCCTGAGCTTACGCCTAGACCGTGGGATATTCAGCAACCCCAAGTCAGCCGATCTAAGGGGCCTGGAGGTGGAGTGGTGGGTGAGAAGACTTTTTATGTAGGTGGGGGCAAGCCCATTGAGGGCTTTGTAGACATGGATGAAGTTATACGGAACCGCACAGGGAGCCAGTGGAGAGAGGCCAGGATCGGGGTGATGCGGTCCCTTTTTCGGTGCCCGTCAGGAGTCTCACTGCGGCGTTTTGGACCAGTTGCAGGCGGGACAGGGAAGATTGGCTGATGCCAGTGTAAAGGGAGTTGCAGTAATCTAGGCGGGAGGAGATGAATGTGTGGATGATCTTTTCGATGTTGTCAAATGGGAGGAATTGTATTATTTTAGCTATCGTCCGAAGCTGAAAGAAGCTAGCTTTTACCACGGCATTGACTTGTTTGTGCATGTTATGACATTGTCTTGTCATCTCTTTTGCATGTTGATGTAGGAGCATCTGTTTTGAAGTTTACCATTGCTGGCACAAATTTATATTTGTGGGGTTATTTGAGATAAGTTCTTACTTTACAGCGTGGAACCAGGCCCTACGGCCCACTGACATTGTGCACTGACTGAACAGCGATCGCCCATACACTAGTTCTATCCTACACACTGGGGGACAATTTACAGAAGCCAATTTAACCTACAAACCTGCACATTTTTGGAATGTGCGAGGAAACCGGAGTACCCGGAGGAAACTCACACGGTCACAGGGAGAACGTGCAAACTCCATACAGACAGCACCAGAGGTCAGGATCGAACCTGTGTCTCTTGCGCTGTAAAGCAGCAACTCCACCGCTGCACCACTATACTGCGCGGCATAAATGATGAACTACAGTATATGAAAACTTAAATAGTAATTAGGTTAATGTCAATTATAAAATCTAGGTCAGAGACGTGAAAGACTTCATAATCCAGAGTGACAGGTATAAGCTTGCTGAGACAACATTTTGTGCATGTTGTGGCTGAATAAACACTAGATTTTCAGGTGTCTTTTCTTTGGGCTATTTTGGAGATCTCGATGTTGCCAGCAAGCCCAGCATTTAGTACCTGAATCTAATTGCCCTTGAGAAAGTGGTGGTGAGTTACCTTCCTGAATTGCTGCAGTCCTTGTGAAAGTGCTCCCATGGTCATGGAATCCTCTGGGCCCAGTCTGATTCTTGGGCACCTTCGCTATTTTAATATTCAATTGTTCAACAAACCTGCTTTTCTTAATGTGTAGGAAGGAACTGCAGATGCTGGAAAAAGGGTCTCGACCCAAAACGTCATCCATTCCCTCTCTCCAGAGATGCTGCCTGTTCCACTGAATTACTGCAGCATTTTGTGTCTATCTTCTGCTTTTCTTAATCTTCAGTGAAAATAAATATCTGGTTTTGGACTAGGATCAGACAAAAGCATTACAAACTTGTATATGAATGTGTACCACCCCAAACTGTTTATCTATCTATCATGTTAATCTTAATAACATTCCGACAATTTGTGGCAGATTTTTGTCACTCCATATTGAGTCAGATCTTAACTTAAAAACTCTCCGAAGTGGCTCGACCCAAAACATCGCCTGTCATAAGTTCATAAGTGATAGGAGCAGAATTAGGTCATTCGGCCCATCAAGTCTACTTCACCATTCAATCATGGCTGATCTATCTCTCCCTCCGAACCCCATTCCCCTGCCTTCTCCCCATAACCTCTGATGCCCGTACTAATCAAGAATGAAGAATCTATCTATCTTAACCCCTCCACAGATGCTGTCTGACCCACTGAGTTACTCCAGTACTTTGTGTTTGACATAAGATTCCAGCATCTGCAGTTCCTTCCTATGAAGTTCAGCTGTTTATCGAGGATACACACATTATTTACCAGAACACAAATATGCTGTGGGTTAGCCTGAAGCACCAGGGTTGACTCACTTGTGGCTTTTAGCTTTCTAAAGTACTGTCTTATTCTTTTATCTTTCATCTTGTGTCTCAATCTCTCCGATCCATCAGATTCTTATTATTGAGGTAGTGCAGCGTAGGTTCACCAGATTAATTCCCGGGATGGTGGGACTGACATATGATGAAAGAATTGATCGGCTCAGCTTATATTCACTGGAATTTAGGATGAGAGGGGATCTTATAGAAACATATAAGATTCTTAAGGGATTGGACAGGCTAGATGCAGGAAAAATGTTCCCGATGTTGGGGGAGTCCAGAACCAGGGGTCACAGACTACGAATAAGGGGTAGGCCATTTAGGACTGAGATGAGGAAAAACGTTTTCATCCAGAGAGTTGTGAATTTGTGGAATATTTTGCCACAGAAGGCAGTGGGGGCCAATTCACTGGATGTTTTCAAGAGAGTTAGATATAGGTTTGAGGGCTAATGGAATCAAGGGATATGGGGAGAAAGCAGGAACAGGGTACTGATTTTTGGATGATCAGCCATGATCTTATTGAATGGCGGTGCTGGCTCGAAGGGCTGAATGGCCTACTCCTGCACCTATTTTCTATGTTTCTATCTCATAGCTTTTAGACAATTCACCAGTTGGAAGCTTAGGATCTGTGAGCGCAAATTGAAAGGGAGCCTTCTGCTCCATTGATACCTCAGCTCTGCCGTTCCTGCAGAGCGCTGGCAGATTTCTCATGTATTACGACAGGTACAATGTTTCGGGGGCGACACGGTGGTGCAGCGGTACAGTCGCTGCATTACAGTGCCCGAGACTCTGGTTCCATCCTGATTACGGGCCCTGTCTGTACGGAGTTTGCACGTTCCCCCTGTGACCGCGTGGGATTTCCTCCAGGTGCTCCGGTTTCTTCCCACATCCCAAAGACGTGCAGATTTGTAGGATAATTTGCTTCTGTAAATTGTCTCTAATGTGTAGAATAGAATTAGTGTATGGGCGATCGCTGGTTTGCGCACACCCGGTGGGCCGAAGGGCCTGTTTCTACGCTATATCTCCAAACTAAACTAGACCAGACAGAGCTGACATCCACAGCTTTTCTAGGCTGCTGTGTTGGGGAATTTGCTCAGTATTAATCTGGGTTGCTCAGTATCAACTCAGGGCTAATACTGAGTTGATACTGAGTTAATACTAAGTATCAACTATTTGATACAAATCCAAATATCAGTATTTGATACAAATTTGATATCAATATTTGATACAAATCCACGAAAGTAATGGGAAGAGAAGTGTATGGACAAAAGTAAGAGTGCAAAATAATTTCCTTTATATTTAATGAATTCCTTTAATTAAAATGTCCGTGTGTTTTTAGTGCTAGTTTTGTTCACTTTTTAAATACTTCTGTTATTTATTTTAATTGTACATTAAAGCACTTGTCTAGGGCACCATCACATAATTAAATTCAGCAACAGCTTTGACAGTCAGTGGGCTTGGTTGGCGAGGGGGGGTATTGCTTGGGTCTTGCCAGCCAATTAACAGCATGCCAAGTTGGCACAGCGGTAGAGTTGCTGCCTTACAGTGCCAGAGACAAGGGTTTGATCCTGACTACGGGTACTGTCTGTACATTCTTTTTTCCGGGACACGGGTTTCCTCCACACTCCAAAGACGTACACGTTTGTAGGCTAATTTGCTTGGTGTAATTGTAAATTGTCCCTAGTGTGTGTTGGATAGTGTTAGTTTACAGGAATCGCTGGTCGGTACGGACTTGATGGACCAAAGGGTCAAAGTAATGAGTATAGAAGTTGGTAGGTCATGTTGCAATTGGATAAGACGTTGGTGAGGCCACATTTAGAGTAATGCGTTCAGTTCTGGGTACCGTGTCATAGGAAAGATGTTGTCAAACTGGAAAGGGTACAGAGAATATTTATGATGATGTTGACAGGACTAAAGTGTCTGAACTATGGGCAGAGGTTGAGTAGACTGGGACTTTTTCTTTGGAGCGCAGGAGGGTGAGGGGTGATCTTTTAGAGGTGTGTAAGATCATGCGTTGAATAGATCGGGTAGATGCACAGAGTCTCTTGCCCAGATTAGGTGAATCGAGGACCAGAGGACATAGGTTTGAGATGAAGTGGAAAAGATTCAATAGGAATCTGAGGGGGAACTTTTTCACACAAAGGGTGGTGGATGTTTGGAACATTTGGAACGATCCCAACATTTAAGAAGTAGTTCGACAGGAACATGGAAAGGCCAGGTTTGGAGGGATCTGGACCAAATGCTGGCAGGTGGGATGAGTGTAGCTGGGACATGCTGCAAGTGTGGGCAAGTTGGGCCGAAGGGCCTGTTTCCACACTATCACTCCATGATTCTATGGTAATTCTGATGTTCAGCTTCATAATGAGATGGAGCCATGGAAACATATACTGTAATTACATAATTCTACCATTAGGTGGCAGAATCTTTCCCTTACTGCCGTGACATTTCTCAGCTGAAAGCTACAGATTTTTAACGTCGGATACATTTTGACCATCAATTTTAAACACTAATTTAATTTGAACAAAAACTGTGCTATATGGCCTTTGCCCTCTATCATGTTGTTCTGCTGTTCTGTTGTACCACTTGGCTATCTCTCTGACCACTACTACCAAAACTTCCTTAACTTGAGTACTTTAAGATTCTCATAGACCAGGAGTGGATTTTCATCACGTTTTATTTTAAAGATATGTTCAACTTTATTAAGTGAATTGATAATATCACACCCGTCAACAAACTCTTTACATGCCAACATAATGCAGGCTCGGCGATCAAGTCTGATAGAGTCTGAAGAATGGTCTTGACCCGAAACGTCACATTTACACCACTCCACATTAACACACCTCCACATTTACACACCTCTACATTTACACTACTTCACATTTACACACTTCCACATTTACACACCTCCACATTTACAGCACTCCACATTTACACACCTGCACATTTACACACCTGCACCACACCACAGAGAAGATTTACAAGGATGTTGCCAGGGCTAGAGGGTCTGAGCTATAGGGAGAGGTTGAGCAGGCTGGGACTCTATTCCTTGGAGCGATGGAGGATGAGGGGTGATCTTAGAGAGGGGTATAAAATCATGTGAGGAATAGATCGGGTAGATGCACAGTCTCTTGCCCAGAGTAGGTGAATCAAGGACATAGGTTTAAGGTGAAGGGGAAAAGATTTAATAGGAATCTGAGGGGTAACTTTTTCACACAAAGGGGGGGGGGGGGTGTATGGAACAAGCTGCCAGAGGACGTAGTTGAGGCAGGGACTATCCCAACATTTAAGCAACAGACAGGTACATGGATAGTGTAAGAAGGAACTGCAGATGCTGGTTTAAAGTGAAGGTGGACACAAAAAGCTGAAGTAACTCAACGGGACAGGCAGCATCTCTGGTGAGAAGGAATGGGTGATGTTTCCGGTCTGAAGAATGGTCTCGACCCGAAACGTCACCCATTCATTCTCTCCAGAGATGCTGCCTGTCCCGCTGAGTTACTCCAGCTTTTTGTGTCTATCTCAGGTGCATGGATAGGACGGGTTTGGAGGGATATGGACTAAACATGGGCAGGTGGGGGCTAGTATAGCTGGGACATGTTGGCCAGTGTGGGCAAGCTGGGTCAAAGGGCCTGTTTCCACATTGTATCACATTATGACTCTATGACTCCTCTCTACGCCCTGCCCGCTCCAGACTGCAGGAGTACGTGCAGAGGGACGCTTGGTGCAGCCAAAGCCAAGGCTCTGTGGGGGAGGACCACAGTCCAGGGCCCTTCCGCAGCTGGACATTAGGTGTGGGGGGGGGGGGGGGGTGCAGGCTGTGGTGGATACTCCCCTGGAATAAGGGAAGGGATAACACCACGGGGGGCCACATGAGTGGCGAGGGTGCCAGGTATGATTATGGTTTTTGGAAAGCTTCAAATATAACGCGAAGGAATGTATGTATAACCGCAGAGAATGTCGGTGGAATTTGGCACATTTCTTGTTTTAAAAAAAAATATATATTCTGAATGAAGTTTATCTTGATTATATTTTAATCCTCACTGCCCAGCAAACTGCTGAGACTAGCATTGCCATTCTCCCTCTGTCCACTCATTTCATTCACTGGTTCTCAGTTGACCACAGCCATGGCCTCACCTCCCTCTTAATCTCAATGCTACATTCCAATCTGACTGGCCTTTGGCTCATGCATCTACACCATTACCCTGAATGCTAATCACCATTTTGACTGCAAATACAAACTTCACTCCAGCCTCAGCTCATCTCCTGCTGCAACCCTTATTTGTCATTGTTATTTAACCTTACCAGACCACGGCTGCTCTGACGGACATTAATGATGGCGGACTGTAGGAGTGGGGCGCTGTTGTGTATGGCTGCTCTCCCTGCAGTCCGCCCTTTCACCCTTTTTTATTTCTATTTTTAGTCCTGTCAAAAAACAAATGTTAGTTGGAGGTCTTTTATGTGGTGGGTGGGGGAGGGGAAGGGGGAAACTTTATTTCTTAGTCCCCTACCTGGTCGGAGTGGCAGCTTCCCTCCGAGCTGCTTCTTCGCCCCTTCCTCGCGGCCTACCATCGGACTGGAGCGGCCTTTCCTGTCGGGACTGGCCGGGACTACAGCTTTGGCGGCGGCACAGCGCTGGGACACCAACACGGAGTGGGTGATGCCTTACCGGGTCGCCGTGCGGTAAGCTCCGGAGTGCGGTGACCGCCGAATCCAACATCGAGGAGCTGTGGCTGCAGGCGGCGCTGGATTTGGAACACCGCGGAGCCTGGGATCCTGGGATCGCCAGTCGGAGCTCCAGCCAGCGCGGCCTGAGGACTACTGGTGCCGCGGTCTCTAGGGAGGGAGCGTCCTCCCCGGAGACCGCGGCACCAGTAGTCCTCAGAGTAGTGACCAGAACTCACCCTCTCACAATGCCAACTTTGCCCTCCTCAACACCCGGTCGCTCAACAACAAAGCCCTTGCCCTCCATGAACTAATCCTTGACAACGCTCTTGACTTCCTTCTGCTCACTGAAACCTGGCAACAACCCAATGTCTTCTTCTCCCTCAACCAAGCATCCCCATCTGGGTTTAATTTTATTTCCAAACCCCGCCCCTCCCGCCATGGAGGCGGCCTCGCTGTTATTTTCAACCAGAACTTTCCGATCGCTGAACTCACCCTCCCCCCAGTAGCATCATTTGAATTCCTCGCCTTCAAAGCCCTTTCCTCCATGACAGTCATCCTCATTTACCGGCCACCTAAACCAAACCCATCCTTCCTATCTGACTTCACTGAATTCCTCACACTTGTCTCATCTCTCTCCCCACGTCTGCTGCTACTTGGTGACTTAAACATTCATATGGACTCCCCCACCTGCAAGTTCGCATCTGAATTCGCTTTTCTACTTGACAACTTCTCTCTCACTCAGCACGTCACCTTTCCCACTCCTTGACCTGGTCTGCTCCACAAATCAACCGGTACTCGACCTCCATCCATGCCTCTTCCCCCTCTCTGATCATAAGCTCATACGGTTCACCATCCCTTCTCCGACACTTCGCCCCCGCTTCCTCCGAGAAATCACCTTCCGTAATCCAAAATCCATCGACCCTCACCATCTCTCTGACCTGCTCTCCACCACTGTCCCCCTGGACTCAACCCACATCTCACCTGATGATCTCACAAACCATCTCAATTCCACCTTGTCTACCTCCCTTAACACTCTGGCTCCCCTCAAAACAAGAACCGTAACTTTTAATAAATCTTCACCCTGGTACACACCTGCACTTCGTAAGCTGAAACAGATTGGTCACCGACTTGAACGACTCATAAAGAAATCACCTCTCACAGTCCACCATGAAGCTTACAAACTCCACCTCACTGCCTATAAAGATGCCCTCATTGCTGCTAAATCTGCATACCTCTCCTCCATATTCACTGACCCCTTCCTAAACCACAGAACCCTCTTCTCCACTGTGTGCAACCTCCTCAAGCCTCGAGCCAACACTCTCCCTACCTCCACTCCGGATCTCTGCAACTCATTCCTCCACCTTTTTGCTGATAAAATCAGCACCATCTATCAATCCCTATCCCCTGTACCCGACTCCCCAGCATCTACTCCACCACCTACCAAGGCCCCTTCTTTCAACATCTCCGCTGATCTCCATACCCCTCCCCCTCACTGCTTCCTCTCCCAGTTTGACCCAGTCATCCCTACTGAAATCTCCAAACTCATCAGCTCTTCCAAACCCACTACCTGCTCCCTTGACCCTCTCCCCACTCCCCTGCTGAAGTCTTGCCTCCCTGCTCTCTGCCCCTACCTCACTAATCTTTTCAACTCCTCATTGTCCCAAGGAATTGTCCCCTCTGCTTTCAAAACTGCTGCTGTCACACCAATCTTAAAGAAACCTGGTCTTGATCCCTCCTCTCTCATTAACTACCGCCCTATCTCAAACCTCCCCTTTCTTTCAAAAATCCTGGAGCATATCGTCGCGTCACAACTTCATTCCCACCTCCTCGCGTATAACCTATTCGAACCCCTCCAATCTGGCTTTCGCCCCCTCCATAGCACAGAAACTGCTCTCCTCAAAGTCCTCAATGACCTCCTTACCTCTGCTGACACTGGCTCCCTCAATATCCTCATCCTCCTCGACCTGAGTGCAGCCTTCGATACCGTCAACCATAACATCCTGCTCACCAGACTTAGGGACCTTGGCATTGAAGGTTCTGCACTCAGCTGGCTCCGTTCCTACCTTTCCAACCGATCCCACTTCATCTCTCTCCATAACCACACCTCTGCCACAGCCACTGTCACTCAAGGCGTTCCCCAAGGCTCCGTTCTTGGTCCCCTCCTCTTCATCATCTACATCCTCCCCCTTGGTCATATACTCCGTCATTTCAACCTGGACTTCCACTGCTATGCTGATGACACCCAGATCTATCTCAGCACCAAGTCCCCCCACCACCCCCCTCTCTCCCATATCAACTCCTGCCTATCAGCCATCAAATCTTGGATGCAACTCAACTTCCTTAAATTAAACAGTAGCAAAACAGAATTTCTCCTCATTGGCTCCAAATCAACTCCTCCAGACATTTTCCAAGCCGCTGAGGAGTGTTTACCCGACGCCGGAGTTCCAGCTTTCCGGCAAAGAGGGCCTGAAAACATCGGACTGGCTGCGGAGGCCACAAATAGGCCCCGACGTCAGGTGTTTCACAGAGGAAGAGGACTGAACTTTTTGTAGCCTTTCCCCACAGTGGAAAATTTTGATTTTGTTGTGGGGGGACGTTCTTGTTGAATTCTATAATGTGTTGTGTCATTTTTCAGATTTTTAATTTTTCTATGGATGTACGGAAACTTTATTATTTATTTTATTATTTCTTTTATGTAAAGCACTTTGGTTTCAACGCGAGTTGATTTAAACGTGCTATATAAATAAAATGTACTTACTTACTTACTTACTTACACTCTTGGCTGGAGTTTCCAGTTCTAACCTTATTCTAACTAGGGTAATGGGGTGGCGCAGTGGTAGAATTTACCAGAGACCCGAGTTTGATCCTGACTATGGGTGCTGTCTGTACGGAGTTTGTACGTTCACCCTGTGAATGCGTGGGTTTTGTCCGGGTGCTCCAAATTCCTCCCACATTCCAAAGACATGTGGATTTATAGGTTTACAAAAATGCTGGAGAAACTCAGCAGCTGAGGCAGCATCTATGGAGCGATGGAAATAGGCAACGTTTCGGCCCGAAACGTTGCCTATTTCCTTCGCTCCATAGATGCTGCCTCACCCGCTGAGTTTCTCCAGCATTTTTGTCTCCCTTTGATTTTCCAGCATCTGCAGTTCCTTCTTTAACATGGGTTTATAGGTTAATTGGCTTCTGTAAATTGTCCCTAACTGTGTCGGGAGTGGATTGAAAAAAGTGTGATAACATACAGCAAGGGAATGGGTGATCGATGGTCAGTGGTCCAGACGGCATCACTGGAGAGCATGGAGAGGTGACGTTTTGGGGCGGGTCTTTCTTCTTACTGACTGGTGGGGAGAGTTGGATTTCGTTGCCTCTGTACTGTACACTGCACAATGACAATAAAGTTGAATCTGAATCTGAATCTGAGAGAAAGCTGGAAGACCTCATCCAGCTTTCTCCAACCCTTCCCCCACCACAAACAGTCCGGAGAAGGGTCCCGACTCGAAACATCACAAATTCATGTTCCCCAAAGTTGCTGCCTGACCCGCTGAGTTACTCCAGCACCTTTTAAAATTAATCTCAAGTGTCTTAAGGAAGAAACGTTTGTCTTGCCCTAGTGCTTCATGTTCTTGAAGCCTTGTGATTAACTAGTTCTTCCAATTAAGTACAATTATTTTCCTAAGCACCTGATAATTCTTGTATGCAAGCTTAACATGTGCAGTCTGAGGAAAGGTCTCGACCCGAAAGGTCGCCCATTCCTTCTCTCCAGAGATGCTGCCTGCAGTTACTCCAGCATTTAGTGTCTTTCTTCGGTTTAAACCAGCATCTGCACTTCCTTCCCACACATCCTTGACATAGGGACTGTGAGCTGATTAAAAAAAAGCCTTTTAACCCTTTAACAGATGCTCCTTGAAATCTACTTATACAACCAAGCTGTTTAACTAACATCTGCTTATATGGCGGATCAGTTTTGGTGATAGATTTTGTTTGGTTAGTTTAGTTTAGTTTAGAGATACAGTGCAGAAACAGGCCCTTCAGCCCACAGAGTCCGCAACAACCAGCGATCCCCGCACATTAACATTATCCTACACACACTCGGGACAATTTACATTTTTACCAAGCCAATTAACCTACAAACCTGTACGTCTTTGGAGTGTGGGAGGAAACAGCAGATCTCGGAGAAAACCCAAATGGTCACGGGGAGAACGTACAAACTCCGTATAGACAGCACCCGTAGTCAGGATGGAACCAGGGTCACTAGCTGTAAGGCAGCAGCTCAACTTCTGCGCCAGCGTGCCACCCTTAAGATATATATCTATGTAAACAATATTATATGTGCAACTTGTTGCATTACCTCAATTTGAAAAGAACTAACAATTGAGAATTGGAAAATATTAATCCACTACTAGATCTAACCTCCACATCAGAGCATACAAGATTATTTTTGTTGGTGTTGTGATCACTATTGTTGCAACGTCCATAAAGTAGGTGGCATGTTAAATGGTTATACCGTAATCAATAGCAAGGGGCGGAAGGGATTGAAAGCAACAAAGGAAGGTTTGGCAATGAAAACAATTTTTTTTTTAAATCAAGGAAAATGTGCAGAACAATACAAAATGAAATGGAATGTCACAAAAAACAATCCTGTTGTGGCTGAAGGTTTGGCTTGTGATGTGGAACAGCTTGGAAATGAGTGTTCAATTTATTATTCACTAATCTTTCCTTACTTAGGGCAGCATGGTGGCACAGCGGTAGAGTTGCTGCCTTACAGCGCTTACAGCGACAGAGACCCGGATTTGATCCTGACTACAGGCACTGTCTGTACATTCTCCCCATGACCACATGCGTTTTCTCCCACACTCCAAAGACGTACAGGTTTGTAGGTTAATTGGCTTTGGTATAAATGTAAATTGTCCTTAGTCTGTGTAGGATGGTGTTAATGTGTGGGGATCGCTGGTCAGTGCGGACTCGGTGGGCTGAAGGGCCTGTTTCCATGCTGTATCTCTAAATTAAACATCCAAACATTGCAGTCTGTTTATATATTTCTTGTTTGACTGCTTTGGTATTCTATGTTCCTTTTTATTAATCAATGTCTTGCCATTCCTGAGTTGAATTGTTAAATTTGCCCGATGCTAAAGTTGATTGATCTTTTAGGACTTGTTAAGAACCTTATCTAGTGTAAATTCTGTTCCAATGTTATCTTTAACATCTCTTCAGAGCCACAACGGGATCACTTTATCTGTGTTTTCATTGTAATTGTCTTGTCTGTATACATATTTTTAATGTTAGCCATCACGTTTATTGTCATATGTTTTCCTGAAGTTTCTCGATTCACCAAAAGTAGCTCATAGCTCATGTCTTTGTGGTTTGGATTATTTGGATTTAAGACCTTGCTTTTAGATCATGTAGAACATAGAAGAGTACCACACAGGAACAGACCCACAAATTCCAGGCTGAACATGATGGCAAAGTAAACTCATCTCCCCCGCCTGCACATGGTCCATATCTGTCCAATGTCTGCGTATCCATGTGCCTATCCAAAAGATTCTTAAACACCACTATTGTATCTGCCTCCACCACCACTCCTGGCAGTCCATTCTCTATGTAAAAAACCTGCCCTGCAGATATCCTTTAAACTTTGCCCATCTCCGAAGGGCTGAATGACCTACTCCTGCACCTATTGTCTATCTCACCTTAAAGCTATTTATTCTAGTCTTTGCCATTTTCACCCTAGGAGAAAGATTCTGACTGTCTACCCTCTCTTTGCCTCTCATAATTCGATATACTTCTATTGGGTCTTTCTTTGGCATTCCAGAGAAACCAATCCACATTTGTCCATCCTCTCCCTGAGGCTAATACCCCCAAATCCTGGCAAATTTCATAAACCTCTTCTGCACCCTCTCCAAAGTCTCCACATCCTTCCTGTATTGGGGTGACCAGAACTGCACACAATACTCCAAATGCAACCTGCCAAAAATCCATCATGTACAGTATAAGACAGGTTTAATAGGATATGGGCCAAATGCAGGCAGGTGGGACTAGTTTAGATGGGGCATTAAGTTGGTGTGGGCAAGTTGGGTCGAAGGGCCTGTTTCCACGCTGTAAGACGCTATCTCTACATCCCACAGATCCAAAGCTAATTTGGGGAACAAAAGGAATTTCAGTGGTAACATGAAACAACAACAGAAAAGAGAACGTAATGGTTTGGAAGTTATTTAGACATCTGAAAAACTGGGTACGTACAGTATTAAGATTTCCACCAGAAGCCAAAGGTGTACACACATTGGCCACAAATAAACAATCACAAGAAATTTCTGGCTAATGTATGCTTCTGTTTAATTGCCTTTGAATTTCAGCAGAACTTTGTAAAGTCACTCAAGAAGAGAAAGGTTATTGTCAGTGTCTCATTGTGCCTGGGGTAATTTAATTTGTACTTGCAAATTGGAATTTATATTAAGAATGTTCATTCCTAATATGAGGTTATCAAATTTTCACACTTATAACCACTTTTCTTCGGTTTTGAAATAGCTTTGCCAAACTATCTTGTTAATGAGATGGCCATTCAAATGTCTAGCCTCAGGCAAGGATTTATTTGATTAACAATATATTAATACCTATTGTGATGTATGGGTTAAATAATTTCTGGGTAATATTAATGAGGTAACTTTGTCTGCCGACTGTCCTTTTACTGTTAATTAGTCGCAAGAATTGGAGTCAAACCTTCTTTAAGATAACTTTATTGAATATCAAATTTCTGCAGAAGAAAAACTGAATTAATACAAGAATAATTCCAAAAATCATAGATCTTCTGCAGATTCATTTAACATTGTAATGCAAAATACAAAAATACTGAAAGGGCGCAATGGTAGAGTTGCTGCCTTACAGCTCTTGCAGCACCAGAGACCCGGGTTCAATCCCGACTGCGGGTGCTGTCTGTATGGAGTATGTATGTTCTCCCCGTGACCGCGGGTTTCTCTGAGATCTTCGGTTTCCTCCCACACTCCAAAGACGTACAGGTTTGTAGTTTAATTGACTTGGTATATGTATAAATTTGTTTGTGCACGTCGGGTTGATTGCATTAGTCGAAACAGGGAGGACCACGTGAAGGTTGCAATCTCCCGCAAACCCTTCTGGTCTTCCGTTAAATCCCTGGAAGACTTTGACTCCAAGAGTGGCGCAGAGCCTGGAAAGATGCCAACACCAACAACGGAGAGGTCATCACAGACCCCACAGTGAAACCACCGGGCTTTGACCTCAATCACAAGCAATGGCTAACCCAGAACAGAATCCGCACCCTCCATGCAAGAACAGCCCATCACCTGCATAAGTGGGGGATGACAGACAGCCCTGCTTGCGACTGCGGACATCCAGACCAGACCACACATCGCGAATGACTGCCCACTGAAGCTTTTCCCTGGGGGCATCAAAGCCATTCACCCAGTAACTGATGCTGTCCTGGCCTGGATGTCTACCCTTGACCTACAACTTTAGGCTGTGCACGCCATACGCAAGAAGAAGAAAAAGTGTAAATTGTCCCCAGTGTGCGTAGGATAGTGTTAATGTGCAGGAATCGCTAGTCGGTACGGACCTGGTGGGCCAAAGGGCCTGTTTCCGCGCTGTATCCCTAAGCTAAAAAACTAAACCTGTGTTTCTTGCGAGATTTTATTTGTAATTAGATTTGAGCATATAGCTTTCGCTAAGTATACTCTTCAAAAACTGATTTTATTCAGTTCATGTAATTAAATTGTTACCGTTGTGCATTATTAAGCAAATGCAACCTGCTTTTTGTAGAAACAAGGAACTGCAGATGCTGGTTTAACAAGAAAAGAGGCAAAGTGCTGGAGTAACACAGCGGGTCAGGCAGCATCCCTGGAAAACATGGATAGGTGATGTTTCAGGATTGGACCCTTCTTCAGACTGGACGATCTCTACACAAAACTCCACCTATCCATGTTCTCCAGGGATGCTGCCTGACCTGCTGAGTTACCCCAGCATTTTGTTGTTCTAACCTGATTTTTGGTCTGTCATATTTGCTCAAAAAAAATTAATCTCAGTCGTCCTCTGATTGCTAGTTGATCATTTTCATGTTTCATGTTTAACATATTACATAGCCAAATATTTCATATTTCAAGATGAAAAACTCATTTGGATTTGCTTAAAGCATTTCCTATATCTTAAAAGAAAAAAGTTAATACGAATATAACTTGTGTTTAAAAAATTGTGCAGTGAAGTACAGAAAGCATTTTCAAATTCTTAAATAATAGTTTCTCATTATTTTTCCATTACACTACACATATCAATACCAGAGGCAACCTGTGCCTACACCATTTTTTAACATATCAATGAATAATGAAATGACTGAAGCAAAACTATTGTTCCAATACCAAAGCTGGATATAATACTGTTGTAGTTGGTCTTGGTATAAAATTCCAAGATGGACTTTGCATCTGTAAGACAAAACTGTACCTGCCATTTTAACGATAATGTACAGCTAAGGCTTTCGATTGTTTCAAAGAAAATACCATAAATGATTGGAAACAAGTTTACCCTAACAACCAAGCCAGTCATTTTTCACATTCCCTACTTTGACAATCTTCAAGCTTTCATCTTCCAATTTGAGATAGTACCAATCCTTGAAGAAGTAGCTGTATCCTGCGCAAAATGTAGGAAAAAAAAGACTTTCAATGCACATTTATAAACGACGGCTCGTAAACAGGTCCCCTGGCCAACTGAGTCCCCGCCAACCAGCGATCACCCCATACACCAGCACTATCCTACACACTAGGGACAATTTAATAATTTTTACCGAAGCTAATTAACCCCGTACGTCTTTGGAGTGTGGGAGGAAACTGGAGATCCCGGAGTAAACCGCGAACGGTCACGGGGAGAACGTAAGAATTCCATACAGACAGCACCTGTAGTCAGGATCGATCCTGGGTCTCTGGCGCTGAGGCAGCAACTCTACCGCTGCACCACCGTGCAGCCGTAAATTATGGAAGGGGGTGGGGGAACAGGTTTGAAGTGAGGAAGGACAGGACAAAGCCTCGCGAGGGATCGGCTGAGTTTGTAGAAGGGTCTCGATCTGAAACATGACTTTTCAGGTCGAAACATCACCTATCCATATTCTCGAGAGATGCTGCCTGAGTTACTCCAGCACTTTTGTGCCTTTTTAAAAAACCTTGCAGAACATTGCTGGATTCAGTAGTGATTCTCGGGTCACCACAGGAGCTTGTCTAACCTCAAGCACATTCCTGGCGTTTGAATGGGAGGCCACAGAAGCCTGGAATCCCCAGCAACTCTGCACTGTGAGCAGCAGCAGGCTCTCTGTGGAACTACCGACCACACAATGTAGGGAACGGTCTGAAGGAGAGCCCTGACCCAAAACATCGCCTGTCCATTTGCCTCCACAGATGCTGGCTGACCCACTGTGGAAGCAAACCTAACCCCCAGATTCTGTGGTAACATTAAGCTGCCTTGGCATTAGAACATGTTGGACCCAGCAACATCTCGCATACCCACAAGATGTTCAAGTAGCCGACTCTTTTGATTTTTTCTAACTTATGACCAGAACTGGCACCAACTAATCACCACTTCATCTCTAACCCAGCAGTAAATCACACCATGGGTTCTTGTCAACTGCTCTGAAAGTAAGCAGAACACTATGCCTCAAACATTTACCAATGAACATAGAACAGTACAGCACAGCAACAGGCCCTTCGGCCCACAATGTTTGTGCTGAACATGATGCCAAGTTAAAATGATCACATCTGCCAGACCATGATCGAAATTCCTTTTTTCCCTGCATTTCCATGTGCCTGTCCAAAAGCACTACAGCACACCCCTCTAGCAATGCGTTCCAGGCCCCTACCACTCTCTGTGTAAAAATCATGCCCTTCACAGCTAGATTAAACTTTCCCCCTCTCATCATTGTACATTTCCACCCTGAGATAAAAGGTTCTGACTACCTACTCCATCTATGCCACTCAAAGTTTTATATACATCTCAGGTTTCCCCTCAACTTCCAACGTTCCACAGAAAACAATCCAAATCTATCCAACTTCCCCCAGTAGCTGAAACCCTCTAATCCAAGCAGCATTCTGGTAAACCTCTCCTGAACCCTCTCCGAAGCCTCCACATCTTTCCTGCAATGGAGCGACCAGAACTATAAGCAATACTCCAAATGCAGCCTAACCAATGTCCTATGGAGCTGTGAGTACAGACAGCACTCGTAGTCAGGATCGAACCCGGATCTCTGCCGCTGTAAGGCAGCAACTCTACCGCTGCAACACCCTGGCAATTCTTACTTCCAAAGGGACCTTAACCTATGCAGAAATTATTGAATTTTATGGATTTTATAGCTTGTTTGCTTGCCTTTACTATTTCTATATGTTTGAAACAATTGTTGACCCCATTCCGTTATGTCACCACAAACCGTTGTTATTGCAATGGTTTGTTTAAGTAATGGACATGCCTTGTTCATGGAAAAGGGATAAATTAATAAATGTGCATGGGGGATCATGCATTAAGCCATGGGGAACATTGTTTAGCTTCCTGAATTTTAACCAGTAACATTCCATGGTATTAATCTACTGTAAAGACATCAATCTCACCATTTCCAAGAGACTCTAGGGCGGAACCCAAGTTATTTGGGATCCCATTCCAGGCATCTGCAATTAATTTAGGGAATCCAGCATCCATTTTCTTCTTTGCTTCATTGTATCTGCAAGAATTTAAAATCCAGACCCTTTAGTTATAATAACGCAACTTACTCCTACGAAGACCAAGATTGAATGTCAGTTTGTCTATACCAGTTTGTCCAACATGCTCCATCTACACTAGAATGTTATTCTTTCGTTTAGTTTAGAGATACAGCATGGAAACAGGTTCTTCCCCCGAGTCCGCGCTGACCAGCGATCCCCGCACACCAACACTATCCTACAAACACGAGGGACAATTTGCAATTTTAACCAAAGCCAAATATCCTACAAATCTGTGCTTCTTTGGAGTGTGGGAGAAAACCGGAGCTCCCAGGGAAAAACCCACGCAGGTCACGGGGAGAATGTACAAACTCCGTGCAGACAGCACCCGTAGTCAGGATCGAACCTGGGTCTCTGGCGCTATAAGGCAGTAAATCTACCACTGCGCCACCGTGCTGCCCAAGATATTATATTTTATTTTGTGACAACAAAATAATCTAATCTGCAGCATTGTAAAATCCAACGCTTTACATTTTGCACATTTGAAAGAATAATGAATGGTTATTCAAGCTATAATCTGAAAATATAAAACATTGTTAATTAATATTTAGAGCTTCAACTTACCTCCAGAATTTGTCACCTGCGAATAAATAGGTCTTCTTGTTTTTCTTCCAGTTAAAAGCTGCATCGATTCGTGGCAGGTCACTTGGAAGACCGAGCATAGATATTTTCTTGGGGTATCCTTCGTCCAGTTCGCTGGCAGTGTAAATCCAGTACTGATCACCTAAGGAAGGAGAGCCAGTGTTTTCTAGTGATATAGTGTGATTGAACATTGCTGATCTGTGGTTTCTTCATGTTATCAGCCATGCACTCCACAAAACCTTTTATTGCTTTCATAATTATTCTCACATTGTGATATTAGTATTGAACTTCTGAATGGCAAGGTGATGGAGAGATATTTCTAACATTATTCGAGGAAATTGATTTTATACTGCAATCCAATGTCACCACTATTAAAATCAAGCATTTCCTTCACTTTCACACATGACATAATTCTTACTTACTTACTTTCATATGACACATAGTGGTGGTAAAGGTTCAAAATGTGGAAAAGGTTTATTTCTGAGATTTTCTTTAGCTGAGTCACTGTACCCATAGGATTTACCTCAGAGTTTGCATAGAGTGCAAAAATAACGGCATTATTGCCTTTTAGATTATGGCGGATTTCGTAGCTATAAAGAGTTTTTTTTTAAGTTCATGCATCACAAGAAACTGCAGATGCTGGTTTACCGAAGATAGACACAAAATGTTGGAGTAACTCAGCGGGACAGGCAGCATCTCTGGAGAGAAGGAATGGGTGACAGCTCGGGTCAAAACCCTTCTTCAGACAGGGAGTCTAGTAATATAGAAGGATAAGGTGTGAAAATGACAGATCAAAGCAGATGATGATAAGGAAATGTAGAATGGTTCATTGTTGGCTGAGCGGATGGTGACCAATTAATATTTGTCAAGTTAATATTGTGGCTAAACAAATTGGTTAAAGTGCTGTGTCTTGCAGAATTTTGGCTAGGTCCCTGACACTGTATCTGCCAGTTTGTTTAATAAACCATAAATGTGATGTATTTACTGGGCCAGAGTGAATATTAAGAATGATACCTGCAAAGAATACACTCTTTTCCTGAATAGGGTCCTCATAGGCAGCGTCAATTGTATCAGGTAGGTCAACCCAGTAGATAACAACGAGATTTGGTCCGTTGGGTTTGCTCCGAGGATTTGTGGTCCGCCAGAAGAATCTGAAAGAACAAAAGATTTGAGAGACCTCACAATCAACAGATTCCTCGGAATGCCCATTTCTAATCATCCTTTACACTGTATCTATCTGCAGCAACATTTACTAATTCTTTCTCTTTTTGTGATTATTTTCTTTGACAATTGTATACCTGGAAACAGAATAAAATAATAATTGAAAAACCTATTCTACGTCTTTCTCAAGTGGAAGAATAACTTGGTCTCTGCAATTACAAGCCCTGTCCCACGGTACGAGTTCATTCCAAGAGCTCTCCCAGAGTTTGTCCTGATTCGAACTCGGAGATTTACGGTAATGGCCACTTGTCGGTACTCGGGGCTCTCGTGGACATTTTTCAACATGTTGAAAAATCTTCACGAGTCTTCCCGTGCTTACCTGCCGTTAGCGAGTCTTCCCGAGTGCCTGCCGTTAGCGTAACGAGCTGCTAAGAGACGTCCCCGAGCTCCGACGTTCATTCTCCATGCTTACCACGAGTTTGATTTTTTAAAAACTCGATAGAGCTCTTGGAATGAACTCGTACCGTGGGACAGGGCTTTACAGTAGTAGGCCCCCCTCAGTCATGACTGACCATGGGTGATGCATCCTAGTTTGCAGGTGATGTGTGGTTGGATGCAAGCCTGGGAGATGTCATATGGATGACAGGCTGTTGCCCATGAAGCATGTCCCCCCCTCTCCACGTCGCTGATCGATCCAAAGGAACAGCAGGGCCGTTACAATTTGGCACCAGTGCCGTCGCAGGAGCTGCTAGAGCGAGGTTGTAGACAACGACGAACTGCCTTTGGGGCTCCGACTCCGGATTTTCTTGCGGTTTACTCCAGGAGCCTTTTCCACGACTGGATATGGCCACAAGGCAGTGGAGGTTTTAAATCAGAGTTTTCCCTCTCCTAGATGGACTGCCTTCCCAGGCTGACGAACCCCATCTGCCCGATTACATAGAATCTACCAAATTTGCTTAAATGCAGGAAATTACAATGACATTACACAGGGTGAGCTAAACTTGTCTGAAACAATCACATTATAATAAAAACATTTAAAATAGATTGAATTACTTAAAACACTTCTACATTATCTTTATACTAATATCAGTAATAAGAAAAAAACAGTGAAGGGCCTGTCCCACTTAGGCAATTTTTTCGGCGACTCATAGTCGTAGGAGGTCGCCGAAAAACTGGCGACTGGACCCCCCTTCGACAATGTGTACGACAATGTCTACAACAACCTATCACCTAGTCGATGTCAAGCTACAGCAAGCTACCGACAACAGGCGACCCATTAGGATGTCCACCTACGACCACACCTACGACAACTTACGTTCACCCATGACAAGCTACGACAAGGTACGACCCTGTCGGCGACAACTGAAGACAACTTAAGACAATTCAGTCACCGGTACCTGTCGCCGGTTGACATAGGTTGACGTAGGTAGTCGCCAATGGAATTCACCAAAGTCAGCACCGGCGACAACCTACGTCATCCTGGTGACAACCTACGGCAGCACTTACGTCAGGAGAAGTCAAGCTACATACACTCAATGGCGTCAAGCCAAATGTCGCCGACTGTCGCCGAAAAGTTTTGAACATTTCAAATACTAGCGGCGACAAAGAACATGCTACGACTCTTTGGGGGACTGAGGAGACCATTCACAACCATACAGGCGACACCACGGCGACCATGTGGCAGCCTAGTCGCCTAAAAAAAACCTAAGTGGGCCAGGCCCACAAGTAATTCAAATATTTTAGATCATTTATGGTCAGATATTAAAGAAATAATTATTATCTCTAGGCTTTTAGACAGATTAAAGTTTGTGACTACTTTATTGGAGAATGAAGAAAAGGTTATTTGATTGTGCCTCTCTGTGTTAAATAATGAAACGGGCACCTTAACAGAAAGATCTTTATTGGGGTTTTTTGTACTCATGTTGTGAATTTTGAAATATGTTCTTTGATTTTGTCCATCTTGTCTAATGGGGCAAAAACATTCTCAAGATGCATGCCAACAAGCACTGCGGAATCAACTAATTTCAGAGTTAAACATAGAGCTTGAACAGTACAGCACAGGAACGTGCCCTTCGGCCCACAATGTTGGTGCCAAACATGATGCCTGGCTGAACTGATCGCATCTGCCTGTACATGACCCATTTCCCTCCATACCTTGCACTTCCATGTGCCTCCTTAAAAGCCTCTTAAACGTCACCATCGTATCTGCCTCCACCACCACCCATGGCAGTGCGTTCCAGACCCCAACAATTCTCTGTGTAAAAAACTTGCCCTGTACATCTCCATTAAAGTTCCCCCCTCTCACCTTACAGCTATGCCCTCTAGTGTTGGACATTTCCACCCTGGGAAAAAGGTTCTGACTCTCTACCCTATCTGTGCCTCTCATAATTTTATATACTTCAATCAAATCTCCAATGTTCCAGAGAAAAGAATCCAAGCTCTCCCTGTAGCTGAATCCCACTCATCCAGGCAGCATTCTGGTAAACCTCCTCCACACCCTCTCCAAAGCTTCCACATCCTTCCTGTAATGGGGCGACCAGGACTGTGCACAATACTGTGAATGTGGCCTGACCAAAGTTTATAGACACAAAAAGCTGGAGTAATTCAGTGGGACAGGCAGCATCTCTGGAGAGAAGGAATGGGTGACGTTTCGCGTCGATGCTGCCTGTCCCGCTGAGTTACTCCAGCTTTTTGTGTCTATCTTCGGTTTAAACCAGCATCTGCAGTTCCTTCCTACAATAGACAAAAGGCAATAGGTGCAGGAGTAGGCCATTCGGCCCTTCAAGCCAGCACCATTCAATGTGATCATGGCTGATCATCCACAATCAGTACCCCGTTCCTGCCTTCTCCCCACATCCTCTGACTCCACTATCTTCAAGAGCCCTATCTAGCTCTCTCTTGAAAGTATCCAGAGAACCGGCCTCCACCGCCCTCTGAGGCAGAGAATTCCACAGACTCACAACTCTCTGTGTGAAAAAGTGTTTCCTCATCTCCCTTCTAAATGGCTTACCACTTATTCTCAAAGTTCTAAGGAGGTGCATCAAGACTTACTGGTCTTGTCTCCCAGTAATAACAGAAACTCGTGATACCTATAATTTTCCATTGATTAGTTTTCCTAGACAGAAATGATAAGGATAACTCTGACCCAATTACAATATCTGAGGTGTTTCTAATTGGGAGAACTTGGGCACATTAAGGGGGTGTGTTTTTTAACAGTGTGAAAACAGAGATGGTGAACCAGAATCTAATTTTATATCTTTTTAAATTGATATTTATATTGATATATTTAATTGTGTAGTGTAGAGTGCAAACTGGCTGGATGCATCACGGCCTGGTTTGGCAACTCGAACACCCAGGAACGAAGGAAGCGACAGTGTGGTAGACACTGCCCGGTAGACACAAGTACTGACCTTCCCACCATCAAATGGATCTGTAGGAATGCACTGCCTCAAAAAGGCAACCAATATCATCAAAGATGCACACCACCATTGCCATGATATAATTCTGCTTTTAGCTTCATGAAGAAAGTCTAGAAACCCGAAAACCATGACCACCAGGTTCAAGAACAGCTTCTTTCCTTCAGGCTCTCGAGCAATACACAACAGTAACCACTACCTCAGCAACTATGATCTTCTATGGACTGTGACTTTGGCTGCACCATGGACTTCGGTTTTGCACGATTATGGCTACATGTTATTAAGGTATTGTATTATCGATTATATATATCTGTGTATTGCATTAATGGGGTTGTTAAGCTGCAGAAGCCGTTGGCGCAGCGGTAGAGTTGCTGCCCTTACAGCGCCAGAGACCTGGGTTCGATCCCGACTAAGGGTGCTGTCTGTACAGAGTTTGTACGTTCTCCCTGTGACTGCATGGGTTTTCTCCGAGAACTTCGGTTTCCTCCCACACTCCAAAGGTTAATTGGTTTGGGATGAATGTTAAAATTGTCCCTAGTGTGTGTAGGATAGTGTAAGTGTGTGGGGATCGCTGGTCAGTGCGGACTGGGAGGGCCGAAGGGCCTGTTTCCGCACTGTATTTCAAAACAAAAATGAAATTAAGATAAGAATTTGACTGTTCCATTGCCGGTGCATATGACAATTAAACACTCTTGACCCCTGGTGAATAACAGATAGATATAAATTGGGTAAAGAGTCCGTACCGATCTTTAAAGAAGAATGTTTCTCCCCTCATGTGTGTAATTGCATCAAAGACCAAGTTCTCCTTACATAGATCCATTGGCGTAACTGGACCCTGTGTTGGTGGCAAAGGCTTACCAGTTGGAGCACCTGAAGAGAATGTAAAGGACAAACAATTATATTCAGTTGACAGGAGGCAGTAGGAATGTTAATAATTGTTCCATTCATAAAATATTGATGACATCTTCACACATCATAGTAATATATAAGTAGGAAGGAACTGCAGATGCTGGTTTAAATCGAAGATAGACACAAAAAGCTGGAGTAACTCAGCGGGACAGGCAGCATCTCTGAAGAGAAGGAATGGGTGACTTTTCGGGTCTCCCGAAACGTCACCCATTCCTTCTCTCCAGAGATGCTGCCAGTCCCGCTGAGTTACTCCAGCTTTATTTTGTCTATCTATGGTAATATATAACATGAATTTACAAACGATGCCTACTTCTTGCATCTCAGTTATCCTTGGACTGATATTTAGATTTATCTCTGATGTCGATAGATCTTTGTTCGATATGCAACTGTTTAACATACAATAAAGACGTTTGAATTACTGAATCAGTTAGTTAATTAGTTTGGTTTATTGTCACGTGTACCGAGGTACAGTGAAAGGATTTTTTGTTGTGTGCTATCCAGTCAGTGGAAAGACTCTATATATTATTACAATCAAGCCATCTGCAGTCTACAAATAAAAGCTGGAATAATATTCCCAAGATTTGCTCAAATAAATTTCTCGTCATTATGCTTTTTATAATATTTAATAAGTTGAGGGAAAAGAAGGCGATCTCAGTTTTTCTAGAGACATGGAGTCATACAGTGTGGAAACTGGCCTTTCAGCCCAATTTCCCACACCGCCCAACATGCCTCAGCTACACTAGTCACACCAGCCTGCGTTTGGCCCATATCCTGCCAAACCTATCCTATCCATGTACCTGTCTAATTGTTTCTTAAACATTGCAATTGTCCTTGCCTCAACTACCGCCTTCTGAAGCGAGTCTTCTTCTTCAAGTTGCAGTGTCTTACAACCCATTTAAAGAACATTTTTGTTCACAACAGTCAAACTGCAGTGTGCAAAACAAATTATTAATTTCCCATTATGAATTTTGTCCGCTGTCACTGTACCGTAGAGTTTCTGAATGCCGGAAATATCATCTTGCGACAACCTGAAGTTTTTTGTATAGGTGTAAATTGGAGCCATTAACGCCCCCGGATCTTGGGAATGCTCTAAGCCGAGTGCGTGGCCAAACTCATGAGCAGCGACAAGGAAGAGACTGTAACCTGCAAGGAACATACAGAAACATCAGTACTATTTTAGCCAACTATTGACAGAGGAAGTGCAAGATTGAACCCGGGTCTCTGGCGCTGCGAGGCAGCAACTCTACCGCCGCGCCACCGTACCGCCCCCTTCTAAAAATATAATTTAAAAACTTTTATGATCACAAGGTCATAAGCCACGGGAGTAGAATTAGGCCATTCAGCCCATCAACACTACTCCGCCATTCAATGATGGCTGATCTACCTCTCCTTCCTAACCCCATTCTCCTGCCTTCTCCCCAAAACCTATGACACCTGTACTAATCAAGAATCTATCTATTTCTGCCTTAAAAATATCCACTGACTTGGCCTCCGTAGCCTTCTCCGGCAAAAAATTCCACAGATTCACCACCCTCTGACTGAAAAAACATCTCATCTCCTGCCTAAAAGAACGTCCTTTAATTCTGAGGCTGTACTTTAGTCCTTAATTCTAATCCTTTAGTCCTAGACTCTGCCACTGGTGGAAACATCCTCTCCACATCCACTCTATTGCAAGCCTTTCACTATTCTGTATGTTTCTATGAGGTCCCCCCCCCCCCCTCATTCTTCTAAACTCCAGAGAGTGCAGGCCCAGCGTCGACAAACGCTCATCATAGGTTACCCCCTCTCATTCCTGGGATCATTCTTGTAACCTCGTCTGGACACTCTCCAGAGCCAGCACAGGTATGATCTTGTCCACCACTTACCATTGTCAGGGCAGAATCCCCACTTGCTGTCATCATCATAACTCCCTGTGGTGGCGCACCACATCTTTCCATCGTTACGTCCATTTGTGGTGCAAGAGTCAAAGGTATTCCGAAGGAAAACGAAAGGAAATACACAGGGTGCACCATCTGAATTCCCCCCAGTAGTTGCTGAGGCTGAAATGAAGAAATTCGTCCAATTAAGCAATGTGAAATAAACTAAAAATGTGCAGCCTGAAGGAGGCTCCCGACCCAAAACATCGCCTATTCCTTTCCTCCAGGGATGCTGTCTGGTCCGTTGAGCTACTCCAGCCTTTTGTGCCTATCTTCGGTTCAAACCAGCATCTGCAGTTCCTTCCTATGCTAAAAATCAACAAACTAAGTAGTGGGGAAAAAAGACAAATTGCTGGAGTAACTCAGCAGGTCAGGCAGCATCTCTGAAGAACATGGATAGGCGATGTTTTGAGTCGGGACACATCTTCATGAAATGTCGTTGATCCATGTTCTCTCGAGATGCTGCCTGACCTGCTGAGTTACTCCAGCACATTGTGTGTGGATTTTTTTGTAAACCAGCATCTTGGGTCTAGGTGCAGTGAAATGTTACAAATAGACCATAGATCTAGAATCAAGGCCCACAAGGTCATATTATTAAAGGCTATCACATTAATTCTGACATGAAGTATAATGTTCAGTAAAGGTAGCTTACTATAAAAAACAAACCATTCCCTGAATCATTTGTTATTGTTATGGTGGACATACTATAGGATCAATCCATTGAGAATTGTTTGAATTTTGAATAAAGGAACTTTTCCCCAAAAAGTATTTCAACAACATAATCAAATAATCACAACATGGCTGGATATGATGAACCAGTTTAGTTTACTGCAGAAATATAGCGTGGAAACAGGCCCCATGGCCTCCCGAGTCCGCACCGACCAGCGATCCTCATACACCAGCATTATCCTACACACTAGGGACAACTTACAATTTTCTTTTACCAAAGCCAATTAACCTTTGTCAATGGCCTATGCTCCCTCGAGGAGCAAAGGGCTTAAGAAGAAGAAGAAGAAGAAAAATAATTAACCTAAAAAACCCTGTACGGTTTTGGACAGCCAGGGAAACCCCACGCGGTCATAGGGAGAACGCACAAACACTGTACAGGCAGCACCCGTAGTCAGGATAGAACCCAGGTCTCTGACATTGCAAGGCAGTTGTGGTTTTAGCTGATCTCGTTTAGCACAGAAATGCTCATAGAGTTTGTGACTTTTTGCATAGTTTTTATTTTAAAACCTCCTGGAGTTCATTCCAAAACGTTGCAGGCCATGTATCAATGATGAATGGCAAGAGCCTTTCGCAAGTGGTTGAAGTCTCAAAATGGAGCTGAAATTAATATGGAGGAGGGAACTGCAGATACTGGTTTAAACCTAAGACAGACACAAAAAGCTGGAGTAACTCAGCTGGTCAGCAGCATCTCTGGAGGGAAGGAATAGGTAACGTTCCGGGTCGAGACCCTTCTTCAGGCTGAGAGTCAGGGGAAAGGGAAACGAGAGATATTGATGATGATGTAGAGAGATATAGAACAATGGAATGAAGGATATGCAAAAACGTAATGATGATAAAGGAGACAGGACATTGTTAGCTGTTTGGGCTAGGTGAAAACGAGTTACAGACAATGAGACTCAACAAGATGACTGAAGCTAGTACAACAAGTTGGGTGGGGGAGGGATGGAGGATTGCATGGGTTACTTGAAGTTAGAGAAATCACTTGGTTGTAAGCTGCCCAAGCAAAATATGAGGTGCTGTTACTACAATTTGTATTTGGCCTCACTGTGACAATGGAGGAGGCCCAGGACAAATAATATGTTCCTTCTATGGAAGTAATGCACTTTTGTAAATCCAACATCCACATTGAAATGATTATCCTTCGCAGATAACCTCATCCAAGAATGTTTTTTCTTAAAAGAGAGTTTGCCAAAATTAATTGTTATTGAACAACCGCACTTTGTTATGTTGCATGACAGAAGTGCACGTGAAGCAGATAATAAATACCAGAGTGATGATCTGTCCACCAATTTTATTTCCCAATAACTGCTGCTCTGGGAGCATAAAGAAAGAATTACTGGATTGTTGATTGTAGCTGAGCTACTCTGAGAACTTATCAAACTTGTCTCAGTAGAAACAGGGCCATCCATTGGAAATATAGATGTTTACAAAGAAACCCCAACAACATTGTGGAGTAACTCAGCAGGTCAGGCAGCATCCCTGGAGAACATGGATAAGTGTCCTTTCGGGTTGGGACCATTGACAATACCGATTGACCATGATGCTGCTGATAATGGCGTCATGAGGAATTGTGTTGAATCCATTTGTAACATGACAAATAAATTGTATTGTATTGTATTGTATTGTATATACGTGGCTAATGTAAGGCCTGGACAGAGTGGATGTGGAATTGATGTTTCCACTAGTGGGAGAGTCAAGGACCAGAGGTCATAGTCTCAGAATTAAAGCACATTCTTTTAGGAAGGAGATAAGGAGAAATTTCTTTAGTCAGAGGGTGGTGAATATGTGGAATTCATTGCCCTAAAAGACCGTGGAGGCCGTCAATGGATATCTTTAAGGCAGAGATATATAGACTTTTGATTAGTAAGGGTGTCAGGGGTTTGGGGGAGAAGGCAGGATATTTGGTTAAGAGGGAAAGATAGATCAGCTATGACTGAATGTCGGAATAGACTTGATGGGCCGAATGGCCTAATTCTGCTCCTATCATATATGAACTTATGAACACGCCTATCTCAAGAGTTGCGGCACGTGACCAACTGCTCTCTGTATACCATAAACGTTTCATAATCTGTTCCCAATTGTAGAGTGTTACAGCACAGAAACAGGCCCTTTGGCCCATTATCTCCATGCCCTCCATCCACGTATACTTAGCCCAGTAAATAATGGGGTCTGTCACCTTCTATATCTTGGTGATTCAAGTAGGGCGGCGCAGTGGTACAGTTGCTGCCTTACAGAGCCAGAGACCCGGGTTCAATCCTGACTACGGGTGTTGTCTGTACGGAGTTTGTACGTTTTCCACGTGACTGTGTGGGTTTTCCCCTGGTGCTTCAGTTTCCTTCCACACTCCAAAGACATGCAGATTTGTAGGTTAATTGGCTTCGGTAAAAGATTGTACATTGTCCCCAGTTGTGTAGGATAGTGCTAGTGTACGGGGATCGCTGGTCGGCGCGGACTCGGTGGGCTGTAGGGTCTGATTCCGTGCCCTATTTCTAAACTAAATTAAGTGATTGTGTAGACACTTCTTAAACTGTCTGAGAACATTTCCCACCACCATCCATTAAGATTTGAGGAGGAAATTGTTAGAAGAAGTTTCGGATCGGGACCCTTCTGGTCTGAAAATGGGTCTCAACCTCCGTGGATGCTGCCTAACCTGTTGGGTTACTTCAGAACTTTGTGTTTTACTCAAGATTTCAGCATCTGTATTTCCTTGTGTCTACACTTCAGATCAAAATTTAGTTTAGTATATTATCACGTGTACCTCACGAGGTATAGTGAAAAGCTTTTTTGTTGTGTGCTATCCAGTCAGTGGAAAGACTACATAATTACATTCAGGTTGTCCACAGTGAACAGATGCAGGGAATAGATAAAAGGAAGAACATTTAGTGCAAGATTAAGTCCAGTAAAGTCCGATTAAGGATAGACCGATGGTCTCCAATGGGGTAGATGGTAGGTCAGGACTGCTCTCGAGCTGGTGATAGGATGGTTCAGTTGCTTGATAACAGCTGGGAAGAAACTGTCCCTGAATCTGGAGGTTTGCATCTTCACACTACGATACCTCTGTGCCAGGTGGGAGAGAAGAGAAGAGGGGTCTTGACCCGAAACGTCACCCATTCCTTCTCTCCAGAGAGGCTGCCTGTCCCACTGAGTTACTCCAGCATTTTGTGTCTATCACTGGCCAGGGTGAGACTGGTTCCTGATTATGCTGGCGGCCTTGCCGAGGCAGCGTGAAGTGTGGACGGTGCCAATGGAATGGAGGTTGACACACTGTTGGAAACGTAACATGCACTGCAAAATATGTTACCCATCTGAAAAGTGCAAGCTTATTATTCCTTGGACACTTTGCAATGTTGTAAAAGGTAGACACAAAATGCAGGAGTAACTCAGCGGGTGCACCCCCTCAGTCTGAAGAAGGGTCTCGACCGAAAACGTCACCCCTTTCCTTCTCTCCAGAGATTCTGCCTCGCCCGCTGAGTCACTCCAGCATTTTGTGTCTACCTTCGATTTAAACCAGCATCTGCACTTCTTTCTTACACATCTTGCACTGTTGTCCAATAGCCTATTAAAAAGTCAGCAGAGAGCAGTCAGGAGATTCCACAACTACCTTTATATGTGAGGGTTCCAACGCATGCTATTCCAACATTTTCTGACAGGAAATGGCAGCTGATAATGGACGTTATGAAACTTGTTATTCTTGACTCCAGAGCCCATGGATATTTGGCCGGGAGGCAACAGAGGAAATCAGGAAGAAATGGTTTGGGGAATCAAAACAAAAAGTACAGACGCTGATAATCTGATGGATGACAAAAACAGAAAATGCTGCAAAAATCACAACGGGTCAGGCAGCGGCTACTGTTTCAGGTCAAAGATCTTTCATTAGACGTGAGAACGAGAGAAAACAAATGTATAAAGTCTAGGGGGGCAGATATGGTGGAGGAAGGCGATGGTTGGAATAAGGTGGCCATTAAATGGGCAGTCAATCCGTTTGGTTCAGAGATCCCAACAATACTCTTCCACATTGCGGAGCATTTTGGATTTTTGACTGTCCTTTAGACTTTAGACACACGGAAACAGGCCCTTTGGCCCACCGAGTCCACGCCGACCAGCGATTACCCCGTACACTAACACTATCCTACACACCTGGGACAATTTACAATTTTTACCGAAGACAATTGACCTACAAACCTGCACGTCTTTGGAGTGTGGGAGGAAAGGGGAGCACCCGGAGAAAGCCCACGCAGGGCACGGGAAGAACGTACAAACACCATACAGTCAGCACCGGTAGTCAGGATCGAACCCGGGTCTCCGGCGCGGTAAGACAGCAACACTACCGCTGCACCACCAAGCCGCCCTAGTGTACGAGGATCGCCAGTCGGCGCTGTGTCTCTAAACAAAACTAAAAAATGATCAACAAGTACCTTGTTCCGGGCAAAAGCCATATTTTCTGTCTGTATCATAGTTGGTGGTCGTGCTGCACCATCGATAACCATCACTTCTCCCTTCAGTCGTACAGCTATTAAACTCCTTGCTGTCAAAGGTAAATGGAAACGTGCAGGGTGCCCCGTCACTGTTGCCGCCCATGGTGAATAGTGCTGTGAAGAAGCAAAGCCTGTTAGGGAACTTACTTCACCACAAACAATTGCACGTAGATAGTAAGAGAGCGATGTTGTTAAGCCACCAACAACTTCATTGGAGACCCTCAGACTATCTTTAATCAAATTCCACTGGACTTTATCTTGCACCATACGTTATACTCCCTTTATACTGCATCTGCATACTGTGGACGGCTTGATTGTAATCGTGTATAGACACAAAATGCTGGAGTAACTCAGCGGGACAGGCAGCTTCTCGGGAGAGAAGGAATGGGTGACGTTTCGGTTCGAGACCCTTCTTCAGACTCAACCCGAAACGTTACCCATTTCTTCTCTCCAGTGATGCTGCCTGTCCCGCCAAGTTACTCCAGCATTTTGTGTCTATCTTTGGTTTAAACCAGCATCTGCGGTTTCTTCATACACTTGTAATCATGTATGGTCTTTCTGCTAACTGGATAGCATTCAACAAAAAAAAGCTTTTTACTGTACCTCGGTACATGTTTCAATAAACTAAACCAAACTGAACTGGAAAGAGGGCAGAGAAGATTTATGAGGATGTTGCCAGGACTTGAGTGCCTGAGCTACAGGGAGAGGCTGGGCAGGCTGGAACTTTATTCCTTGGAGTGCAGGAGACTGAGGAGTGATCTTATAGCGGTGTATAACATCACGAGTGGAACAGATGGGGTAGATGTACAGAGTATTTTACCAGAGTAGGAGAACAAGAACCAGAGAACATAGATATAATGTGAGAGGGGGAGAGATTTAATAGGAACTCGAGGGGCATTTTTTTTACCTAGAGGGAGGTGTGTAGCGGGAACAAGCTGCCTGGGGAGGTAGTTGAGGCAGATATTATAACAACATTTAAAACAGGTACATGGATAGGAAAACTTTAGTGGGCTAGGTCAGATCCATGAATGAGAAAGGTTTCGAGGGATATGGGCCAAATGAGACTAGTGTAGATGGGGCATTTCTGTCAACATGAGCAAAGTTGGGCCAAATTGCCTGTTTCCAATGCTGTATGACTCTATGACTCTTTATGTACAATCGATCAAACAGATGCCAGGAAAAATAAACTGTCTTGCTTAGTTCATGAACTTAACTGAAAGCTAGATTTCATCGTTATAGTTGAAGGAACAGAAACATCTGTTTCATGACTCATATTTAACAAGCAGATTCAGCTGCAGTAACTTGGGTGAACTGTCAGCTATTATGCAGCTTAAGATCAATTGTGGTTTTCATAGTTTAGAGCATGTTGCTGATTCATATGCACATGCAGCAACATAAAGGTACAAACACAATCCTTAAGTGAAATCACATGTCTACATTGCTGAACAGAAGTACAATAACTGCAGCAGACTACTGGTGCCAGGAGTAAACTTTCAGGACTGGAGCTACAATGCTGCCTTCAGCTAAATCCAGCTTGGTAAATTCTTGTGTAACAGCCACAGGAAAATGCGACATAAACATATTTACTTGAAAGTGAGCCATTTTTGCCCTGTTTACAACTTGATATCCAGTTTTATGTAAGGTGTTGATCCACTCCTGGACAGTGTGTGGGAGTTTGGCTCCTTTCTCAATAGAGACTCAGGAAATGTTTCTTCCCAGCTGTTATCAGGCAACTGAACAGCCCTCTCATCAGCTAGAGTTTTAGCCCTGACCTCCCATCTACCTCGTTGGAGACGCATCTTGAAACTGACTTTATTAGATTTCAATGTTATACCTTTGTTGTACCCTTTATAAACTATACACGTTATACCAAAGATAGACACTAAAAGCTGGAGTAACTCAGCGGGACAGGCAGCATCTCTGGAGAGAAGGAATGGGTGCCGTTTCAGGTCGAGGACCTTCTTCAGACTGGTTAGGGATAAGGGAAATGAGAATCATAGACGGGACGGTGATGTGGAGAGATAAAGAACAATGAATGAAAGATTAGCAAAAAAGTAACGATGATAAAGGAAACAGGCCATTGTTAGCTGTTTGTAGGTGAAAACGAGAAGCTAGTGCGACTTTGGTGGGGAGGGATAGAGAGAGAGGGAATGCTGGGGCTATCTGAAGTAGAGAAATCAATATTCATACCACTGGGCTGTAAGCTGCCCTAGCGAAATATGAGATGCTGTTCCTCCAATTTGCGTTTAGCCTCACTCTGACAATGGAGGGAATGTTATACCCTTGATCTGTACGCTGTGGATGGTTTGAGTGTTCTCGTGTGTGGTCATTTCTTTAACTGGATAGCATGCAAGCAAAAGCTTTTCACTGTACCTCGGCACACATGACAATAATAAACTCAGCTAACCTAAACCATCTGTGCTTCAATGATCGGGGACTTGGAAGCTGCAAGATGGTCCGGGAACATGGCAACTCTCTGCGTGCTGTTCCAGAAGAGAATGTATTGAACTCATCTTTAGTATGATTTGAATAAGAAGGAACTGCAGATGCTGGTTTAAACCGTAGACATAAAAAGCTGGAGTAACTCAGCGGGACAGGCAGCATCTATGGAGAGAAGGACTGGGTGACCTTCTCAGGTCGAGACCTTTCTTCAGACATGATTTGACTGGATAGCATGCAAAACACACATTTCAATATATCTTGTATACATGACAATAGATAAACAAAAACTAAACTAAAACACCTGCCTCTGCTACCGCCCATTTGCTGTTGAAATTTACGCACATAACCTGGCCCGGTTAACATCTCAACAATTGCTTAACTCTTTTGACTAGACTCCTTTCTCTGCCCACAGCCAACTTTAATTTATCTCAATTCCTGCTGCTCTAACCTACTCCTCACCGGTTTATCACCATGAGAGTTCTCATTGACCTAAATTGGATCGGAGTTCTTCAGCTATATTTAAAGTCTCTATTTTTTTTGATTAAACAATAGGGCTGAGGCAACGAAAAGTAGTTCCTCACCACTATCGTTGTAGGAAGAAACTGCAGTAACTCAACGGGACAGGCAGCTTCTCTGGATAGATGGAGTGGGTTTCAGGCCAAGACCCTTCTTCAGACTGAGTGGAAACTTCAGTCTGAAGAAGGGTCTCAACCGAAATATCACCCATTCCTTCTCTGCAGAGACGCTGCCTGTCCCGCTGAGTTTCGTGTCTATCCTCACCACTATCTATGTAAGCTCCTGCAGCCCATTAATCTCTATCACAAATATTCAGTTTCCCTGAATTGGGGTTTTAATACATCTTATTCCCATGTTCGATCATTTCTCACCATAAATGCAGCTGCCTAATCCCCATGGCATTTCAATCCTTCCTAAACTACATTCTCTCCATTGCTTTAAAGTGAGAGGAAGAAAGTTGAAAGAAAATGGGCGGGAAAAGAGAGTGGTGTGTGCCTGGAATGTGCAGTGCAGGGTGGTGGTGGAAGCAGATACGATAGTGGCATTTAAGAGGCTTTTAGGTAGGCTCATGGATATGTAGATAGATGGATCATGTTCGTCACAGACAACGTGGGCCAAAGGGCCTGTTCCTCTCCTGTACTTTCTTATGTTCTATGTCCAGTCCTCTCTTACAGAGAAGATTTAAGAGAAGGGTGTGGAGAAGATTTACAAGGACGTTGCCAGGACTCAAGGGCCTGAGCTAAAAGGGAGAGGTTAAGCAGGCTACGGCTCCATTCCTTGTAGCGCAGGCGGATGAGGGGGTGATGTTATAGAGGTTTAATTAATAGGAATAGATCGGGTAGACACACTCTTGCCCAGAGTAGGGGAATCAAGAACCTTAGGACATATGTTTAAGGTGAAGGGGGTGGAAAGATTGAATAGAAACCTGAGGAATAACTCTTTCATCTTGTTTGGAATGAGTTGCCGGAGGAGGTAGTTGAGGCAGGTAGAATTGCAACGTTTAAGAAAAACATTTAGACAGGTGCATGGATAGGACAGGTTTAGAGGGATATGGGCCAAATGCAGGCTTGTGGTACTGGTGTAGCTGGGACATGTTGGCTGGATTGGGAATGTTGGGCCGAAGGGCCTGTTTCCACACTGTATGACACTATTATCTTATAAAATCCCTTCTCTTTGATTTTTCATTTGATTATACACCCTCTTATCTCCCATGGCTCACCAACCACTTTTTGCCTGATGACGTCTCAATGACTTTTGTTCAAATGGAAATCTTACATTCATGGGGACAGAATCCGTATTTTGAGTCGTTGTCAAAATCATAAGTGGTGGAACACCAGGGGAATCCATCACTGCGGCCCTCTATTGTACAGCTGTTGTATTCCTTCCCATTGAACATGAAAGGAAATTTGCAAAAAGCACCTTCCGCATTCCCAAATCTTGCTTTAATAACTGTAAAATACAAATGTACAGACTCATAAATTCCAATGCAGCATTTCCAATCTACTTCGAAACATTTTTAAAGTTTAGTTCAGAGAAACAGCACAGAAACAGGCCCTTCGGCCCACCGAGTCTAGGCCGACCAGCGATCCCCACACACTAACACTATCCTACACATACTAGGGACAATTTACAATTTTACCAATCCAATTAGCCTACAAATCTGGATGTCTTTGGAGGAAACAGGAGCTCCCGGACAAAACCCTCAGGTCACGGGGAGAAAGTGCAAACTCCATACAGACAGCACCCATAGTCAGGATCGAACCTGGATGTCTGGCGCTGTAAGGCAGCAGCTCTACCGCTGCACCACCGTGCCGTGCTCCGTAAAATGTAATTTTCATATTTTATTCCGGTTAACTCTGAATAAATGAATGGACTAGTGGACAACAACATCATCATCCGTGATAATTATAGTTTAAACTTCGAGGATACCTGATAATCATGAGGTAACCAAGACCTCAGAAACACTCAGAAATGAGCAACAGTACTTAAAGTGTCCTGTTACAGTAAATAGGTTTGGTATAAATTGTCTACTCTGCAAACCATTTTGTGAAACAAAATTTCACCTTTCATTTTAGTTTGGAGATAGAGCTTGGAAACAGGCCCTTCGGCCCAGCGAGTCCGTGCCGACCATCGATCACCTGTTGACGCGAGGTCCGGGTATCCCACTTTTGCATCCACTCCCTGCACACTAAGGGCAATTTCACAGAGGCCAATTAACCTACAAAACCGCACGTCCTTGAGACTAAATTCAAATCCAGTCAAGAATCAGGGGTGTTTTATTGCCGTACGTTTCAAACAGAACAATGAAATGCTTACTTGCAGCAGCTCAACAGATATGTAATCATATTACTCTGTAAACAATATCATAAACAATGTAATAAAAGTTCAGTATATATATATATAAAACACTGAACTTCTTTTATTATATATATACACACACACACACGTATATATATTATATATATATATATATATATATATATATATACGCACACACGGGGTTGGAAGGACCCGGAGCGGGGCCGTACATCGCCCGGCGCGGTTTTAATGGCCGCGGGACATTCCAACGCCCGCCGGGGGCTCCAACTTAATGAGATGTAGACCTGGAGCGGGGCCGTACATCGCCCGGCGCGGCCTTAAAAGGCCGTAGGACTTACTATCGCCCGCCTGGGGCTTCAACATCGCGGGAAAAATGGTGCACAGGGGAGAGTAAAGACTTTGCCTTCCATCACAATGAGGAGGAGATTCACTGTGATGGATGTATGTGTGAATTGATTTGTTTGTGTGCCTTGTAGGAATTGTTTTGTTTGTATGGCTGTAGAAAAGAGATTTTCGTTTGAGCCTCACTGAGGTTCAAATGACTTGGAATAAATATTGATTGATTGATTGACTGACACACACACGCGCTCACGCGCACACACACACACACACACACACACACATATATATATACTAGACCAAGAGCAGTCCCGTTGGGTCTGGATCCCGAACGTGCTTCAGACCCCAGGGCGAAAATCGCTAGCGAGAGAAAAAAAATGGCCACTTTATTTGTGCAGAGCCGGTTGGCAGCAGCCGTTATGGTGGCTGGCCAGCAGGAGGAGACAAAATGAGTGAGTGGGGGGGGGGAAGGATTTTATTAAAAATGTGTACATAAACACGACGAAATTTAATCAGGAGTGGATACTTGCAATGAAAAGTGAAATCTCTACCGAAATGGAAAAAATCTCGGCGTTTCTGCGTGTGGTGTTGGCGTAGCAACGAATCAAAGGAAGGCTGGCACCCACAAGACAGGCAGACACACACACAGAGTTTTAAATATATATATATATATATATATATATATATATATATATATATATATATATATATATATATATATATAACAACTAAATATATATATAATATATATATATAACAACTAAATATATATATATATATAACAATTAAAAATAGTGCAAAAAGACAAAACCAAGTCTATGTAGTTCAGAGCTTATTTGGAGGTTGCAGTGTTTAATAGGCTGTAGGGGATTCATTCATGCGTGAACAACTAATTGGCGACTAAATCGAGCAGGTGACAGGTGAACAGGTGACTGCGTACCTGGCCCATCGCCCAGCGTCCAAAACTCATCGTCATCAAAGTGGGAATCTCCCCCAAGTCCCTTTGCCGGGGCAAAGGCGTGTGCCAGCAGCCCGTCCTTGCCGTCGAATGGGTAACCATCGCCATGTTCTGGATGGGGATAACATAACACTGCTAGATTAGATGTGTATGAAGGAAGTGCAGCTGCTGGTTTAAACCGAAGATAGACACAAAATGCTGGAGAAACTCAGCGGGACAGGCAGCATATCTGGGGAGAAGGAATGGGTGACGTTTCGGGGCGAAACCTTTCTTCACAATGATCCCACATCGATCAGGTTTCATTTTTTAAATCTTTTTTCATTGCTTAGCCATGTCATAGAACCATACAGCGCGGAAACAGGCCCTTCAGCCCAACTTGCCCACACCGACCAACATGTCCAGTCTTGTCCCACCATCTACTCTAGTCCCACCTGCCTGCATTTGGCCCACATCCCTCTAAACCTGTCCTATTCATGTACCTGTTTCATTCTTTCTTAAACTTTGAGGTAGTCCCTGACTCAACTACTTCCTTTGGCAGCTCATTCCATTCACCCACCACCGTTTGTGTATAAAAGTTACCCCTCAGATTCCCATTAAATCTTTTCCCCTTCACCTTAAACCTATGTCCCCTGGTTCTCGATTCACTCTGTGCGTCTACCCGATCCATTCCTCTCATGATTTTGGACATCTCTTTAAGATCAGCCTTCATCCTCCTGCCCTCTAGGAAGAGAGTTTCAGCCTGCTCAACCTTCCCCTACAGCTCAGACCCTCGAGTCCTGGCAACATCCCCGTAAATCTTCTCTGTACCTTTCTCAACATCTTTCCTATAACATGGAACACAATACTCTAAATGCGGCCTCACCAACGTCTTCTTTCACTGCAACATGACCTCCCAACTTCTATACTCATATTTAGAAGCGAAGACCCAAAACATTACCTATCAAGAGTCTCGACCAGAAACGTCACCTGTTCATGTTCTCCAGAGATGCTGCCTGACCTGCTGAGTCACTCCAGCAATTTGTGGAGTTTAGTTTAGCTCAGGTTAGTTTAACTTAGTTTAGTTTAGCTCAGGTTAGTTTAGACAGACAGCATGGAAACAAGCCCTATGACCCACTGAGTCCACACCACCCATCGATCACTCGTTATCCCACTTTCACGTCCACTCTCGACACACTCAGGGTAATTTAGAGACCCTCCAATGAACCTGCAAACCCACACGTCTGTGGGATGTACAGGGAACCGGAGCCCCCGGAGGAAACCCACGCGGTCACGGGGAGAATGTGCATACTCCACGTAGTCAGCACTGCCTGCATCACCCTCCACTAATTGAACTGGAGTTACTTGCACCTGATGCGTTTAAACAGCACCGCCCTAATCAGGTAAAGTCCTTTTGCTGAATGGATAGCACGCGACGAAAAAGCTTTTCACTGTACCTCGGTGCACGTGACAATAATAAACTAAACTAAACTAACATCTCCCCTTTAGACGTTGGATGTGGCCTTCCAATACCCCTGTGTTGCATTAACACAATGTTTATCTGGATTCATCGCCCATCTTTCAAGTGTTGTTTAGGTTCCAACGGAAGCAACGTTACCCCAGCGCCCAAAGTTGATCATGATGTCGGCATCGCCATCTTGGATCCTGGAAAATTTCAGCGGAGTGAAGTTGCTCCACACCTGAAAAGCCCGAGCAAAGGCGTCATCGACCGTCTCCTGGTCCAGGTCGTGTGTGTAACCCAAAATCCTGGGAGCAGACAAAAGAAGCTCAGCTGAGAATGCAGAGACAAGCAACTGTTGACGCTGGTTTACACAAAGGGACACAAAGTGCTGGAGTAACTCAGCGGGTCAGGCAGCATCTCTGGAGAACATGGATAGATTAGGGCGGCACAGTGGCGCAGCGGTAGAGTTGCTGCCTGACAGCCCCAGAGACCCACCTTCGATCCTGACCACCGGTACTGTCTGTACGGAGTCTGTGCCTTCTCCCTGCGTCCGAATGGGTTTTCTCTGGGTGCTCTGATTTCCTCCCACATTCTAAAGACGTGCAGGTTTGTCGGTTGACACAAAAAGCTGGAGTACCTCACAGGTCAGACAGCATCTCTGGTGAAAGGGAATAGGTGACGTTTTGGGTCGAGACCCAAGGAAGGGGTCTTCTTATAATGCAGGGCAATAATAAAGGAAATATTGGAGACACAAAGAAATGCAGACACTCAGCAGTTCAGGCAGCATCTGTGGAGGGAAAAGATAGACAACATTTTAGATTGGGAACGGTCCCGACCGGAAATGTCATTTATCCATTCCCTCCACAGACAATGGAAACCTTTCTTCTCAGCCTAAGATAATCACATTGTTATAGCAATGCATTGATATGATGAAATAGATTTACTTCTTAATAACGATTTATCAATAATTTGACACAATTATTGACACCAAATTGTAAATGTAATCACATTCACAGGAGAGTAGGCCATGCATACTTTTTAGTTATGCAATATTATGCTTTATCTCAGTAACAAAGACATTAACATAGAATCTAGAAATATTATAAATCAATTGTTCCTTGCAGATGTTTGGTTTCCTCGCATCCTTGTATCTCTGCCGTTCGCACATCTTCCCCAGCCAACAATGGGCCATTCTGGGCACCACCAAAGATCCTATAGCGGAGCAAGATAGATCACTCCTGCTAAATGCAATGGGCTGACGTGTAGTACGCAACGGAACGGAACGTGGGCCTTTTTTTCATCCATTTCAGTAACCCGACCCGACCCGACCCGACTCGCAGTGCAATCAACGTTGCGGGGGAACAGTTTGTGTTAATAAATTATAATTCTGAAAATGAGGAGAAGATTTTTACCGAATAACTTTAATTTTTACGAGGATGTTTCCGTAACCGGCGTCCGTCTCCGCACCAGTATCTTTGCTCCGCTACGGGATCTTTGGTGCGGAGACGGAAGCCGGTTACGGAAATGGGGCCGAAAATTACCCACGAATCTGCCCATGACCGTACTACATCTTTATCGTCGAGTGGACTATCTTGCTTGCTATAGGATCTTTGGGCTCCACCCTTCATGGGGTCATCAGTTGCCGGCCCTGCTTTGTTCTGTCCTTCTCCACCTTTCAGTCTGGAGACAGGTTCCAACACGAAATGTCACCTATTCCTTTTCTCTACAGATGCTGCCTGACCCGCTGAGTTACTCCAGCACTTTGTGTCCTTTAATCAAAATCAAAAACTTGTCTTTGTTACAACAACAAACAGCAGATGCTGGTTTACACCAAAGATAGGCAAAAATGCTGGAGTAACTCAGCAGGTCAGGCAGCATCCCTGGAGACATCACCGATCCATGCTCTCCAGGGATGCTGACTGACCCGCTGAGTTACTCCAGCATTTTCTGTCTAACTTGTTTTCTTTTCTTTCCATTTTGAGAACATGGAGGTAACGCATTAAACTCCAAGCAATTAAAAGCATTTTACAAACTAGGAGTGTTTGGCTATTAAAGCCCTGTCCCACGGTACGAGTTCATTCCAAGAGCTCACCCGAGCTTTTAAAAAATCAAACTCGTGGTAAGCACAGAGAATGAACGTAGCGGGTACGTTGGAGCTCGGGGACGTCTCTTAGCGGCTCGTAACGCTAACGGCAGGTACTCGGGAAGACTCGCTAACGTCAGGTAAGCACGGGGAGACTCGTGAAGATTTTTCAACATGTTGAAAAATGTCCACGAGAGCCCCGAGTACCGACGAGTGGCCATTACCGTAAATCTCCGAGTTCGAATCAGGGCAATCTCCGGAGACCTCTTGGAATGAACTCGTACCGTGGGACAGGGCTATTACAATATGTGTAAATTGACACCTGCCTGTAAGTTATTTTATTGTTTTCCCATTTTGGCTTCAGTGGGAAGAAGTTGTAATTGGCTAAATCAGGAACTCCACATCGTGGCTTTTTCATCATGTTGACTGTGTCAGAATCCAGCTTTCCAGTTTGACGCAATCCAAAGAATTTCTGCATTTTCTTCAGTGTGTCTGACAGCACCACAAGGTCACACCTTTCCTTTGGACAGCCATAGAACTTGTTCAAGTATATCTGACGCAAAAAGTAAATCAGTATGTTAGTGCATGTTTTTTTTAGTTTAGTTCAGAGATACAGCGTGGAAACAGGCCCTTCGGCCCACCAAGTCCGTGCCGACCAGCGATCCCCGCACATTAACACTACCCTACACACATTTGGGACAGTTTACAATTACACCAAGCCAATTAACCTACAAACCTGTACGTCTTTGGAGTGTGGGAGGAAACCGAAGATCTCGGAGAAACCCCACGCAGTTTGTGAGGAGAGCGTACAACTTTGTATAGACAAGCACCCGTAGTCGGGATCGAACCTGGGTCTCTGGCGCTGCAAGTGCTGTAAGGCAGCACCTCCACCGCTGCGGCACTGGACCGCCCGTGTATGATGAATGGCCTTTTGGCTCTGGACCAAGGACCGGGGGTCTTACCTTCCGCTCCCTTAAGGTCGACTGAGGGAGGTGCCCTGGGGTCACAAACACTGAAGATGGCCGGGCGTGGAGAGGGACAATGGTTCACGGGATGGTGGTTACGGCTGCGACAGGCCTTTGTTGCCAACTGCCACTGTGAAATGGTGCCATAACCTGGCAACTCCTGCATACAGACTCAGTGGGCTGTTTTTTTTAATGTTTTATGAAGTTATAGAGTGATACAGAGTAGAAACAGGCCCTCCAACCCAACTTGCCCACATCGACCAGCATATCCCATCTACACTAGTCCCACCAGCCTGCGTTTGGCCCATATCCCTCTAAACCTATCCTACCCATGTAGCTATCTAAATGTTCCTTCAGCGTAGTTATTGTACTGATGTATGGCAAGAATTTTCAGATCTATATGCAAAATAAAGAATTTCACTGTACCTTGGTACATGTAAAGGAACCATTGAACCATGTGGTAAAGGAACCATATGTTACATACAATGTTATGATCAGCCATGAACACATTGAATGGCGGTGCTGGCTCGACGGGCCGAATGGCCTACTCCTGCACCTATTGTCTGTAGTCTATTGTCAATCTCTTGCAATGTCTGGGGTGTCAGGAGCTCTGGGGAGAAGGCAGGAGAATGTGGTTGAGAGGGAAAGATAGATCAGCCATGATTGAATGTTCAGTTCAGGTTAGTTTATTGTCAGGTGTACCAAGGTACAGTGAAAAGCTTTTGTTGCGCGCTATCCAGTCAGTGGAAAGACAATACATGATTATAATCAAGCCATTTGCAGTGTATGGATACATGATAAGGGAATATCGTTTAGTGCAAGGTAAAGCCAGCAAAGTCCAGTCAAGGATAGTCCGAGGGTCACCACCGAGGTAGATAGTAGTTCAGCACTGCTCTCTGGTTGGCAGATTGGTGGAGTAGACTTGATGGACCGAATGGCCTCATTCTGCTCCTATGGACGTTTGCAAGAAACTAAACTATTCCAAAGTTGAGCACGAATCACTTAAGCTGGAAGTACAGTGGGTCGCCAGAATTGAGATTGGGAGGAAAGGAAGAACTTTTATAATTCAGACTGATTTGTAATTATTTTTGTTTTAATCTCTACAGGTATATTTGGCATTTGGAGGTTTAAAAGCTTATTTTATTTGGCGAATAATCTGCAAAAATAATAAACTCGCTGCACACCCAATCGTTTTACATCGAATGCCATCCTCACCATTAAAAAAATTGCTTGAGTATTAAAAACTCAATAAAACTCGAATGACGCCAGTTTATTTGAAGAGATAAATAGACATTCAAAATATGTCGACCATCTACAGTGTTAATTCTATTTTGATTTATATTTTGAAATGCATGCAATGGATACACCAAACAGATTATTGAATAAATGTCACGTTTCAACGAATATTTTTGATCTGTAACTTAATACGGGAGAAAATCTACTGTTCAATATCTTATGCGTAAACAATGCAAATTCTGACTATCGTTTTTCATCCTGCTGGAGATGGCCCTGATTGTCAAAAACTCCCAGATGCTCTTAACACCCTCTTACGGTTTCAGTTAAGATTCAAGGTTCAAAGATTCAAGATTCGAGAGAGTTTATTGTCATGTGTCCCAGATAGGACAATGCTTTGCTTCAGCACAACAGAATATGTGAACCAAACTCTGACCCAAGAACAAAGCAGGATGCTTTTTTTTTTAGCCTGCTTTTTTTTTTTTTGGGCAGCTATTGTTAGTCACAGTAAAACATCAGCCCAGTAAACATTAAACGCCATTTGCAGAGCAGCGGTGATAAAGAAAAGTTAGCAAACTCCGTCCAAACTTACTGTGGCCAGCTCCTTGTCTGTTTTCGTGCTGTTATCACCTGGAAACCTGACGATGCCAGTGGGCGCTGCTCCCGTCTGCCGGACCGCGACGATGCACAATAAAATTACTTCGAAAACCAAACGGTGAAAGTTGCCCGTTGCTTTGACAGTCATTTTCTTCCAAAGTGAAGACAATTACTTAAAGGAGAGAGAGAGAGAGAGAGAGAGAGAGCGAGAGAAAGTGAAAGACAATCACAGCTGTGATACCCTTGAGTTGAGAACTTTTTAAACTAACGATTGCTAACAGGAACAAACTGCAGGACAACAGACAAGGCGTGTCTCTCCTCGCTCCTCTCCACTCCAATCCTTTGTACTTCCAGATATCTCAGACGCCTTCAAGCTTCTGGGCAGAAAGGACTGGCGGAAGTTGGGAAAAAAAATCCCACACCGAAGGAAATACATTCACTCACTGGCATCTGGGGAACTGCTTTGACCAGCAGCAATGGTAACATTTGGAAACTCGGGAGTTGCACACATCTGCCGCTTGAGACCATTTCTACTTAATGCATTCAAGGTCTTCAAAACAACAATCCCCCCTCCCCCTTTGGATGTCCATAAACGGTGCGGGTAAAAGTCTCAAAACCATTTCACAGTTACAGAACAGCACCTCATATTTATCTTGGGCTGCGGTGTGAATATTAATTTACAGTATCTAACTTCAAGTAACCCTTACTCTCACTCTCTCTCTCTCTCTCTCTCTCTCTCTCTCTCTCTCTCTCCCTCTCCCTCTCCCTCTCTCTCTCTCTCTCTCCCCCCCCCATCCTAGTTCTCCGACTAGACTGACTACCACCACCCCCCCCCCTATTAAATTTTATCCCTGTAAGCATCGGTCAGCTTCTCCGAGCTAACAATGATCTATTCTACATTCTCCTTGATCTCCATCTCCTTTGGTCTCGTTTTCACACCTTACCCTTCCTTATCTCCTTCTCCCCTGACTCTCAGACTGAAGAAGGGTCTCGACCCGAGATGTCACCCTCTACCCCTCTCCCCCCCTCCCCCAGAGATGCTGCCTGTCCCGCTGAGTTACTCCAGCATTTTTGTGTCTTATCTTCGGTGTAAACCAGCATCTGCAGTTCCTTCCTTCACAAAACTGTTAACACGGTTTACTTTTATATTAGAGTCCAATGTTCTACTTGTTCGCCAATTTCCTAAAAAAAACATTAAATTTTCATCTTATCAACATCACTGACATGCATCACCTTAACTTATTTACAAAGAAAACAAAGAATGGGAAGACTTTACGACCAGGAATGCAAAAAAACAGTCCATTTTAACAGTGGAAAATAAATAACAAATTGAAGTCATATGCGGATAATATTAGGTTTCAGTTGGTTGAAACGTAAACGAGTCAAAGTCTGTTACAGATTATTTTTAAATGATCTGAGGTTTATATTAGAGACTTTTTTCTGAAGGAAATGTTAAATGCATTTAAGGCTTCCAACTCTAGACTGGGAGTGTGTGTGTTTGTGCGAGTGCCCAGTAAACATATTGGCTGGCCTGCTGGCTGTAAGTGTCAGGAATGCTGGGGAAGGCAGGTCATCTGCCAGCTTGTTGCAAATTGTTGGAGGTGGAGGTGAAACCTCAGTCACCATCGGCCACCCGGCCCTAAGCAGTGACTGGCTTTCCGGTTGTCGCTTAAATCCGTGCTCATCGTTAGAGCCTGCCGTTTTCCTTTAAAGCCCCTGTCCCACTGTACGAGGTAATTCACGTTTTCCCCTGATTCGAACTCGGGGAATGTCCGTAGCGGGTCTGTAGGAGTTCGTGGATGTCTCGTAGCGGCTCGTACGAGTAAAAAGTAACAACTTTTTTCATCACGAGTATTTTCTTTACTCGTGGACATTTTTTGCAGGGATGAAAAAACGTCACGAGTTTACCGGATGTCCCGAGTACCTACCGTTAGCATTACGAGCCGCTACGAGACATCCACGAACTCCTACGGACCCGCCACGGACATTCTCCGAGTTCGAATCAGGGGAAAACTCGGGAGAACTCTTGAATTATCTCGTACAGTGGGACAGGGTAAGGTTTTCCACGTTTGTTTTTAACTTGACGCGGACATTCATTGGACAAGGGAGCACTGGGATAAATTGCATGCCACTTCCTCCCACTATTAACCCGTCCCTGTCCTTGCGAATGAGCTGCGGGTTTAGCCGAGGAAGAGAAAGGGTTATGTACCCCTGGGATACAGTTCCTTCCAAGCCGCCTTGGTTTTCAGTGGAGCTCAATTTCTGCGAGGATTAAGCAGGGGAAAAAAAAGACTCGCACAGATGCACCATTTGGCAAACGTGCAACTTTACAAGGCACAAGGGGTTGTGTCGGGAACGCAGAAAGCACAGGAGAATGAGTACGGGGGAGTCACAGGCAGAAAGGAGCAGTGTCTAGGAAAGGGGATTAGACAGGCACGAAAGAGGTAGAAAGGTTGTTTGCAGGGCTCTAAGGAAAGTCCTGTGTGGGAAGGAACTGCAGATGCTGGTTTACCCGCAAGATACACACAAAATCCTCACAAAAACCAACCCCCCTTCCATTGACTCCATTTACACCTCACGCTGCCTCGGCAAGGCCAGCAGCATAATCATGGACAAATCGCACCCTGGCCACTCCCTCCTCTCCCCTCTCCCGTCGGGCAAAAGGTACAGAAGTGTGAAAACGCACACCTCCAGTTTCAGGCACAGTTTATTCCCAGCTGTTATCAGGCAACTGAATCATCCTATCTCAAGTAGAGAGCGGTCCTGAACTACTATCTACCTCATTGGTGATCCTCGGACTATCTTTTTTTTTTTTTTAATTTATAATATTTTTATTTTATTAGAAGTAAGTACCAAAGTGCCTAATATATATATTTCATAATAAATTTTATGTACAGCTTCTTATTTTTTTATTATAATAAAGAAGAATAAGAAAAAGAAATTAGATAATAAAGGATAGAAAAACGTGAGAAAAAAAAAGAATGAAAGAAGAATGTTGAAGAAAAGAAAATAGGAAAAAGAGAGTAAAAAATAAAAAAAAGGAGTAAGGAGATCATTGTTTATAATCTTGACCATCCCTCGCCCAGTCCCGAGACAGTTAGCTTTTACAATTGTGTTGCACCATATGATTCCAGCCTCGGACTATCTTTGATTGGACCTTATTGGCTTTACCTTGCACTAAATGTTATTCCCTTTATCATGTATCTGTACACTGTGGCTGGTTCGACTGTAATCATGTATTGTCTTTCCAATGACTGGTTAGAGCGCAACAAAAGCTTTTCACTGCACCTCAGTACACGTGACAATAAACTAAACAGAACTGAGCTGAAATGCTGGAGTAACGGGTCAGGCAGAAAAGGAATAGGTGATGTTTCAGGTTGAAACCTTTCGTCAGATCGTCCTCCTATCCTTTGTTTTCAGTGTCAATAGGTTAAGGTGATACATGTCAATGATACTAATGAGTTGAAAACCTACTGTTCTTATAGGAAGGGTTCCTAGTTTGGATGAATAGCCACCTTCCACAATGTAGGAACTGCAGATGCTGGTTTACAAAACAAAAAAGACACAAAGTGCTGGAGTAAGTCAGTCGGTCAGGCAGCATCTCTGGAGAACATGGATAGGTGAGATGCTGCCTGACCCGCTGAGTTACTCCAGCACTTTGTGTCCCTCTCGAATGTAACAGCGTAAAGATTCAGTCATTGCCAAAGTGTAGTTTAAAACAAAGTGTTGGAGTAACAGGTCAGGCAGCATGTTTAGGGAGGAACTGCAAATGCTGGTGGACAAAAATGCTGGAGAAACTCAGCGGGTGCAGCAGCATCTATAGAGCGAAGGAAATAGGCAACATTTCGGGCCGAAACCCTTCTTCAGACTAAGGTCAGTCTGAAGAAGGGTTTCAGCCCGAAACGTTGCCTATTTCGTTCGCTCCGTAGATGTGCTGCACAGGCTGAGTTTCTCCAGCACTTTTGTCTACCTTCAATTTTCCAGCATCTGCAGTTCCTTCTTAAACTGCAGATGCTGGTTTATACCAAAGATGGTGAAGTAACTCAGCGGGTCAGGCAGCATCTCTCGAAAAAAAAGATGGGTGACGTTTGGGATTGGGACCCTTCTTCAGACTTTGCCAAAGTGTACTTCTTTTAGTTTTATTATTGTGATGTATTCACAAGTGCGGTGAAAAGCTTTGTCTTGCGTGCTATCCAATCAGATCAGATAATACCATAAATACAATCGTCAGACTCAAGTACAATAGATAGAGCAAAGGGGAAGATACCAGAGTGCAGAATATAGTATTCAGCATTGTAGCGCACTAGTTCCGTAGGCAAAGCACAAAGTGTCATAGCCTGTCACACTGACACCCAACTTTCCCACCTCTACCTTCCTTCCTAACAACACCATTGACAGAATATTCATTGCCTTGAACTTTCGCCCGTCCCCAACTTCTCCTGGTTGATTGATTGAAAGCTACAGCATGGAAACAGACCCTTCAGCCCATCGAATCCACGCCAACCGTCAATCACCCGTCTACACAATGTTCTCGGTTATCCCGCTTTCGCGGCCATTCCCCACACACTAGGGACAATTTCACATAGAAAATAGGTACCAGGAGGAGGCCATTTGGCCCTTCGAGCCTGCACCACTGAAAGGGCCAAATGGCCTCCTCTTTACAGAGGCCAATTAATCTACAAACCCGCATGTCATTGGGATGTGGGAGGAAACCCGAAACCCACCCCCCTCCCTGCCACCGTGCAACCCATTAAATAGTCAAAAAAGATGCTTCTATTTTCCAGTGTTCTTGTGTTGAAATTGGCATGGCACGAAGACTGACATCACTGACTCTGGAAGCAAACCAAAATTTGTGGTGCCAAAATGCGGATGGTTTGGCCCTCAGCTTCACGGACAAAGTGTTCAGCAGAGAATGTTGGCACCTTCAGCAGCATTTTTAGGGCGGCAGGGTGGCACGTGTGGGTTTTCTCCGGGTGCTCCAGTTTCCCCCCACACTTCAAAAGCGTGCAGGTTTGTAGGTTAATTGTCCACGGTAAAATCGTAAATTGTTCCCTGTGTGCAGGATGGAATTGTGAAACTGTTAAATTGTAAATCATAAAATTGTAGAACTGTTAATGGGTAAAATTGTAAATTGTCCCTTGTGTGCAGGACATTGTCTTCTGTAAATTGTCCCCAATGTGTTGGCAGTGGATTGAGAAAGTGGGATAACATAGAACAAGTGTAGGGGGGTGATTGCTGGTTGGCGCGGACTCGGTGGGCTGAAGGTCCTGTTTCCACACTGTATCTCTAAAGTCTGAATGAAGCATGTTGTTAATTGGTTAATTTTAACTTGCCCGCATTGCATAGGCACGTGGCAGAATCTGGGAAGAGACATTGAACATGTCGGAGAATAAAATAGTTGCTGGATAGTCAGTGGGTCAAAGGTCTGTTTCTGTGATACGTGATTCTATGCCCATTACAACAGGCAAATGTAAGTGGGATAATTTTCTGAAGGGTGTTGGCTATTATTTTCAATTAACATTTTTTAATGCCTGAATAATAGCAACAATTCCATTGATGGCTTTTTAACCCTGGAGCTCCACTAATGGTTTGATGGTTTGCCACGTTACAATCGTTCAGCTCGGGCTTTAAAATACCCATCAAGAAGTTAATGACCTGGCGCTTCTTGATACTATTTTAAAAAGAAAGTGGTTCGCAGCCAATCTCCAGATGTCAATGAACTCAAAATAACGATGGTTAAATGTTGTCGCAGAGACCCCTGCAATTATTATTTTGCCAGGCGTGGCATGTGTTTATGCCAGACATGAATCACGGGGTACAATAAACTCTTGACAAAAGCCGGCATTGAGGGTGACCATCATTAGCTCCGTGAAGTGGGGAGACGGTTTGTTTATGCTTGCCACCATTGAGATTATCAATCATGCCTGTCTCAACACGGCTGCGAGATGGACACAAATAGCTGGAGTAAATCAGCGGGTCAGGCAGCATCTCCGGAGAAAAGGAATAGGTGACGTTTCGGGTCAACAAGAAAGGTCTCGACCAGAATCGTCACCTATTCCTTTTCTCCAGAGATGCTGCCTGTCCCGTTGAGTTACACCAGCTTTTTGTGTCTATCTTCGGTTTAAACCAGCATCTGCAGTTCCTTCCTACACCCTTAACATGGTTGGGAACGGATTTAGAAAAATTAATAATCTCATCGCTTTTAAGGTGGAAAAATATTTTGTAAAGAGTGAAGATAGACACAAAAAGCTGGAGTAACTCAGCAGGTCAGGCAGCATCTTCATTATTTTTTTAGTTGAATCTAGAGATGCTGTGCACAAACAGGCCCTTCGGCCCGCCGCGTCCGTGCCGAACAACGATCCCCACACACCAACACTACCCTACACGCACTAGGGACAATTTACAATTTTACCATGCCAATTAACCTGGAAACCTGTATGTCTTTGGAGTGTGGGAGCAAACCGGTGCTCCTGGAGAAAACCCACGCAGGTCATTGGGAGAAGGTACAAACTCCATACAGACAGCACCCGGGGTCAGGATCGAGCCTGTGTCTCTGGCGCTGTGAGGCAGCAACTCTACTGCTGCGCCACCATGCCGCCCAAAGGAACGTGTAGAGAAAATAAATAGGTGACGTTTTGGGTCGAGGCCATTCTTCAGAATGAGAGTCAGGGGAGAGGGAAACTGGAGGCATGAAAAGGTACAGGACAGATCAGAGCCGGCACTGATGGTCAAAGAGCCCACAATGGTCCAGTGTTGGCTGTGGTGGTGGTGAAAACGAAGGGATAAGAACAGTGAAACTATCAAGACAACTAGTCTGGGGTGGGATAGAGAGAGAGAGAAGGGATGCAAGGGATACTTGATAGTAGAGAAATCAAAATTCATACCACGGGGTTATAAGCTGCCAGGTGAAATATGAGGTGCTGTTCCTCCAATTTGCATGTGGCATGAATTACTTCATTCCAGTCTTGTTCAACATCTGGAAGCTGCATGTAATGTGGAACTAATAGGAAATAGAACTGCCCTCTCTTTTCAACAGAGGGAGAATTAGTGATGGAACATAGAAAAGGACAGCACAGGAACAGGCCGTTCGGCCCGCAATGTGCCTAACATGATGCCAAGATGGCAGACAAACAATTAAATAGGGAGAAAGGAACAGTGTTCACATTTTGTTTGTTTGTCTGAGTCCGTTATTGCATTATTCTCCCTCTTACAATAGCTATGTACTTTAACATCTAAGCTGCAAAACAAGAGGGGAGGAAATCCATGAGCAAAACATAAGTGCCTGAAGTGTGTGTAGGATAGTGTTAATGTGCGGGGAACGCTGGTCGGCATGGACTCGGTGGGCTGAAGGGCCTGATTCCATGCTGTATCTCTAAACTAAACTAAACGGGTTAGACAACAGTTTAGCGATACAGCGTGGAAACAGGCCCTTCAGTCCACCAACCAGCGATCCCCACACACTAACACTATTCTACACATGCACTAGAGCCAATTTACAATTTTACCAAAGCCAATTAGAATAGAATAGAATGTCTTTTATTGTCATTCAAACAGCTTGGTTTGAACGAAATTGCATTTTCTACAATTTTACATTACAAAAAAAACAACCAAGACCCACACTTAACACAGTTTACATAAACATCCATCACAGTGAATCTCCAACATCTCCTCACTGTGATGGAAGGCAAAAGTCTTATCTCTTCCCTTTGTTCTTCTCCCGCGGTCCAGCAGTCCAACTGCAGCGTCGAGGCGACTGGAGCTCACGATGTTAAAGCCCCCGGCGGACGATGGTATGTCCTGTGGCCGTTTAAGCCACGCCGGGCGATGTTAGGCCCCGGCTCCGAGTCCTTTAAACCCCGCGATTCCAGCGGGAGAAGTTGCCGTTGCGGGATCTCTGAAAAGCGGTCTCCCACCAGGGACCCGCGAGCTCCCAATGTTCCTGTCCACCGGGCCTGTGGCCGGAGCCTCTGAAGCTCCGAAGTCGGGTTGCAGCCGCGCGCCACCACAGCTCTTCCCGCTCCGAAGTCGGCCAGCTCCTACAAACCTTGAATGTGGGAGGAAACCGGAGCACCGGAAGAAAACCCACGCATGTCATGGGGAGAACGTATAAACTCTGTACAGACAACACCCATAGTAAGGATCGAACCCGGATCCCTGGCACTGTAAGGCAGCAACTCTACCACTGCGCCACCGGTATTTACTTTAACATCTAAACTGAAATGATTTTGGTGGTGGAAAAGAAGGGGGATAAAACCCACGAGAAAAACAATCAAGTGGAGGAAGAACTCAAAGGGTCTGGCAGCCTCAGTGGAGGAAATGGTGGAAGTGGCAGTGACAAATATCTTGTGGTTGGGATGTATACTCCAAAGTGCCAGGATTGCACCCTCTCTGTTGCTTGACGTTTGCACCCCTTCTGCACATATTGTCCTAGCGATGTAGTCTGGGAACAATTTATTTAGTGTAAGAAAATAGTCTTTTCAATGTGAGTGAACCAAAGTATCAGGATGAGTGCCCGAGATACTCTGGGCCGGTGATGGGGTCAAGGCCAGGGTTGGAGGACATTAGGAAAGCCTGGTGTTCTTTCTGCTTCTGCAATCATTCCCTCTGATATCCCCAAACGCCCATCCTCGGCATCCTTTCACTTTTCATCCATGTCTTGGCAACATCATCTGAAAGCACAACGCAAGTTTCCACTTGTATGCGGTCAGTACCCAACCCCACCCCAACACTCCCCCCTGGGACGTCCCACTCCCAGAAACTATCTGACCTTCTTGTCAAGCATCCAAAGACTGACTTGAACAGCAGTGTCCACAAAGTATATAATGGGCGATCTGAAGGCATTTTACTTGGGTTTGGTACAAACTCCATTCCCTCATCGCTGACTGCAGTAACTGATGCAGCTGAGCTGTTTGTAAGTAGTGTAGGAAGGATCTGCAGATGCTGGTTTACACCGAAGATAGACACAAGATGCTGGAGTAACTCAGCGGGCCAGGCAGCATCAATGGGGTGAAGGAATAGGTGACCTTTCGGGTGACTCTCAGTCTGAAGAAGGGTTTTAACCCGAAACATCACCTAATCCTTTTCTCCAGCGATGTTGCCAGACCCGCTGAGACACTCCAGCATTTTGTGTCTACCTTCTTGTTTACAATTAAACTTTATTTTAGAGATATAGCATGGAAACAGGCCCTTCGGCCCACCAAGTTTGTGCCGACCAATGATCACCCCGTACACTAACCAACGCACATTAGGGCCAATTCTACAACTTACCAAAGCTGATTAACCTACCAACATGTACGTCTTTGGAGTGTGGGATGAAACCAGAGCACCCGGAGAAAACGCACCTGGTCAGAGGGAGAACGTACAAACTCCGTACAGACAGCACCCGTAGTCAGGATCAAAGCCGGGTCTCTGGCGCCGTGAGGCAGCAACTCTACTGTTGCACCACTGTGCTGCCCAACGTATTTCATTCAGAGATACAGTGTAGAAACAGGCCATTCAGCCCACTGAGTCCACGCCAACCAGCTATCACCCACACATTAGTTCTAGTCCTGCCGCCAAATTCTGGTATTGTATTTGATCACAAGGTGAGTATTGGCCACATATCCACATTATCCCAAAGACTATCTGTTTACCTCCCAATAACATCTGAACGGACTTTGTACATCCTTCCTGTGACCGGGTGGGTTTTCTCCGGGTGCACCGGTTTCCCCCTACGATCCAAAGACATGCAGGTCGGTAGGTTAATTGGCTTCTGTAAATTCCCCATATTGTGTAGGATGCAAAACTAGGATAACACAGAAATAGTGGATGGTTGATTGTTGGTCAGCGTGGACTCGGTGGGCCGAAGGGCTGTTTTCACGCTGTATCTCTAAAGATCCCTCTGCTCCACCACACTCCCCAAGGCCCTACATTCACTGTGAAGGTCCTGCCCTGGTTTGACTTCCCAAAATGCAACCTCACACTTACCTGCATTGAAATCCATTGGTCCACTTCCTCAGCCCATTTGCCCTGCTGATACGAGATGTTATTTAGTTACTTTATATATATTTTTAAATACTGGATTATTTTCTGAACAAATTCAGATTATGGATGATGGTTCTGGGCCTGAACTCGCTGGAGTTTAGAAGGATGGGGGTGGGGGAATCTCATTGATACTTACCGAAAAGTGAAAGGCCTGGATAGAGTGGATGTGGAGAGGATGTTCCCACTAGTGGGAGTGTCTAGCCCTCAGAATAAAAGGACATACCTTTAGAAAGGAAATGAGGAGTAATTTCTTTAGCCTGAGGGTGTTGAATTTGTGGAATTCTTTGCCACAGACGGCTGTGGAGGCCAAGTCATCGGGTATTTTTAAAGCAGATATTGGGGTTCTTGATTAGTAAGGGTGTCAAAGGTAACAGGGGTAAGGCAGGAAAATGGAGTTGACAGGGAAAGATACATCAGCCGTGATTGCATGGCGGAGTAGACTCGATGGGCCGAATGGCATAATTCTAATCCTATGTCTTATGAACTAATGAAATTATAAACACACAATAGTTTCATGAATTCTCTTTTCAAAGTGTGAGGAATTAAAATGCACAGCCTATGTTTGATTTTTATTAGAAATTCTGTCCTGGGACAGAGAGATCAAGGGTGTGGAGGCTGAGGAAAGATGATGGGGGGATGAATGATATTTTGCTAATATGTTTTGAAAGCCCACAGCATTTCACTTGGTTAGATTTCCTTTCGCACTTAATAATTTGATCTCGGGAGAGATATTTTCTTTAACAAATCAGGGTCGCCTGTTATCACCGACAAAAAAAAAATAGACTGCATCGTACTAATAACTCTGCTTGTCTTGTTACTTTTGTAGAAATCCCCATTGACAGCCTGTACGGACTTAATTACTCATTAGTGTTTAAGGTTTGCAGGAATTGAAAGGTCGAATTAATGACACTGGAGACTGAGCATTTTAAATTTTATGACAAAATTTAATTATTCTAGAGTGCTTATCAAAGTAAAATAGCATCAGGACTTCAAGTGTTGAAACTCCAGCTGTACGGTTTTAAAGACATGTCTAACTCCTATTAAGCTTCTCAGTGTATACAATTTGGAGAGGGTGCAGTGGTGTTTTGCCAGAGTACTGCCCGGATTAGAGGGTTCCAGCTACAGTCCACCAGCATATTCAAGGATGAGTCGTCCCCCGGCCACTCCCTCTTCTCCCCTCTCCCATCAGGCAAGAGGTACCGAAGTATGAAAACACACACCTCCAGATTCAGGGACAGTTTCTTCCCAGCTGCAATCAGGCAACTGAACTATCCTACCAACAACTGTACGGAGTTGGTACGTTCTCCCTGTGACCTCGTGGGTTTTCTCCGGGTGCTCCGTTTCCTCCCACACTCTGAAGACGTACAGATTTGTAGGTTAATTGGCTTCGGTAAAATTGTAAATTGTCCCTCGTGTGTGGGATAGTGCTAGTGTGCGGGGATCGCTGGTCGGCGCGGACTCGGTGGTCCAAAGGGTCTATTTCCACGCTGTATCTCTAAACTAAACCTAACTGACCTAAAATATTAAAGCTGGAAAAATTATAGATGTTGGAAGAAGAAAGGCTGTGGAGAGATAAACAATGGATGCATCAACAATATTTGCACTTAGATTTTGATATTGTATATTCTTCCCAAGTATGCATGCACGAGGTCCAATGAGGCACTCAATCTGACTGAACTGAGAGATACAGCCTTTAATTCCCAAGCAACAGTTGTACACATGACTCAATCATTGGCACAGATTTGTGTTCAATGTGACTTTCCATGAAACATTCAGGCAGGAAAAATTGCAATGTTAAAATTATTAAATACAGAGGTTTAATACTGATTTGTTTTTGATAGATCTTCAAGATATCATGCTGTTTCAGTTTCACAAAGAAGATAGAACTGTACAGACACAAAATGCTGGAGTAACTCAGCGGGACAGGCAGCATCTCTGGAGAGAAGGAATGGGTGATTTTCGGGTCCCTTCTTCAGACTATCTTCGATTTAAACCAGCATCTGCAGTTCTTTGCTACACATCTTGTGCACCACAGGAACAGGCCCTTCAGCCTGCAATGTCTGTGCCAAACAACTAATCTCCTCGGCCTGTACAGCTTTATGTACAGCAAAATTTGAATTCACATTGCATATATGAAGATGATTATTTTCCTCATTCAGTTTAGTTTATTGTCACGTGCACCGAGGTACAGTGAAAAGCTCTTTGTTGCGTGCTGACGGAAAGACAATACATGATTACAATCAATCCATTTACAGTATATAGACACATGATAAGGCAAAGGAATGGAAAGCTTGCTGGCATAGTTAGAGATATCACCATGAAGGCTTGTTCTAAGTAAATATTTAAAAATGCTTGATTTTTTCTCTCGCTGTGAGCGTGCATTGGTTTTTATGCTCTGTTGTAAAGAGGAATTTTATGAAAGCCCCTTCTGTAAGTTTCAATAAGGTCTCCCCTCAACCTTCTAAACTCCAGCGAGGAGAGGCCCAGTGCTGTCAACGCTCATCATACGCTAACCCACTCAATCCTGGCATAATGCTCCATCTTCCAAATCTGAAGAAGGGTTCCGACCAAAAATGTCACCTATTCCTTTTCTCCAGAGAGATTTAAGTTTGCCTTGTTCAGAATATATTAACTAAAGCAGAGTGTGTAAAAAGAAGGCAGGTTATATTGACAAAGAAGGACTGCATTGTGTGGCCTTCAAGTTCAAGTTCAAGTGAGTTTAGTGTCATGTGTCCCTGATAGGACAATGAAATTCTTGCTTTGCTTTAGCACAACAGAGCATAATAGGCATTGACTACAAAACAGATCAGTGTGTCCATATACCATTCTATAAATATATACACACATGAATCAATATACTGATAAAGTGCAAATAACAGTTAATTGACTAATAAAGTTCAGTGTTTTGTCCGAGCCAGGTTTAATAGCCTGATGGCTGTGGGGAAGTAGCTATTCCTGAACCTGGTCGTTGCAGTCTTCAGGCTCCTGTACCTTCTACCTGAAGGTAGTAGGGAGATGAGTGTGTGGCCAGGATGGTGTGGGTCCTTGATGATGCTGCCAGCCTTTTTGAGGCAGCGACTGTGATAGATCCCCTCGATGGAAGGGAGGTCAGCGCCGATGATGGACTGGGCAGTGTTTACTACTTTTTGTAGTCTTTTCCTCTCCAGGCGCTCAAGTTGCCGAACCAAGCCACGATGCAACCGGTCAGCATGCTCTCTACTGTGCACCTGTAGAAGTTAGAGAGAGTCCTCCTTGACAAACCGACTCTCCGTAATCTTCTCAGGAAGTAGAGGCGCTGATGTGCTTTCTTAATGATGCATCAGTGTTCTCGGACCAGGAAAGATCTTTAGAGATGTGCACGCCCAGGAATTTGAAGCTCTTGACCTTTTCAACCATCGACCCGTTAATATAAACGGGACTGTGGGTCCCCATCCTACTCCTTCAAAAGTCCACAATCAGTTCCTTGGTTTTGCTGGTGTTGAGGGCCAGGTTATTGTGCTGGCACCATATGGACAGTTGCTCGATCTCTCTTCTATACTCTGACTCATCCCCATCAGTGATACGTCCCACAACAGTGGTGTCGTCAGCGAACTTGATGATGGAGTTCGCACTATGTCCGGCTACGCAGTCATGAGTATAGAGTGAGTACAGCAGGGGGCTGAGCACGCAGCCTTGAGGTGCTCCCGTGCTAATTGTTATTGAGTCTGACACATTTCCACCAATACGAACAGACTGTGGTCTGAGAGTGAGGAAGTCGAGGATCCAATTGCAGAGGGATGCGCAGAGACCCAGTTCTGTGAGTTTGGTAACCAGCTTGGAGGGGATGATTGTATTAAATGCCGAGCTGTAATCGATGAATAACAGCCTGACATATGAGTTTTTGTTGTCCAGGTGGTCCAGAGCGGAGTGGAGGGCCAGCGAGATCGCATCCACCGTTGATCTGTTGTGGCGGTAAGCGAACTGCAGTGGGTCCAGGTTTTTGTCGAGGTAGGAGTTGAACTGTGTCATGATCAACCTCTCAAAGCACTTCATCACCACAGGCGTTAGTGCCACAGGTCGATAGTCATTGAGGCACGTCACCTTACTCTTCTTGGGCACTGGTATAATTGATGCCCTTTTGAAGCAGGTGGGAACCTCAGACCTCAGAAGTGAGAGGTTGAAAAGTCCGTAAAAACTCCAGCCAGTTGGTCTGCACAGGTTTTTAGAACACGACCAGGTATACCATCAGGTCCAGGCGCTTTTCGAGAGTTCACCCCTCTGAAGGATTTCCTGACGTCGGCCTCTGTGACTGAGACTGAAATACCATCACAGCAAATGGGGGCTCGGGAAGGCCTTCAATTCACATTTATCTACAGTAGATCTGCATAGACACCATATTGGTGGCACAAGAAGCAAAGATCTGACAACAAGACTTCCCAACTGAACAACCTCTGCTGAATAAAAGGTATTCAGAGAAGCCTTTGCAGAATAATGAAAGGCTTGGATAGAGTGGATGTGGAAAGGATGTTTCCACTGGTGGGAGAGTCTAGGACAGAGGTCATAGCCGCAGAATTAAAGGGCGCTCTTTGAGAAAGGAGGTGAGGAGGAACTTCTTTAGTCAGAGACAATAGACAATAGACAATAGGTGCAGGAGTACGCCATTTGGCCCTTCGAGCCAGCACCGCCATTCAATGTGATCATGGCTAATCATCCCCAATCAGTACCTCATTCCTGCCTTCTCCCCATATCCCCTGACTCCGCTATCTTTAAGAGCCCTATCTAGCTCTCTCTTGAAAGCATCCAGAGAACCTGCCTCCACCGCCCTCTGAGGCAGAGAATTCCACAGAGGGCAGTTAATCTGGGGAACTCATTGCCACAGACGTCTGTGGAGGCCAAGCCAGTGAATATTTTTAAGGCAGAGATAGACAAATTCTTGATTAGAATAGGTGTCAAGGGATATGGGGAGAAGGCAGGAAAATGGATTAGGAGGCAGAGATCAGCCATGATTGAATGGCAGAGTGGACTTGATGGGCTGAATGGCTTAATTCTACTATAACTTCTGAACGTGTGATAGAGAAGGCCACAACAAAACCGAGCCAGCAACAGAAGACCTCAGGAAGGGTGGCGTCCATAATGGCCCACTGTTGTCTGGCCGTCCCTTTGGATTTACATCTCACTCCTCTTCTCTCCTCTCCTCATCTAACCCTTTTTGTCTTCCTTTCATCTCTAGTCTTTGCCCACCTCTCTGCCTATTGACCCCCCCCCCACCTCACCTGTATCCACCTATCACTTCCCAGGCTTTATCCCGCCCCAACCTCTTTTCCAGCTTCTCGGTCTGAAGCAGGGTCCCGACCCAAAACACCGTCCATCCATTCCCTCCACAGATCCTGCCTGACACGCTGAATTACTCCAGCACTTTGTGTCTTACTCAGGATTCCAGCATCTGCAGTTACCTTCCCCGGTAACGTGATGCTCAATTGTTTATGGGCGATTTACACATATTTTTTAACCAGAACAGGAATATGCTGAGGGTTTAGTCTGGAACACCAGGGTTGACTCATTTGTGGCTTTTAGCTTTCTAAAGTACTGCCTGATTCTCCTATCTTTCATCGTGTTTATTTTCCAAAGAGCAAATAAATCTACACCCACACTATGAGCTCAGCTAGTAATTTAACTTCAGTTTAGTGTTCATGCAAGCAGAATTTTGACTCTTGATCCATTCTGTGGGGATATTTTTCAACATTGCAAATTTATCTTGTTACTGACAGCCAACTGCAGTGATTTTCCAGAATTACACAACACAATCCGGATGAGGGGGGATCCCAAGGATGAGGGGGGATCTTATAGAAACATATAAAATTATAAAAAGGACTGGACAAGCTGGATGCAGGAATTTTTTCCCCAATGTTGGGCGAGTCCAGAACCAGGGGCCTCAGTCTTAGAATAAAGGGGAAGCCATTTAAGACTGAGGTGAGGAAAAACTTTTTCACCCAGAGAGTTGTGAATTTATGGAATTCCCTGCCACAGAGGGCAGTGGAGGCCAAGTCACTGGATGGATTTAAGAGAGAGTTAGATAGAGCTCTAGGGGCTGGTGGAATCAAGGGATATGGGGAGAAGGCAGGCACGGGTTATTGATTGGGGATGATCAGCCATGATCACAATGAATGGCGGTGCTGGCTCGAAGGGCCGAATGGCCTCCTCCTGCACCTATTTGCTATGTTTCTATGGGTCTCCGACGCTGCATTCGCTGTAAGGCATCAACTCTACCGCTGCGCCACCGTGATCGCCCTAATCTTTGACGTAACATTGATCTGACTTTTTGTATATCTTTCATTAATTCGTTCTATGTACCTTTTCATATCTCACCTTCCCCTCTCCCCTGACTGTCAGCCCAAAGAAGGGTCTTGACCCAAAACGTCGCCTATTGTTTTTCTCCTGAGCTGCTGCCTGACCCGCTAAGTTACTCCAGCATTTTGTGTCTAAAGAGTTAGACTTTAAACTTTGGAGATACAGTGTGGAAACAGGCCCTT
>CM075978.1:188936989-189072864 GCA_038087875.1 Malacoraja senta
GTGTATAGTCTGAAGCTGCGGTTGCTCAGCATCTCCGTGATGAAGCTCACCATGTGCTTGTCTGGGATGGTTTCCAGAAGCTTCATGTGTAGTCCACGCAGCCAGACAGTATCATATGCAGCTGTGAGGTCCAAGAAGACAGCGTCAGCCTTCTCCCCTGCCTGGAAGCTGTCCTCTATGTCTTGGCACAGGACCTGGTCCGCTGTTGACCTACCGCTTCGGAAGCCAGCCTGTTCTTTAGGCAGCTGGGGGTCGATCACTGGATTGAGACGTGTGTGGAGGAGATGTTCCAGGCGCTTGTATGGAACGCACAGCAGTGAGATGGGTCGGTATCCCTTGGGGTCATCGCTAGGCTTGTTTGACTTCGGCACAGCGATCACCTTGGCACGGCACCAGATCTTTGGCTGCTTCAGGCAGCGGAAACACATAGAGAGGAAGGAGCACAGCCAGTCAGTTGCCTTCTTGCCTTGGTGCTTTATGGATGCCGTCGGTGCCTGGTGCCTTGCCGGTTTTCAGCCGTCGGATGGCCTGCTCGATTTCTTGTGTTGTGAAATCGTGGGATAGGTTGGAGTCGCAGCTCGGGGCCCTGTGCAGCCCGTGGACTCTTGCCGATGTTGTTCTGGTGAAGTCCTTGTCTGCGTTGGGGAAGCGGCCATTGCTCAGCAGTAGCGACGCGATGGAATTTGCAGTGATGGGACACTGTGCTGGGGTTGTCGACCTGCCCATCAGCTTATTCATGGTCTGCCACGCCTGACGGCTGGAGTGTGTGAAATCAATTGATTCCACTGCATCCTATGATGTTATTATTGGACACATTTATTGAGATCATGTTGCAATCAAAGGTGGTTTATAACACAGGAACATTATGTTTTACCATAATCTGAAGAAGGGCCTCGACCTCGAAATGTCACCCGTTCCTTCTCTCCAGAGGTTCTGCCAGTCTGCTGAGTTACTCCAGCATTTTGTGTCTATTTTTGGTTTAAACCAGCATCTGCAGTTCCTTCCCACACATGATGACTTACGAACTCTGGCAGTTTCTTGGCAAAAGAAGCAGATAAACTTGAAACAATGCAGCTCATATGTATCACACATTACAGATTGTCTTAAAATGAAGGTGGAAATGCAGGGCACCAAATCCCAGGAAATAATTCCACTTCATTACTCCCTGCACGATAAACAATTTGTGGTTAATATTTTAAAATATATTGACAGTGCTTCTAAGGTAGCAGGTTGAAGTAATGGGGGATTATTTAAAATTTAGTTTAGAGATACAGTTTAGTTCAGAGCTACAGCGCGAAAACAGGCCCTTCGGCCCACCGAGTCCGCGCCGACCAGCGATCCCCACAAACTAACACTATCCTATGGGGGGCAGTGTTAGCTGTGAGGAGGATGCTAGGAGACTGCAAGGTGACTTGGATAGGCTGGGTGAGTGGGCAAATGTTTGGCAGATGCAGTATAATGTGGATAAATGTGAGGTTATCCACTTTGGTGGCAAAAACGGGAAGGCAGACTATTATCTAAATGGTGGCCGATTAGGAAATGGGGAGATGCAGCGAGACCTGGGTGTCATGGTACACCAGTCATTGAAAGTAGGCATGCAGGTGCAGCAGGCAGTGAAGAAAGCGAATGGTATGTTGGCTTTCATAGCAAGAGGATTTGAGTATAGGAGCAGGGACGTTCTACTGCAGTTGTACAGGGTCTTGGTGAGACCACACCTGGAGTATTGCGTACAGTTTTGGTCTCCAAATCTGAGGAAGGACATTAAAGCCATAGAGGGAGTGCAGAGAAGGTTCACCAGACTGATTCCTGGGATGTCAGGACTTTCATATGAAGAAAGACTGGATAGACTTGGCTTATACTCGCTAGAATTTAGGAGATTGAGAGGGGATCTTATAGAAATGTACAAAATTCTTATGGGGTTGGACAGGCTAGATGCAGGAAGATTGTTCCCGATGTTGGGGAAGTCCAGGACAAGGGGTCACAGCTTAAGGATAAGGGGGAAATCCTTTAAGACCGAGATGAGGAAAAACTTTTTCACACAGAGAGTGGTGAATCTCTGGAACTCTCTGCCACAGAGGGTAGTTGAGGCCAGTTCATTGGCTATATTTAAGAGGGAGTTAGATGTGGCCCTTGTGGCTAAGGGGATCAGGGGGTATGGAGAGAAGGCAGATACGGGATACTGAGTTGGATGATCAGCCATGATCATATTGAATGGCGGTGCAGGCTCGAAGGGCCGAATGGCCTACTCCTGCACCTATTTTCTATGTATCTATGTATCCTACACACACTAGGGACAATTTTACATTTGTACCGAGCCAATTAACCTACAAACCTGTACGTCTTTGGAGTGTGGGAGGAAACCAGAGATCCCAGAGAAAACCCACGCAGGTCACGGGGAGAACGTACAAACTCCGTACAGACAAGCACCTGTCGTCAGGATTGAACCCGGGTCTCTGGCGCTGTAAGGCAGCAACCGATCAGCTACGCTGTTGTATTTTATTTTTTTTTGTTCACAAACTCGTGGATAAGCAAAATTGGATGAACTTGTACTTAAATTGGGCGTGGCACAGTGGCGCAGCCAGTTGAGCTGTTGCCTCACAGCACCAGAGACCCAGGTTCGATCCTGACCTCAGGTGCCGATGCCTGGGTGTGGTCGGCACATTCTCCCTGTAATGGTGCGGGTTTGCTCCAGGTGCTCCAATTTCCTCTCACATCCGAAAGGCGTAGGTCTGTAGATGTAGGGTCTGAAGAAGGGTCTCGACCCGAAACGTCGCCTATTCCTTCGCTCCATAGATGCTGCCTCACCCGCTGAGTTTCTCCAGCATTTTTGCCTACTGTAGGTCTGTAGTTTAATTGGTAACTAAATTACCCCCAGTGTGTAGGGAATGGATGAAAATGTCAGAAGACATACAGTAGAACTCGTGTGAATGGCATGGACTCGGTGGGATTGTAAGGCCTGTTTCAATGCTGTTTTTTAAAAAAATTAACTAAACTAAACTAAACTAAATTAAACTAAACTAAACTGAATTAAATTGAACTAAACTAAGCACTGAAGAAAGGTCACAACCCAAAACGGCATCTATTCTGCCTGACCCGCTGAGTTACTCCAGCATTTTGTGTCTATGCTCGGTGTAAACCATCATCTGCAGTTCCTTCCCACACTAAACTAAACGTCACCTTTTCTATGCTTTCGAATATGCTGCAGTAGATTGTATCATTTCACTGAATACCAACTTCTTCCCCTCTGTGATCAGACTGTTGAACGGTTCTGTTGTACTTGTGTTCAGCTTGTGTTGAGCATGTACAGTAAACCCTCACTTTTACGGACCCAAGTCATGGTACTAGTTCCAAGTCGTCTTGTTGAGTCTCATTGTCTGTAACTCATTTTCACCTCGCCCACACCTAGCCCACAGCTAACAATGGCCTATTTCCTTTATCATCATTATTTTTTTGCATATCTTTCATTCATTTGTTCTATATATCTCTCTACGTCATCGTTCATATCTCTCATTTCCCTTTCCCCTGATTCACTATGTGGTAACTTTCAATGAGGATCCCCCTCATCCTCCTAAACTCCAGTGAGCACAGTGCCTTCAAATGCTCATTATACGTTAATCCAATCTTCGGAGTGATCAAGAGGTTAGAAATGTAGAATTAAGAAATCTTATAAAGTGTCAGGGTTGGCGGAGAATATAAATGTGGAGACGTTGGAGGCCATGAGAAATTGAAAATAGGATGGAGAATTTTAATGGCAAGATTTTTGTTTAACGAGCTCCAGGATGAATGGAAATTGTGTGAATTAGACCAGGCGGGAACCTGAGGAGCAACATTTCTACACAAAGGGTGGTAGGTACATGGAACGAGCTGCCAGAGGAGGCAGTTGAGGCAAGTACTATCGCAACATTTTAAAAAACATTTGGACAGGTAGACACAAAATGCTGGAGTAACTCAACGGGACAGGCATCATCTCTGGAGAGAAAGAATGGGTGGCGTTTTGGGTCCAGACCCTTCTTCTGGGTTCTGGGTTGTAAACTGATTTCTCTAATTTCAAGTAACCCTTGCATTCCCTCTCTCTCCGTTCCATCCCCACCCTTGGAGTCCTGCTAGTTTCACTGTTCACATCCCTTTGTTATCTCCTCCACCACAGCCAACAATGGACCATTGTGGGCTCCTTGGCCATCGGTGCCGACTCTGATTTGTTCTGTACCTTTTCATACCTCTTGTCTGTTTGCCTCTCCCCTAACTCTTAGTCTGAAGAAGGATCTGGACCAGAAACATCATCCCGTTCCTTCTCTCCAGAGATGCTGCCTGTCCTGCTGAGTTACTCCAGCATTTTGTGTTTATCTTCGGTGTATAACCAGCATCTGCAGTTCCTTCCTACACATTTGGACAGGTGCATGGATGGGAAAGGTTTCGAGGGATACGGACCAAATGCGGGCAGGTGGGCCTAGAGTAGATGGGGTGTGTTGGTCGGTGTGGGCAATTGGGTCGAAGGGCCTATTTCCACGCTGTATAACTCTATGAGTCTAGTCTATGGAAGAAGGGTTTTCGATGATTACAGATTTACCATGTGTAGATATTAAGATATTATCCTGCTGCATCTTGGATGACAACTCATCTTTCAACATATTGGTATCAATCTTTATTGAACAATAGTATGCTGGGATCATTAATCGTTTGGAATTACATTGTACAATTAAGAGTTGACATATTTAATAACACTTTATCATTTTGCGGATATAAATTGTGTCCCAAATATCTCACTACACAAAGATTAACCTCATAGGAATCAGTTTATGTTTGTCTCTAAATACAGAAGCATTCCGACATATACCATTGACTAATTTTGAATAATATTTTGATCTTGTGCAAAAATACTAAATTAATTTTTGATTTAAATTTTTGTTTTAACCATCTGGCTAAATTTGTAATGTACCGAGTAAGATTAATGACAGGATAATATTTGAAAACCAGGCAGGTGTTTTGTGTTAGTACATGTAAGGATGAATAGTTGGTCTGGTATCAAAATATAATCTGAGATTTATTTTTATATTACAGTAATATATCAGGTGATTTTTTTTTTCCAAAGGGGATAATGGTTGACCTTTTCGAACGATGATGACAATGTAACACAAAATGAAAATTGCACAAGAAACCGGGAACTGGATGCCACTGACGTATGAAATTACTTTCTGTGCCTCGAGATCAGAGTGCTAAATCATTTAAGAAGTGGTACACATTCAAAATGCATCTGTTGACCCATATTCAATCTCTGGGTAACAAGGCAGAAGCGATTATTTTTTTTCCCCCAAGAACCAGCTACATTTTATCTCTCTGTGTTAACTCGTAAGCCAATGTAGCTGTTGATCTATGAAATTGTGTCAGAACAAGGTAAACGCAAAATGCCTCCCCATGTGCAATAACTTACCATTTCATCTCCGAACCCACATCTTCACCCTGCCCTGTGTACAATATAGTTTTCCAGCGTTAAACATGTCCCCCTTTCCTTGTGAAATGACACAATGTGGTTGTATGTTTAATCTCCTTGAAAATAAATAAAAATATGAAAGCATTTGGGTGATTTGCCAAAGCGAGCTAGTAATCTCCTTTTATAAGGAAACCTTCATGTAGTTCCTTTCAGATTGCACATTAATGATATGTGGCTCCCCTCAAATATCTGCTGGCCATCCAGCAACAGCCGAACATGAAGGCGACAGTGGCTCGAACAGCAGCAATGGTCTCTTTTTTTGTGGAAATATGGCACGTTGATGTGAGATCACCCCAGTCAGAAGACGAAGATGAATTCATCAAGCGGAAGAAAGGTGTCATCTCTAATATGGATGGGTCGAGCTGGGGTTGAGTGTATATGCAAAGTGATTCTTTTTGAAATAATTACAATGATGATGAGGACCACGCACATGAGCCATTTGTAACCCTGTTTTAAAAATACACCAAACTTCAGGATGTAATTTGGATCATGTAATATCCAATTAGCCTCAAACCCCCAACGAACTGTTGCTCATTGTGCGCGCAGCGTGAGCAAGTTTAATTTGAATAAGGAAAACTATGTTTAAAAATGTGGGAATCATCATTGAATGCAGTTTTCCACATCCGTTAACGCATATAAGAAGGCACTTGTCATTTTAAATTGTTTTAATTTGAAGCAATATGCAGGAGGATATTGAAATGCAAAGTCTACTTGTGCCTTATTTTGTATTGACTGGAAAATTCGCAATAATGTTATGTATAGGTTTCAAAGGAGGAAGATTCATAATTATTTGTCATTGATCTTTGAACATATACTACAGTTTGGTTACTGCTTTATCATTTATTTTTCCTATTCCTTGAATTTATGCCTTAACGTTTTCCTAAAACAAATCAGTTTCATCACCCGATCATTTCCAAAAAATAGGGGTTGTCTCATCAGTTTTGGCAGGTCATTAAGATGATGTATGCCTGGAATTTTTGCATGCTAACACTAATATAGTTTTCTTTTATTTACATTAGTTGAATATTACATGCAGCTGTTTTATATTTGTATGGTAATGCTCCAAATCCCATTCAGGTCTGGCTACCAAGATTTTACTAAATCTCACAATCTGTTCTCCTTTTGTAGTAAATACTTTTGTCCATAAATTCATCTCCGTGTTCTTAGCTCCAAGATAGAGGCTAAATGCTCTGTTTTACTTGTAAAATTCAGTTGTCTTTTATTCCATTGATGATTTTGGGACCAGATTTTGGAAAATGGTTTAATTCTCACTGGTGCTTAATTGCCACCTGCGCAAATACACATCCCCTGTTGGCAGAGGGCTCAGAGGTATAGGCAGTCACGGTGGCGCAGCGGTAGAGTTGCTGCCTTACAGCGAATGCAGCGCCGGAGACCAGGGTTCGATCCTGACTACGGGTGCGTGTCAGTACGGAGTATGTGCGTTCTCCCCCTTGACCTGCGTGGGTTTTCTCCGAAATCTTCGGTTTCCCCCCACATTCCAAAGACGTACAGGTATGTAGGTTATTTGGCTTGGTATAAATGTAAAAAAATTGTCCCTAGTGGGAAAAGGATAGTGTTACGGTTGGCGCAGAGTAGGGCCTTGTAACTCTAAACTAACAATAACAAAAAAATGTAGTCCACTGAGGCCGCATGGAAAAGGCACCAAGTTTGGACACCATTTTCAGAGTCCAGTAAGCTCTCCAGTTCTTATGAGCGGTGCCTTGTCGAAGCGAGCCCCAGGCTGCTGTTGGGCCACCAGCCATCGCCTTCTTTGGACATGTGGATCGACCTGCCAACCAACGACCCTGTCCTTGCCAGTCCGACTTGGTGGCCTGGGAGAGTCTCCCACACCCGACCTCGAGGGCATGGTGGTCCAGACTCCAGTTCCCTCTGCTCTCCTACCAGCCTCGCTCCTCGCCCGTTGCATCCGTCGTCGTTGCTGGCTCCATCCCTCCCCGGTCTCTGGTCTTCAGCGAAGGGCAGGACTTGCTCCGGCCTCAGTGCATCCGGCCGGTAGGGACGAGAAGGGGCTGGCTCGGCGGCTTCCCGCCAACATGCCGTGACCCACTGAGACCTTACCCTCTGCTTTGTAGGGAGGTCCACGTGCACTCTCAAACATTTTCACAATAGGGGAATGTTCAACAATCCACGTACAGTGTTCAAGCTCAGACTGAGTGCAGGTGACATCATTTATAAACAATGTCCACTTTGCAGTCTGTAATGAGAGGGGATCTTATAGAAACATACAACATTCTTAAGGGATTGGACCAGGCTAGATGCAGGAAAAATGTTCCCGATGTTGGGAGAGTCCAGCACCAGGGGTCACAGTTTCAGAATAAGGAGTAGGCCATTTAGGACTGAGATGAGGAATAACTTTTTCAGCCAGAGAGTTGTGAATCTGTGGAATTCTCGGCCACAGAAGGCAGTGGAGGCCAATTCACTGGATGTATTCAAGAGAGAGTTAGATTTAGCTCTTAGGGCTAAAGGAATCAAGGGATATGGTTAAAAAGCAGGAATGGGGTACTGATTGTGGATGATCAACCATGATCACATTGAATGGCTCGAAGGGCCAAATGGCCTACTCCTGCACCTATTTTTCTATGTTTCTCTGTAACTTTTATTTACCTCCTGCATATATAATTAAGCATCTTTTTTGCATTTGTTTTAAACATCATGGCCTATCAAGTTCATAGGTTCTAGGGGCAGAATTAGGCCATTCGGCCCATCAAGTCTATTCCGCCTTTCAATTTTGGCTAATGTACCTTTCCCTCTCAACCCTATTCTCCTACCTACTCCCCATAACCCCTGACATCAAGGTATAGCATCTTTATTTTATGTGTCCTTATGTCACCTTATCAGTATTATTTTGTAAAAAAAAATTTGGGATAATAATTAAAGAAACAATGTGAACAATCCAAAGACCTGACGTAATTATTTAATCGCTCCTGCATGCCACCCAGTTGAACATTCTCTGTTTTGTTCTTTCATCCTCACCCTGCACCTTGAAACCTGACTTATTTATTTTGTACTGTTCCGATAAAAGTTATTAACCTGTGAAATTAAGTGTTGCTTTTGACTTTTAGACTTTAGACTTTAGAGATACAGCGCGGAAACAGGTCCTTTGGCCCACCGAGACCGCGCCGACCAGCGATCCCCGTACACTTGCACTATACTACACATTGGGGATAATTTACAATTTTTACCGAAGCCAATTAACCTACATACAAACCTGCACGTCTTTGGAGTGTGGGAGGAAACTGGAGAACCCGGTGGAAACTCACGCGGTTACAGGGAGAACGTACTAAATCCCCACAGACAGCACCCATAGTCAGGATCGAACCCGGGTCGCTGGCACTGTAAGGCATCAACCCTACCTCTGCACCACCATGCCACCGTGCCACCTATAGTTTATCTCTCCAGCTACTGAGTGATCTTCTGAGTATTTCCTGCATTTTCTGGTTTTTTTTTAGATTTCCATTATGGCCAGTAATAGTTCCAACATTTTCTTGTTCACTTTTCAACTTTATATTGATTGACCCATTAATTTATTGTAATTCTGAAAGGGCTATGGATGCTTACAGTACGAGGCAGGCACTCAGGGCCGGATTTAGATGAAGAGAGGCCCTAGGCTATTCCACTTGTGAAGCCCCTCCCAATCCCCCACCCCCATGACGAGAGGAAGATGGAAGAGTCCACCAGATTGACACCGATGTGCAGCCGAGTGTGGCCAATGAGATAAGGGCTGGAAAGCTGCGCTTTTTATTTATTGCCAGTGCTAGTGTTGAGTTATCAGCTTAAAACACTATTATTCTGAAATGGAGGGCAAGGAAAATTACTGAAGTGTTGTTTAGAGACTACAGTGCATTGTGACAGCATATGTAAGAAAGGCCTATGACAGTCAAAAATATTATACACCAGGCCCGTACGAAGCTTTTCAAAAAGGGGGGTGGCATGGCAGGATTACAAAAATGTTATGTGAAATAAGTGCACGCAGCGAATATCACAAGCGCGAAGCTCAAAGACACCTGCGGCCAGCTCTGGGGTTTTAGATGCTCTCTGGTGCATTCTGAGCCTTATTTTGGAGCATTTTGCACCAAATTTGTGACCAATATTTCAGAAATAATTTTGGTTGAGTCAAGAGTAATGAGTGGTTGGAATGGGTTGATTGGGGTCATTGTTGTATATATTGTTTTTAATCAAGAATTGAAGCCAACCTTGTTTTAATAATCAAGTTGTACTTTTAAAATGTTATGTAAAATGTTATAAAGGACCATGCAAACACTGCAAATAAAATACTGTAATTTTTTGCAGTAAATAAAACCTTTTTTTAGAAAATGTTTTGTATGTTGATTTGATTGCCTGTTACTGTTCGACTGTGTTAGTGTGTGCACATTAAAAATATATGCAAAATGAAAGTCGCAAACTATGGAACACATATTTTTCAGTATTGTTATCAAGGAAAAGAAAGCAGTTCCAATTGTTTGATATTATTCATATGGAGGAGAACATATAATTGCTCTAAAACCTACCTTAATTTTGCAATCTCACTAAAGATAATCCCCCTTTCCCCCTCCTCTCTCCTCATTCCCCCTCCCTCTCCCTCCACCTCTCTCTCCCTCCCCATCTCTCTCTCCCCCTCCCCCCCTTCCCCTCTCTCTCCCTCCTCTCTCTCTCCCACTCCCCTCCCTCTCTCTCCCCCCTCTGTCTCAACCCCCCCTTTCCCCCTCTCACATCCCCCCTCTCTCTACCTCCCTCCCCCTCTCTCTCCCTCCCACGCAGCGAGGCTCCGACTCCGCGCCGGAGACACCACAGCACCCCCCCCCCCCCGGCCCGGAGAAACGGGCACTCCTGCAACGCAATATTCCACTACTTACCTGGAGTAGACACCTAGGATCTTTGGTAGACACGAGGCATCGAGGTGAATGTGTGGCGTGCAAATGGAGATCTGAACCCGCCCGGGCAAACCGCGCACGCGCGGAGAGACAGCGTCATTTTGCGTCGCTACTGCGTCACCGGCTTCCCCCAACTGCACAGGTCGCAATTTTTCCCCCCAAAACTTCCAGCGGGCCGGAACCAGAATTTCGGGTAATTTCTGTCAAAGTGGAAACGCTGATAGCGCTGCAATTTTTTTTTCTCTAGATTTTTTTTACTCTGTGAAAAAAACACTTTGGCCGGAGGCCCCCTAGATTTTGAGGCCCTAGGCTTCAGCCTATGAAGATTATAGGTAAATCCGGCCCTGCCGAGGCCCCCCTAGATCTCGAGACCCTAAGCTTAAGCTTGTGAAGCTTATACGTAAATTCGGCCCTGCAGGCACATTACACAAAGTGCATATTGATTCTGTTTTTTAACATCATCTGGTTAGGTAACTGCAGTTGGCTCAACAAATATTTATGTTTAAAATTTTTCAGGAACATACTGACAAAATTCATAAGTTCAGACTTTCAACTCAACTATTAACTTGAAGAAGGGTCTCGACCCAAAATGCCACCGATCCAATTTCACTGCTGGTCCAGGAAGAGAAACAGAGAAAGTAGGTGCAGGAGGAGGCCATTTGGCCCTTCGAGCCTGCACCTCCATTCATTGTGATCCATGGCTTTTTCTTCTTGCATATGGCGTGCACAGCCTAATGTTGTAGGACAACTTGTTCTATTTGATCTTATTTGTTTGTGCACGCCAGGTTGATTGCATTCATTGAAACAGGATGGACCACATGATGGTTGCAATCTTCCACCCCATCCATGGCTGATCATCCACAATCAGTAACCCGTGCCTGCCTTCTCCCCATATCCCTTGATTCTGCTAGCCCCTAGAGCTCTATCTAACTCTCTTTTAAATTCATCCAGTGAATTGGCTTCTACTGCCCTCTGTGGCAGAGAATTCCACAAATTCACAACTCTCTGGGTGATTTACAACTGGGTGCAACCTGATGGGAAAGTAATAAAAAACCCACAAAGTGCTGGAGTATCTCAGCGGGTCAGGGAGCATCTCTGGAGAACATGGATAGGTGATGTTTGGGGTTTCTGGCGTTGTAAGGCACCCCTATTGCTTTTTTTTAGTACCGTTGAATGTATAGTTTGTTATGGTTTTTATATTGTTTTTAGCTGTGTATATGTGGGGGGCGGGGGAAACTATTAAATCTCTTCCCTGTACGGGTGACCCGACCTTTTCCCTGTCGGGTCTCCATTGTCGTTGGGGCCTAGCACCGTGGAGCGGCCTCCAACCGGAACGACCTGGGGGCTCCAGTCGCGGAGCCTGCAGAGTTACCATCGTGGGGCTGGCCGGCTTCGGAGTCCCTGGTGGGAGACCGCTTTTCGGAGCTCCCGCAACGGCAACTTTTCTCGCCCGAGTTGCGTGGTTGAAAATGACCCCGAGCAGGGCCTTGCATCGCCCGGCGCGGCTTGAACGGCCGCGGGACTTGCCATCGCCCGTCGGGGGCTCCAACATTAAGACCCAGAGCGGGGCCTTACATCGCCCGGCGCGGGACTTGCCATCGCCCGCTAGGGGCTTTAACATCGGGAGAAGAATGGAACACAGGGGAGAGACAAGACTTTGCCTTCCATCACAATGAGAAGGAGATTCACTGTGATGGATGTTTGTGTAAACTGTGTTGGCTGTGAGTCTTGGTTCTTTTCTTGTTGTATGACTGCAGAAACCAAATTTTGTTTGAACTTCTTTTGAGGTTCAAATGACAATAAATAAATTGTATTGTATTGTATTGTATTGTATTGCTGCACTACCTTACTTTTTCCAAGCCCCATTGAACAAGACATTGTTTGATTGGCAATGCCATGGCCAAACAACAAAATAATGTCTTTGTGTGGCATATAGAACACAAAAGGATTTTGGCAGCATCAACTATCTATAATTGCAACCAAATCAAATAAAGTTTTAAATTACATGGTGCGTGGGAAAGGAAAAAACTTCTTGAATATGGCTTTGTGAACTAAATATTCCTCTGTACAGTTGCATAAAGAAGCTTGGGTGTATCAATCTCCCAGTAAGTTTTTAATGCTAAAAAGAGGCAGCACGCTATAAAATGGCGCAGCGGTAGATTTACTGCCTACAGCACCAGAGACCCATGTTCCATACTGACTACAGGTGCTGTCTGTACTGAGTATGTACGTTCCCTCCGTGGCCTGCGTGGGTTTTCCCCGGGTGCTCCGGTTTCCTCCCACACTTGAAAGACGTACAGGTTTGTAGGTTAATTGGCTTCAGCAAAATTGTAAATGATCCCTAGTGTGTTGGATAGTGTTAGTGTACGGGGATTACTGGTCGGCGCGGTCTCAGTGGACCAAAGGGCCTATTTTCACGCTGTATCTCCAAACTAATTTAAACTAAACTAAGGCTAAAGGATGGCGGTGATGGTGGTGGAGATGGTGCTAATGTGGGGAGGACAGGTTAATTTTTTTTAACCCGAGTTTATTCTGAATGTTTCTATGTTCTGTTTGAGTGGATACACATAACGCACTACCTATATTAGAATGTAAACCAGGGTGGCAAGATCATTAGATGGATGTAACGTGAAGACATAGAACATGGAACAGTACAGTACAGGAACAGGTCCTTCGGCCCACAAAGTCTGTGCCGAACATGCTGCAATGATAAACTAATCTTATCTGCCTGCACATGTTCCGACTCCCTCCATTTTTGCATTCTCTGCATTTCCATGCGCCAATCTAAAAAGCCTCTTAAACACAACTATTGTATCTGCCTCTACCACCACCCCTGGCAGCTTGTTCCAGACACCCACAACCCTCTGTGTGAAAATAACTTGCCCCCCACATCTTCTTTGAATCTTGCCTCTCTCACCTGAAAACCACACCCACTGGTCTTTGATATTCCCACCCGTACAAAAAAGGTTCTGACTGTCTACCCTGTCTATGCCTGTTTAAGCTTGTGAGGTTGGGTGGACGGAGAAATATTTGAAAGATTGGAGAGTTGAGGGTTGTGGGGAACTGGCAGAGAAAAGCGATTGAGGCTAGCATTTGATATATTGAAATGCAGGGCAGGCTTGAAGGGCCAGGTGGGCCGACTCCTGCTCATAAGGTCATAAGGTCATAAGTGATAGCAGCAGAATTAGGACATTCGACCCTTCAAGTCTATTCTGCCATTCAATCATGGCTGATCTATCTTTTCCTCCTAACCCCATTCTCCTGCCTTCTCCCCATAACCCTTGACACCCATGCTATTCAAGAATCTAACTCTCTCTGCCTTAAAAATATCAATTGACTTGGCCTCCACAGCCTCCTGATCATATGGTAATGGTACTGTATAATACTTTATTTGTCACATCTACCGAGGTACAGTGAAATTTGTTCTTGTATATAGTTCAGTACAAGTATCCCTTATTTTCTTATCCTCTTGCAAAATGTTAACTAAATTTAATTGACTCCAAAACCAAATTTGGAGTTTTATATTTTTCACTCAGGGTATCAGATAATCCTGATACAAAATGACTTCAGTCTTTTGAACTTCCCACTTTCGTGTCCATCTTCCATGTTTCAAATGGTGACATCGCTCTCATTGTCCGTCCTGAAAAGGACGCAAGCTTCCGGCGACAATCAGTGGGAACCATCCCTTGTTGCAATAGATGATGGTGGTAGCGGAATTAGCTCGGGATACTTCCAGTTTCCAGCCCCGCCACGTGGACGCTTCTGCTATGGGGCCATTTTGAGGTGATAATGCAAAAGACTACAAGTGTTAAGATTTACCCAACACCTAGATTGGAAATGGAATTGGTACATTAAATTATATAACAACCAGGCAAGACAACCATAAATGGCAGCGTGGAGACCCATTTTTAACAAAGATAAATGACAATATAGAGTCATAAATAGAGTCATTGTCATAGTGTGGAAACAGTCCATCAGCCCAACTTGCCCACAACGGCCAACATGCCCCATCTACACAAGTCCCACTGGCCTGTGTTTGGCCCACATCCCTCTAAACCTGTCCTATCCATGTACCTGTCTAATTGCTTCTTAAATGTTGCAATAGTCCCTGCCTCAACTACCTACTCTGGCAGCTCGTTCCATACATCCACCGCCTTTTGCGTGAGAAGGTTACCCCTCAGATATGGGAAGAAGGCAGGAACGTGGTACTGATTGGGGATGATCAGCCATGATCATATTGAATGGCGGTGCTGGCTCGAAGGGCCAAATGGCCTACTCCTGCACCTATTGTCTATTGTCTATTGTCCTGTAAAATCTTTCCCCCTTCACCTTAAACCTATGTCCTCTGGTTCTCGATTCACCCAATCTGGGCAAGAGACTCTGTGCGTCCACCCGATCTATCCCTCTCTTGATTTTCAAGAGAGAGGTAGATTTAGCTCTTAGGGTTAAAGGAATCAAGGGATATGGGGAAAAGCAGGAACAGGGTACTGATTCAGGATGATCAGCCATGATCATATTGAATGGCGGTGCTGGCTCGAAGGGCCGAATGGCCTACTCCTGCACCTGTTTCTATGTTTCTATGTATTAACCTGACCAACCGATTATTATTAAATTTCTATTTGTTTATAACTGAAACGAGTTTATTACAATTTTTGATTGTGTTCAGGTTAATACAACTTCATAAGTGACATTTCTGCTGTGAAATCCTGGCTACGGGTGCTGTCTGTACGCAGTTTGTACGTTTACCCCGTGACCTGCGTGGGTTTTCTTCGGGTGCTCCGTTTTTCCGTTTTTCTCCCACATTCCAAAGACGTACAGGTTTGTAGGTTAATTGGCTTTGGTAAAATTGTAAGTTGTCCCTCGTGTGTGTAGGATATTGCTCGTGTACGGGGGGATGGCTAGTTGGCGGGAACTCGGTGGGCCGAAGGGCCTGTTTCCGCGCTGCATCTCTAAACTAAAACTAAACTAAAATTGAAAAATGGGACTATTTCATTTCTGAGTTATACCTCAATAAAGAAGTCAAAATTACTACTGACTGCAGGAAGATCTACCACAATAGCATGATTGGAAATTACGGACGCATGCTGGTATAAAAGCAAAAGAAAAGCCTCTACAAATGAAATCAGTCAAGAGGCCTACTCCTGGATAGGCTTGAGCAGTTTATTGAACTTACATACTTTTTTCTCAGAAATAATATCTATACTGTTCTGGGAAATGTTGCAGAGAATTGCATTGAGCATCGAAGATAGAAAATGAATAAAGCATTCCCTTCCTCAAAAAATACATGTTTTTCATTTTGCAACCACTGATCCTATTTTTGGCCACTAATCATACTTCAGTACCGCACACAAGCTTCCATTTTTCATGTGTGTTGCCGACATAAATATTCATGAGGACGGAACACAAAATGCTGGAGTAACTCAGCGGGACAGGCGACATCTCTGGAGAGAAGGAGTGGGTGACGCTTCGGGTCGAGACCCTTCTTCAGACCAGAGATGCTGCCTGTCCCGCTGAGTTACTCTGGCATTTTGTGTCTATCTTCTGTTTAAACCAGCATTTGCAGTTCCTTCCTACACATAAAGTATTCATGACTCAAGCCTCTTAGACTCTCCAGTGCTGCTTTTTTGCCATTCTCTCGGTTGGTTGGGTTCATTTGGGCTTTCAAATTGCTGGCAGAATTGGCACTGTGTCATCGGTAAAGCTAGATAATGTAGGAGATACAAGGAACTGCAGTTACTGACTCACAAACAAAAAGTCACAAAGTGCTGGAATAACTCAGCGGGTCAGCCAGTATCTCGGTTCAGTTTAGTTTAGATTAGCTTAGAGACACAGCGCGGAAACAGGCCCTTCGGCCCACCGGGTCCGCGCCGACCAGCGATCTCCGCACATTAACACTATCCTACACCCACTAGGGACAATTTTCACATTTACCAAACTAATTAACCTACAACCTGTACGTCTTTGGAGTGTGGGAGGAAACCGAAGATCTCGGAGAAAACCCACGAAGGTCACGGGGAGAACGTACAAACTCCATAAAAACAGCACCCGTAGTCAGGATCGAACCCGGGTCGCCAGCGCTGCATTCGCTGTGAGGCAGCAACTCTACCGCTGCGCCACCGTGACCGCCCGATGCAGTTCAATTCAGTTTATTGTCACGTGTACCGAGGTACAATGAAAAGCTTTTGTAACGTGCTAACCAGTCAGTGGAAAGATTATACATGATTACAATCAAGCCATCCACAGTGTACAGATACAGGGGCAGAAGGGAATAACGTGGACATCAATAAATTCTGATATATAATTTCATGCACTTGATACTTGACCCTGTTAGAAGTAGAAACAAAGAACTGCAGAAGTTGGTTAATACCCAAAACAACAAAAGTGCTGGAGTAACTCAGCAGGGCAGGCGGCATCTCTGGTAAACCTGGATAGGTGACTTTTCGGGTTGTGTTCCTTTCTCAAGAGTCTTGACCTGAAATGTCACCTATCCATGCTCTCCACAGATGCCGCCTGACCTGCTGAGTTACTTCAGTGCTTTGTGTCGTGGAATCATAGAGTGATACAGTGTGGAAACAGACCCTTCGGCCCAACTTGCCCACACCGACCAACATGTCCCATCTACATTAGTCCCATCTGCCTGTGTTTAGCCCATATCCCTCTAAACCTGTACTATCCATGTACCTGTTTCTTAAGTTTCTTAAACTTTGCAATAATCCCTGCCTCAACTATCTCCTCTGGCAGCTTGTTCCATACACCCATCACCCTCTGTGTAAAAAGGTTACCCCTCAAGTTCCTATTAAATCTTTCCTGATCTCATCTTATGGTTCTTGATACCTCTACTCTGAGCAAGAGACTGTGCGTTTACCCAATCTATTCCTCTCATGAGTTTGTACCCCTCTATAGGATCACCCCTCAGCCTCATGCACTCCAATGAATAGTGTCCTATCCTGCTCAACCTCTCCCTGTAGCTCAGGTCCTCGAGTCCTGGCAACAGGACATGTCACTTTATGCGTCCGTTGGAAGTTCCTTCAACTGATATTTTACTGGAGCTGTTCACCGTTTCATTGTCACCAAAGATAAGTTTGAATTTCAGTTGATATTATCTTACAATACCATTTCCAGATCACTGAATCTTCTCACTTGAAATAAGAACTAGTTTAGTGTTAGAGATACAGCGCGGAAACAGGCCTTTTAGCCCACCGTGTCCATGCTGACCAGCGATCCTCGCACACTGGCACCATCCTACACACACGAGGGGCAATTTACACTTATACCAAGCCAATTAACCTTCAAACCTGTATGTCTTTGGAGTGTTGGAGGAAACCGGAGTTCCCGGAGAAAACCCACACAGTCACAGGGAGAACGTACAAACTCCGTACAGACCAACACCCGTGGTCAGGATCGAACCCGGGTCTCTGGCGCTGTAAGGCAGCAACTCCTCCACTGCGCCACCATGTTGCCCAAGTTGGTGGCTCGAAAGAACTATTCAAAATAAATTTACTGCTGAACGAAATGGTACTGAGTATTAAGAAGCTCGCCCCGGGACATTTAATGCTCAACAAACTCTAAGTGTCTTTACAAACTGTGACTGTGTGGTGTGCTGAACCTGTATTATACTGTACCATGTTTATGAAATCTGTATCCCACAGCCTTGACCAGGGTTGTTTCTAAGCCTGCCAATCTAGAGGGGGAAAGAAAGTATGGAGAAATGGTTATTTAACTTCAGTAAAGGAGAGAATCCCCTGGGAAAGTGCAAGCCATTGTGTTTTATTTTGGGGCTAATATAATAGTTCAAGGATTATGGCCAAAGGCAGCTAGCTCCCTTCGAGAGATCAGGTGACACTGTTATAATGACTGCCAGTCAACTCGTGACACAGGGAAAGCTACAGTACCATATTTGGCTCACACAAATAACCTTAGCCTATCCACTGCACAAGTCATTAAGATTTTTTTTTCTTCCACTTAGTAGATTATGCTTCCTCTACTTACGAGCGCAATTATCAGGCAATGGAGGAGAAGCTGAGATGCGGAAGCTGGAGTGCCTGAGCAGTGACTGGCAGCTTGGCTTCCATGCAAATCATTCCCAGCCATTCGAGGCACACATTCGTTAGAAAGGTGCAAGGAAGTCCTTGTAAGCACTTACACCGAACAGGAGGTGTTGATTTCCTCGGCACCTTTAGTGTCAAAGAACAAACCATTCCCCTATTTGACATCTGCATCCAATGTTTTAGCTTAATCGATAGCAGGCTGCAGTTGTGAGGGTGAAAAAAAAGTCTTTTATCGTCACTGAGAAAAGCGGGCAGGCTTGAAATGCTTGTTCAAATTTAAAGTGACTTGAAGCAGAGGAAACAGGCCAGACGGACGGAGTTTTAGGCACCACCTGTCCTATTTGCAAGTTAATAACATCCATTACTATGAGGCCCGTTACCACAGGTAAAAAAAAGTAAACACATTTAAACATTCTGGTTCCTCTTGACTGATAGCTTGCAGAAACGTGTTCAGCATCACGCCGGGACCATTTGAGTTCTTACTTCTCTTAAAATCTTTTGTAGCTTTCATGAGTTAAATGTTATTCTAACAGATGAAACTGTATTTAAAATCTGCAGTTGAAGGCTAAATTAACCACACATTTTGGTGGCTACACAGCGCACGGCACTTGGGAAGTTAAAATCTGAAGCAAGGCTGCAACATCGATCAAACCCACGCCAAAATCTCTCTTGCTGGAGTATCGCAACTTAAAACCAACTAACAGCGCCAGAGCCAACACAGAAGATAGACTGGATGCTGGAGTAACTCAGCCGGTCAGGCAGCATCTCCAGAGAAAAGGAATAGGTGACTTTTCGGGTCAAGACCCTTCTTCGTGTCTGAAACAACTACATGACCAGAACTTCATGTCTGAAGAAGAGTCTTGGCCCGAAAAGTCACCTATTCCTTTTCTCCACAGAATGCTGCCTGACCTGCTGAGTTATTCCAGCATTTTCTGTCTACCTTCGGCATAAACCGGCATCTGCAATTCTTCCCTAATAACACAGAAGGATCCCAAGCCGAAACGTCACCTATCCAATTTCTCCAGAGATGCTGCTTGACCAACTGAGTTACTCCAACACTTTGCGTCTATCTTAGGAGAAACAATGAACTGTTTAAAAAAAACACACACACAAAGTGGTGATAACCTGTTCACACTAGTTCTATGGTTACTTCACTTTTGAATCCATTTCGTAAAAATTGGGGCCGATATACAGGGGCCAATTAACCTACAAACCTACACCACTTTTGGATGTGGGAGGAAACCGGAACACCTGAAGGAAACCCATGCGGTCACAGGAAGAACGTGCATAATCCACTCAGACAGCACCCAAGGTCAGGATTGAACCTGGGTCTTTTGCGCTATGAGGCAGCAGCTCCACCTGCTGCACCACTGTATTCTAATACCAGATTCTTGAAACTAATATTCTACTTTGGATTGTGCTTTGGCAAGTGGGCATTAGGTGGACAGACGAAATAGTTCAAGTTCATTCTCAAAAGAAATGAAACAACTAGGGCAGCACGGTGGCACAGCGGTAGAGTTGCTGCCTTACAGCACTGGTTCGAACCCGGGTTCGATCCTGACTGCGGGTGCTGTCTGTACGGAGTTTGTACGTTCTCCCCGTGTCCTGCGTGGGTTTTCTCTGAGATCTTCGGTTTCCTCCCAAACTCTAAAGACGTACAGGGTTGTAGGCTAATTGTCTTGGTGTAAATGTAAAATTGGCCCTAGTGTACGGTAGGGTAATGTTCGTGTACGGGGATCGCTGGTCGGCGCGGACTCGGCGGGCCGAAGAGCCTGTTTCCACGCTGTATCTCTAAACTAAAAAACTAAACTAAACTGGAATTAAGAACAAGCCTGGCTCCAATGAGATGAACTGCTTCTTTTTTTTCTACATCGTCTTTGATTCGAGATGAAAGACAGAAATAACCTACATTTCAAATGTTCCTTTAACAATGGAAAATGACCTGAAGCATTCATATGCCCCTTATTACAATTTCTATATTAAAGCATGTTGTAATTTTATCATTCTTTAATATATTTCAAAACCTTGATCCTGATTTAGCTGATGTGTGTCCTTCAGACTTATCTGACCCATGTATGATTATATACGCTTTGGGAAGCATGATTAATTATAATGGCTACACCAATAGATAACTTCCTATAATAATGCTTAAATCTATATTATTTGAAATGCTGAATTAGTTTAGTTTAGTTTAGTTTAGAGATACAGCACGGAAACAGACCCCTCGGCCCAAGTCCGCACCGACCAAGATCCCTGCACATTAAAGGGGCTGTCCCACTGCGGCAACCTAATTGGCGAATTTAGAAGAGTTTAGGAGAGTTTGAAAAAATGTCATGTTGAAGACCTCCTTCGACTATATTGAAGACTAGCTTCGACTAGCTTCGGGAAAATTGGACACCGAATAGTGGAGAGTGAAGACGACCTCCTTTGACCTCCTTTGACCTCCCTTCGACCTCCATTCGACTATGTTGAAGACTATCTACGACTACCTTCGACTACCTTCGATTACCTTCGACTACCCTCGATTACCTACGAATAACATGCCGACTTACTACGACCTACTTTGACTAAACCTACGAGTAAAAAAAATATAGATTTTTTCCATGGCGACCTTTTTTTACTCGCGGTCATTTTTCAACATGTTGAAAAATACGCCGTGACCTAGCTGCGGCCTCGAGTACTCTCGAGCATGAAGGAGAGTTACAAAGACCTCCTAGGACCTCGCGTCGACCATGCTGCGAGTATGAGTCGAGGGCAAACTCGTTTGAACTCGCGGATTAGGTCGCCGCAGTGGGACCGCCCCTTAAGACTATCCCACACATGCTAGGGCCATTTTTAAAACATTTATACTAAGCCAATTAACCTACAAACCTGTTTGTCTTTGGAGTGGGGGAGAAAACCAAAGATCTCGTAGAAAATGCACGCAGGTCATGGGGAGACCCCCTCACTTTAAATCTATGTCCTCCCCCCCCGCCCCCCCGACCCCTCACTTTAAATCGATGTCCTTTGGTTCTCGATTCCCCTACTCTGGGTAAGAGACCCTGTGCATTTATCCGATCTAGAGATAGAGATAGAGATTCCTTTATTTGTCATTCAGACCTTTCGGTCTGAACGAAATTTCGTTGCCTGCAGTCATACATATAATAATAAATAATAAATAACAAAACACACAATAAACGCAAATTAACATTTATCCGATCTATTCCTCTCATGACCTTGTACATCCCTATAAGATCATCCCTCATCCTCCTGTGCTCCAAGGAATAAAGTCCTGGCAACATTCTTGTCAATCTTCTCTGCACTCTTTCCAGCTCAGCAACGTCTTTCCCCTAGCAGGGTGACCAAAACTGAACGCAATACTACAAGTGACGGCGTTCCAGCATTTTACATGCATTAACCCAAACTATACCTCTCATGATCTTGTACATCCCTATAAGATCACCCCCCCCCCCCCCATCCTCCTGCACCCAAGGAATAAAGTCCTAGGCAGCGGGTAAAAAAGAAAGGGGTTTCCAGTTTCTCCAACAGGGGGGGATTTTGTGATTAACATTTTTCCGAGAGAGATTATGGAGATTTAGCAGTAGTAACCTCTGGTCTCCATAACTAATCAGTTGATGCTCATGTAATCTCCTGAGTCTTGAATACAGTGCCAAAAAAATATTATTTGTGGAACGAGGCATCTGCCTTCCTCCATGATAAGCTGCTTTCTTTACCTGACGACACGCACTTAATTTAAAAAATGACATGAAACTGCGGATTCATGGAAAAAAGTATACTGTCTCTTTTCCAGGAACTAGCCTTCCACCTACATTTTTTTGATATTCCCGAGAAAGATCAGGATTTTGGAGGCAGGGTATCAGTGAAATTGTTTCACAAAATCTCTGAAGCGATTCGTTCATCTTTTGTACCATCTTCTTGAAAACAGGTGATGAATGAAACAATAAAATTCATGGCATGAGATCATTCTTAGTTTAGTTTGGTTTGGAGTTAGAGCGTGCCCACCGAGTCCACACTGACCAGTGATCCCCGCACATCAACACTACCCTACACACACTACCTACAAACCTGTACATCTTTGGAGTGTGGGAGGAAACCGAAGATCTCGGGGGAAACCCACGCAGGTCAAGGGGAGAACGTACAAACTCCGTACCGACAGCACCTGTGGTCACGATCTAACCCGGGTCTCTGGTGCTGTAAGGCAGCAACTCTACCGCTGCGCCACCATGCCACGCTATATGTCCAAAGTCTCCTGCTTACTCAAAGTGTTATAGCGACATACAGCACGGAAACAGGCCCTTCGGCCCAACTTGTCCATGCCACCCAAGGTGCCCTGTCTATGCTATTCCCATTTACACGCGCTTAGCCCATATCCCTCTAAACCTTTCCTATCAATGTACCTGTCCAAGTATCTTTTAAATGCTATTATTGTACCTGCCTCAACTACCTCTTCTGGCAGCTTGTTCCACCAGTCTCTGAGTGAAATAGTTGCCCTTCAGGTTCTTGTTAAATCTTTTCCCTTTCACCTTAAAACTATGTCCCCTGGTTCCTGATCCCCCTACTCTGAGTAAAATACATTGTGCATCTACCCTATCTCTCTTTTGACATTGTACACCTCTATAAGATCACCCCTCAATCTCCTGTGCTCCAAGGAATAAAGTCCTAGCTTAACCAATCTCTCCCTATAGTTCAGGCCCTTGAGTCCTGGCAACATCCTCCAAGACTCTTACAAACTTTAACAATTGAACCTTTGAAAGCATATTGTTGGGTTGCATCACAGCTTGGTTTGGGAACAGCTCTGCCCAAGACCATAAACAAATTACAGAGCCCATCACACACACCAGGCTTCCCAACATTGACTCCATCTATATTTCACGCTGCTTTGGAAATGCAGCAACATAATCAAAGACTTGTCCCACCCCAGTCATTCCTTCTTCTCCCTGCTCCTGTCCAGCAGAATGTACAGAGGTTTGAAAGCGCGCACCACCAGACTCAGGAACACCATCTTCCCCTCTGTTATCAGGCTTCTGAATGGTCCTTCTTTAAGCTAAGGTATTGTCCAATTCACCTCTACCCCATTGCGGACATTGGACTTTGTCTATGGAACTGATGCGCTACAATGCTGAGAACTATATTCCGTACTCTGTATCTTCCCCTTAGCTCTATCCATTGTACTTGAGTTAGATTTAATTGTATCGGTGTATGGTATGCCTGATCTGTTTGGATAGCGTGTAAGACAAAGCCTTTCACTAAACCTCAGTACACGTGACAATTATAAACCTAACCTTAATCTAAACATCCTCGTAAATCTTCTCTGCGTTCTTTCCAGCTTCATGTCATTGTTCCTATAGCAGAGTGACCAAAACTGAATATCAAAACATCCAAATGCAATCTCACCAAAGTCTTAGACAACCATAATATAATATCCCAAATTTCCACCCAATACCCTGACTGATGAAGACCAATATACTCTTCATTACTTTAACACATCATTCTGAATGCTCCCGTGGTAAATGAATGCAAATCTCGTTGAATGGAATTATATTTCCTTCTGTATTTGGAACAGATATCAATACAGAATATACGTGAAGGTCAGCAGGTCAGGGAGTATATATGTCCATAAGTTCATGTTCATAAGTAATAGGAGTAGAATTAGGCCATTCGGCCCATCAAGCCACCATTCAATCATGGCTGATCTATCTCTCCCTCCTAACCCCATTCTCCTGCCTTCGCCCAATAACCCCATTCTCCTGCCTTCGCCCTGACACCTGTACTCATCAAGAATCTATCTGTCTCTGCCTTAAAAATATCCATTGACTTGGCCTCCACAGGCTTCTGACTAAAGAAATTCCTCTCCACCTCCTTTCTGAAGGAGCTCCCTTTAAATGTGATCTCTGTCAGCACGAGACACTGATGATACTTGCGTACCACCTCGGACAGCTCTTCAATATAACTTTACCGGGTTGTACGCAAAGCAAAGAATATCACGGTACCTAGGTACACGTGACAATAAAGTATAATTGAATCATTTAAATTCATGTTCATATAACCTGTGCTTTCACGATGAGAGCTTTAAGGTCCAAACCAGCATTTCACAAATAAACCACTAGAGGCCACCCTAAAGCCAGGAAAACTCTATGTTCTATTTCTGAGAAGAAAGGAGAGTTGGCTGTTCCAGACGATACTACATTCACAGTCATAGAGTCACACAGGCATTCGGCAAGGAAACAGACCCTTTGGCCCATCTTGACCGTGCTGATCAAGATGCTCCATCTACACTGGTCCCACAGCGGCAGAGTTGCTGCCTAACTGCGCCAGAGACCCGGGTTCGATCCTGACTACGGGTGCTGTCTGTATGGAGTTTGTACGTTCTCCCCGTGACCTGCGTGGGTTTTCTTCCTCCCACACTCCAAAGATGTGCTGGTTTGTAGGTTAATTGGCTTGGTATAATTGTAAATTGTCCCTAGTGTGTGTAGGATAGTGTTAGTGTGCGGGGATCGTTGGTCTGCGCAGCCCCTCGGTGGGCGGAAGGGCCTGTTTCCGCGCTGTTCCTCTCAACAAAAACAAAAATAAACAAACCTGCCCGCGTGTGGCCCATATTCCTTTATACCTTTCCTATCGAACCTGGGTCTCTGGCGCTATAAGGCAGCACGGCAGCTGTACCACTGTACCAATGTGCCACCTTTACGGTACCAAAGGAATCAGTAACTTTGACCATTATACTCCCTGTCCTTTCCTCCTTGCCATTTGCACGACCTGCAAGTAGATCAGGTCCCAGCACTAATCTCCGAGCCACCTCTCTAGTTGCAGCTTAATAGTTAAAGCCCACGGTACAAGTTCATTCCAAGAGCTCTCCCGAGTTAAAAAAAATCAAACTCGTGGTAAGCACGGAGAATGAACGTAGCGGGTATGTCGGAGCTCGGGGACGTCTCCTAGCACGAACGGCAGGTACTCGGGAAGATTCGTGAAGATTTTTCAACATGATGCTAAATGTCCACGAGAGCCCCGAGTACCGACGAGTGGCCATTACCGTAAATCTCCAAGTTCGAATCAGGGCAAACTCGGGAGAGCTCTTGGAATTAACTTGTACCGTGGGACAGGACTTTTACAAGATCCATTTATCCTGACACTTGGTTTTCTATAAGTCCACCACTCTTTCCTGGTGACATATTAACTCCAACGCCAGGAGCTCCTAGCTTATTTAGTTACCTTTTACAAGGCTCCCCTTAAATGCCTCCTGGGAATCCAAATACACTTTGTCTACCTGCTCCTCTTTACCCATCCTACTTGTTAGCCCTTCAAAGAACTCGGCGGGATGGTGGTGCAGCGGTAGAGTTGCTGCCTTACAGTGCCAGGGACCCGGGTTCGATCCTGACTACTGGTGCTTGTCTGTTCGGAGTTTGTACATTCTCCCCGTGACCGTGTGGGTTTCCTCCCGAATCTCCAGATTAACTCACGCACTCCAAAGATGTACACGTTTGTAAGTTAATAAGCTTGGTATAATTTGTAATTTGTCCCTAGTTTGTGTAGGGTAGTGTTGGTGTGCAGGGATCGCTGGTCAGCACAAACACAGTGGGCCGAAGGGCCAGTGTTTCCGCACTGTATCTCTAAACTAATCTAAACTAAACTAAACTCTGATGAATTTGTCAAGCTCAATTTCCCTCTCATATAACCACATTGACACTGTTTGATTGTGGTATGATCTTCTCAATTCGCGATACCACTTCTTTTCATAATACGATCCAGCGTTTTCCCAGTGACAGATGTCAGACTAACCGCCCCATAGTTTCCTGCTTTCAGTCTCTCCTTTATAGAAAGGGGGTGTTATGTATGTGGATTTCCAATCCTCCGGGAGTTTGCTTAAATCCGAGGAATGCAATATGTCACCTACTACAACTCTCTACAACTCACTATGATGCAGGGCATCAGTCCAGGGGAGTTATCAGTCATCAGTCCCATTACATGCATAGTACCTTTTCACAAGCAATTGTGATGAAGTCTTCCCCCCCCCCCCCCCCCAACACCCTTTTCTCCCTGGATTCTGTCCTATTAGTGAGGTGCGTTTAGTAACTACTAGACTAAGTGGGAACCGTTGGGTCCCAGTCACAACGGAGGGTGTATGGTGGGGTGGGAGGGGAAGTGTGGGGTGGGAGGGGAAGTGTGTATGTGGGCGGGAGGGGTTTGCGAGGGGGGGAGGAGGAGGGATTTGGCGGTGGGGTGTGGGGGGAGGGAGGATGTGGGAGGGGTGTTTTGGAGGAGGGGTGTGTGTGGGCGGACCGTGTGGGAGGGGTGTGTATGTGGGTGGGGGGTATGTGTGGGGGGGGGGGGGTTGTGGAGGGAGAGTTGTGGGCAGAGGGTGTTGTGGAGGAGGGGTTTGTAGGTGGGGAGGGGTGTGTGGGCCGGGGGGGGGGGGTTGTGGGGGGGGGTGTGAAAGGGAGGGGTGTGTGGGAGGGAAGGGTGTGTGTGGGGGGTTTTGTGGGGGAGGGGTGTGGGGGCAGGGGGAGGGCGAAGGGGGAGGGGTGTGGGGGCAGGGTGTGCAGGGGGGAGGGAGCTCAGAGAAAAGACGGGGGAAGAGCCATGGGGGAGAGTGCGGTATCATGGGAGGGGGGCAGGAGCCAGTGAGGGGGACAAGAGGGGAAGGGGTTGGGGGTGCGATGGGGACTCACAGCGGGCGCTGGTCACTGGTTGCTTCACTGGTCGCTCTCCTCCATCGGGATCAGAGTCTCCGCTTTCCGTTTGGCGACATCGCCGCCGTCTCCGACTCCGCGCTGGCTGGGCTGGGCTGGGCTGGGCTGGGCTGGGCTGGGCTGGGTTGGGCTGGGCTGGGCTGGGCTGGGCTGGGCTGGGCTGGGCTGCGCTGGGTTGGGTTGGGCTGGGCTGGGCTGGGCTGGGCTGGGCTGGGCTGGGCTGGGCTGGGCTGGGCTGGGTTGGGCTGGGCTGGGCTGGGCTGGGCTGGGCCGGGCTGGGCCGGGTTGGGCCGGGTCAGGCTGTTTCCGGTCCCTCCCTCCGAAAATTGTGTCCGGTTGGAGATCTCCATCGGCCATCCAGAGCCTCCCGCAGCTGCAGTAAAGTCGCGATGGTCCATGAAGGGGCGGACCATCCAGCGGAGTGACTGTAGAAGGGACCAATCCGCACGGCGCTGAATGGCAGGAGATCTGCGTATGCGCGGTTTTTAAGATTTTTAAACCTCGTTAATTCTTACCAGCTTCCATCGATCGGATCGAAACTTGGTGTAATCGCAGCATAGGAGAATGGTGAGTAAGTTGGAGAAAAATCGTAGCGCTATCGCGTTGCGCTATTGCGCAAATAGAATGACCGCCAAACTGGAAGAATACAAGATCAGCGTTTTAGAGATAGATAGATGGATGGATGGATGGATGGATGGATGGATGGATGGATGGATGGATGGATGGATGGATGGATAGATGGATAGATAGATAGATAGATAGATAGATAGATAGATAGATAGAAAGGATAAACTGTCCTGATAGGGGGTGGCATGGTGGCGCAGCGGTAGAGTTGCTGCCTCACAGTGCCAGAGACCAGGGTTCGATCCTGACTACGGGTGCAGTCTGTACATAGTTTGTACGTTCTCCCCGTGACCTGTGACAGGTAAGTATGTTAATTGGCTTGGAGTAAATCTAAAAATTGTCCCTAGTGTGTGTAGAATTGAGATAAGGGCCTGTCCCACGGGCATGTGACTCCATACGGCAAGCGCGACCTAACTGCAAGCGGGGGCCGCGCGGATGTCGAGTGATCCCCGTACAGGGCCGGTCCCACCAGCATGCGGCTGCATGCGGCAAGCGCTACCAAATCAGAAGCGGGGGCCGCACGGAGGTCGAGTGAAGTCAAGGCGGTGCGCACGGCCTCGATGCGGCTGCGTCCGGCGTCGAGGCGGTGCGCACAGCCTCGATGCGGCTGCGTCCGGCGGCAAGGCGGTGCGCACAGCCGTCGGCGCACGGAATTTTTGAACAGTGTCAGTTTTTGGGAGCCCCGCGCGATGTCGGGACCAGCTCCGCACAACTCCATACGGCTCTGGCGATCGAAGTGGGACCGGCCCCGCGTCCTCCGCGCGGCCCCCGCTTGCGGTTAGGTCGCGCTTGCCGCATGGAGTCACATGCCCGTGGGACAGGCCTTTTGGTGTGTGGGGATCGCATGTCGGCGTGGACTTGGTGGGCCAAAGAGCCTGTTTCCATGCTGTATTTCTAAACTAAACGAAACTACAACTGCAGCAACTGTTGCAAAGGGGGCATTTGTCAATGTAAAAATGTCATTTGTAACAGTCATCAATTGTGACTGGAATGCGAGAGAAACTGGTAAATATCCAGCAGCGAATATCTGGACCCCGGTTCAATCCTGACTACGGGTGCTGTCTGCACGGAGTTTGCACGTTCTCCCCTGAACTGCGTGGGTTTACTCCTGGATCTCCAGTTCCTTCACACACTCCAAAGTCCTACACGTTTGTAGGTTAATTGGCTTCGGTAACATTGTTCCTAGTGTGGGATTACATAGAACTAGTGTGAACGGCTGATGGTGAGCATGGACTCAGTGGGCCGAAGGGCCAGTTTCTCTGCTGTATCCCTAATCTAAATAATCGGCAACAATCTTAATTTTACTGCTCTTTAATGAATATTGTGTATTTCAAAATCGAAGACCATTTACTGTTTGGGAAGACGTTCCAATTATATAACCATATAACCATATAACAATTACAGCACGGAAACAGGCCATCTCGACCCTTCTAGTCCGTGCCGAACACGTATTCTCCCCTAGTCCCATATACCTGCGCTCAGACCATAACCCTCTATTCCTTTCCCGTCCATATAACTATCCAATTTATTTTTAAATGATAAAAACGAACCTGCCTCCACCACCTTCACTGGAAGCTCATTCCACACAGCCACCACTCTCTGAGTAAAGAAGTTCCCCCTCATGTTACCCCTAAACTTCTGTCCCTTAATTCTCAAGTTATGTCCCCTTGTTTGAATCTTCCCTACTCTCAGTGGGAAAAGCTTATCCACGTCAACTCTGTCTATCCCTCTCATCATTTTAAAGACCTCTATCAAGTCCCCCCTTAACCTTCTGCGCTCCAAAGAATAAAGACCTAACTTGTTCAACCTTTCTCTGTAACTTAGTTGTTGAAACCCAGGCAACATTCTAGTAAATCTCCTCTGTACTCTCTCTATTTTGTTGACATCCTTCCTATAATTAGGCGACCAAAATTGTACACCATACTCCAGAATTGGCCTCACCAATGCCTTGTACAATTCTAACATTACATCCCAACTTCTATACTCAATGCTCTGATTTATAAAAGCCAGCACACCAAAAGCTTTCTTTACCACCCTATCTACATGAGATTCCACTTTCAGGGAACTGTGCACAGTTATTCCTAGATCCCTCTGTTCAACTGCATTCCTCAATTCCCTACCATTTACCATGTACGTCCTATTTTGATTTGTCCTGCCAAGATGTAGCACCTCACACTTATCAGCATTAAACTCCATCTGCCATCTTTCAGCCCACTCTTCCAACCGGCATAAATCTCTCTGTAGACTTTGAAAATCTACTTCATTATCCACAGCCCCACCTATCTTAGTATCATCTGCATACTTACTAATCCAATTTACCACACCATCATCCAAGATCATTGATGTACATGACAAACAACAGTGGACCCAACACAGATCCCTGTGGCACCCCACTAGTCACTGGCCTCCAACCTGACAAACAACCATCCACCATTACTCTCTGGCATCTCCCATTCAGCCACTGTTGAATCCATCTTGCTACTCCACCATTAATACCCAACCATTGAACCTTCTTAACCAACCTTCCGTGAGGAACCTTGTCAAAGGCCTTACTGAAGTCCATATATACAACATCCACGGCTTTACCTTCATCAATTTCCCGAGTAACCTCTTCAAAAAATTCAAGAAGATTAGTCAAACATGACTTTCCAGGCACAAATCCATGTTGACTGTTCCTAATCAGCCCCTGTTTATCCAGATGCTTATATATATTATCTCTAAGTATCCTTTCCATTAATTTGCCCACCACTGACGTCAAACTAACAGGTCTATAATTGCTAGGTTTACTCTTAGACCCCTTTTTAAACAACGGAACAACATGCGCAGTACGCCAATCCTCCGGCACTATTGCCGTTTCCAATGACATTTGAAATATTTCTGTCATAGCCCCTGCTATTTCTACACTAACTTCCCTCAATGTCCTAGGGAATATCCTGTCCGGACCTGGAGACTTATCCACTTTTATATTTCTCAAAAGTGTCAGTACTTCCTCTTCTTTGAATCTCATAGTTTCCATAGCTACTCTACTTGTTTCCCTTACCTCACATAATTCAATATCCTTCTCCTTGGTGAATACCGAAGAAAAGAAATTGTTCAATATCTCCCCCATCTCTTTTGGCTCTGCAGATAGCTGTCCACTCTGACTCTCTAATGGACCAATTTTATCCCTCATTATCCTTTTGCTATTAATATAGCTGTAGAAACCCTTTGGATTTACTTTCACCTTACTTGCCAAAGCAACCTCATATCTTCTTTTAGCTTTTCTAATTTCTTTCTTAAGACACTTTTTACATTTTTTATACTCCTCAAGCACCTCATTTACTCCATGCTGCCTATAATTATTGTAGATCTCTCTCTTTTTCCGAACTAAGTGTCCAATTTCCATTGAAAACCATGGCTTTCCATTTTTTACTATTTCCTTTCAACCGAACAGGGACATAAAGATTCTGTACTCTTAAAATTTCACCTTTAAATGTCCTCCATTTCTCTTCCACATCTTTCCCATAAAACAAACTGTCCCAATTTACTCCTTTTAAATCCTTTCGCATCTCCTCAAAGTTAGCCTTTCTCCAATCAAAAATCTCAACCCTAGGTCCAGTTCTGACCCTCTCCATAATTATATTGAAACTAATGGTATTGTGATCACTGGACCCGAAGTGCTCCCCAACGCCACCTGACCCGTCTCATTTCCTAACCGGAGGTCCAGCACCGCCCCTTCTCTAGTAGGTACTTCTATGTATTGCTGCAAAAAACTATCCTGCACACATTTTACAAACTCCAACCCATCCAGCCCTTTTACAGAATGTGTTTCCCAGTCTATGTGTGGAAAATTGAAATCTCCCACAATCACTACCTTGTGCTTACTACTAATATCTGCAATCTCCTTACATATTTGCTCCTCCAATTCTCGCTCCCCATTTGGCAGTCTATAATACACCCCTATGAGTGTTGCTACCCCTTTCCCATTTCTCAGTTCCACCCAAATAGCCTCCCTAGAAGAGCCCTCTAATCTATCCTGTCAAAGCACTGCTGTAATATCTTCCCTGATAAGCAATGCAACACCTCCACTTCTTGCCCCTCCAATTCTATCACACCTGAAGCAACGAAATCCTGGAATATTTAGTTTCCAATCACAGCCCTCCTGCAACCATGTTTCACTGATCGCCCCAACATCATACTTCCAGGTGTCAATCCAGGCTTTAAGTCCATCCACCTTTCTTACAATGCTCCTAGCATTAAAATATACACATTTAAGAAACCCACCCTCTCTTATTCTCTGTTTATTGTCTTTTTCTTCTCTCTCCCTACATTTTGGGTCAGAGTGCTTCCATTCTCTGCCTCCTGCCTCACACACTGACTGCTAGCTTTCCCAATTTGAGTCCCTCCCCCCAACCATACTAGTTTAAAGTCTCCCCAGTAGCCTTTGCAAATCTACCCGCCAGGATATTGGTCCCCCTCGAGTTCAAGTGCAACCCATCCTTTCTGTACAGGTCGCACCTTCCCCAAAAGAGGTCCCAATGATCCAGAAACTTGAATCCATATCCACTGCACCAGTCCCTCATCCACTCATTTATCCTCCACCTCGCTCCATTCCTACTCTCACTGTCGCGTGGCACAGGCAGTAATCCTGAGATTGTTACCTTTGCAGTCCTTCTCCTTAACAATTAATATCTGATAGGATTTCTTTCCCTGGTCTTTCAATTTGGCGTCCGAAGGAAGTGTAGATGCTGGTTTACACCGAAGATAGACACAAAAAGCTGGAGTAACACAGCAGGACAGGCAGCATCTTTGGAGAAAAATGAATAGGTGACGTCTCGGGTCGAGACCTTTCTTCAGACAGAGAGTCAGGGGAGAGGGAAACAAAGCTTCTTTTCATACCTCTAGTTCCCTTCTCCCCTAAAAGCCCTGTCCCACTGTACGAGGTAATTCAAGAGCTCTCCTGAGTTTAAAAAAAATCAAACTCGTGGTAAGCACGTAGAATGTATGTAGCGGGTACGTCGGAGCTTGGAGACGTCTCTTAGCGGCTCGTAACGCTAACGGCAGGTACTCGGGAAACGCGGTAAGCTCGGGAAGACTCGTGAAGATTTTTCAACATGTTGAAAAATGTCCAAGAGAGCCCCGAGTACCTACGAGCGGCCATTACCGTAAATCTCCGAGTTCGAATCAGGGCAAACTCGGGAGAACTCTTGAATGAACTCGTACAGTGGGACAGGGCTATAACTCTCAGTCTGAAGAAATGTCACATATTTCTTTTTCTCCAGAGATGCTGCCTGACCCGCTGAGTTACTCCAGCATTTTGCATCTATCTTTCCATTTGTCTTTGGTTTGAAACTTCTCTCACTGCGTAGACCCTTCCCTCTAGGCAGCCTGAGCTAACTTTTGCTCATTTGATCATAATTAGAAATTAATTGGTTAAAATTAATTGACTTTGGATTTGCTTACAAGCAGGCAGGAGAAATAGGCTGTGGGGATTAATAAACGGAGGATTAATAAAGGTGCTGTGATCGGGTTATGCAGTTACTGTAAGAAATGCCTGAGGCGTTCTGTTATTTCTCTTACTTGTTACTTGGCTTTTAGAGTAACAGAAGCAGTGTGTTTTTATTTATTTATTCCGTTTTCAACATCGCAGCATCCTGGCAAAGTTGCATTTATTGGTCAGCCCCTCATTGTTCCTGAAGAGAATAGACCATGGCACCATTTCTGAGTCAGACTCATTGGTCTTGGACTATATGTTAGTGAATCAGTATGGTTTTTTTTTACACAATGTTCCTGCTGATTTGTGGTCAAAGGTACTAGGGATTTGATGATGGATTTGAACTTGAGATCTATATCGTTTGAAAATCAAACACCTGAGATGCTGGAAATCTGAAATAAAAACATAGAAGAATGCCTAAAACACACTTGGCATCTTTCAGTTTAGTTTAGTTTAGAGATACGGCGCGGAAACAGGCCCTTCGGCCCACCGTGTCCACACCAACCAGCGATCCACGCACACTAACGCTATCCTACACACACTAGGGACAATTTACAATTCTTACCAAAGCCAATTAACCCTCAAACCTCAGCGTCTTTGGAGTGTGGGAGGAAACCGGAGCACCCGGAGAAAAGCCACGCAAGTCACGGGGAGAACGTACCAATTCAGTACAGACAGCACCCGTAGTCAGGATCAAACCCGGATCTCCGGCGCCATAAGGAAGCAACTTTACCGCTGGGCCACCATGCCGTGTTCTCTCAAAGCAGTGGGTATGTCCCTATCATCTCCCCAATTCCCCCCAACTGATGCAAAAGGCCAGGAATACAATCTTCTTGGTTTTTTGGGAAACTCTTGGCGAATATCTGCAAGACCAAGAATTTCAATGCACCAAGTACATGTGACAATAAGGTGTCAATCAATCAATATCTCACCTCATCACAGATATTACCCACTTCATGATATTTTATTAAAACGTATAATCTTTTATGATGAGACACAAGGAACTGCAGATGCTGGAATCTTGCAGAGAGCGCAAAGTGCTGGAGTAACTGAACGAGTCAGGCAGCAACTCTGGAGGACATGGATAGGTGACGTTTCGGGTCAGAAATGATGAGTTCAGGCTTTGATTCAGATCACAATTCTCTATCATTTAGATGCTGAAGTTTTCTATTGTGTGATTATGAACTTTAATTAATGGCCAAATTTAGTTTGATAATGGAACATTGCACACATACTCGAACGTTGTTAATCTTGCATTTCAATAGGAAGGAGAGCTCTAGCTGAGATCTAAGGACGGCACAGTGCCGCAGCTCCCCCAACGGCAACTTCGCCCGCCCCGAATCGCGGGGTTTGAATCGGCCCGTCGCAGGGCTTTACATCGCCCAGTGCGGCTTAATGGGCCGTGGGACTTACCAACGCCCGCCGGGGGCTTTAACATCAAGGGCCTCGATCGCCTAGATGCGGGAGAAGAACAAAGAACAGAGAAGAGATAAGACTTTTGCCTTCCATCACAGTGAGGAGGTGTTTGGAGATTCACTGTGATGGATGTTTGTGTGAAACTGTGCTAATTGTGTCTTATGTTTATTTTATTATTATGACGGCAGGGAAGGAAATTTCCTTCAAACCTCTGTCTGTTTGAATGACAATAAAGGCAATTTGTACTTTTGTATTTGTATTTTCTGGACTTTATCTTGCACTAAACGTTATTTCATTTACCCTGTATCAGTGTACTGTGGACGACTTGATTGTAGTTATGTGTGGTCCTTTCACTCTCTGGATAGCACGCAACTAAAAAACTTTTCACTGTACCTCGGTGTACATGACAATGAGCTAAACAAAACTAAACTGAAGAAGGGTCTCGTTCCAAAATGTCGCCTATTCCTTTTCGCCTGAGATGCTGCCTGACCCGCTGTGTTACTCCAGTATTTTGTGCCTATCTTCAGAGTAAATCGGCATCTGCAGTTCCTTCCTACACTAAACTAAATTATTGTCAACACTTAAGATATCCCATTTATAAATGAGTACTTTTTTGCTGAGGTGTCTGTTTATATTGATCTCTGAAACATGATCTCCCTCCATCGTGACAATCTTTACTCTTGCTCCATGTACATGGGGCACGGTGGTGCAGCGGTAGAATTGCAGCCCTGCAGCGCTTACAGTGCCAGAGACCCGGGTTCGATCGTGACTACAGGTGCTGTCTGTGCGGAGTTTGTACGTTCTCCTCGTGACCTGCGTGGGTTTTCTCCGAGATCTTCGGTTTCCTCCCACACTCCAAATACGTACAGGTTTGTAGGTTAATTGACTTGGTATAAATGTAAATTGTCCCTAGTGTGCGTAGGACCGTATTAATGTACGGGGATCGCTGGTCGGTATGGACTCGGTGGGCCGAAGGGCCTGTTTCCGCGCTGTATCACTAAGTTAAAAAACTAAACCTGTGAGATGTTATTTGTAATTAGATTTGAGCATATAGGTTTCGCTAAGTATACTCTACAAAAACTGATTTTATTCCGTTCATGCAATTAAATTAATGCTGTTGTGCATCATTAAGCAAATGCAACCTGATTTTTGTAGAAACAAGGAACTGCAGTTGCTGGTTTATCAAGAAAAGACTTGGTATAAATGTAAAAATTGTCCCTAGTGTAGGATAGTGTGTGGGGATGGCTGGTCGGTGCGGATTCGGTCTGTTTCCCTCGCTGTATCTCTAAACTAAACTAAACTAAACTAAACTACAGGAGTCCAGTACTCCAGGCAGTGTGATTGTTGTAGGTAGACAAAAGTCCTGGAGAAACTCAGCGGGTGCAGCAGCATCTATGGAGCAAAGGAAATAGGCAACGTTTCGGGCCGAAACCCTTCTTCAGACAGATGAGTTGAACTCGATGGGGCATGCACATCTTTCATTCTCCACTGGAGGGCAGTATGGAGCTCTCTCCATGAAGTAAATTAAATAAACTTCTCAAATGTGCACCTTCGAACCTGTGAGTGAAGGAATTATTTAGCTATTCTACCTTCTGCCCACGAGTGGGTTCTTCAGGGATTTGACCATCTCACCGTAATGGATTTAAATGAAAATGTGCAATGAATATTTCACTACCCACGTATCATCACTTTGATTACTTCGTATAATAAACAGGGTAAACCTGCAGATGCTCGTTAATTCACAAAAGGACACAAAATGTTCCAGTAACTCAGCGGGGCAGGCAGCATCTCTGGATACTCCAGCACTTTGTGAGCCTTGAATCCGTGTTTACGGTATTGGTAGGGGCTTCTGCAGAGGCCTCGCTCTCTCTCAGTAGGAAGGCCTACAAAAGAAAATACCGAGCCACATCCAAAAACATGATTCAATGGTCTAGAGGGTTTAATTGACAGAGCACAAAATGCTGGAGTAACTCAGCGGGTCAGGGAGCACCTCTGGAGGACATAGATAGGTGACGTTTGGTTTGGGACCCTTCTTAAGACTGAATGTAGGGAAAAAGTGTGTGGGGGGGGGGGGGGGGAGGGGAGAATGGTCGGAATGGTGGCGCAGCTGTAGAGTTGCTGCCTTACAGCGCCAGAGACCTGCGTTCAATCCTGACTACGTAGTCCTGGCCGCGGGGAGTTTGCACGTTCTCCCCGTGACCACGTGGGTTTTCTCCGGGTGCTCCGGTTTCCTCCCACACTCCAAAGACGTCCAAGTTTGCAGGTTATTTGGCTTTGGCAAAAAAATTGTAATTGTTCCTAGGGTGTAGGATAGTGCTAGTGTACGGGGATCGTTGGTCGGCGCAGACTCTGTGGGCCGGAGGGCCTATTTCCGCACTTTAACTCCAAATTCTCTCAAATCTCTAACGCTGGAAGAGGGAGAAGGGAGAAGGGAGAAAGCTGCTGCTTTGGCTTCTCGGACTGAATGTTTATTTTAATTTTTACTTGTGAACGACTGGGAAAGTTTGTGTTAAGAATAATGTACAACAGATTATGGTGCTAACAATTTATCACCCTGTGTTAAAAGTAGCTACTAAATACTAATTGTTTCCATATTTAATACTTTGTGTTTATCCATGTTTCTTTACCCACAGCTCCAGTTGTGTGATTGAAATAATTCACTTGTAGAATGGATGGGATTAAAGAATAAATTCATTGTTAACTCATTTAAAAGGCTGCGTCATTAGTTTTACACATGACCGACTGGTTTTAAAATACAATTAATATTACTGCTTTTGTAATTTCCATGGTGGGGGAAATCAAGGACCAGATGACAAAGGGTTAAGATGAGAGGGGAAACATTTAATAGGAACCCGAGGGGCAACGTTTTCACACAGTAGGTGGCGGGAATATAGAATGAGTTTCTAGAGGAGTTTGTTTAGTTTATTGTCACGTGTACCGAGGTACGGTGAAAAGCTTTTGTTGCGTGCTAACCAGTCAGCGTAAAGACAATACATGATTACAATCGAGCCATTTACAATGTATAGGCAGATGATAAGGGAATAACGTTTAGTGCAAGGTAAAGCCAGTAAAGTCTGATCAAAGATAGTCCGAGGGTCACCAGTGAGGTAGATAGTAGTTCAGGACCGCTCTCTGGTTGTTGGTAGGATGGTTCAGTTGCCTGATAACAGATGGGAAGAAACTGTCCCTGAAACTGGAGGTGTGCGTTTTCACACTTCTATACCTTTTGCCTGATGGGGGAGGGGAGAGGAGGGATTGGCCAGGGTGCGACTCGTCCTTGATTATGCTGCTGGCCTTGCCGGGTCAGCGTGAGGTATAAATGGAGTCAATGGAAGCGAGGTTGGTTTGTGTGATGGTCTGGGCTGCGTCCACAATTTGCTGCAATTTTTTGCGGTCTTGGATGGAGCTGTACCCACACCAAGCTGTGATGCATCGAAATGAAATGCTTTCTATTGGCGCATTTGTAGAAATTGGTGAGAGTTGTTGGGGACATGCGAACCTCCTCAGCCTTCTAAGGAAGTAGAGGGGATAGTTGATGCAGGTACGTACCATAACAACATTTAAAGGACACCTGGGCAGGTACATGGATAGGGACGGTGTAGATGAGGAATAGACCTGATGCAGGTAGGTGGGACTAGCTAAGACGGGGCATCTTGCTTGGCATGGATAAATTGGGTCGACAGGATCTGTTTCCATGCTGTGTGACTCTTTGACTGTGTTTCAGCAATGCTTTTTTAACAAGATGCACAAGCGATTTTTCCCAAACATTCATGACATGTCCAAACATTTGGCAGCATCTAAAAGTGTTGCACTTTGGATCTGAGAATATTTGTGGTAGAAACATAGAAACATAGAAATTAGGTGCAGGAGTAGGCCATTCGGCCCTTCGAGCCTGCACCGCCATTCAATATGATCATGGCTGATGATGCAACTCAGTATCCCGTACCTGCCTTCTCTCCATACCCTCTGATCCCTTTAGCCACAAGGGCCACATCTAACTCCCTCTTAAATATTGCCAATGAACTGGCCTCGACTACCCTCTGTGGCAGAGAGTTCCAGAGATTCACCACTCTCTGTGTGAAAAAAGTTCTTCTCATCTCGGTTTTAAAGGATTTCCCCCTTATCCTTAAGCTGTGACCCCTTGTCCTGGACTTCCCCAACATCGGGAGCAATCTTCCTGCATTTAGCCTGTCCAACCCCTTAAGAATTTTGTAAGTTTCTATAAGATCCCCTCTCAATCTCCTAAATTCTAGAGAGTATAAACCAAGTCTATCCAGTCTTTCTTCATAAGACAGTCCTGACATCCCAGGAATCAGTCTGGTGAACCTTCTCTGCACTCCCTCTATGGCAATAATGTCCTTCCTCAGATTTGGAGACCAAAACTGTACGCAATACTCCAGGTGTGGTCTCACCAAGACCCTGTACAACTGCAGTAGAACCTCCCTGCTCCTATACTCAAATCCTTTTGCTATGAAAGCTAACATACCATTCGCTTTCTTCACTGCCTGCTGCACCTGCATGCCTACTTTCAATGACTGGTGTACCATGACACCCAGGTCTCGCTGCATCTCCCCTTTTCCTAGTCGGCTACCATTTAGATAATAGTCTGCTTTCCTGTTTTTGCCACCAATGGCGAAGTGATGAAGCCAGAGAAGGCAGCACTAAAGCTCTGCCTTGTAGGAGGTGGAACAGAACACAGGCCTTTCAATGTCCACACACCAAACGTGAAATGAAAACAAAATTTCATTTGAATAATGGAACCAATAATGGCGGCGCCCACATGTGTAACATGCGTAACATATGCAGTTTCATATGTGACAAATAAAGCCCTGTTTACTCTTGAGTATTGGCGAGAAGGCAAGTCAAACTAATCTCCATTGCCGGCACATGATCCTTATCCCTCCATTCCCTGCATATCCATGTGCCTACCAAAATCCTCCTCAATTCTCTCATCGTACCTACCTCCACCACCACCTCTAGCAGCCAGTTCCAGGCACCCACCACCCTCTGTGTAAAAAAGATACTTGACCTGCCCATCTCTTTAAAATCTATATTTATGTCTCACCTTAAAGCAATATTGTCTAGTTTATGACATTTTCACCCCGTGTGGGGTTCTGTCTGTCTAACCGTCGTATCGATGCCTCTCATCATTTTGTAAACTTCTGTCAGGTCTCCCCTCAACCAACGACGTTACGGAGAAAACAATCTGAGTTCTTAATTAATAATACTACTTCTGCAATTTCCACAAAATGTTTCAGCAAGACCCATCAGCGACCTCCCGCAATCCATAATAACAGGCCCAAACAATTGGCAATTATATATAAGTGTCGCACTTTGGATATGAGAGTATTGTTGCCAAGTGTTGAAGCAGGAGCATGCAGCATTGAAGTCCTTTGTTGTAACAATACAATACAATACAATACAATATTTATTCCATGTCATTTGAACCTCAATGAGGCTCAAACAAAACTCTGTTTCTACAGCCATACAATAAGAAACAATTCCTACAAGACACACAAACAATTCAATTCACACAAACATCCATCACAGTGAATCTCCTCCTCACTGTGATGGAAGGCAAAGTCTTTTCCCTCCCCTGTGTTCTATTTTTTCTCCCGATGTTAAAGCCCCCAGGCGGGCGATGGTAAGTCCCACGGTCGTTAAGGCCGCGCCGGGCGATGTACGGCCTCGCTCCAGGTCTTAATGTCTCAACGGGGAGCCCCCGGCGGGCGTTGGCATATCCCGTGGCCGTTAAAGCCGCGCCGAGCGATGTACGGCCCCACTCCGGGTCGTTCCATCCCCGCGACACGGTCGGGAGAAGTTGCCGTTGTGGGTGCTCCGAAAAGCGGTCTCCCACCAGGACCCGCAAGCTCCCGATGTCACAGTCCATCGGGCCTGCGGCTGGAGCCTCCGAGTTGGGTCGCAGCCGCGCGCCACCACAGCTCACCACGCTCCGAAGGCCGGCCAGCCCCAGGATGGTAACTCCGCAGGCTCCGCGACTGGAGCCCCCAGGTCGTTCCGGTTGGAGGCCGCTCCACGGTGCTAGGCCCCAACGACAACGGAGACCCGACAGGGAAAAGGTCGGGTCACCCGTACAGGGAAGAGATTTAAAAGTCCCCCCCCCCCACATATACACAGTTAAAAACAATATAAAAAGAACACAACAAACTACATTCAACTAGACAAAAAAAAAAAAAAAAGACAGACAGGCTGCAGGGGCCGCTGCAACGTGAGTCGCTCCGCCATACAGCATGGAAACAGGCCCTTCGGTCCAACTTGCCCACACTGGTCAACATGTCCCAGCTACACTAGTCCTACCTGCCTGCGTTGGGCCCATAACCTTCCAAATCTGACCTATCCATGTACCTGTCTAACTGATTCTTAAACGTTGGGATAGTCCCAACCTCAACTACCTCCTCCGGCAGCTCGTTCCATACACCCACCGTCTTTTGTGTGAAAAAATTACCCTTCAGATTCCACCTAAATCTTTTCCCCTTCGCTTTAAACCTATGTCCTCTGGTCCTCGATTCACCTACACTGGGCACGAGACTGGGCATCTAACCAATCTATTCCTCTCATGACTTTATACACCTCTATAACTTGAAGTTTTCAAGGCCAAAGCACTCTGGAACTAATTATCTTCTGTGGAGCTATGACATTATTTCTCTGTTAAGGATAGCAGGAAAAAAAGTACACTTGTGGCTTCATTTGTCTTGTAGCACCACAAGTATGCCGAGGACTATCTCAACCATTTTCTATCAGCAATGGCAGGGTGGTGCAGCGGTCGAGTTGCTGCCTTACAGCGCCAGAGACCCGGGTTCAATCCTGACTGTGGGTGCTGTCTGTACAGAGTCTGTACCTTCTCCCCGTGACCTGCGTGGGTTTTCTCCGGGTGCTCTGGTTTCCTCCCACACTCCAAAGACGTGCAGGTTTGTAGGTTAATTGGCTTTGGCAAAACAATTGTAAATTGTCCCTAGTATGTAGAAGGACAGTGTTAGTGTGCAGGGATCGCTGGTCAGCGTGACTCGGTGGGCCAAAGGGCCTGTTTCCACTGTGTATGTCTAACCTAAATTAAACTAAGCATGTTAAGGCAGAAGTTAGTGGTTACAATGTGTGAATACACATTAAGTAACTGGGCCATAAACTAAAGAGGGCGGAAGGAAGATTCAGCAGAGACTTACAGTGTACTTCAGTTATTTGCAGAAGTTGTGGCTAAGATGACATACGAGATAAAGCAGGGATGTAATGCTGGGGCTCTATAAAGCACTGGTCAGATGGCATTTGGAGCATTGTGAGCAGTTTTGGGCCCCATATCTGAGGATGGATGTGCTGGCGTTGGAAAGGGTCTACAAGAATGATCCCAGGGGATGATTCGGTTCATGTACGATGAGCGTTTGAAGGCACTGGGACTGTACACTCTGGAGTTTAGAAGGATGAGGGGGAACCTCAATGAAATTTACCGAATAGTGAAAGGCCTGGATAGAGTGAATGTGGAGAGGATGTTTCCACTAGTGGGAGAGTCTAGGACCAGAGGCCATAGCCATAACTTCTTTAGTCAGAGCATGGTGAATCTGTGGAATTCATTGCCACAGAAGGCTGTAGAGGTCAAGTCAATGGATATTGTTAAGGCAGAGTTAGATAGATTCTTTATGAGTATGGATGTCAGGGGTTATGGGGAGAAGGCAGGAGAATGTGGTTAGGAGGGAGAGACACAACAGCCATGATTGAATGGCTGAGTAGACTTGATGGGCCGAATGGCCTAATTTTGCTTCTATTATTTATGACCTTATGACCTTACTAGATGTAATTCAATGCTGTTGTTCTGATGACATCGTCAGCCATTGGGAGCCAAGCTGGAGTGGTTTATGAATATAAGTGTAGGTAAAATTGAATTACACTTCCTATATCTCTTCACAGCAAGCTATTTTATAAAACTGTACAACAAAAAAACACTAACTGATGCCATTATAACCATGAAAACAAAGGGTTGGAACATTAATAGCAGTGAATTGCTACTCGAGTAATTTTAGACTTTAGAGATACAGTGCGGAAACAGGCCCTTCGGCCCACCAAGCTCATGCTGGCCAGCGACCCCATACATTAGCCCTATGCTGCACAATAGCGACGATTTACAATTGTTACTGAAGCCAATTAAGCTACAAACAAACTTTAGAGTGTGGGAGGAACCCGGAGCTCCCGGAGAAAACCCACGCGGTCACAGGGAGATCGTACAAACTCCGCACAGACAAGCACCCGTTGTCAGGATCGAACCCCCGGCGCTGTGAGGCAGCAACTCTACCGCTGCGCCACCATTGTGCTGCCCTGCAACCCTACAATCAAGAATGATTTTTAAATCATTGTCGTGTGTAAAACATATCACTTTTAGGCTAATAGTGCTTTTCAAAGCTATTTGTTTAAACTGGGAAGTATTTCAAAGCAATGGACCGGAGAGATTTTATAGAGTCCACTGATTACTTTTCCATCTGAATTTCTGAATAGAGCACTTGAATTACTGACACCACTGCAAAAAACATACTGCACTGTATTTTCTCTTTAAAAACAATGTAAGGGAGAAGTTAAGAAGCAGGCAAGCACCACTGAGCTGTAAAGGCACACAAATGTGCTACTGATATGAAAGGATGTGGACAGGTATGTAATAGAACGGAACCAGCCTCTGGAAAAAACATGAAATATGAAAATTAAAGAAAGGAAAAATAACAAGCGTCTGAGAACAATATGCAGTCGGATCTGCCGTTCCATTGTATAATGTTGCTCAGCCAAAAAATTAGAATTGTAACCTCACATGATATTAGAATACACTTTAGTCTATAAGTGATTTGCAATGTGCGAAAAATCGAGAACGTTAATTTCAGTGGATGCCACTGAGAACAGTTGACACATAGAGACAGTGGAGTTACTGTGGAAACACGTGTGTATATCCATTCAAAAACAGAATAAAATTAACCGCAAGTTTCAGGAAGATTGGTTAATATTATGCGGTTTATATACTTTTGTTTTGAATAGTGCCACAGTGTAGCAGCTGGTGGAGCTGCTGCCTCACAGTGCCAGAGACCCGGGTTCCATCCTGACCTCAAGCATGGTCTGTGTGGAGTTTGCACGTTCTCCCTGTGACTGTGTGGGTTTCCTCCGGGCGCTCCGGCTTTCCCCCACATCCCAAAGACGTGTATGTTTGCGGGTTAATTGGCCTCTGTAAAAATTGTCCCTAGTGTGTAGGGGGTAGATGGGATAACACTGATCGAGTGTGAAAGGGTGATCGATGGTCGAAGTGGACTTGGGGATCTGAAGGGCCTGTTTCCATGCTGTATCTCAAACTAAAGTGTTCATGTTTTTTTAAGGTTTGCGAAAATCACTGTTGTACAGTTTAGAATATACAAGTCATGTATATTTTTTAGTTTATATCAATACACAGTCACTCTGCTTTAAATGTTGTTACTGCATCTGACCTCAACTACTTCTTTTGGTAGCTCGTTCCATATACCCTCCACCCACGATGTGAAAAAGTTGCCCATCAGGATCCATTTAAATCTCATATCACAATCCATATCTTTAATCTCAATCACCATATATCAATGATTCCCCCGATCCTGGGAAAAACGACTCTGTGAGTTCACCCTTTCTATCCCACTCATGATTTTGTACATCTCTATTAGATCAACACTCTGTGGTTCCTGCAATCCAAGAAATAATCCCAGCCTGTCCAACCTCCCCCTATAACTCAAGTCCTGACAACATTGTCGTAAATCTTCTCTACGCTCTTTCCTGCTAATGATACCCTTCCTATAGCAGGGTGATGAAAACTGAACACAATACTCCAAGTACGGCCTCACCAGTCTTGTACAACGGTAACATAACATCCCAACTTCTATACTCAATATCTTGACCGGTGAAGGCGAGGACGCCAAACGCCTTTTTCGCTGCCCTATCTACCTGCTACACCACTTTCAGGGGATAATGTACCAGATTCCTCTGCTCTATAACAACCCTACCGTTCACTATGAATGTCCTGCCTTCATTTGACTTTCCAAAATGCAACACCTCAAACTTGCCTGAATTAAACTCCATTTGCCATTCCTCGGCCCATTTGCCACATTGACCAAGATTCCACTGTAGTTCTTGATAATCATTGTCATTGTCTACGATATCACGGGTCATCGCATTTGCTGATGATACAAAAGTTAGTGGTTTTGCAGATAGTGATTATGGTTGTGAACGATTGCAGCAGGATCTGGATCGATTGGCCAGGTGGGTGGAGGAATGGTTGATGGAATTTAATACAGAGAAGTGTGAGGCGTTGCATTTTGGGATGTCGAACAAGGGCAGGACCTACACAGTGAATGGTAGGCCTCTGGGTAGCGTTATAGAGCAGAGGGATCTAGGAGTACAGGTGCATGGTTCCATGAAGGTCGAGTCACGGGTTATAAGGTGGTCAAAAAGCCTTTTGGCACTTTGGCCTTCATTAGTCAAAATACTGAGTATAGAAGTTGGCAGGTCATGTTGCAGTTGTATAAGACGTTGGTGAGACCGCATTTAGAATATTGTGTTCAGTTCTGGGCACCATGTTATAGGAAAGATATTGTCAAGCTTGAAAGGGTTCAGAAAAGATTTACGTGGATGTTTCCAGGACTAGAGGGTGTGAACTATAGGGTGAGGTTGAGGAGGCTGGGTCTCTATTCCATGGAGCGCAGGAGGATGAGGGGAGATCTTATAGAGGTGTATAAAATCATGAGAGGAATAGATTGGGTAGATGCACAGAGTCTTTTACCCAGAGAAGGGGAATCGAGGACCATAGAAACATAGAAACATAGAAATTAGGTGCAGGAGTAGGCCATTCGGCCCTTCGAGCCTGCACCGCCATTCAATATGATCATGGCTGATCATCCAACTCAGTATCCCGTACCTGCCTTCTCTCCATACCCTCTGATCTCTTTAGCCACAAGGGCCACATCTAACTCCCTCTTAAATATAGCCAATGAACTGGCCTCGACTACCCTCTGTGGCAGAGAGTTCCAGAGATTCACCACTCTCTGTGTGAAAAAAGTTCTTCTCATCTCAGTTTTAAAGGATTTCCCCCTTATCCTTAAGGTGTGACCCCTTGTCCTGGACTTCCCCAACATCGGGAGCAATCTTCCTGCATCTAGCCTGTCCAACCCCTTAAGAATTTTGTAAGTTTCTATAAGATCCCCTCTCAATCTCCTAAATTCTAGAGAGTATAAACCAAGTCTATCCAGTCTTTCTTCATAAGACAGTCCTGACATCCCAGGAATCAGTCTGGTGAACCTTCTCTGCACTCCCTCTATGGCAATAATGTCCTTCCTCAGATTTGGAGACCAAAACTGTACGCAATACTCCAGGTGTGGTCTCACCAAGACCCTGTACAACTGCAGTAGAACCTCCCTGCTCCTATACTCAAATCCTTTTGCTATGAAAGCTAACATACCATTCGCTTTCTTCACTGCCTGCTGCACCTGCATGCCTACTTTCAATGACTGGTGTACCATGACACCCAGGTCTCGCTGCATCTCCCCTTTTCCTAGTCGGCCACCATTTAGAAAATAGTCTGCTTTCCTGTTTTTGCCACCAAAATGGATAACCTCACATTTATCCACATTATACTGCATCTGCCAAACATTTGCCCACTCACCCAGCCTATCCAAGTCACCTTGCAGTCTCCTAGCATCCTCCTCACAGCTAACACTGCCCCCCAGCTTAGTGTCATCCGCAAACTTGGAGATATTGCCTTCAATTCCCTCATCCAGGTCATTAATATATATTGTAAATAGCTGGGGTCCCAGCACTGAGCCTTGCGGTACCCCACTAGTCACTGCCTGCCATTGTGAAAAGGACCCGTTTACTCCTACTCTTTGCTTCCTGTTTGCCAGCCAGTTCTCTATCCACATCAATACTGAACCCCCAATGCCATGTGCTTTAAGTTTGTATACTAATCTCTTATGTGGGACCTTGTCGAAAGCCTTCTGGAAGTCCAGATACACCACATCCACTGGTTCTCCCCTATCCACGCTACTAGTTATATCCTCGAAAAATTCTATAAGATTCGTCAGACATGATTTACCTTTCGTAAATCCATGCTGACTTTGTCCAATGATTTCACCACTTTCCAAATGTGCTGCTATCCCATCTTTAATAACTGACTCTAGCAGTTTCCCCACTACCGATGTTAGACTAACTGGTCTGTAATTCCCCGTTTTCTCTCTCCCTCCCTTCTTAAAAAGTGGGGTTACGTTTGCTACCCGCCAATCCTCAGGAACTACTCCAGAATCTAAAGAATTTTGAAAGATTATTACTAATGCATCCACTATTTCTGGAGCTACTTCCTTAAGTACTCTGGGATGCAGCCTATCTGGCCCTGGGGATTTATCGGCCTTTAATCCATTCAATTTACCCAAAACCACTTCCCAACTAACCTGGATTTCACTCAATTCCTCCAACTCCTTTGACCCGCGGTCCCCTGCTATTTCCGGCAGATTATTTATGTCTTCCTTAGTGAAGACGGAACCAAAGTAGTTATTCAATTGGTCCGCCATATCCTTGTTCCCCATGATCAACTCACCTGTTTCTGACTGCAAGGGACCTACATTTGTTTTAACTAATCTCTTTCTTTTTACATATTTATAAAAACTTTTGCAGTCAGTTTTTATGTTCCCTGCCAGTTTTCTTTCATAATCTATTTTTCCTTTCCTAATTAAGCCCTTTGTCCTCCTCTGCTGGTCTCTGAATTTCTCCCAGTCCTCTGGTATGCTGCTTTTTCTGGCTAATTTGTACGCATCATCTTTCGCTTTGATACCATCCCTGATTTCCCTTGTTATCCACGGATGCACTACCTTCCCTGATTTATTCTTTTGCCAAACTGGGATGAACAATTTTTGTAGTTCATCCATGCAGTCTTTAAATGTCTTCCATTGCATGTCCACCGTCAACCCTTTTAGAATTAATTGCCAGTCAATCATGGCCAATTCATGTCTCATACCCTCAAAGTTACCTTTCTTTAAGTTCAGAACCATTGTTTCTGAATTAACAATGTCACTCTCCATCCTAATGAAGAACTCAACCATATTATGGTCACTCTTGCCCAAGGGGGCACGTACAACAAGACTGCTAACTAACCCTTCCTCATTACTCAATACCCAGTCTAAAATAGCCTGCTCTCTCGTTGGTTCCTCTACATGTTGATTTAGATAACTATCCCGCATACATTCCAAGAAATCCTCTTCCTCAGCACCCTTGCCAATTTGATTCACCCAATCTATATGTAGATTGAAGTCACCCATTATAACTGTTTTGCCTTTGTCGCACGCATTTCTAATTTCCTGTTTGATGCCATCCCCAACTTCACTACTACTGCTAGGTGGCCTGTACACAACACCCACCAGCGTTTTCTGCCCCTTAGTGTTTCGCAGCTCTACCCATACCGATTCCACATCCTCCAAGCTAATGTCCTTCCTTTCCACTGCGTTAATCTCCTCTCTAACCAGCAACGCTACCCCACCTCCTTTTCCTTTCTCTCTATCCCTCCTGAATATTGAATATCCCTGGATGTTCAGCTCCCAGCCTTGGTCACCCTGGAGCCATGTCTCCGTGATCCCAACTATATCATAGTCATTAATAGCTATCTGCACATTCAACTCATCCACCTTATTACGAATGCTCCTTGCATTGAGACACAAAGCCTTCAGGCTTGTTTTTACAACACTCTTACCCCTTATACAATTATGTTGAAAAGTGGCCCTTTTTGATTTTTGCCCTGGTTTTGTCTGTCTTCCACTTTTACTTTTCACCTTGCTACCTATTGCTTCTACCCTCATTTTACACTCCTCTGTCTCTACGCTCACACATTTAAGAAACCCTTTCCCTTTAACTCCATCCTCCACTATCCCATTCGACACCCCACCCCCCTTATTCAGTTTAAAACCACCCGTGTAGCAGTGGCAAACCTGCCTGCCAGAATGCTGGTCCCACACCTGTTAAGATGCAATCCGTCCCTTTTGTACAGTTCCCCCTTACCCCAAAACAGATCCCAGTGATCTAAGAATCTAAATCCCTGCCCCGTGCACCAGTTCCTGAGCCACACGTTCAGGTCCCGTATCTCCCTGTTCCTGCTCTCGCCAGCACGAGGAACTGGAAGCAAACCGGAGATAACAACCCTGGAGGTCCTGCTTTTCAGCATTTTTCCGAGCTTTCTAAAGTCACGCTGCAGAATATTCATCCCCTTCTTTCCGACATCGTTTCAAGGTGACGGGGAAAAGATTTAATACGAATCCGAAGGGTAACCTTTTCACACAGAGGGTGATGGGTGTATGGAACGAGCTGCCAGAGGAGGTAGTTGAGGCTGGGACTATCCATCATTTAAGAAGCAGTTGGGCAGGTACATGGATAGGACAGGTTTGGAGGGTTATGGACCAAGTGCAGGCAAGTGGACTAGGACAACTGGGGACATTGTTGGCCGGTGTGGGCGAGTTGGGCCGAAGGGCCTGTTCCCACACTGTATAATTCTATGACACAATGACTCTATCTGTAAACCCACTAATCAAACTTAATCATTATTTCCACTGACAATTTCTGTATCATTTTGGGTTGAATACTGCCTACACAGATGTGATTGTACACATACAAATACTATTTAATTTTTCCATAAAATATTATTAAACTTCACCCAGTGAAATGTGTAATTCATGCAGATTTCTTAAAATACACCCTAAATCTATACATCTGTTTGGGTATTTTTAGAATTTAATATAGACACAAAAGCCTGAAAAACTATTAACAATTTGTTATCCATGGCATATATTGCTTGCAGGTGTAATATCTCCCTATATTAGACTTTTAAATCATTCCTACAATAAATCATTGAGAAAAGGATATTTCTAGTATACATTTTTCCCCCCTAAAATATAAGGTAATATTCAAACAAAAGTCAAAGAAACTTAATCAGTTAAGTTTAGTTTAGTTTAGTTTAGAGATACACTGTGGAAACAGGCCCCTTTAACCCACCAAGTCCGCACTGACCAACTATCACCAAGCACTGCACACACACTAGCACTAAGCTAAACACTGGGGACAATTTACAATTTGTGGAAGCCAATTAACCTAACAAATCTGCACGTTAGAATGTGGGAGGAAACTGGGGCACCCGAAGAAAACCCACGTGGTCACAGGGAGAAGGTCCAAACTACGTAAAGACAGCACCCGTAGTCAGGATTGAACCTGGGTCTCTGGCGCTGTAAGGCAGCAACTCTACTGCTGCGCCACCATGCTGCCCCTTTCTTTTCATTCCTCCCTATTGCATTGAGATTGTATTGTATCATTTTTTTATAATTTAAATAATGTATTGTATTGTTCATAAGTTCTAGGAGCAGAATTAGGCCATTTGGCCCATCAAGTCTACTCCACCATTCAATCATGGCTGATCTATCTCTCCCTCTCAAACTCATTCTCCTGCCTTTACCCCGTCACCCCTGACACCTGTACAAATCAAGAATCTTTCAATCTCCGCCTTAGAAATATCCATTGAATTGGCCTCCACAACTGTCTGTGGCAATGTTTCACTACATTGTATTGAGAGCAAGATTTGATCACGAAAAATAATGTACAAATACCTAAGGATTCCTCAGCGATATTCATTCTATATCCATGCAAAGGTTCCAACCTTCCAGAGGCAAGCTACTTCCTGTTTGCACATATTTGAATGAATGAATGATAGTTTATTGTCGCATGTGACGAGTCACAGTGATATTCTTTGTTTTGCATACTCAAGGTATGCAAAGGGTCGCTACATAAAGAGCACCGACAAAGTTACAAAGTATGCCACGCTGGGTCCTCCTTTGCTCCCCCCCCCCTCATGGTGGTTGAGAAGAGTGGGTGTGGATGCAGTGAATTAAAGTTTTGGCATATCGGTTTTTCTAACAGGGTGAATATATATAATTTAAGGGTGAAGGGTGGGGGTGTAAGGTACTGAGTAGATGATGTTTTTGCAAGTCGTGAGAGGTTGTGGTTAATATACCGCATGGTGGCGCAGTGATAGAGTTACTGCCTTACAGTGCCACAGACCCGGGTTCAATCCTGACTGCGGGTGCTAACTGAACATTCTTCACGTGACCTGCGTGGGTTTTCTTCGGGTGCTCCGGTTTCCTCCCGCACTCCAAAGACGTACAGGTTCATAGGTTAATTGGCTTAGTATAATTGTAAATTGTCCCTAGTGTGCGTGGGATAGTGTTAGTGTGCAGGGATCACTGGTCGGTACGGACTTACTGGGCCAAAGGGCCTGTTTCAGTGCTGTATCTCTAAAAAAGAATATCAACATCTGTACAGCTGCTCCTCGACCTACGATGGGGTTATGTTCCGATAAACCCATCGTAAATCAAAAATATCGTAAGTCGTAAACGCATTTAATACAATTTGATCACGTGACCGGGTGTGGCGTGCGGCTTGCTGCCGTTGCCCAACGTTTGCATTGTCGTAATGTCCAAATATCGTAAGTTGAAGCATCGTAAATCGGGGAGCATCTGTACAGGAATATTGATAATCATGGCATTCCCAGTCTTATGCAACACATACGAATTGTCATTTTTCAAAAATAAATTGTAATGCAGTTTCTAAAGTCAGATTCTGCAGTGAGTAGAGAGTGCATCACCATACATTTTTTAATTTCCTGTTTCTTCTCCTGAGTCAAAACTTTCCTCTCTTCCCCTTTCCTGAAGGCATTATATGTAGCCTGGAGTATGGTTCGGTAGTTGTGAATCTAGTTCTACAACTGAACCCAAGAGGCCTTCACTGACTTACAGACTGAAGCAGTTGGAACAGACTGGGTTTTGCAGCTCACACAGGCTAATAACGATCGCTGTTAATGGAGCACAGCTTTCCGTATCACTCTTGTGCAGTTTATCATGGAAGTACTGACAGCTCTTTCCCAGTGTGGAAAGGAGCATCGCTTCAAGTCAAGTCGAGTTTATTATTAGCATCTGCACGTACGATTAGGTACAGGCACAATGTTGACGCTCTAGGAGGAGCTGGTCAGGCCACATATCCGAGGAAGGATCTGCCGGCATTGGAGAGGGTCCAGAAGAGGTTTACGAGAATAAGCCCAGAAATGATTGGGTTAACAAGTGATGAGCGTTTGACAGCACCAGGCTGAATTAACAGATATCTGGTTATTTCTATGTTCCAGAGTATTTTGAGCAATTTTGGGCCCCATATCAGAGGAAGGATGTGCTGAATCTGGAGAGGATCCAGAGGAGGTTTACGAGAATGATCCCAGGAATGAGTGGGTTAATGCACTGGGCCTGTGCTCGCTGAAGTTTAGAAGGATGAGGTGGGACCTCATTGAAACTTACCGAATAGTGAAAGGCCTGGATAGAGTGGATGTGGAGAGGATGTTTCAACTAGTGCGAGAGTCTAGGACCAGAGGTCATAGCCTCAGAATTTAAAGGATGTTCTTTTAGGAAGGTGATGAGGAGGAATCTATGGAGGCCAAGGCAGAGATAGATAGATTCTTGATTAGTAAGGGTGTCAGGGGTTATGGTGAAAAGGCAGGAGAATGGGGTTGAGGGAAGGATAGATCAGCCATGATAGAATGGCAGAGTAGACTTGATAGGCTGAATGGCCTAATTCTGCTCCTATTACTAATGAACTTATGAGCTTCCTGCATCAGTTCTAACCATCAGATCAGACAGACATATGAAATGCTGTATATTGGTGAAATGCTATATATCTGCCACAACATGTTGTTACGTCTCCATGTTCTCCAGAGATGCTGCCCGACCTGCTCGGTTACTCCAGCACTTGGTGTCTATTTTTGTAAACCAACGTCTTCAGTTAGACAAAAAAAGCTGGAGTAACTCAATGGGTCAGACAACATCGCTGGGGGAAAGGATAGGTGACATTTCGGGTCGAGACCCTTCTTCAGTCTGCAGTTCCGTTTCTCTACAACAGTTTGTCCACTGCTGGAGTTTATTTGGCAGTTAAATGTGGACCTGCCAGCATGTTGTCATGACACGCGACACAATAATGAGGCTTGTGTGTCTTCTATGGAACTGGTCAGCAAACCCTAGCACCAGAGGCAATCATGAGGAGAAATTGAAAGAGAGTGTGGTGAATAGATGGAGGATCAAAGTATTTCATATTTAATTTTAGTTTAGAGGTATACCCTTCAGCCCACCACCTGTTGCCCGTTTACACCAGTTCTATGTTATCTCATTGTCTCATCCACACCAGGAGCAATTTTCTCATCCACTCTCTCATCCGTACTCACTCTCTCAAACCAGCAGCAATTTTACAGAGGCCAATTAACCCACAAACCCACGCATCCTTAGGATGTGGGAGGAAGCCGGAGCATCTGAAGGAAACCCACGCGGTCACACAGAAAATGTGAAAAGTCCACGCTGACAGCGCCCGAAGTCAGGATCGAATCCTTTACCAACTGTGCCACTATGGTATTGAGCCCAAGGATGATCGGCAAGTGTAATGCATTATGAAGATGAACACTGTTTTTTTTTGTCTATCACTCCATGAATTAACAATAAGGAATTAGCCGCGGGAATTTGAAAAGCAGAAAAGTTGCGCAAATATATTGCAAGTTCTGGCAACACTGAGAATATAGGAAATAAAAACTTGGATCCTAGATCGTCATTAATGGGAGGACAGTGTGATGATTGAGGAAAGGTATAACATCGCAAGTTTTACTATAACAGTTGGACACAAAAGTGGAACAAATAGATTTCTAGATTTTCTATACAGCAAATCAATGCAAACACAAGATTTTATAATTATTGCAGGACTACCTCCAGTGAATTTGTTGATATTGATGAACATAAGATTTTCTTTTTACTGAGCAGCGAAGTATGAAAATCAACGTCTCTTATTCTGCATCATTAAGATGATCATTGATAATAAAGATTCACAAGGAACTGCAGATGATGGAATCTGCAGCAAAACAGGCATACTGGACTAACTTAGCGGGTCTGGCTGCAAGTAAGAATTTCATTGATCCGTTGACAGTGAGACACCACCCTCTGACTATGTAAGTAAAGGACCAATTGATTAAAGTAAAGTTAGGTAAAGGACCAAATTATGAGTTGGACCTAAATTCAAGACTCCTCGCAATAACCCAATAACTACTTTGATATTTTGCATCTTTCTATTGTGAAATGAAAAATGAGTAGTTTGTTTTCATAAAAGGAGTCCATAATCCAAATTTGTGACATTGCTGTTGTGCATAAATTGATTATTTCATGCTGGCAGTATAAAATCAGGATGCCACCAATGCATTTTCTGTGTAATTACCTCATCTTTAACATAAAGCCAGTTTTTGACATGATATTCATCGTACCCGGCACTTTCAATATGAAGACTTGGGTACAAAATGGACACTTCTCCTCACAGTAATTATAATACGCCGTCAATTCCAGTGTTTTCTCTGACAAAGATGGGCCTTGATTCAGTTATGGTTCCACAAAATGGGAGGTTGCACAGAAATGCTGCAGGAAGCCTTGTTTCAATAAATTTAACTTCGCTCACACTGACTGGTCTTGGCAAGATAGTTGTGATCATTATATGGATCACATATGATTTGTAACGGAAAGACCACATTACAGTGCCATAATACAAAGACATTATTTTAAGAAAGTTAAATCTTCAATAAAGTGTTTCCAAGATGTAGTTGTTGCATAACTAGATTAGATAGATAGATAGATAGATAGATAGATAGATAGATAGATAGATAGATAGATAGATAGATAGATAGATAGATAGATAGATAGATAGATAGATAGATAAATAGATAGATAGATAGATAGATAGATAGATAGATAGATAGATAGATAGATAGATAGATAGATAGATAGATAGATAGATAGATAGATAGATAGATAGATAGATAGATAGATAGATACTTATTTCTATTTTCAGTGGTGGATACCTATATTTCATCAGATTCATATTTGCTTAAGGACTAATGTATTTTAATATAGACAGTGAGCTTTGCAAGGAGTGTCATGGTTAGATTAGTTATGAGTGTCACAACACATACATGACCCTGCAAGGAATGTCTGGTCATTTTTTGCCGTCCATTACAATTTTACATTCCACAACACCGAGATGAACTGCGATACCACAATAGTCCTTTTAGCGAACAACATCCTTTTTTCGTTTTGGTTGAATCTCATCTTGGGCTGTTTATTTCCCCCTGAACTGACAGAGCAGCACACATGTTAAAACAATCACATATTTCTATAGAAAGGATGTTAAAGTTTCAGCAAACGTTTTTGCGGATCATGCACTGTTGATTTAGTTCTTGCTTTTCCAGAGCGCTCTAAAGCCACGGTGCAGTGTAACATTTATGTTACCCTGTTGTATAATTTTATACAAGTGGACGTAACTCTGTTCCTGAAGCAACGCAGCTGTTTCGGTAACAAATATGAAAATGAAAGATTTGTACAATACCTGAGAGGGCAGTGAGAGCAATTTTAAAAGAAGAAAAAAAAGACCCTGTAGCATAGCATGTCAGGGCAGAAGTGGATTTGCAACAAATAATACATTACTCCCAGCATTGTGGCTCCCGGATTCCCTCCTGTTCAAGTTTGGACAAATCTAATGATACGGTAATGGCATAAGACTTGTGCTGCTGTCAAGTCATGAAACGTCACCCTGTGGCAATAAATTCACCCCCCCGGGCTGTAGAGCACTCCCTTTCCCCTTTGTTGTAAACAGGCTCGTTGCCAGACCCCCCGGTGACCACGGTAAGTGATGTGTCGACGGGCCGAGATTTGTCCCGTCGCCCACTCCCGGGGAAGCTCGTGCCAAAATGACACGAGCGTTCAGCCGTTTCGCGGTTAGTCAACCATTCGCAGAGGAGATACTGTTTCAGGAGACAACATACGGGGCAGCACTCAATGTGAGAATACTCTAAAGTAACGAGAGGAAACACGGCGAGGGATTTGCTCGGGCGAGTCACACAAAGGAAATTGTGAAAATGTTCAGATGGAAGATAAAAAGAACTCAGGCGTTCACGTCCATAATAGAAACAGAGAAAATAGGCGCAGGAGTACGTCATTCGCTCCTTCGAGCCAGCGCTGCAATTCAATATGATCAAATTCAAGTTCAATGTCACTTAACCAACTAAGGTACAGTGAAATTTGAGTTATGATCATGGCTGATCATCCTAAATCAGTACCCCGTTCCTGCTTTCTCCCCATATCCCCTGATTCCGTTAGCCCTCAGAGCTATATCTCACCCTCTCTTGAAAACATCCAGTGAATTGGCCTCGATTGCCTTCTGTGGCGGAGAATTCCACAGATTCACAACTTTCCAGGTGCAAAAGTTTTTCTTCATCTCAGTCCTAAATGGCCGACTCCTTATTCTTAATGTTCCTCCCCTGTTCATCCAATCCCACTTCTTTGAAAACAACAACTCCTCAGCGTTGTTTTACAAACAGATATCTGGCTATTTCTATGTTCCAGAGTATTTTGAGCAATTTTGAACCCCATATCTGAGGAAGGATGTGCTGACTGGAGAGGATCCAGAGGAGGTTTACGAGAATGATCCCAGGAATCAGTGGGTTAATGCACTGGGCCTGTGCTCGCTGAAGTTTAGAAGGATGAGATACCTCATTGAAACTTACCGAATAGTGAAAGGCCTGGATAGAGTGAATGTGGAGAGGATGTTTCCACTAGTGGGAGAGTCTAGGACCAGAGGCCATAGCTTCAGAATAAAAGGAGGTATCTTTAGAAAAGAGATGAGGAGGAATTTCTTCAGTCAGGAAGTGGAATTAATTGTAACAGAAGGCCAAGTCAATGGATATTTTTAAGGCGGAGGTTGATAGGTTCTTGATTAGTACGGGTGTCAGAGGTTATGGGGAGAAAGCAGAAGAATGGGTTGAGAGGGAAAGATAGGTCAGCCATGATTGAATGGCGGAGTAGACTTGATGGGCTCAATGCCTAATTCTGCTCCTGTAACTTATGAACTCGTGAATGACCCCAAAACTGAAAGCTTAGGGACAAAATCAATATAATAAAAAAATCATTATGTGCCCTTATCACTTTTAGTTTAATTTAGAGATACAGCACGGAAACAGGCCCTTCCGCCCACCAAGTCCACGCCGAACAGTGTTCCTCGTACACTAACACTATTCTACACACACTAGGGACGATTTACAATTTTACCGAAGCCAATTAACTTACAAGCGTGCCCATCCTTGAAGTGTGGGAGAAAACCGGAGTGTGATAACACACGCAGGTCGCGGGGAGAATGTACAAACTTCGTACAGACAGCAACCGTGGTCAGGATCGAACCCGGGTCTCTGGCGCTGTGAGGCAGCAACTCTACTGTTGCGCCACCGTGCCACCCCTGAACCTACTTGGGGTTGATAGGGTTTATCCTTAACTTTCCCTTTATTTTTACTTAGTTTGGTGGCATGAGTTTTGTGAATAACTTAAAATATTTCCCCACTTATCATTAAATGTGTCAGTGGCTGACTGTAATCCCCATCATGCATCAAGTTTCGATGCCTATTCGCAAGTTTCTACCCAGCTCGTATCAGAAAACTGAACCATCCTATCAGCTACTAGAGAGCAGTCCTGAGCTACCATCTACCTCATTGGAGACCCTTGGACGATCTTTAAATGGACTTTACTGGACTTTATCTTGCACTAAATGTTACTCCCTTAACTCCCTGTGGAGAGCTCGATTGTAATCATGTACTGTCTCTCTGCTGACTGGATAGCACGCAACAAAAACTTTTCACCCAGTCACTAGGTCTATGTTATCCCATTTTCGTATCCTATACACGAGGGGCAATTTACAGAAGTCAATTAACCAACAAACCTGCTCTTTGGAATGTGGGAGGAAACTGGAGCACTCGAAGAAAACCCAGGCAGTCACAATGAGAACATACACGCTCCGTACAGACAGCACTCATAGTCAGGATCGAACCCGGGTCTCTGGCGCTGTAAGGCAGCAACTCTACCGCTGTGCCGACCCCATCTATTTTATCAGATTTCCACTGCGCTTATCACTTTTAGTTTTAGTTTAGTTTAGAGATACAGGGCGGAAACAGGCCCTTCGGCCCACCGAACCCATGCCGACCAGCGATCCCCGCACATTAACTCGATCCTGCACACACTAGGGACAATTTACATTAATACCAAGCCAATTAACTGACAAACCTGTACGTCTTTGGAGTGTGTGAGGAAGAACGGGAAGAACGTACAAACTTCGTACAGACAAGCATCCGTAGTCAGGATCGAACCCGGGTCTCCGGCGCTGTAAATGCTGTGAGGCAGCAACTCTACGGCTGCGCCACCGTGCCGCCCTATTGAATCAATAAAACCCCCGTGCATTTCAATCTGCTGCTCACGGCCTATGCATGATGCCTTGATTTTGTGATGATGCTCTCTATTCCAGAATTAGTTGAATAAATAGGGAAATTGTGCAAATGGCTCCAAAGAGGCCACACTACTACCCCTTTGAACCTGACTGATGAGTTCCCCAAGGAACTTCTCAAACATCCCTTGAACGTAGATACAACTTAACAATTCCTTCAAGCAGATTTTAAAGTCAAAACATCGGTGTGGCTGAGCCAAGATTTCCGACTCTTGAATCAATTAGAATGTCACTATGTTGGACAAGTCTCATTAATACCACAGCTCTTTGCCAAGCATTGTCACATCTTATACATCTTATTCCCAAGTACCAAACCAAATTGCTTGAAGTGCTACAATGCGTAATGGATGTACTTTCAAGAACAACAAAGATCCAGTTAGGGTATTATTTACATCTTCAACTCGTTATTTATCTCTTCAATAAAAACCATTACAACAATCTGAAAGAAACATTGCATTAGGATCGCCACGAGTGAAATGTGCAGGAAGGAACTGTGCACAGATGCTGGATTACACCGAAGATAGAGACAAAATGCTGGAGTAACTCAGCGGGACAGAAAACATCTCCGGAGAAAAGGAGCAGATGACGTTACGGGTCAAGACCCTTCTTCGGACTGAGTCAGGGTAGAGGGAAACTAGAGGTATGAAAAGCTACAGAACATATCAGAACTGGCGCCCTTGACCCAGGAAAGGTGGAACACACAATGCTCCATTGTTGGCTGTGGAAGAGGTGATAATGAAGGATACGAACTGTGACACTAACAGGACGTCTAGGGTGGAGGAGGGATGGAGAGAGAGGGAATCCCCTTGTGAAATGGTTTCTTTACATTTAGTTTAGTTTAGTTTAGTTTAGAGATGCAGCACGGAAACAGGCCCTTCGGCCCACCAAGTCTACACTGACCAGCGATCCCCACACATTAACACTATCCTACACACACTAGGGACAATTTACACTTACTCCAAGCCAATTAACCTACAAACCAGTGCGTCTTTGGAGTGTGGGAGGAAAGCGAAGATCTCGGAGAAAACCTATGGGGTCAGGGGGAGAAAGTACAAACTCCGAACAGACAAGCACCTGTAGTCAGGATCGGGCGCTGTAAGCGCTGTGAGGCAGCAACTTTACCGCTGCGCCACCGTGCCGCCCTATTGGTGAGAAAAGTAGTCGCTTCAATAGTTTCCTCAAAATGACGATTCTCACTGAATTTGAACCTCGTCTGGTCCTTTGACTGCAGTTCTCGACCTTCTGAAAATTCTCACCAGCGTGTGGCCTGTTTTCACCTGCCTGCCTGCTGGGCGAGTCTGAAGTTGGGGCTTAATGGCGCAAAGACATACAGGGAAGATATTTCTCAAGCACACAGTTTCTCAATCACCCTTTTTTGTCAAGAGTACAAAAAAATAACTGTTCAACCTGTGTATGTGTCCCTTCTTTGTTCCCAATTAGAACCGTAATCTATCATGCCACAAAGTTTCTATTCATTTTGCCGATTGCAGTCATGACAAATGGACCTTAGAATAAATGGGATGTCAGCTCGGAGCATGAGATGAATGTGTTCTGCATGGGATGACTGTAATAAGTACAGTTAACAGTGGCAGCCAGCCAGCCATCTTACCCATGCTGTCTGAACCCTCTCTCAGCTCCCCCTCCAAAGGTACTGCACCAATAACTGGTTCCCCTTCACCTTGCATTCATTACAAAAAAAGTAATAATATATATGTTGTCAGGGATAATTAAGTATTTTAAGTGTTTTCAGCTGTCAGCCTGTCTCTTAACACCCAAATCTATTGTATTGAGTCAAATATCTCTCTTGGTAAAATCCCGGTCATAACTCATTCGTTTTGTCCACCGGCTGGGTTTATTTTCCCCCCGCAATACCACCTCGAATATCTTCTGCGTTCCCGTCCAAAGCGAAGCATTGAAAGTGAAAACTGCCCCAACCTGACTCCAATATCACTCCTCTGGTTGAAGTGTCATGCGGCAATCATCATTTCTTTTGTGGAAAGAAAACATAAATCAGATAATTTACAGCCTCATGCAACATTCATGGTGATCTTCGTTCTACTGTCAGCTAAGACAGACAGCAATTATTAACTGTTCAGCTCGAGTAAAGTGACCTTTAGAGATTTCGGTTTTGTTGAGGCTGTGACCGTTATGAACCAGTGCTTATATATTGTTCCAAATCCCATAAATGTCTAAAAATATAACCTATTCTGCCACATCCAAGATACACTTCCCACAAGCACAGCTGTTATAAATGATCCCAGTGATCTACTAATTACAGTGATTGAGATATATTGGATTGGTTCGATTTAGCTGTGAAGAAACAATAAAGATTCACACGAACTAAAGCACATTCTATAGGGCCCGTCACAATTACGCCATTTTTTTCGGCGACTTGCCGACACCAATCATAGTCGCAGCAGGTCGCCGAAAATTTTCAAAATGTTGAAAATCCAGCGGTGACCAGGAAAAGGTACGACTCCATGGGCGACTAACGACCATACAGGCGTCACCCCGCGACATGTCGACACGTGACGCCTGTACGGTCGTGAGTAGTCGCCCAAAGAGTCGTACCTTTTTCTGGTCGCTGCTGGATTTTCAACATTTTGAATATTTTCGGCGACCTGCTGCGACTATGACGGGTGCCGGCAAGTCGCCGAAAAAAAATCGCGTGAGTTGGACAGGCCCTTTACAATTTCACTTGGAGATGTTCAAACAAACCTCCATTCAGTTCTCACTAATGATTTTCAGTATGTTACGGACATGCCTTAAAATAAAGGTCGGCACAGTGGAGCAGCGGCAGAGTTGCTGCCTCACAGCGCCAGTGACCCGGGTTCGATCCTGACCACGGGTGCTTGTCTGTACGGAGTTTGTACGTTCTCCCTGTGACCGCGTGGGTTTTCTCCGGATGCTCCTTTTTACTGCCACACCTGCAACGACGTACGGGATTGCAGGTCAATTGGCTTGGAAAAAATGTAAATTGTCCCTAGTGTGTAGGCACGGGTATATCGTCGGTCAGCAAAGGGCCTGCTTCCAAGCTGTATCACTAAAGTCTAAAGTCTGAAAGTCAAATTTCCTTAAGGTCAAGTAATCTGTAAAAGGATCTCGTGGGTTTTCGCCGGGATCTGCAGTTTCCTCCTACACTGCGAAGACGTACAGGTTTGTTGGCTAATTGGTTTGGTATAATTGTAAATTGTCCCTAGTGTGTGTGTGGGATAGTGCTAGTGTACGGGGATCGCTGATCGTCGTGGACTTGGCGGGCCGAAGGACCTGTTTCCGCACTGTATCTCTGAACTAAACCAAAAAAATATGTTACCTAGCGGTTCATAAAATATAGCTTATTCTGTTAACGAGAAGTGACTCTGGTATTCGGTCATTCAACTTGCGTATTATGAGTTGTAAACACAAAACGGCTGTGTAGGGACACTTCAATAAAGTTAATACAGGTTAAAGAGATGCAAAAATATTCTCATTGTGTAATGAGTTTAGCAGTTGGGCATTTCCCATGAACTAAATAAAGAAAGTGGCCTGGGTGAAAATGTTTCTTTCCATTTGTAGTGTTTATTTTGAATCCCTTTTGCGTCACTTATTATTTAAAAGAAATGCTTATCTGAGCTAGCTCTGCCCGTTTCTATTATTAAATTGGAAAGCTATTTATCAGATAAGCACTATTGAAAGTCAAGAAAAGGTTGAACATTGCATTCCTGTGATATTTTCCTTGTACAGCACAGAGGTACTATGATTAGATAGTCATACTTTTGCAGAAATATGTGCTGCGTTCCTAGAATCATTCATTGCAAACATATTCACCATTCTTTGTGAACCAAAACCTATTTTGGACGGCTTCGAGTTGTTACGTGTGAAATGCAACTAAAATTGTACTGAGGGGGATGGGGTTTAGAATCTGGTAGACATTTTTAGACTTTTTTTTTTAGACTTTTAGTGATACGGTGTGGAAACCTTTGGCCCAGCCAGTCCACGCCAACCAGCGATCACCCCGTACACTAGCACCATCGTACACACTAGGAACAATTGACAATTCACAGAAGCCTCCAAACTTGTACGTCTTTGGAGTGCGGGAGGAAACCAGAGCACCCGGAAAAAACCCACGTGGTCACAGGGCGAATGTCCAAAGTCGGTACAGGCAGCACCTGTAGTTAGATCTAACCCGGGTCTGTGGCGCTGTAAGGCAGCAACTCTACCGCTGTGCCACTGTGCCACCGTGTTGTAGAAATAAGACATAGCGCCTAGAACAGCCTCAGAGGTTACTCAAATAGAGTATTAAGCTAAATGATGAAAGCTTGGCTTTTCTTTCCAAAGAAGCACCGACTTTGAGGTGATTTCCATAAATATATACTTAGTCTTTTGTTCACTGACATTCCTTAAACAAATATCCAATTTATCTATCAGTGCAGGATTGAAGCATTTACATCAATTTCTATTTCTTCATTATTTCTTATAAAGACTCCAGTAAACCCAATGGCACATGTCCTCATTTTGCCTCACTTTATCTGAAATGTAGTTCATTGAAAAATGCTACACTGTGCATATTTATCTGCAAAATGTAGACTGAATTCCCTCCAGTGTTTTACTACTTAAAGCTTTGGCAATTGAGTTCAATGCTAATTACGCTGTTAAAAATTTCTATGAATAGGTTGAAAAGATTTACTATTTCAGAAAATCTGGGATTTTCTGAAATAGGTTTAATATACAGTACTTAAAGATAATTTTTCATGAAAAGCAGTTACAGTAGTTAGCGTAATGCATAAAGCATTAGGCAAAATAATCTGCAGCTAGTGTCTGTGGATAAAAATGTAACTTAAAAATTAGCTATTAATTGTTTTAAGATTATCCTCAATTTAACTGCATTTGAGTCAAAAGCTGCAACTTTCGATAACCTCTATATTAGGCAGCTGATAACAGGTGTGAAACGTTTGCCGATCAGAAGCCTGCATTCTGAGCAAATTGTGATGTTCACCAGCAATGTTAATTGAACAAGAAAAATTCCAAGACCACGGGGCGCCCCGGTGGCACAGCGGTAGAGTTGCCGCCTTACAGAGCCAGAGACACGTGTTCGATCCTGACCACAGATGCTGTCTGTACGGAGTTGTGTGGGTTTTCTCCGGAAAGTACCGGTTTCCTCCCACACTCCAAAGACGTACAGGTTTGTAGGGTAATTGGCTTGGTATAAATGTAAATCGTCCCCAGTGTGTGTAGGATAGTGTTAGTGTCCGGGGATCGCTGGTCGGCGTGGACTTGGTGGGCCAAAGGGCCTGTTTCCGCTCTGTATCTCAAAATCACTCAAATAAATTGCAGGAAATCGTGGACACAGCCCAGACCATCACGCAAACCAACCTTCCCTTCCATTAACTCCATCACGCTGTCTCGGCAAGACCGCCAGCATAATCAAGGACCAATCTCACCCCCGCCACTCCCTCTTCTGCCTTCTCCCATCAGGCAGATGGTATAGACATCGGAGAACCCAGGCCTCCAGATTCAGGGCCAGTTTTTCCCCAGTTGTTATCAGGTAGCTGAACCATCCTACCAGCAACTAGAGAGCAGTCCTGAACTACTATCTACCTCATTGGAGACCCTCGGACTATCTTTGATCGGACTTTACTGGCTTTATCTTGCACTAAACATCATTCACGTTATTCCCTTTACAGTGTAGACCAAGAGTTCCTAACCTGGGATAAATTTATCCCCAGGGAGTAAATTTCACCTACACAGGGGGTAAATTTGTTGATTCTGGATTTGTACATATTTTTTCTCATTGACTGACTGTGTTTGGTTCTGTTATACCGGTATCTGTTCGTCATTAGTTGTTCATAAATAAGTGAAACAACATTGTTATGTGCTATTAAAGTTGCCTGGGGTAAACGGGACGAAAAAGGTTGGGAACCCCTGCTGTAGACAGCCCGATGGCAATCATGTATATCCTTTTCGCTGACTGGTTAGCACGCAACAAAAAGCCTTTCACTGTACACGTGACAATAATAAACTAAATTAATAAATGAATAAACTCCATGAGTGCTAATTTACACCTCATTGATGCAAATAATGCTGAGCATTCAATACCAAGTGTAACATTCAGCAGCAAGTGGACACTCATCACCTCCAACACACCCTGCCATCTGAGTTATTGCAAGGAATTTTCCATTGCTGGCAGTTTAGATGCCTGTTGATTTCTTTCGCAGAGACGCAAGGAACCGCGCATGCTAGAAACGAGTCATAGAGTCGTACAGTGTGGAAACAGGCCATTCGGCCCAACCACACCGACCAACATGCCCTATATACACTAGTCCTACTTGCATGCCTTTGGCCCATATTCCTCTAAACCTGTACTATCCATGCACCTGTCTAATCTATATATAACTAAAAGTCTCATCTTGACCACTTCCTGCTTGCGCTGTATATTGATTTTAGAGAAAAAACGCTACCCTATATCGCTATGATTTTTGGCCATCTTACTCACAGTCCTCCTCCGCTGAGGCGGCCCTGATGATTTAAAAAATCTTGAGATCAGCTGATTGGTCCTCTCGCCTGTCAATCACCATGATGAAGGTAACGCCCCTTCTGGGTGGGGGGGGGGGGGAGGACTATAAAACCCCAGATGCCTGGACGTGAGTCAGTCACTCTGGAAGATCGTGAGGGAGAGGCCACAACGCTGAGTCTGCTGTGAGTCAACTGAACTGTGAGTCTGCAATAAATTATTTGTTAGCCCTTAATGAAAATGAAATGAGTTGTTTGGCCTGCCCTGTGCTTGAAACTGCAAGGGAAATGGAAAAGAAATGAAAATGCAATGAGCTGTTTGGCCTGCTCTGTGCTTGAAACTGCAATGGAAATGGAAGTGAAATGAAAATGCAGTGTGCTGTTTGGCCTGCCCTGTGCTTGAAACTGCAATGGAAATGGAAATGAAATGGAAATGAAATGAAAATCTAATGAGCTGTTCGGCCTGCCCTGTGCTTGAAACTGCAATGGAAATGGAAATGAAATGAAAATGCAATGAGCTGTTTGGCCTGCCCTGTGCTTGAAACTGCAATGGAAATGGAAATGGAAATGAAATGAGTTGTTTGGCCTGCCCTATGCTTGAAATTGAAATGGAAATGAAATGAAATTAGTTGTTTGGCCTGCCTGAAACCACTAATTTCGGCCCACAAGGCCCCTATTAGCCGAGAAACCAGTTCCTTTTGCCCCAAATGCCCGTATTAGCCCAGGAGGAGCATTTTGGCCTAAAAGGTCCGTGCCAGGCCTGGAAAAGACCAGAAAAAGTGCCTTTCATTGAGATTTCACTCAGATTTTTTTTAAAGAGCCTACAAACCTACACGTCTTTGGAATTGCCAGAGCACCAGGAGAAAACCCACACAATTACAAGGAGCATGTACAAATTCTTTACAGGCACCACCAGTAGTCAGTATCGAACACGGGTCTCTGGCGCTGTCAGACAGCAACTCTACCGCTGCATCACTGTGCCAGCCGCTACTCTCTGGACCTTATGTGTTATAGATATTGGACAATAGGACCAAACCTGCACAGACCCGCGTGTTCGTTGCATGAAAATTAAAAATTAAAAAAGATTTTCTAGCCCAAGCTGTGTAAGATAATAGATTATGTAGGAAGGAACCGCAGATGCTGGTTTACACCGAAGATGGACACAAAATGGTGTAGTAATTCAGCGGGTCAGGCAGCATCACTGGAGAGAAAGAATGGGTGATGTTTCAGGTGAAGGATCTTTTATTAAAATAATAAATTGTTGTTCCAAAGAATCAGGAGCGGTAGCAATGTTTCTGCATCATCTTAAGTCAGATGTGATCATAAAACAATAACATAGAACTGGAACCTTGAAGTTGGAACTGGAACCATGATCTCTCTATGTCAGCCCATGTGGTTGACCTGCAGTTTATTTAACCTGACAGATGAAGAAAAAGCACAGAACCTTCAGCAGAATATTTGTCTGCATATTCTTTGTAAAATTATCAAGGGATATTTTCATAATCCCAATGATTGCTGCTTGCAAGGAAAAGCAATTTTGAACAAAACATACTGTACATGCAAAATCAATCCTGGTTGCTGTAATAATCTCAGCTACTAATATGGAAAGTACTTCCGTAAAGTTAGAGACACAAGGAACTGCAGATGGTGGATTCTTGCAGAGAACACAAAGAGCTGGAGTAACTCAGTGGGTCAGGTGGCATCTCTGGAGGACATGGATAGGTGATGTTTCGGGTCGGGACCTTTATTCAGACTTAGACTTCAAGTCCTGACCTGAAACGTGCCTTAGCTAAGTTTAGTTTAGTTTAGTTTAGAGATACAGCACGGAAACAGGCCCTTCGGCCCACCGAGTCCGCGCTGACTAGCGATCCCCGCACAATAACACCATCCTACATAATAGGGACCATTTACCAAGCCAATTAACCTACAAACCTTTATGTCGTTGGAGTTTGGGAGGAAACCGGAGCTCCCAGAGAAAACCTACGTGGTCATGGGGAGAATATACAAACTCCGCACAGATAGCTCCCATGAATAGGATCGAACCCGGGTCTCTGGCACTGTAAGGCAGCGACTCTACCGCTGTGCCTACCTTGCCACTTTATTTAGTTTAGTTTAGTTGACCCATTGAATTACTCCTGCACTTTGTGCTTGTCTGTACGTTCTTCCTGTGACCGCGTGGGCTTTCTCCGAGAACTTTGGTTTCCTCCTCCACTCCAAAGACGTACAGGTTTGTAGGTTAATTGGCTTGGTATAAATGTAAATTGTACCTAGTGTGTGTAGAATAGTCAGTGCGGACTCGGAGAGCCGGAGGGCCAGTTTCTGCGCTGTATCTCTAAACTAAAAAAAACTAAAACTAAACTACCATATTATTACATATATCTACCATTTATTAGTTAAAATGCCTGATCCTAGGGATATATGGTCCAGTGGATTAACACCAATTCATTTTAAAGTTGCGATCTATACATTTCACGATCTGCTCACACAAATGTGGTCTATTGGGTCCAGACCTATGTGTTAATAAGACATGACATCCCATAACAAATCTCACAAATTTCTACAGTTACTGCTTGTAACACAATTTGCTGCATGAGTGCTGCAATTTTGTAGAGAAATCCCGCAGGCATTAGAAGTCTCCATTTCTCTAAGTGGATCTTAGAGATAGATTGCTGGTTGTAACAAGTCACCTGCCCTTTAAGATCCTCTTAATTATTAACTAGAACTGGAAACCAGAGCCCTATCTCAACTTAGTGACTCGCGCTTGTGTCCAGTTAGATTTTTACAGCGTTTCCTTTTCCAGCTCTCTCCCTCATCCCCATCCCTCCCACCACCTTCTCTTTGGTTATCTCACTCTGGCTGCACTTGAAACTCTGGTTGGGAAGGGAAACTTGCTTCAAAAATGCCCCCCAATCCAAGAAAATAGACCAGACCTTGAGCATCACCCTACAAATGAGGATTTAAACATCAAATTGACCATTTTCCACAGACATTGCCTAATGTATTCCCAACTATTCCATCCTATTCAAATGCAAGGCGTCAAAAGGCTCATTGGTTCTCCATTGCCCAATTTCCAATTGCTTCCATCTCATAAACTCAAAGTGCTGGAGCAACACAGCGGGTCAGGTAGCATCTCTGGAGAAAAGGAATAGGTGACGTTTCAGGTAGGTATCCATATTCAGACTGAGATTGAAGAAGGGTTCCGTCCCAAAAGGCCACCTGTTCCTTTTCTCCAGAGACACTACCTGACTCTCTAAGTTGCTCCAGTACTTTGTGTCCATCTGCGATGGAAACCAACATTTGCAGTTCCTTCCTACACGTTTTGTCTGCTTCCCTCTCGTGCTCTGTTGGTCAAGTTCAAATGAACGGCTTGGGAGATCCATCAAGTAGGTATTGGATGCTACAGTGTAAACATGTGGAACTTCAGTTATTACTTTGACTGTAATTGGCCAAACCAGTCCAAAGGATTAAATAATTTTGAGTGCAAGGGACAGCAGCATAAAATACGTTTACATGATCAAAAGGGCCTGCTCAAAAAGGTAAATGAGCAGCAAGCCATGGGATGCATGGGAGAGGTCAACTCAAGATGCCTTTGAGCCTTTGAAGGATACTAGGAGCTTACTTCCCATGTTTGGGAAGGAATTTCAGATGCTGGTTTTCACCGAGGGTAGCCACAAAATACGGGTGTATCTCATTGGATCAGGCAGCATCTCTGGAGAAAAGAAATAGGTGACGTTTTGGGTTGAGACCCACCTTCAGACTCTTTTCATGGTCTGGATTCAGTCTCCAGGCTTCTTTGTGCATTGAACTACATTGAAGTCGGTCCCCAGTGATGTGTTTAGACTAGCGTTTCTCAATCTTATTTACTCTTGCAGAACCCTTGAAATAATGTTCATGTCTCAGGGAACCCCTACATAAAAAAATTATTATATATCTTTATTAATCTCTTTCTTTCTCTTTCATAAACTTAAAGTTCATAAGGCAAACATAATACATTTTTCTGATAACTGGTTAAAGAAATAAATAACTTTTTCTCAAGTGTATTGACAATGCAAAAAAAAACAACTGAAATCAAACTGCTTGTTCAAGAGACCTCATAAGGAGGTTTTCATTCACAAAAACATCATGATTAGCCTATTTATCACTATTTCTCTCGGAACCCCTGGCGACCTCTCGCAGAACCCCAGCGGTCTGGGGAACCCTGGTTGAGAAACGCTGGTTTAGAGATTAATTGTCTACTCTCCCTCTTCAACTTCACCAGCTTCACTTCACTTCAGGGACGGCACGGTGGCGCAGCGGTAGAGTTGCTGCCTTACAGCGACAGAGACCCGGGTTCGATCTTACTGTCTACCAGGAAGCAGCTTCAATGTCAATATTGGAAAGGAGACTGGCTATGTGTTTAGCTTAGTTTAGTTCAGAGATACAGTCCGGAAACAGGCCCCTCCACCCACCGAGTCCGCATTGACCAGCGATCCCCGCACACAAACACTATCCTACACTCACTGGGGACAATTTACATTTACACCAAGCCAATTAGCCTACAAACCTGTATGTCTTTGGAGTGTGGGAGGAAATCGGAGCACCCGGAGAAAACGTACAAACGGTGTGAGTGTACAAACTCCGTACAGACAGCACCCCTAGTCGGGACCGGGTCTCTGGCGCTGGAAGGCAGCAACTCTACCACTGCGCCACTGTGCCACCCAAGTATCTGTAAGGAATGAATTTGCAGGGCTTTGGCGAGAAAGCAAGGTGGTGGAATTCACGGGATAGCTCTTTAGTGCAGCTTGCATGGACACATTGGGCCAAATGGTCTGTTCAGGTTATAATAATTCCGTGTTGCTGTGAGTTATGTCTCAAGAATGTGTATCCCATTGTTACTTACTTAAAGACGGCATCTCGGTAGAATGAGACCATCACTAAGATAATACAAAAAGAATGCCTTTGAAATAGAAAACAAATATACTGGTAATACATCAAAAGAGAGTTAGATAGAGCTCATAGGGCTAGTGGAATCAAGGAGTATGGGGAGGAATGAGGTGGATGATCAGCCATGATCACATTGAGTGGCGGTGCTGGCCCGAAGGGCCGAATGGTCTACTCCTGCACCTATTGTCTATGTATCTATGCATCCATGTATTTCAGGTGAATTATTTGTTGAACTATTTTCTTTTCAATTCATTTGAAGCCTCAACGACTTCCTGTATAACAATGCATGTGGGCATTTCTTGCTGTGTTCTGAAAAAAATATGTTTTAAAAAGCACAACACACCTCTGATATTAAAAAAAAAAAGAATGAATATGATTTAAATGAATTTTAAATTAATCTCGTTTCACACAGAGGTTTGGAATATATTTGCATTACATTGTAAAATACAACAGGGATATAATTTTCTAATTCTTCTGAGACTGCTGATAATGACGAGTTATTTATTTGTTGTTTACCTCACTGGTTCAATCCGTTAAAATTCAACCGTTTTTTTAATTGGGGATTTGCGTCTTTAATGTGATTGCTTAATTATTTATATGGCGGACTATTTTTATCCTTTTATTTTTTTCATACCTCTGCACAATCTCAGATGTTTGGAATTATATTTCTCCAAACCCTCATCTCAGTTCCTCTGTTTTGCCTCCTCAAGGGGATTTTTCTCTTTTATATAATCTGTTTTTTTAGAACTCTTGAATCTTGTACCAGATTTTCTTTCAAGGCAGAATCACCATACATTGCAGAGGCAGCAGGATTTTTGTTCTGAATGTCTTTTAAATTTAAGCTCATCCAGGATATTTTGTGTCTGTTGTAAAACGTTTTTATTTAGACTTAAGACTTCTTTTTTATTTTTATTTTTTTAATTTTTATTTTATTAGAAGTAAGTACAATCATATGGCACCAAAGTGCCTAATATATATTGACATAATACATTTTATGTACAGTTTCTTATTTTGTTTTATTATAATGAAGAAGAAAAATAAAAAAGAGAATAGCTAATAATAGATAGAAAAACGTGAGATATATAGTGTGTGAGAAAGAAAAAAAAAAGAGTGAGAGAAGAAAAGTGAAGAAAAGAAGATAGAAAGAAAAAGAGTAAATTAAGGAGATCATTATTTATAATCTTGACCATCCCTCACCCAGTCCTGGAACAGTTAGCTTCTACAATTGTGTTGCACCATATGCGGGACTTTAGACTTCTGAGGTACAGTGTAGAAGCAGGCCCTTCGACCAACTGAGTCCACGCCAACCAGCGACCACCCCCATTAGACTAGTTCTATCCTACACACTAAGGGACAATTTACAATTTTTTTCCCCTCAGAAGCCAATAAATGTACAAACTTGGCGTTGAACTGTAATGCATCTAACTTGGTAAAGGTAGTTTTGTGAAGAGTTCTTCTTAGAGAATCAGCATGGAAACAGGCCCTTCGAACACCGAGTCCATGCCGACCAAAGATCAACGTATTCGAGTTCTATCCTGTGTATGGGGACAATTTAGAGAAGCCAATTAACCTACGAATCTGTACGTCTTTGGAGTGTGGGAGGTAACCGAAGCACCCGGAGGAAACCCACGTGGTCATGGGGAGAACGTACAAACACCAAGCTGATTGCACCCGTAGTCAGGATCAAACCCGGGTCCCTGACGCTGTAAGGAAGCAACTCTACCACTGCACCACTGTGCCACCCATAGATAAGCAAATATGAATCCTACAATTTGGATAGTAATTGTAAAATGTGACCGCAATGACTAACGATTACAGCAAACTGCTAGTTGTATGCACAGCTGGGGAATTATGGAAATTGACCTGTAGCTTCTAATTTTCCCACCCTTAGTCATTCCTTCTTCTCCCCACTCCCTTTGGGCAGTAGATACAGAAGTTTAAACCAGACTCAGGAACAGCTTCTTCCCCTGTGTTTTCAGACACTTGAACTATCCTTCCGTAAGCTAGGATGCAGTGCCAATCCTTCAACCTACTGCTTTGCAGACATTGGACTTTTTCTCTGGAACAATGCTGAGAAGCCATATTCTGCACTCTGGTATCTTTCTCTTCACTATACAGTTTGTACCTGTTTGATCATAAGATCATAAGTGATAGAAGTAGAATTAGGTCATTCGGCCCATCAATAGAATAGACAATAGACAGTAGACAATAGGTGCAGGCGTAGGTCATTCGGCCCTTCGAGCCAGCACCACCATTCAATGTGATCATGGCTGATCATCCCCAATCAGTACCCCGTTCCTGCCTTCTCCCCATATCCCCTGACTCCGCTATCATTAAGAGCTCTATCTAGCTCTCTCTTGAAAGTCTCCAGAGAACCGGCCTCCACCGCCCTCTGAGGCAGAGAATTCCACAGACTCACAACTCTCTGTGAGAAAAAGTGTTTCCTCGTCTCCGTTCTAAAGGGCTTACCCCTTATTCTTAAACTGTGGCCCCTGGTTCTGGACTCCCCCAACATCGGGACCATGTTTCCTGCTTCTAGCGTGTCCAAACCCTTAACAATCTTATATGTTTCAATAAGATCCCCTCTCATCCTTCTAAACCTGATAGTGTACAAGCCCAGCCGCTCCATTCTCTCAGCATACGACAGTCCTGCCATCCCGGGAATTATCTGAAGAAGGGTTTCGGCCCGAAACGTTGCTTATTTCCTTCGCTCCATAGATGCTGCTGCACCCGCTGAGTTTCTCCAGCACTTTTGTCTATCCCGGGAATTAACCTTGTAAACCTACGATGCACTCCCTCAATAGCAAGAATGTCCTTCCTCAAATTAGGGGACCAAAACTGCACACAATACTCCAGATCTACTTCGCCATTCAATCATGGCTGATCAATCTCTCCCTCTTAACCCAATTATCTTGCCTTCTCCCCATAACCTCTGACACCCATACTAATCAAGAATCTATCTATCTCTGCCTTAAATATATCCACTGACTTTGCCTCCACAGCCTTCTGTGGCAAAGAATTCCACAGATTCACCACCCTCTGACTAAAGAAAGTCCTCCTCATCTCCTTCCAAAAAGAATGTCCTTTAACTCTGAGGCTGTGATCTCTAGTCCTAGACTCTCCCTCTAGTGGAAACATCCTCTCCACATCCACTCTATCCAAGCCTTGCACTATTCTGTATGTTTCAATGAGGTCCCCCCTCACTCTTCTAATCTCCAACGAATATAGGTTTGGTTTGATTATATTCATGTAGAATCTTAGCTGATTTGATTAGATAGATTGCCAACAAATGCTTGTCAGGACTCGAGGACCTGAGCTATTGGGAGAGATTAAGCAGGCTAGGACTTTATTCCTGAGAGCGCAGGAGTATGAGGGGTGATCTTATAGAGGTGTACAAAAGCATGAAAGGAATAAATTGGGTAAATGCAGTCTTTTGCCAAGAATAGGGGAATCGAGAACCAGAGGACATAGGTTTAAGGTGATGGGGAAAAGATTTAATCCAAGATTCACACAGAGGGTGGTGGGTGTATGGAACAAGCTGCCAGAGGAGGTAGTTGAGGCTGGGACTATCCCAATTTTTAAGAAACAGATGGACAGGTACATGGATAGGACAGGTTTGGAGGGTTATGGACCAAGCGCAGGCAAGTGGGACTAGGGTAGCTGGGACATTGTTGGCTGGTGTGGGTGAGTTGGGCCGAAAGGCTTGTTTCTGCACTGTATTAATCTATGACTCCATGAGGATCATGATTAGAGATAACTTGTTTACACAAAGGGTGGTGGGTGTATGAAACAAGCTGCAGGAGGAGTTGTTGAGGCGGGTACTATCACAATGTTTAATAAACATTTAGACAGGTACATGGATAGGACAGGTTTAGAGGGATAAGGGCCAAACGCAGGCAGGTGGGACTGGTGTGGATGGGGCATGTTGGTCGGTGTGGGTGAGTTGGACTGAAGGGGCTGTTTCCACGCTGTATCACTCTATGACTCTTTATGCATTTTATTTTTTATAGCAATTGGCTCATGCAGCAAATGGGAGTGTAGTTCTGCACAAACCAATTTCTAGCCATATATATTTCAACCAGCACAGTTATAGTCTGTTGCACAAGTGATCTTGTAGACACACACAGCTGATTACATTCTGGCACCACTCGAAGATTAAAACCTTTGTTAAATTTCAGGAGGTGCATGTGTCAAGAACATAAGCTGCTTTAAAAATATTGGAACTCCTTCCACTCACGGTCTTAAATAAAGGTATATTAATTTATGCTTTCATAAAACAAAATTGGATTGATTTTGGTAGAACATTTCCATGTTTTATCATGACATGGTATTCATCCCATTCCCCATTCATAAATCGTAGCAGCGGAATCAGGCCATTCGGCCCAACGAGTCTACTTCACCATTCAATCATGGCTGATCTATCTTTCCCTCTTCAGGTCTTCAGGGCTCGGCGGCTTCCCTTTGCCTCCGCAGATGCTGATCGACATGCTGAGAGGTTCCAGCTGTTCATTTTTTGCTCAGCATTCCATCATCTGTTGTCTCTTGATCCTCTTGAGCAGCCTCCTATTGTGATCTGGAGATAGTACTGTTTACAAATAGCTGTCCTTTTAATTCAGGCACTGATGACAGCTTCTACTTTACATAATAAAATACAAGGCAGACCCTGGATTCCATGTTGAGGAAGGAACTGCAGATGCTGGTTTACTGAAGGTAGACATAAAATGCTGGAGTAACTGCGGGTCAGGCAGCATCTCTGGAGAGAAGGAATGGGTGATGTTTCGGGTCGAGACCCTTCTTCAGACCGAGGTTCAGGGGAGGGGGAAACAACAGATATGGATGGTTAGTGGAAACGTCACCCATTCCTTCTCCCCAGAGATGCTGCCTGTGTTGTTGCGTTAGTCCAGCATTTTGGGTGTCTATCCTGGGTTACATACAAGTTTGTTCCTGAGAGTGTTCCTTAAGGTGGCACGGTGGCGCAGCGGTAGAGTTGCTGCCTTACAGCGCCAGAGACCTGGGCTCGATCCTGACTACGGATGCTGCCTGTACGGAGTTTGTACATTCTGCCCGTGACCACGTGGGTTTTCTCCGGGTGCTCCAGTTAACTCCCACACCCCAAAGACATATGGGTTTGTCGGCCAATTGGCTTTGGTAAAATAGTAAATTGTCCCCAGTGTGTAGGTATGGGTTGATCACTGGTCGGCATGGACTCAGTGGGACAAAGGGGTTGATTCCGCTCCCTGGACCTATCTCTAAAGTCTAAATTCTGAAGATCAAATTTCTTTACAGTCAAGTAATCTTTGAAAGACCCAAAACGTCACCTATTCCTTTTCTCCAGTGATGCTACTTGACCCGCACGGTTACTCCAGCATTTTGTGTCTATCTTTGGTGTAAACCAGCATCTGCAGTTCATTCCTATCCTTAGAGACCTTGTGGTTCATTTAGACTAGTTCTTGTTTCTCCTACGTAGAGTCATAGAATCACAGAGTCTTACAGCATGGAAACAGGTCCTTCGGCCCAACTTGCCCACACCGGCCACTGTGTCCCATCTACACCAGTCCCACCTGCATGCGCTTGGCCCATATTCCTCCAGACCTGTCCTATCCAAGTACCTGTCTAAATGTTTCTTAAACATTGGGTTAGTACCTGCCTTAACTACCTCTTTCGGCAGCTCATTTCATCACCCCTTGCATGAAAAAGTTATCCCTCAGGTTCCAATTAAATCTTTCCCCCGCTCACCTTAAACCTATGTCCTGTGGTTCTCGATTCCCCTACTCTGGGCAAGAGACTCTGTGCGTCTACCCAATCTATTCCACGCATGATTTTGTACATCTTACACTTTATACTTTGACCATGACTGCTTCACTCTAACAAAGTGGTTGGAATTTAGCCATGATACTTAGCTCTATTTAAATGGAGCAGCAGGCTTTTAAGATCTATTGTCCTCACAATTACCCGCACCTCACCGTTCAATTTGCTTCCTGTGGAAAATATGCTGGAAGTTAATTTGAAATATTATAATGATCTGAGCGATTCAAGAGAGGTTAGTGATTCTCTCCACTACCTAATGGGAGTGCAATGCTGAATCGGTATTTGATAGGTTTGCTGAATCAGCCCTATGTGCTTTAATTATTTCATAAGTTCAGAAGTGAAAGGAGCAATAGACAACAGACAATAGGTGCAGGAGTAGGCCATTCGGCCCTTCGAACCAGCACCGCCATTCACTGTGATCATGGCTGATCATCCACAATCAGTACCCCGTTCCTGCCTTCTCCCCATATCCCCTGACTCCGCTATCTTTAAGAGCTCTATCCAACTCTCTCTTGAAAGCAACCAGAGAATTGGCCTCCACTGCCTTCTGCGGCAGAATTCCACAGATTCACAACCATCTGTGTGAAAAAGTTTTTCCTCATCTAATTTGAGGAAGGACATTCTTGCTATTGAGGGAGTGCAGCGTAGGTTTACAAGGTTAATTCCTGGGATGGCGGGACTGTCATATGCTGAGAGAATGGAGCAGCTGGGCTTGTACACTCTGGAGTTTAGAAGGATGAGAGGGTATCTCATTGAAACATATAAGATTGTTAAGGGCTTGGACACACTAGAGGCAGGAAACATGTTCCCGACTTTGGGGGAGTCCAGAACCAGGGGCCACAGTTTAAGAATAAGGAGTAAGCCATTTAGAACGGAGACGAGGAAACACTTTTTTTCACAGAGAGTGGTGAGTCTGTGGAATTTTCTGCCTCGGAGGGCGGTGGAGGCAGGTTCTCTGGATGCTTTCAAGAGAGAGCTAGATAGGGCTCTTAAAAATAGCGGAGTCAGGGGATATGGGGAGAAGGCAGGAACGGGGTACTGATTGGGGGATGATCAGCCATGATCACATTGAATGGCGGTGCTGGCTCGAAGGGCTGAATGGCCTACTCCTGCACCTATTGTCTATTGTCTATTGTCTATTGTCTATCTCCGTTCTAAATGGCTTACCCCTTATTCTTAAACTGTGGCCCCTGGTTCTGGACTCCCCCAACATCGGGAACATGTTTCCTGCCTCTAGCGTGTCCAAACCCTTAATAATCTTATATGTTTCAATAAAAGACCCTCTCATCCTTCTAAATTCCAGAGTGTACAAGCCCAGCCGCTCCATTCTATCAACATATGACAGTCCCGAAATCCCGGGATTTAGGCCATTCGGCCCATCGCGTCTACTCCGCCATTCAATCATGGCTGATATATCTCTCCCCCCTAATCCCATTCTCCTCCGTTCTCCCCATAACCCATGACACCTGTACTAATCAAGAATCCATCTATCTCTGCCTTAAAAGTATCCATTGCCTTGGCCTCCACAGCCTTCTGTGGCAATGAATTCCACAGATTCACCACCCTCTGACTAAGCTTAGTTTGCTCTCTTTTAAAATTAACAAATGCTAATGGAAAATGTTTTGGGATTCCTTCCTATATAGAAGGACGCAAGTAAACAAAGTTAATATAGGATGTTGAAACAAAGAACTGCTGGTTTATACCAAAGATTGGCACAGAGTACTGGAGTAACTCAGCGGGTCAGGCAGCATCTCTGGAGAAATGAAGAAGGGCCTGAAGAAGGTTCCCGAACCAAAACGACGACAATCCTTTTTCTCCAGAGATGCTGCCTCACCCGCTGAGTTACTCTAGCACTTTGTGTCTATCTAAAGTTAGTACTTCAGTTAGATACTTTACTGCCAGGACGACAGGCCTTCGTGGTCAGGCCAAGAACCCTGCACTTACAACAACTGGGACTTGAAAATGGCGCCAAATCTGACAACTCTCTATACTGTCTCAGTGTAACAAACAAGAGCCCTGACCCCAAACATCACCTGACCACATTCTCCAGAGTCGCTGCCTGACCCCACTGAGTTACTCCAGCACTTTGGGTCCTTTTGTGTAAACCAGCATCTGCAGTTTACTTGTTTCTACATGCAGCCAAGAGCAAGCGTTCTGAAAGCAATGAGACGCTCAGGCAAATGGAAGTGGCTGTGCCAGGTGCAATTGCAACTGAACCTGAGTATTTGAGATCATTAGAAAAGTGCTCATTCTTCCAACATTGTATCGCTGTCCGAGACCAGGACAACTTAAGCAAGTTGTCCATTTTCCCAGATAGACACAAAATGCTGGAGTAGCTCAGCGGGACAGGCAGCATCTCTGGAGAGAAGGAATGGGTGACGTTTCAGGTCCAGACCCTTCTTCAGAGGAAAGGGGAGTGAGGCAGGGTCTGTGTTGTGAGGGATCGCTTTGTGAGGGAACGAACAGTGATGGATTGAGTGGAGGAGGGACCGGGGGAGGACGGACCAAGGGGAGAAGGATCTGAGTTGTGAGGGGACTGAGTGGAGGAGGGTCTCCTATTCATTTGTTCCATATCTCTCTATATCACCGTCTATATCGCACGTTTCCCTTTCCCCTGACTCTCAGTCTGAAGAAGGGTCTCGACCCAAAACGTCCCCCATTCCTTCTCTCCAGAGATGCTGTCTTACTTCAGCTTTTCGTATCTATCTTCGGTTTAAACCAACATCTGCAGTTCCTTCCTGCACAAGTATTAGAGTATGTTAGTTAGAAATGTGCATTGGGCGTCATCAGTGTTGCACTGAAAGATCAAACCTGTGCCACAGCATGAAGCCAGCAAAAATTAGCCAAAGATAGAGGAAGTGATGTTAAACAGAACATTTGATGGATGTTACTATAATATCCTAATTGCATTATTTTTATGTAGAAGGTGCAACTGAGTCTAATTTAATCAATGGTTCAATGGCACTTTATTACCAGAGAAATTAATTTTGCATATTGTTCAGTACAAGTATCACTGTACATAAGCCCTTCAGGGGCGGCACGGTGGCGCCGCAGTTGAGTTGCTGCCTTACAGCGCCAGAGACCTAGGATCGATCCTGACTGCGGGTGCTGTCTGTATGGAGTTTGTATGTTCTCCCTGTAACTGCGTGGGCTCCGGTTTCCTCCCACACTCCAAAGATGTACATGTTTGTAGGTTAATTGGCCTGGTAAATTTGTAAATTATCCCTAGTGTGTGTAGGATAGCGTTAATGTGCAGGATCGTTGGTCGGTGTGGGCCGAATGCCCTGTTTCCGCGCTGCATCTCTAAGCTAAGAAAATAAACAAAGCACTGAGATGAATCTTAGTTAAGCATCTCAGATACAGTACAAGTGTATAATAGTAGTACTATACTGAGACAGTATCCAGAGTCGCCAGATTTTGTGGCATTTTCAGGTCCCAGATGTTGTAAGTGCAGGGTTCTTGACCTGACCATGAAGGCCCGTTGTCCTGGTGGAATTGCAGGGTCTGCCTGGCTAAGTGTAGCCACCGCTCCTCTGTCGCTGCTCCACCGTTGTAGGCCGCGTGCGGTCCATGCGCTCGGCCTCTTGGAGCGGCGCCCGGTCAAGCCGAGCCCCAGGCTGTTCCCGGGCCTCCAGCCGCCCGCTCCCCCATCGAGGCCGTGCATTTGTTCCAATTGATTAAATAACTAATTTGTTCTTACTTTGATCGTAATACAAGTGGTGGACAAGTGGTGGACACTGATGGTGGAGAACGGACAGTACACAGTGTATGGACAAAATGATTTGTGTATAAAAACATGGGGGGAATAGAAAGGATGAATGCAGGGTCTTTTTACGGGTAGGGCAATCAAAAACAAAATCATAAAGGACAGAGTTTTAAGGGCAAGATTTAATCGGAATTTGAGGGACAACCTTTTCACCAGAGGCTGGTGGGTATTTGGAACAAGCTGCCAGAGGAGGTAGTTGAGGAAGATGCGAAGTCATCATTTAAAAGACACTTGGACAGGTTCCCTCCATTGACAAACTGTACACTGCAAGAGCCAGGAAGCGAGCGGGTAAGATCATCTCTGACCCCATCTCACCCTGGCCACAAACTCTTTCAATCGCTTCCCTCTGGAAGGAGACTCCGGACTGTCAAAGCTGCCACAGCCAGACATAAAAACTGTTTTTTTCCATGAGTAGCAGCTCTACTCAATAACCAAAAATCTGTAGCCTCCTTTTGCTCTGGTATTTTATTCAATTCACGTGTTTAATCAATAATGTTTTATTATTAATGTTTAATGTTTTATGTGTCATTCCTAACTGTCACTGTATGTCATGTTGTCACTTGCGGGCAGAGCACCAAGGCAAATTCCTTGTATGTGAATACTTGGCCAATAAACTTATTCATTCATTCATTCATTCATACATGGATAGGAAAGGTTTAGAGGGATATGGGCCAAGAGCAGGCAAATGGGACTAGCTTAGGTGGGGCACCTTGGTCAACTTGCACGAGTTGGGATGAAGGGCCTGTTTCCATGCTGAATGACTCTGACTCTCATAGGGTTATAGTTGAAACTGTGCATCGGGTTCCATAAACCATATAGTTTTAATGGTTCAATGGTTTCTTTATTATCATGTGTACCATGGTACAGTGAAATACTTTTTTTGCATGCAGCTCAGCAAGGCAATGCCCATTCATAAGCACAATCCCCCAGTCAGTACGGAACGGCCCACTGTGTCCAAATGCAAGAGGTGCCATTATGGCGCCATTTTTACAATCCCAGCTGCATCCGGCCACAAAGACCCATTGCAACTGTCACCTCCATTCCGATTGTCCGGCGATCTGATGTCCCTCTCCTTGCTTCCACTGACTATCCCGCGTTACCCTCGTATGATTGGGCAAATATTGGGCAGCACAGTGACGCAGCGGTAGAGTTGCTGCCTTACAGCGCCAGAGACCCGGATTCGATCCTGACTACTGGTGCTGTCTGTACGGAGTTTGTATGTTCTCCCTGTGAGCGCGTGGGTTTGCACCGGGAGGTCCGGTTTCCTCCCACACTCCAAAGACGAACAGGTTTATAGGTTATTGTGTTAAAGAAGGAAATGCAGATGCTGGAAAATCGAAGGTACACAAAAATGCTGGAGAAACTCAGCGGGTGCAGCAGCATCTATGGAGCGAAGGAAATAGGCAATGTTTCGGGCCGAAACCCTTCTTGGCTTTGGTAAGATTTGTAAATTGTCCCTAGTGTGTAGGACAGGTTAATGTGCGGGGACTGCTGCTCGGCGCGGGCTCGTTGGGCCGAAGGGCCTGTTTCCAAGCTGTACCTTTAAACTAAACTAAACTAAACTAAACATTAGGCAAGATAGGCAGAAAATGCTGAAGTAACTCAGTGGGACAGGCAGCATCTCTGGATAGAAGGAATGGGTGACGTTTCGTGTCGAGGGTCTGAGGAGGGGTCCGTCTCTACAGAGATGCTGCCTGTCCCACTGAGTTACTCCAGCATTCTGTGTCTATCTTCGGTGTCGACCAGAGTCTGCAGTTCCTTCCTCCACCAAACATTAGGCAAGTTGATAATAATGTAAAAAGCATGGTGTGAGCCATGCTGTTCCCCTCCAATTGCCGGGACAATGGTGAAACATTAGCTAATGTTGCCTTCGTCATTCATAATAACACTTTGCAAGATGCCATAATTAACTTCCCCTACTAGGATCTGTCAGGCCTGCTTTATTGATGAGAGCACTAATGCACTCTTTTGCTGACCCCCTCATTTGTCTGATAGTTTTTTACTTAATTTAGTACGTGGGAGCTTTCAATTAACAGAAACAGCTGTGGCCTGGCATCAAATGGGCTCCTCCCCACTCCTTCTGCACCGTGTGGCTGTAAAACACAACACAGCGATACGTGCTTTGATCTTTTACACTTGGAGCAGTGGTAAGGGAAAATTCATTATATTTTCCATCAGCTTCTGGTGAATAAATGTTATTAGTTAATGTCTTTCGGGCTATTATATATATGAGCTGTTTTAATAAAAAGAAGCTTAGCAGATGCTTTTGGTTTAATGTGTTGTATTTGCAATATGATTTACATGTTTCTATCTCAGAGTGCCAAAGACTTACTAAAGACACTGCATTTGTCTTTCCACTCGCTACTTAAGAGTAAATGGTGCCCCGAGTCTTGTTCTGTGAATCTACCTGTGTGGCGTTTAGTTTTAATTTCCATGTTGTGTCTACTTATGCAAACTACAATCCACGCAGTGAGAGAGATAATGGTGTATTAACACAAGGTCAACGGCTTTTCACGAGGCTGCTGGAGTACTGGAGAAACTCAGCGTGCTGGAGTGTCTCAGCGGGTCAGGCAGCATCTCTGGAGGGAAAGGATGGGTGACGGTTCGGGTCGGAACCCTTCTTCAGACTTGATGTTTGCCAAGACTTGAGGGGCTGAGCTACAGGGAGAAGTTGGGCAGGCTGAGACTTTATTCCTTGGAGTGCAGGAGGCTGAGGGGTGATCTTACAGAGGTGTATAAAATCATGAGGGGAATAGACAGGATGAATACACAAAGTATTTTCCCCAGTGGAATAAGAACCAGAGGACATAGGTTTAAGGTGAGAGGGGAAAGATTTAATAGGAACCTGAGGGGCAACTTTTTCACTCAGAAGGTGGTGGGTGTATAGAAGTCAAAGTCAGTCAAAGTATCCTTTAATGTCATTCAGACCTTTGAACTAAATGTTGTGCCTTGCAGTCAAAACATAGAATAAAATAACAAAACACACAATGAACACAGATTTAACATCCACCACAGTGAGTCTACCAGGCACCTCCTCACTGTGATGGAAGGCAAAAGTCTTAAAGTCCAAATGAGTTGCCAGAGGAGGTAGTTACTTTAGACTTTAGAGATATAGAGTGGAAACAGTCCCTTCGTTCCACTGAGTCCATGTCGACCAGTGATCACCCCGGACACTAACACTATCCTGCACAGTAGGGACAATTTACAATTTTACCCAAACCAATTTACCTACAAACCTGTATGTCTTGTATGGTGTATGGGAGGAAACAGAGGCACCCGTACAAACTCTGTACAGACAGCACCCGTAGAGAGGATCAGTCGGGTCTCTGGAGCTGTAAGGCAGCAACCCTATCGCTGCGCCACCGGTGATGTCTCCCAGTTGAGGCAGGTATAATAGCATTTAAGACACTTGGACAGATAGATGGAAAGGAAAAGTTCAGAGGAATATGGACCAAATGTGGGCAAATAGGACTCGTTTCGATTGGGTATCTTGGTCGACGTTGACATGCTGGGCCGAAGGGCCTGTTTCCGTGTTGTATGGTTCTCTGATTGAGGTTGATTCTAGTGACTATTTAAGCTTCTGCCTTCTCACCTAGAAGAGAGGAGATGTGATTTTAGTTTAGTTTAGTTTAGTTTGGTTTAGAGATACTGTCCCTGAAAATCTCCCCAAATGTGTTGACGAATTAGTGTTGGCTGTGGAATGGGCATGAGTGCTGAAGATGTGCAGGGACAGGAATTTAGACGAATGGTTTGGATGTGGCAGCTGGGTTGGAATCACCGGGGCCAAGGATACATTGATTGGCAGCAACTCATATTGTAGTTCTTCCATCAGCTGCTCTTGGCAGGAGAATTAACACAGGGCTTCATTCTCAATTTTAGGCCCCTGTTTCTTTCACCTCCTGAGGAGAGAGCATAGACCCTGAGGGAAACAGGTAGCATTGAGAGCGCCATGGTGACGCAACGATACACTAATTGGGACGAAGAGTCAAAGGGTCATACAGTGTGGAAACAGGCCATTCGGCTTAACTTGTCCGCACCAACCATCTACGCTGGTCCCACCTCCCTGCGTTTGGCCTATATACCTCTAAACCTGTTCCATCTATGTACCTGCCTAATTATTTCTTAAATGTTGTGATACTACCTGCCCCAACTTCATCCTCTGGCAGCTCGTTCCATACAACCACCACCCCTCAGCTTTCTATTTAATCTTTCCACCCTCACCTTAAACCTATGTTCTCTTGTTATCGATTCCTCTACTCTGGGCACGACTCTGTGCCTTTACCTGACCTATTCCTCTCATGATTTTGTACACCTCTGTAAGATCACTACTCATCCTCCTGCGCTCCGAGGAATAGAGTCCCAGCCTACTCAACCTCTGCCTATAGCTCAGACCCTCTAGTCCTAGCAACATCCTCGTAAATCTTCTCTGCACCCTTTCCAGCTTGACAACATCTTTCCAATAACATGGTGCCTAGAACTGAACACATTACTCTAAACGCAGCACCAACGTCTTATACAACTGCAACATTACCTCCCAACATCTATACTCAATACGAATGAAGGCCAAAGTGCCAACAGCCTTTTTGACCACCCTATCTACCTGCAACTCCACCTTCAAGGAACCATGCACCTGCACTCCTAGATCCCTCTGCTCTACAACACTCTCCACAGGCCTACCATTCACTGTGTAGGTCCTGCCTATGTTGGACTTCCCAAAGTACAGCACCTCATATTTCTCGGTATTAAATTCCATCAACCATTCCTCAGCCCACCTGGCCAATTGATCAAGATCCTGCTGCAATTGCTGACAATCTTCACTATCTACAATACTTTTGTGTCACCCGCAAACTTGCTAATCGTGCCATTCTTAATTAGTCTTGCCCAGAGTTTCTTGCCCAGAGTGGTTGAATCGAGGACCAGAGGACAAAGGATCAAGGTGAAGGGGAAAAGATTGAATAGGAATCTGAGGGGTAACTTTTTCACACAAAGGGTGTGGGTGTATGGAACAAGCTGCCAGAGGAGGTAGTTCACAAGTTATAGGAGTAGAATTAGGCCATTCGGCCCATCGAGTCTACATTCAATCATGGCTGATCTCTGCCTCCTAATCTCATTTTCCTGCCTTCTCCCCATAACCCTTGACATCCATTCTAATCAAGAAATTGAGGCAGGGACTATCCCATTTAATAAATTGTTAGACAGTTACATGAATAGGACAGGATTGGAGGAATATGGGCCAAACGCAGGCGGGTGGGACTAGTGCAGCTGGGACATGTTGGCCAGTGTGGGCAAGTTGGGTCGAAGGGCCTGTTTCCATGCTGTATCACTCTAAGACATTGCTATTGCTAATCTGCCCCTTTTGGGGTTTTCCTGCAAGCAATCCGACATGCTTAGCTTAAACGGAAGACCATGTATTGTCTCCCCTCCCCAAGGCCCTCAGAGGAGGGAATTCGGTCCTGAGTCATAGCAATTGAGCAAGGTCAGCTTGTCATTTCTGGTTGTTAAGCTAATTTGGATTGCATGTTCTGTTCTATTGAATGACTTAATTTACCATCAGTGGCAGATTGCCATGCAAGAAAGCGGAAAGTAAGACAAAAGATTTGGCAGTGACTGCATATGGTTACCACATAGTTACTGTCAAAATGTTCTTAATGCGTGTAGACAGGAGATTCTGGCCCTCTATTTACAATGAGCACATTTGCTGCCAAAGCTGTCTGCTACTCAGTCTTCTCATTTACACTGCGCCCCTGTTATACAGCACTATTTGACTGGCTTCCAGGTGACATGCCATAATACATCTTGTTTTCCCTTTCCAATGGTCCTGTTAATCTCCCCCCTTTGTTTCCTTTCATTTTGTGTGCTTTTAGCCACGCTGGCTCTTCTCACTCCGATTATCGAGCATGTAGCTGCTATTATATCTCAGCCGTTCAATGATTCGATGATACTCTATTGTCACACGTTCCCAGGTACAGTGAAATGCATGCGACCCGGTAAAATAGAAACATGGAAAATAGGTGCAGGAGTAGGCCATTCGGCCCTTCGAGCCAGCAAAGCCATTCAATGCGATCATGGCTGATCAGCCAAAAATCAGTACCCCGTTCCTGCTTTCTCCCCCATATCCCTTGATTCCATTAGCCCCAGGAGCTGCATCTAACTCTCTCTTGAAAACATCCAGTGAATTGGCCTCCACTGCCATCTGTGGCAGAGAATTCCACCGGATTACAACTCTGCAGTCACGGCGGGGCAGCGGTAGAGTTGCTGCCTTACAGCGAACGCAGCGTCTGAGACCCGGGTTCATTCCTGATTACGGGCGCTGTCTGTGCGGAGTTTTACGTTCTCCCCGTGACCTGCGTGGGTTTTCTCCGAGATCTTCGTTTTCCCCGCACATTCCAAAGACGTACAGGTTTGTAGGTTAATTGGCTTGGTAAATGTAAAAATTGTCCCTAGTGGGTGTTAATGTGCGGAGATCGCTGGTCGGCGCGGACCTGGTGGGCCGAAGGGCCTGTTTACGTGCTGTATCTCTAAACTAAACTTTTAAAAAACGAATTAAAAAGTTTTTCCTCATTTCAGTCTCAAATGGCCTACCCCTTATTCCTAAAACCATGCAGCAGGCCTCTCCTAGGCAGTACGTGAAGAGTCACCACGTGTCTGGCGGGGACAAAGTCACTAAAATTTGTCGAACAGTCCTGTCTTCTGCCTGACCCCGGGTCCCCCTTCATTCTTGGTGAACCCCCCGCTGGTTCCCACATCGCTCTTGGAGGCCCCCTGCCGGGTATCCCTATGTTCTTGGTGGCCCTCCTTGCACTCAGCGGCATGGGGTCCCCTGCGCTCATGACTGTCCACCTTGCTCTCTATGGCCCACAAGGTCATAAAGTCATAGGTAAATGGTGCCCTGAGATTTGTTCCTGTGAATCTACCTGGGTGGCATTTTTGTTTTAATTTTGTGTCCTATCTACTTATGCAAACTCCAATCCACAAAGTGAGACAAATAATGGGGTATGAGCTCAAGGACAATTGCTTTTCACGAGGATGTTGCCCGGACTCGAAGATAGACACAAAGTCATAAGGCTATAAGGCCATAAGTGATAGGAGCAGAATTAGGCCATTCGGCCCATCAACTCTACTCCGCCATTCAATCATGGCTGATCAATCTCTCCCTCCTAACCCCATTCTCCGGCCTTCTCCCCATAACCGCAGACACCCCTACACATCAAGGTCCACCTCGCGCACAACGAGAGCATTTTCACTCTTTGCTTCATCTGGATATTAGCCACAAGGCCGTCTCTCCCGGATAGTTACCAACATAACTTGCTTCAGTATCGGCTCTGAAAATGCCTCAAAGTTTTACAGTGAGCTTTGTGAGAAAAGTAGAATTTAATTACAATAACAGAGTGTACATAATGCTGTTGGTAAGCAAAATGGCTCCAGCAGTGTGTGAGGGCCTGGATTTAAACATTTCTCTGCTCTATCATATTTTCATTTCAACTTGATACTTGAACACTTTAGTTTAGTTTGGAGATACAGGCCCTTCAGCCCACCGACCACTAGTTTCGTGTCATCCCAATTTTGCATTCCATATACTAGGGGCAATTTGCAGAAGCCAATTAAACAACAAACCCGCACGTATTTGAGATGCGGGAGGAAACCGGAACACCCGGAGAAAACCCATGTGGTCACAGGGAGAACGTGCAAACTCTGCACAGATAGCACCCGTAGTCAGGATTGTACCCGGGTCTCTGGCGCTGTGAGGCGGCAACTTTACCGGCTACCGTGCCACCTTCTTAATTATTAAAAAAATTCTTTGCTAAATATGTATTCACATTTTTTAATCCTTTATTCACTTTGAGATGACATGTGTTCCAACATTCAGACTATGCTTATCACTTGGTGTCTTTAAGCCACCAAATCATCGTGAAATCAGTTGACAATTTTTAAAAGAAAATCCTGGAGAGTGATGATTTAATATTTAATGAACAGTATAAATGTTTCTCGTTGCCCTGCCTTGCAGCAAATAATAGCGTGGCCATTACTGGACTCTGCTCTGTTAGCTTTTAAGTGTTTGGTTTCTACGGTTTAAAGTGAGTCCTCCCACAATTTTCAGTAAATTTCTGAAAGCAAATGAAGGAGAGAGGGAGATTAGAATTTTAAAGCTGCTAACTGAACCATGTCAACTGCAATCAAAAAGCTAATTGTTGTGAATTTTCCAAGACTGAGGCACTTGTTTTTTGTGCTTCACATTTTTTTTATCAATTTTCTGGCATTAATGTGATAAATTTGCATCTATAAGTATTACAGTGGCAGCCTTATCTCTCCACGTCGAGTGTTTGAATCCCGGTTGCTTTGTTCTGACTGCCTTTCAACATATTGGATCTAGTACCAGGGCAAAAGATAAGTTTGCTTTCGATTATTTCTTTTTTTTTTTAGGTGCTCAGAAGTAATCCCTTGGACAACTTTTTTTTTTTCCCGCCCTCTCCCTTCAGATAGAACCCTGTGCTCAGGCATGTGTTAAAATGCGGCTCGTAAGGTACCCGGAGTTGCCGAAGACTAGATAAAGGAAATCATATTTTCAGGCAAAGCAGCTCGCGTGCCTTCTTGTGCAAAGAAAGACTATCGCTGGCCCGAGGCATGTGTGGGCACGGGAGACCCTCACATCATTCATTAGGTGCTGGGATCTGTGTGAGCACAGATGCATTTTGTTCTCCTGTGAGGGAATGATGACTACATTACCAGAAACAAAGCTAAAATAACAGGGCTTCCTCAACATTTCCCCTTTCTCCCCTGTGCCCCCACTATTCCAACCACTTATCAAAGTTACACATTTTTGCTTTGTAAGCTCTCACTCAAAAATCAAGTGCACCTTATTAATATGAAAGTAACAGCCCTTCTGTTTATTTCATGTAACAATGTAGAATATAACTGTTTAATATAAATCTGACATTTAAATTCTACTTAGTCTTCAGATATGAATGATTTAAATGAAGAACAATTTACCCCAGAGTAAAGCTTCCTTCAGCCTGTATTTGAATGTATTGAAGTTTTTTAGGTAATCATTTTTTTTTTCCAGAGGAACCAAATTGTGAAGACATCTGTTATGTTATTAATTTCACATAAATCTTAAGCTCCTTGAGGCCTGAAATGAGGCTTCATTCAAGCCGAATTAATGAAACAAGATTGTAAAGTCCCTTGCATGGAAATGCTGTCATACAATATTGAGATGCTGATAATCACTGAGTAATCTTGTGGGCTTCCCGTGAAGCATTAGTTCAAATCCCTCTATAAAACAATCTCGTAAAATATCCAAATCGAAAACCTTAACTACTGTATATCCTGAAAGATTAATATCTGATAAAATTCTGCAAAATAAATCATAGATTCCCAGAAAAGGATTCAGATGCTTCCTGTAAAAATATATTGTTTAGTGTAATGGATGATAATATCTCCCTGCACAGAACTAGGAACCGTAAATACATGGATGTGCATGATTAATTGAAATCTGTAGGCTTGTAAGATTTTAATTACTAATTTTAATATTGTCATTTTTTTTAAATGATAGCATGTTGCAGTGAAATAGTAAAATTCACCTCTCCACTAATAAAATGAAAGACTTTCAACCTATAGGTGACACTCACAGCAAATCTATACTCGCAACGTAGAAATATAATATAAAATAGAAATATTTGTCATCTTTAAACACTGTGACGGTGCATAAGATTATTAGTATAATGCAGTTTTCGGGTTGCATTATGTGAAATGCAAAATTGGGCGGCACGGTGGCACAGTGGTAGAGCTGCTTCCTTACAGCGCTAGAGACCCGGGTTTGATCCTGATTACGGCTGCTGTCTGTACGGAGATTGTACGTTCTCCCCGTGACCTGCGTGGGTTTTCTCCCGGAGCTCCGGTTTCCTCCCACACTCCAGAGACGTACAGGTTTGTAGGTTAATCTGGCTTTGGTTAAAATAAATTGTAAATTGTCTCTAGTGTGTAGGATAGTGCTGGGTAAGGGGATCGCTGATCGGCGTGGACTCGGTGGGCCGAAGGGCCTGTTTCCGCGCTGTATCTCTGAAAACTAAACTAAACTAAACAGCCGGTGACAAAGGCAATACTTCTCTGGAAGAGTTAATACCACAAATCTTCCCCAGATACTGCCTCAAAGGTTAATTTTGATCTGTGTTTAGCTATCACCAATCAGATGTAGTCTCAAGAGAATCCACAAACTGCAATAAAAACTATCTGTGTGTACCCTTACTTTAGTTAATCCCCTGGTGTCACTGGCATTATTGAACTTACAGTGGAGAGAGTTGTTCTTTAGTGATGGTTTTGGTTGTTTGATTCTCATTTATCTCTGCAAATCCAAGTCAAAATAAACCCAGTTCTCTCAAGGCCTGGCCTTTCCATGGGCAAGCCCATAGGTGCACCAGACCAGCTGCAATTATATCGATGGTTCAATGGTACTTTATGGTCAAAGACTGGCACTAAGTGCTGGGGCAACTCCACGGGTCAGGCAGCATCTCTGGAGAAAAAACCTGGGTGATGTTTCAGGTCAGGTCAGGGCCCTTCATCAAACTAGTTCTTCAGACTAGTTCTGAAGAAAGGTCCTGGCCCGAAATGCCATCCAGCCTTTTTCTCCAGAAATGCTGCATGACCCACTGAGTCAATAGACAATAGACAATAGGTGCAGGAGTAGGCCATTTGGTCCTTCGAGCCAGCACCGCCATTCAATGTGATCATGGCTGATCACCCCCAATCAGTACCCCGTTCCTGCCTTCTCCCCATAATCCTCTGACTCCACTATTTTTAAGAGCCATTTCTAGCTCTCTCTTGAAAGCATCCAGAGAACCTGCCTCCACCGCCCTCTGAGGCAGTGAATTCCACAGACTCACAACTCTCTGTGAGAAAAAGTGTTTCCTCGTCACCGTTCTAAATGGCTTACCCCTTATTCTTAAACTGTGGCCCCTGGTTCTGGACTCCCCCAACATTGGGAACATGTTTCCTGCCTCTAGCAGGTCCAAGCCCTTAACAATCTTATATTTTCAATGAGTCACTCCAGCACTTTGTGTCTACACTTGGTATAAACCAGCATCTGCGGTTCCTTGCTTCTATATTCTGTACTTTATGGTCAAATGTGCCTCGGTACAGTGAAATTCCTTTTTTGTATACAGTTCAGTAAAAATCTTATAATACACAGGCACAATCTTACATAAGTACAATAGTGTAAGAATAGTGGATTACACTGAGGCAATGTTATCTAAAATTGGTGAATTCAATGTTCATATGATCCAATGTTCTGTGATACAATATTTCTACAGTACGTTTCTCCAGTGTTAGCCCACGTTGACCAATTATGGCTCAACAAGGTAGGTACAGAATTGATACTTTCTTTGCCTGGGCTGTTTAGATCTAGGCTTCATTCTTGAAATCAGTGGCCAGGTATTCTGGACTTAGATGGGAAGAAATGTCTTTGCATAAAACATTGCTTGGACAGAGATTAATAGACATTTGGGCATTAGGGGACTCAGGGACATGGGGTTAATGCAAGAAAGGACACTGTTGTAGAAGATCAGCCAAGATCTTGTTGAATGTCTCCAGTCTGAAGAAGGGTCCTGACCCTTCCCTACAGCCATTCGCCTCTGAAACATTACAACCTCAAATAAGCTCTGAACTACATAGACTATTATTGTTATTATTGCACTATTCTTGTCTGTTTTGTGTGTGTACGTATGTGTGTATGTGTGTATATATATAGAGAGAGTAAAAAAGGTTCAGTGTGTGTGTATATATATACACATACTCACAAATACACATATATATATATACTGTAGATCATATATAGATCTACATATACATGTGTATATGTGAGTATGTATATATATATATATACACACACTGAACCTTTTTTACTCTCTCTTTTATTGCTAACAGTGTACTATGTTTACATATTCTGTTGTGCTGCTGCAAGTAAGAATTTCATTGTTCTGTCTGGGACACATGACAATAAAACACTCTTGACTCTTGACCTGAAACGTCACCTATCGATATTCTCCAGAGATGCTGCCTGACCCGCCGAGTTACTCCAGCACTTTCTGCCCTTTTGTGTCATCTTATTGAATGGCAGAGCAAGAACAAAAGGCCGAATGGTATATTCTTACTTCAGTTTCTAATCCATTTACACATTTTGTATCTCACTTCATTTACAGAATCCGATTAAAATTTTTATTTCAACTACAGAATGAGTGCACTCTATACTGTCTCCACCATGGCACACTTGTTTTCCGGTGGTGCAAAGTGAGATGGCCGTGTGTGGGTGAGGCTGTGGGTGGAGGTTTTGCAAAGGTCCAACATCCTCTGCAAAATCAGTGAGGAAAGTCCCCAACAATTCTGCAGAATGCAGGCAACTCTGGCTGGGCATGGAGAGACACCATTCTCACCAGAGGCAGATGAGTGCTTCAGTTTTCTCATTACTACGATAAGTTTAGTTTTAGACTTTACTTTAGAGATTAAGTAAAACAAAAAAAGACTACACACGATTACAATCAAGCTGTCCACAGTTCAAAGATAAAGGATAAAGGGTAGCCCAATTTACTTTAGGCATCAGAGACTTCTCCATTTCTTGGGGCATCTGAAGCATCAGAGCTCTGAGCTTCAAAAGGTAAGTGTGGCCATAGGGAGACATACTGGTTAGTTTAGCTTAGTTGAGAGGTACAGTTCAGGAACACGTCCTTCAGCCCACCGAGTCCGTGCCGACCAGCGATACCCGCACACTAACACTATCCTACACACACTAGAGGGAGACTCTGGACATGAGACTCTTTGCATTTTAGTTTAGTTTAGCTTAGAGTTACAGTGCGGGAACAGGCCCTTCAGCCCACCGAGTCTGTACTGACCAGCGATTCCCATCCATTAACACTATTCTACACACAGTAGGAAGCTGGACCTCCCCGGAGAAAATCTGTGCAGTTACGGGAAGAACGTACAAACGCTGCGCAGACAGCTCCCGTAGTCGGGATCGAACCCGGGTCTCTGGCGTCATAAGGCAGCAACTCTACCGCTGCGCCCTACCCACGAGGATAGATTTACCTGATCTATTCCGCTCATGATTTTGAACACTTCTATAAGATCACCCCTCATCCTCCTGCACCCCAACGAATAGAGTTGAATTATGTTGAAGAATAAAGGAAGCTTATTGTTGGACACCAGAACCTTCTAATGTTTTGAAAATGTTATGTTTATAGAAGAAACTAGATTTGCTACTCTCGACATTTGTTCCGAACACAATGATACTCATTCATCACAGTTTACAAACCTACAAATTCCTTTGATTTTATGTGTGTCAAATCCTCAGCAAACAGTGCTTTTCCGTAGAGACAAGTAATTGCCAAGTTATTGAAATCTGGCCCAAAACCCAATTTCACTTTGTCCTTGGGCATCCTGTTTAATTTCCATCACAATCTGTTTTTGGTGGTATTGCTTTGGGGAAGATGATTTTCCAGGCCACCAGCAGAGAAGCTCCTTCTTCTTTGGAGTAAAGCCATGTCTTTAAAATCGAGCTAATTAGCCAGTGAGACTTGGCTTACTATTGCATCGTGAAGAATGATCTAGGTCCTCCTCTGGACTACCCAGGCCTCAAGTAGCTCCCCTATGCTTACACTTACCCTTTGAGGCTGTGGGACTTCCAGTGTTTTAGACATCGGCTGTTGCCCCAAGAAATGGAGAGATCTCTGTGAGTGGTGACCAGCTTTCTGGCAACACATATCAAAGCCCCCCATCACATTTGGAATATTGTGAGCAGTTTTAAGGTCATAAGAGATAGGAATAGAATTAGGCCATTCGGCCCATCAAGTCTACTCCGCCATTCAATTATGGCTGATCTATCTCTCCCTCCTGACCCCATTCTCCCCATAACCTCTGACACCTGTACTAATCAAGAATCTATCTATTTTGAGCCTCATATCTGAGGAAGGATGTGCTGGGGTTGAAGAGGGTCTGGAAGAAGTTTACGAGACTAATCCCCGGGGATGATATGGTTAACGTATGGTGAGCATTTGAAGGCTCTGGGCCTGCACTCGCTGGAGTGTTGAAGGCCAAACTAAAGGCTTGGCATTAGTGGATGTAGAGAGAATGTTACCACTAGTGGAAGAGTCTAGGACCAGAGGGCACAGCCTCAGAATTAAAGGACATATCTTTAGAAAGAAGATGAGGAGGAATTCATTGTCACAGATGGCTGTGGAGGCCGTCATTGGGTATTTTTAGAATGGAGAATGGCATATTCCTAATTGGGTGTCAAAGATGGCAGGAGAATGTTGTTGAAAGGATAAAATATATGGTAAAATATATGGTAAAAATGCATTTCTAGTTTGATTAGATTTTAGCAGGCATGCTTCATGTAAAACATGAAAATTAAATATTAAACACATTTTTAGTTTGGTTTCGTTTAGTTTTGTTTATTGTCACTTGTGCTGAGGTACAGGGAAAAGCAATAAATTAAACTAAACTAAAATACCTTTAATTTTTAATTTTAGCGTTTTACAAGAAGCATGCAAGTTAAACTCTAATGCAAAACTCAAACAGATGAGGAGAAGATGTTTCCACTGGTGGGAGAGAGTCTAGGACCAGAGGCCATAGCCTCAAAATAAAAGGACATACCTTAAGAAAGGAGATGGTGCAGAATTTCTTCAGTCAGATGGTGGTAAATCTATAGAATTCGTTGCCGTAGAAGGCTGCAGAGGCCAAGTCAATGGATATTTTGAAGGCAGAGATAGATATATTCTTGATTAGTAAGGATGTCAGGGGTTATGGGGAGAAGGCAGGAGAATGAGGTTAGGAGGGAGAGATAGATCAGCCATGATGTAATGGTCGAGTAGACTTAGAAACATAGAAAATAGGTGCAGGAGTAGGCCATTCGGCCCTTCGAGCCTGCACCGCCATTCGATATGATCATGGCTGATCATCCAACTGGTAGGCTGCTTTTTCTGGCTAATTTGTACGTTTCATCTTTTGTTTTGATACTATCCCTGATTTCCCTTGTTATCCACATATGCACTACCTTCGCCGATTTATTCTTTTGCCAAACTGGGATGAACAATTGTTGTAGTTCATCCATGCAGTTTTTAAATGCCTTCCATTGCATATCCACCGTCAACCCTTTAAGAATCATTTGCCAGTCTATCTTGGCCAATTCACGTCTCATACCCTCAAAGTCACCTTTCTTTAAGTTCAGGACCCTTGTTTCTGAATTAACAATGTCACTCTCCATCCTAATGAAGAACTCAACCATATTATGGTCACTCTTGCCCAAGTGGCCACGCACAACAAGACTGCTAACTAACCCTTCCTCATTACTCAATATCCAGTCTAGAATAGCCTGCTCTCTCGTTGGTTCCTCTACATGTTGGTTTAGAAAACTATCCCACATACATTCCAAGAAATCCTCTTCCTCAGCACCCCTGCCAATTTGATTCACCCAATCTATATGTAGATTGAAGTCACCCATTATAATTATTTTACCTTTGTTGCACGCATTTCTAATTTCCTGTTTGATGCCATCCCCAACTCCACTACTACTGTTAGGTGGCCTGTACACAACTCCCACTACCGTTTTCTGCCCCTTAGTGTTTCGCAGCTCTACCCATATCGATTCCACATCTTCCAAGCTAATGTCCTTCCTTTCTATTGCGTTAATCTCCTCTCTAACCAGCAACGCTACCCCGCCTCCTTTTCCTTTCTGTCTATCGCTGCTGAATATTGAATATCCCTGGATGTTCAGCTCCCAGCCTTGGTCACCCTGGATCCATGTCTCCGTGATTCCAACTATATCATATTCATTAATAACTAGCTGCACATTCAACTCATCCACCTTATTACGAATGCTCCTTGCATTAAGATACAAAGCCTTCAGGCTTGTTTTTACAACACTCTTACCCTTTATACAATTATGTTGAAAAGTGGCCCTTTTTGATTTTTGCCCTGGATTTTGTCTGCCTGCCACTTTTACTTTTCACTTTGCTACCTATTGCTTCTACCCTCATTTTACACCCCCCCCCCCCCTGGCTCTCTGCTCTTGCACCCATCCCCCTGCCACATTAGTTTAAATCCTCCCCGACAGCACTAGCAAACACTCCCCCAAGGACATTGGTTCCATTCCAGCCCAGGTGCAGACCGTCCTGTCCCACCTCCCCCAGAACTGGTTCCAATGCCCTAGAAATTTGAATCCCTCCCCCTTGCACCATTTTTCAAGCCACGTATTCATCTGCAATATCCTCCTATTTCTACTCTGACTAGCCCGTGGCACTGGTAGTAATCCAGAGATTATTCCCTTTGAGGTCCTACTTTTAAGTTTATCTCCTAGCTCCCTAAATTCACCTTGTAGGACCTCATCCCTTTTTATACCGATATCGTTGGTGCCAATGTGCACCACGACAACTGGCTGTTCACCCTCCCCCTCCAGAATGTTCTGCAGCCGTTCAGTGACATCCCTGACCCTTGCACCAGGGAGGCAACATACCATCCTGGAGTCTCGTATGCGGCCGCAGAAACGCCTATCTATTCCCCTTACAATGGAATCCCCTATTACTATTGCCCTTCCACTCTTTTTTCTCCCCTCCTGTGCCGCAGAGCCACCCATGGTGCCATGAACTTGGCTGCTGCTGCCTTCCCCTGATGAGCCATCTCCCCCAACAGTATCCAAAATGGTATACCTGTTTAGGAGGGAGATGACCGCAGGGGACTCCTGCACTACCTGCCTACTGCTACGCTGGCTATTGGCCACCTGTTTCCTTTCTGTCCTCTTACCTTTTACCTGCGGTGTGACCAACTCACTGTACGTACTATTCACGACTTTCTCAGCATCGTGGATGCTCCAGTATGAATCCAACCGCAGCTCCAATCGTTCAATGCGGTCTGCCAGGAGCTGCAGCTGGACACACTTCCTGCAAACGAAGTCACCAGGGACACCGACCCATATCCCTGATCTCCCACGTGTTGCAGGCTGAGCAAAGCACGGGGCCAATCTCCACTGACATTGCTTACTCCCAAATTAAATCAACTCCCTCACACTATAAAAATCTTTATCCTTTAAACTGTACCTTTACTAATAAATACTGTACCCTTAACTCACAGAACCCTTAACTCACTGAACCCTCAACTCACTGAACCCTCAACTCACTGAACCCTCAACTCACTGAACCCTCAACTCACTGAACCCTCAACTCACTGAACCCTCAACTCACTGAACCCTCAACTCACTGAACCCTCAACTCACTGAACCCTCAACTCACTGAACCCTCAACTCACTGAACCCTCAACTCACTGAACCCTCAACTCACTGAACCCTCAACTCACTGAACCTTCAACTCACTGAACCCTCAACTCACTGAACCCTCAACTCACTGAACCCTTAACCAGAAAGCAGAAATGCAAACCTGGTGTTGCACCCAATCAGCTGCTTCCTCTGGTCCTCTTCCACCAGACCCCTTCTCTGGAAGTGAGAAGGAACGCTGCAGATTTGGGTTCCTCCTCCTCTCACCAACGGCTCCCCGGGCCTCTGTGAAAGCAAGCCCCGCGCTCGATTTATAACTCACCGCCCAGGTAACTCGTCCTCTCACCAACGGCTCCCCAGGCCTCTGTGATGGACCAAATGGCCTAATTCTGCTCCGAGCACTTATGAACTTATAAACATGGGCCATGATTGAATGGTGGGCTAGACTTGATGGGCCGGATGGCCTAATTCTGCTCCTATCACATATGAACTTATGAAAAACCTGACACATTTCTCACCCTCTTCCTTCTCATACATAAAATATTGACGCGAATGACGAAGTTAGCTGGCATCTTTTTTCGAACCGCCGGTGTTTTGCGATAACAGCTGTCGGGTACTTTTAATCCTTTTATGGTGCAGATGTCAGGGTCACATCAGCAGAAATCCAAGAAGCATCATAAGAGGATTGAAGAAAAAGAACAACATTGATGGATTGCACTGTTCCCTTCATCCTCTGACCTTGCTCGATGTTGAATGTTACCAAATTATATTTTAGTCCACTATCGTCGAGAGTCATACACTGCCACTCGAAGAAGCATTTTGTAGCAAACTTCAGATGAAATAGAAATAAAGTTTTACCTCTTTTTGAATATTCGCTCAACGCTAAAGCAATTTTACATCTCTCACAGCAGCATGAGTGCAAATGAAAAATTGAGGCAAAACACAAAATTCTTTATGATTATCAAAGCATCAAAGATAAAACTTTTCAAAGCCGAATTATAAAACAAAGTACTGCATATCTGAAATCAAAAATGCTTGGAGATCTTACCTAAGCTGAAGATAGACACAAAAAGCTGGTGTAACTCAGGCAGCATCTCTGAAGAGAAGGAATGGGTGACGTTTTGGGTCGAGACCCTTCTTCAGACTGGAGAAGGGTCTCGACCTGAAACGTCACCCATTCCTTCTCTCCCGAGATGCTGCCTATACCCGCTGAGTTACTCCAGCTTTTTGTGTCTATCTTCAGTTTAAACCAGCATCTGCAGTTCCTTCCTACACATGTTACCTAAGCTCCTGGATGCTCCCAGTATTTCCAGTTTAAACTAAAATCACCTTAGAGTGCAAATGATTTATTTTGAAAATTAAATATTATACGTGCTTAGTTATTATCTCATAATTATTTTCACAAATACCGCAAGGAATATAAAATTAAATTTTGTTTCATGAGCTGGGCTGATTTAGCATCAGTTAAAGCTGATGATAATTACAGTTCCATTGTAACCAGACCATTCCATCTACAGAAACACCTTTTTATAATTAACAAACAAATCTTCAAACCAGAAAGACTAATATTTAAACTCGTTAATAAAAACATGTTGTAGATGTTACAATGGAAGTGTAAAAAGATTGTATCTTTGTATATTTAAACTTAATATTTATACTCAGTTTCTGTTTTTAGTTTTTAGTTTTAGGTTTAGAGACACAGCGTGGAAACAGGCCCTTCAGCCCACCGATTCCCTGCCGACCAACGATCACCCCGTACACTAGTTCTATCCTGCGCTTTAGGGGCAATTTGCATAAGCCAATTGACCTACAAAACTGCACCTCTTTGGAGTGTGGGAGGAAACCAGAGCATTTGGAGACAACCCACGCGGTCACAGGGGGAACGTGCAAACTCTGCGCCAACAGCACCCATGGTCAGGATCGAACCGAGGTCTCTGGCATGGGTTAAGGCGTGAACTCTATTACTGTGCCACTGTGCTCTCTGGTTTTTGATATCCCTACACTGGGCTATACGTAGGTCTCTGTGCATTCACCATTTTAATTTCCCTCATGATTGGATTGCAATATTAAAAAATATATATATTTAATTTAAACTTGAAAATTAAGATTGGGTGCATGTCGATTGGGTGCATGTTATAAAAAATAAGACAGGTATCCAATCTTAATTTTCAAGTTTAAAATAAACATATATATGTTTTAAATATTTTAATATTTAAAAAATATATATATTTTTTAAATCTGTTGGTGAAGTTTGATTGTATGTTAACACAAGGTGACGTTGATCCAGTTCAGTGAAAGACTCCTGGGCATCTTAATATACAAGGTACTGTTCAGTTCACCTGATTTGTTATGACATGTATAAAGTAAACCATTCTTTTGTAAATTAAACTTAATAAAATTCTATAAGGCATCAAATTTAGTCGAACGTGTGAAACTGTGCTTCAGGAGCAATAAGCCATTTAGATTTATTATATTAAATGTGCTTTTGCCACATCATTTACCATACCGTATTAGGAACATATCTTGTGTAACATTGAACACAGATGCAAGCAAAGACCTGTATCAATATGAAATCACTGCTATGTGAAGGTCAGCTTCAAACTATCTGCAGAATTCAAATGCAAATGAAAAGATAACAAAAAATATAGTCTATATGAAGCAGATGTTATTGAAAATGAAATTCTTAATTTAAAATGCTGGTAAAGAGTTAAGTTGTTCCATTTGGTTATTTCTCTCGTGATTCTGGATGTAAAATGCGTGAGTCTTGATTTTTTTCTTTTAGTTTTTAGATTTGAGAAACAGCACGGAAACAGGCCCTTCGGCCCACCGGGTCCGCGCCGACCCTACGATCCCCGCACACCAACACTATCCTACACACACTAGGGACAAATTACAATCTTACCGAAGCCTATTAACCTACAAACCTGTACGTCTTTGGAGTGTGGGAGGAAACCGGAGATCCCGGAGAAAACCCATGCAGGTCACAGGGAGAACGTACAAACTCAGTACAGACATATAGTGTGGAGACAGGCCCTTTGGCCCAACTTGTCCACAGTGACTAACCGGTGACACACGGTTCGGTGTCACAAATAAGATCTACATTAGTCCGAAGATAGACACAAAATGCTGGAGTAACACAGCGTCTGTCTTTGGTGTCAACCAGCATCTGCAGTTCCTTCCTACACATCGATATTAGTCCCACCTGCCTATGTTCTGCCCATATCCCTCTAAATCTATCCTATCCATGTATCTGTCCAAATGTTTCTTAAACATTGTGATAGTAACTGCCACACAACTTTTGTGATTTACCTGTGCCTCCAGGTTCCAAGGAACGTCTGAGGGACAGTAAAGGTAGAACACTGGAACTATTTGTAATTTAAGCTTATTATTGTCACCAAGCCTTGTTTTGCATGCTCTACAAACAGTCCAGATACATCGTACATAAATACAATCAAATCAAACTCAAGTACAACAGCTAGAGCAAAAGGGAAGATACAGAGTGCAGAATATCATTCTTAGCATTGTAGCGCAGCAGTCCATGGAGAAAAGTCCAATATCCACAATGGGTTAGAAGTGAATCGGACAGTAGCCTAGCTTATGGAAGGACCATTGAAAACAAGAGCATAAGAACAAACGAAGATAGGGCTTGAGTTGGCCATCAGATCCTTCACTTTGGACTTTGGAGATTTAGACCTTAGAGATATAGCGCGGAAACAGGCCCTTTGGCCCATTTGCTTTTGTAACTTTGTCTGCACCAGATATACGTGGCAAATCTTTGCTTTGTGTGCAAAAACAAAGTATTTTACTCTAGTTGGGTACATGTAACAATTAAGTATTATCATCATCATCGTTTGGATTGAGATCATTATCATTCTGGTGGCATTAGCGGTTGGACGTAGTTGGTAATTTGGTAGGACGGTAACTCCACGGGGTTCAATAATTAGGCTGGGTAATTGTTGATTTTTGGCCGATTAATTGCTGGGAGACATACTATAAGCCCATAGAGGTGGGCTGTAGAGGCTTTGCAGGACGCTCACTCTGCAAAGTCCTCAACCAGTTGGGCATTACGGGGCTGGCAAAGAAGATGGCCATTCAATCCGCAAGTGAAGCCGCAAAGAAAGCCACTAGGTGGCTTTGGATTAAGGGGGCTGATCCGTGGGCGGTTGCTGCTGGGACGCAAGTCGGGGCTTGATCAACCCCGGCTGGGTCGCCTGGGCGAGGGTGTCTGATGTTGTGAGACCCGAAACACCCGGTGACCCCAGATCACATCACTGAGGATGCGTCCCAGCGCATCCAGAAGATGTATCTTTCACACTTACTGTATTTTAATTTCATTTCTTGTTTTCTTTTATTTTTGGTTCTTCTTGTTTCATTGTCTGCTTTGCCTCTTCTTGTTTCATTTTCTTGACACTTCCAATTTAATTCTGCAACTGTCTGCATGTCAAGTTTGATTAGATCTAATGTGGACAATCACCGCCCAGTTAAGATTAACAAGGTGGGTTCATATAAAGTAGCATCCTTTATTGCACTTCTCCGCACCTTTCTAAAACCATCAAGCCTTATGTCCGTGAAAATCTTCATCTTTCCATTGAAACACTCCCTTTACACATGCAGTCAATGGATTCCCATTACCTGCTGCACAATTACAGGGCCTGTCCCACTTGGCGATTTTTTTCGGCAACTGCCGGCATAATTGACTGACGTATCAGGTCACCGAAAAATTTGCGACGAGATGCGGCGTGACGACGTATTGACGCGCGGTGTTTTTTCAAGTGTCGCAACGTTTTTTTTGTCGCCGCTGGATTTTAATAATAATAATAATAGATTTTATTTATATAGCGCTTTTCAGGACTCAAAGTCGCTTTTGAAATATTCAAAATCTTTTGGTGACACTGATATGACGCCGGCAGTCGCCGAAAAAATAGCCAAGTGGGACAGGCCCTTAAGATCTCCATTTGTCTGTAATGAAATGAGGAACATGTAAGATGAACCAGTCCCAGTGGTACCCAGCGTAAAAATTATGCTTTTTGTGGAGATGGAACCCCACATCCAACTTTGTCCAAGTCATTTTTTTTTGACTGTCGTCATTTGTCCAATACAGATTACAAAACTTCTTATATCCTTCCTGGTCCTTTTTGAACTTGTAAGTTGACTTCATCTGTTTTGTCCCCTCACCCTTTTTTGCCTCAGACAAAGGAAAATTGCTTTTATCAATCATTGCCTTCTACCGTTCAATCAGTCTTTACAAATTGGACGGCCAGGAATTGTGTCTAAAGTTCGTCCCACCCTCTTGCATTCCTCATCTGGGCGAATAAGCTTTTCATCTTTTATGCCAATTAGGTAGCTTGTTAACTGATTAAAACGTGTGTGAGCAGCACTTTCTTTTAAAACAGGTGCTCTTTTTGCCACGATGCGTAAATTTATCTTTGATTTCAAGAAGGTTGAGAACATTGTTACCTGTCACCATTTTGATTGTCAGCCATTAACTTGGGAGAACAAAAATCTCAACTGTTTCATTCCAAATGAAATATTCTATAGATCTATGGAGGAATTTGAACACACTGGCATATATTGCAAATCATTATTAACTGCACACAAAATTGATTCCATCTCAACTTTCTTCTGCCCAAGGCTGTTTTGCCTCGTGTGAAAGCTATGAAATTGCTTAAATGTTTTCTGCTGGCGGTTTCTCTGCAACCATTTAAGTTGTTGGTGTGAGGTAGAGTTTCACCACACAGTTTTAATAAAGTTCTCCATTTGAGTTAGCAGTTCAAATAACCTCATTGTTTGATGTGAGTTATTAGAAGACAGGGTCAGACTTGATGTTATCATCAGTTGCAATGGAAGAGTTCAAGGTTCAGGTAATGACGGTTCAGGTATCTGAAACAAAGACTGTGAATTAATTCAGACTTTTAAAAGAATTATTCAGAAAAGGTTCACAGAGAATTATGATCCCTCTTGTTCAATACAAGGAAGGGAAAATGTCTTAAACGTAGGGACTGTTTTGTCCAGCTTATAATAGTTAGCATGCCTGTTCATATTAATGCAGGAACTATAGCACAGCATTGAAATGCTTTGAAAAAAAAGTATCTTAACCACAAGAAACCTAATTACCTGAGTTCATATAAATGCACGGATCCTGAAATTTTATGATGGAATACTTGAGGAGGTTTTTTTTAAAGTTTAGTTTCGAGATACAGCACGGAAACAGGCCCTTCGGCCCACCGAGTCAGTACCGACCAGCGATCCCCGCACATTAACACCATCTTCCACACGCTAGGGACAACTTACATTTATACCAAGCCGATGTACCTACAAACCTGTACGTCTTTGGAGTGTGGGAGGAAACCAAAGATCTTGGAGAAAATCCATGCAGGTGATGGGGAGAACGAACAAACTCCGTACAGACAAGCACCCGCAATCAGGATCGAATCTGGGTCTCTGACTCTACAGCTGCGTCATCAGGCCGCTCGAATGTTAACTTATTTCAAATAAATGGTCACATGGTGCCGCATCGGTAGAGTTGCTGCCTCACAGCGCCAGGGACCCAGGGTCAATCCTGACTACGGGTGCTGTCCATACAGAGTTTGTACATTCCCCATGTGACCGCGTGGGTTTTCTCCAGGTGCTCCGGTTTCCTCCCACACTCCAAAGACATACAGCGTTGTAGATTAATTGGCTTTGGTAAAAATTGTAAATTGTCCCTGGTGTTTGTAGGATAGTGTTAGTGTACGGGATGATCGCTGGTCAGAACCAAAGGGCCTGTTTCTGCACTGTATCTCTAAACTAAACAAATAAATTGATACCAAAATAGTCAGAAAAAGCATTTCAGATAAATGCATTAAATTGCCTGAAATTATACCATGGAATATATGGGGAGATGTTTGCAAACCTTTCTTTTCTGCCCATCTCTTTCCTACCATATTCCAATGTTGGTCCATTCATTTTAAATGAAAGACTGCAAAGGATCACTGATGACCAGGAGGCTTGCATTTATTGAAAATAATTAGGGTGACACAGTGACACAGCTCGCTGCTCCGCCGACACACAGCGCCAGAGACCCAGGTTCAATCCTGACCTCGGATGCTGTCTGTGTGAAGTTTACACGTTCTTCCTAATACCGTGTGGGTTCCTCCCACATCCCAAAGATGTGCAGGTTGCAGTTTAGGTGAAGTCATAAGGTCATAAGTGATAAGAGTAAAATTAGGCTATTCGGCCCATCAAGTCTACTCCGCCATTCAATCATGGCTTATCTATCTCAACCTCCTAACCCAATTCTCCTGCCTTCTCTCCATAACCACTGACACCCATACTAATCAAAAATCTATCTATCTATCTATCTATCTATCTATCTATCTATCTATCTATCTATCTATCTATCTATCTATCTATCTATCTATCTATCTATCTATCTATCTATCTATCTATCTATAGGTTAATTGGCCTCTGTAAAATTCTCCCTATTGTGGGGGGAGTGGATGAGGAAATGGGATAATAGAGAACTAGTGTGAACGGGTGAGCAATGGTTGGCATAGACTCGATGGGCTGATTGGCCTGTTTCCACGCTGTATCTGTAAACTAAACTAAACTAAACTACTTGAGGGAAGTGGTCAGTGGCAGCAGTTGAATGGAAATCTTGACTGGGAAGTCCTGCGATCTCGTTAACTATCGTGGTTTCAAGTCAAACAAAGGAAGGGGCATCATCAAACATCCCTTCCCGCTCGCTCGCTCCCTCCAACCACCAGTTGATGGATGTACACTGTCCATGATACATAGAAACACAGATAATAAGTGCAGGAGTAGGCCATTCGGCCCTTTGAGCCAGCACCACCACTCAATATGATCATGGCTGATCATCCAGAATCAGTAATCTGTTCCTGCTTTTTTTCTCTTGATTATATCCAGTGAATTGGCCTCCACTGCCTTCTGTGGCAGAGAATTCCACAGATTCACAAGTCCCTGGCTGAAAAAAAAAGTTCTCATCTCAGTCCTAAATGGCCTACCCCATATTCTTAAACTGTGACCCCCTGGTTCTGGATGTTAAATGTAATCTGGAAGAAACTCTGAGAGGAGATAAAGCACGGAGTTTGTTCTCGGCCTCAATATCCACGTGCAAGAGGGATAAAGCTGGCCAAGAGAACTGAGCCGTTGAGGTCATTGCTTTTAGACTAAGACTGCTGAACTAATCAAAGTGTGAAAGTAAGAGTTACCTCATCTATGCATTCAGATATGTCTTTGTATGATAGCGCTAATGTGTGACCACAGTACAGACCTTGTGAAAGGAAGTTTCCTTTTCACATTAAGAACAGCATCCATCATGTAACATAATGCTTGCTAAGAGGGATAACTAGACAGATGTATCATCACTAAAGTGTTGAGCACCATTATCTGATTTTTTTGCAAAAAAATTATCACAATTTGAAAGATCGTGGACTGGCAAAGTCCACACTTGTCCGACACTGTCAAGTTGGAGCAATGACTACGTCAAACGTAGTGGGTAGAGGGAATGACAAGAGGATCAAGTGGCAGATCTTAAAACAAAGCAGGGAAAGCCATTGCCAAGTTCAGACCAACCTCCCATCCACTGAGGCAGGAAACCATGTTCCCGATGTTGGGGGAGTCCAGAACCAGGGGCCACAGTTTAAGAATAAGGGGTAAGCCATTTAGAATGGAGATGAGGAAACACTTTTCACACAGAGAGTTGTGAGTCTGTGGAATTCTCTGCCTCAGAGTGGTGGAGGCAAGTCTCTGGATACTTTCAAGAGAGAGCTAGATAGGGCTCTTAAAGATAGTGGCATCAGGGGATATGGGGAGAAGGCAAAAACGGGGTACTGATTGTGGATGATCAGCCATGATCACATTGAATGGCGGTGCTGGCTTGAAGGGCCGAATGGCCTACTCCCTGCACCTATTGCCTATTGTCTATTGTCTATATTGACTCCATTTACACCTCACGCTGCCTCGGCAAGGACAGCAGCATAATCAAGGACGAGTCGCACCCTGGCCAATCCCTCTTCTCGCCACTCCCCTTCGGGCAAAAGGTACAGAAATGTGAAAACACACACCTCCAGATTCAGGGACAGTTTCTTCCCAGCTGTTATCAGGCAACCGAACCATCCTCCCACGACTTGAGTGCAATCCTGAGCTACTATCTACCTCATTGGTAACCCTCGGACTATCTTTGATTGGACTTTACTGGCTTTACCTTAAACTAAACGTTATTCCCTTATCATGTAAATGGCTCAATTGTAATCATGTATTGTCTTTGGCCGACCGGTTAGCTTGCAACAAAACCTTTTCACTGTACCTCGGTACACGTGGCAATAAACCAAGCTAATCAACTGATTCTACAAGGTGACAACCCGTGATCAGAGCAAAGCTCCCTCACCCTGAGAGAAAGAAAGAAAGAATAATGGTGGCAGGAACCACTATAAACAACCCCATTATTGAATTAGGTTTGGGTTTAGGTTTATTATGGTTACGTCTACCGAGGTACAGTTTTGTTAGCTATTCAATCAGATCAGATTATACTATGCAATACAATAGTTCTTGTCCTAAACACTAGGGAGAATTTACCGAAGCCATTTCACCCACAAACCTGCAAGTTTTTGGAATGTGTGAGGAAACCAGAGCAAATGTGAACTAGTATAAACAACTAGAACTAGTATGAAGAGGCAATGGATGGTTGGCATGAACTCAGCGGGCCAAAGGGCCTGTTTCCAAACGCATTTCTTTCAATCAATCAGGTAATCACTTATTCAAGGAGAAGGTCTTGGTAGTGGATGTGGAGAGGATGTTTCCACTAGTGGAAGAGTCGAGGACCAGAATGAAGGGAGAGGAGGAGGAATTTCTTTAGCCTGAGGGTGGTGAATCTGTGGAATTCATTGCCACAGATGGCTGTGGAGGCCAAGTGTTTATGTATTTTTTTTAAATTATTTTTATATTTTATATTTTTATTAGAAGCAGTGTACAAAAGTATAAACCGCGGCATATGACATAATACATTTATTGTACAGCTTCCATTTTAATTTTAGCAAAGATGAAATAGAAAAAGAACAAGAAAGAAAGAAAGTGAACGAGAAAGTGAAGAATAGAACCCCTAAACTACCAAATGAGTGTAGTCAAAGAGTGAGTAAGTAAAAACTTAAAAAAGAAAAAAGACAAAAACGAAAAAAAAAAGAAAAAAAAAGTGTTGATATTCCTGCTTCATTTCTCACCTCACCCTTCACCCAGTCCGTAAATCGGTTTAATTCCAAAGTTGTGTTGCACCATACTAGTGTTTATGTATTTTTAAAGCAGAGATTGACAGGTTCCTGATTGATAAAATTGCCAAAGGTTGTGTAGAATGGAGATGAGAGGTATCGTTAGATCGACCATGATTGAATGGCGGAGTGGGCTCGATGGGCCAAATGGCCTAAATCTGCTCCTATGACATTGTCTGGTGGAAAGAAACACTAGACTTTAGACTGTGAACATCAGTTGTATTACCACTTTCAAAGCCAGTTAAAATAATTGCCATGACTTTATCCAAGTCCCAACAACAGATAAAATGCAGCCTCCGTGTATCTAATTTTGAGGCAGAATAAGCAACGAGTTGATGTGTGTGTTACACGTACATCGAACATCCTATCCTTTGTATAACGTCTGTGTGACTAATGTGAGTCCCAGTCCCTTGATGGTGGCAGCGTTGAGCGCCTGTGTAAATGGACAGAGCGTTTGAACGGGATCCAGGTAATTTGGATCAGATAGGTCAGACGTCTATTGTATAAATAGGAATCATGTCAACTAGAACAGGGCCTACAATTTCTCTGGCATTCCTGCCACTGCCATCAAGCCTCATAAAAAAACTACTGTGTGCCCTATTTGTCCTTAGTGTTGACAGTGATATCCCGCACCATGCTCAGGACTCGGCTTGACAGCTATCCCCTGTGGTGTGTTACAGTATCTTTGTTGACAGAAACGTCCCTGTGGTCTCTGATGAAGAGTCAGATCAAGTGGTAATTGAATTTTAGACCACGGAATGTAATTTTCTTACCAACCTTGCTGTGTGTGTGTGTGTGTGTGTGCCCCAACAATTGTGTTGCAAGATGATTTTCAGCAAGAACTAGTAGAGATATTTACTCCTCACTACTCCTCCTCTTGTGCGCTTTTGTTTACTGGACTGTAACAAAGCACATGAGCATTTTTACAACCACAGCTGCTTAATGCAAACAGTTTAAAAAAAAATCACACTTTCCTTTCATCTTTGCTATTCCACTACCTCTGTTATTCGGTTATAGATGTGGTTTGAAAATCAGTCCTTACATTTTTCGATATGTATTATTTTAATATGTGCCTCGTCTGAATATTTTTTTTTCTCTTCTGTTTTCAGATCACCATCAAGGTAGCTATATATTTCATGAGTATTTTCTTTTAGCTTAAGGGCTAATTTCATAATGAAAATGCAGGGGGAAGGATCAAATGGAACAGTATATTGGTAAAACCTTGCAGTATATAAACTAAAAGGTGGATTCCCATCTCTCAACTCCTCCGATAAAAGCTGTAACCTAAATCTACTATTCTCGAACAAGCGTCCTCTGCCTTGGAGGTATTTGAATACAAATGTGTCTTTCATGTTAGTGATTGAGGGTCTAAAACCCTGCAATAAATGAAACATATAATCTCCTTGATTCCCAGTCACATTGCCCTTTGATTTTTTTTTCTCCCCGGTCACTTTATCTCTTTGTCCAAATGCTAGAATCAGATTTCCTTTGGAGAATCTAAGAATGTTTGGAGGGAATTTATTTTCCATTCTTTAGACAATCTCTAGACAATGTTCAACGTGCGTTGATTGCAGCTTCGGAAATTTCAGAGAGAGCAAATCATGATGTATTTTCTGATTTAAAGCTCATATATTTTATTGTTCCCGATGCACGGAGAACATTAAAAAAAAAATTAAAATTCTATATTTTTTTATTTTTTGCATTGACCCAATTAATAAAAAGCACCCTCTTACTCTTCTACTTGGGCCAATCAGCAAACCCTTCAGCCCAATGGGAATTTCGAGAAACTGTCTTCTTAGATTGTCAAGCATGAAAATAGGATCACTCCTTGCAAATAGAAAGCCTTGACTTAAAGCTTTTTAACTCAAAGTGTGTCCGTCTCATATTAAACATTAGCATGCAGGGTTTGATTTTACTTTCAAAATTAGTTGATGCATATTTGTACTTAAGTATACAATTTATATGCCTCTGCCTTCTGGACTCTATCTTTTAATACTGCCCAAATTCTGAGGCGTATAAATGCAGCTTACGGCAATCGTCCATGCTCAACCAAGCAGCTTTGAGCTGTTGTATTGCAAGGAATAACTTCCAGAATTCTTTATTGATCTCTTATAATCGGGAGTTGCAACAAACTTGACTTTATTTGATTGTGTTTCTGCTCTTTTTTTGCCCTGAAATACGCGATGTCCTTCATTTCAACCAACTGGAGAGCAGCCCTGAGCTTCTACCTACCTCACTGAAGACTCTCGGACTATCTTCAATCGGACTTTAAAGGACTTTTTTTTTGGTTTAGAGATGCAGCGCGGAAACAGGCTGTTCGGCCCACCGAGTCCGCACCGACAAGCAATCACAGCACATTATCGCTAACCTACACGAGGAACAAATTTTACATTTATTTACACCAAGCCAATTAACCTACAAACCTGTACGTCTTTGGAGTGTGGAAGGAAACTGAAGTTCTCGGAGAAAACTCACGCAGGTCACGGGGACAACGTACAAACTCCGTACAGACAAGCACCCGTAGCCAGGATTGAACCCGGGTCTCTGGTGTTGTAAGAGCTGAGAGGCAGCAACTCTACCGCTGCACCACAGTGCCGCCATCTTGCACTAAATGTTATTCCCTTTAGCATGTATCCGTCCATACACTGTAAATGGCTCGATGGTAAGCATGTATTGTCTTTCCGCTGACTGGATAGCATGTTACCAAATGTTTTCCACTGTACCTCGGTACACATGACGATAAACTAAACTAAACTAAACTAATAGTATTGAAATATTACTAACAGAGAGCATCCTAAAACAAGTGAAGTAGCAATAACAGTGTTCGAAATTCAGTGCTATTTCTGTAGTAATGAAAAGCATAAAATTCCACTTTTAAATTAGGTTGATGTTTGGCATTTGAGTAAATAACCAAGTTTCATCACAAATTAAATAAAAATCAAAGTTTAAGCAGATAAGATTCTACAGTTCTAAAGTGCACATTATAAAATCCGGCTTTTACATTTAAAAACCCGATTTGAAAACAAGTTGTGACAAAATTCCTATTACTTTTGCCTGTTTTCCTGTTGCTGCTGTAAAACTGTTACTTCTATGTGTGGGATTCAGTTATTTCTTTCAATGATCACTGTACAATCTGTTTTACCAATATTGATTAGAGATTGATTGGTACAGTGCGGAAACAGGCCCTTCGGCCCACCGAGTCCGCACCGTCCAGCAATCCCCACTCATTAACACTACCCTACACACACTATGGATAATTTTACATTTTATACCAATCGTGTATTGTGTTCTTTTTATTCGTATGGTCATTCAAATCTCACTGTACCAATTGGTGCACGTGATAATAAATGCAACTTGAACGTGATTGCGTTCACGTGTCTAATGTGTAGCAAATGAGAAAGACAAATATGATTTATTTTATGTGGAAACAAGGAACTGCAGATGCTGATTTACCAGGGAAAGACACTAAACGCTGGAGTAACTCATTGGGTTTAGATTAGTTTAGTTTTAGTTTAGAGATACAGCGCAGAAGCAGGCCCTTTGGCCCACCAAGTCTGTGCCGACCAGCGATCCCCATACACTAACACTACCCTACACACGAGGGACAATTTACAATTGATACCGCAGCCAATTAAGTGACAAAACCTGTACGTCTTTGTAGTGTGGGAGGAAACCCCAAGCGGCCACAGAGAAAATGTGCTAACTCCACCCAAGGTCAAGATCGAACTCAGGGTCCATGGTGCTGTGAGGTAACAGCTCTACCAGCTGCGCCACTGTGCCGCCCATCTGTGTCCCATATCTGTGTGCCCTGTTTAACACAATTTCAGTAGCGTGCGGTCACACACACCAGAGGAAAGTGAATCGGAACTCAAGTTTCAGGCCCTTGGATATTGGGAAATGCCTCATTCTGTTGGTCTGGTGGTGCAGCGGTAGAGTTGCTGCCTTACAATGCCAGAGACTAATCCTGACCATGGGCATTTGTCTATTTGGAGTTTGTACGTTCTCCCTGTGACATCGTGGGTTTTCTCCGGGTGCTCCTGTTTCCAAAGACATACAGTTTTGCAGGATAATTGGCTTTGATTAAGATTGTAAATTCTCCCCAGCGTGTAGGGTAGTGTTAGTGTGCGGGGATCGCTGTTTCCGTGCTGTATCTCTGAACTAAAACTAAACTGAATTGCAATCTTTGGTACGTACTGTAAGTTTATGTTTAACTATTTCTAAAATATATTACTGCCTCTTCCTCTGGTGTGAAACAAGACAGGGGAGAGGGAGATACAAAGATTAAGAAGTGACCTCGATTACATTTTATCTCTGTTTGTTCTGTTGTTACCTTCTCCTAGCCAACAATGATCAATTCTACAATTTCCTTGATTTCTTTGTTCCTTTGTAACATTTTCACACCTTACGCTTCCTTATCTCTGTATTTCCCATCCCCTGACTCAGTCTGAAGCAGGCTCTCGACCTGAAACATCACCCATTCCTTCTCTCCTGAGATGCTGCCTGTCCCGCTGAGTTACTCCAGCATTTTCAGGTTTATAGGTTAATTGGCTTGGTATAAAATGTAAAATTATCTCTAGTTTGTGTAGGGTACTGTTAATGAGTGGGGATCGCTGGACAGTGTGGACTCGGTGGGCCGAATGGGCCTGTTTCTGCACTGTATCTCTAAACTAAACTAAACTAAACAAAACTGTTTTAAACAAGTATTTTAAGAGCTATACTGTACTTTCCATCACACTTCTCTCAGTCAAGCTGGACACGGTTCTTACTTTCACAACTGAGGAGATGTTTTTTGCCATCAATTCCAGTTGTAATGAGCTGGGGTTGAATGACTAGCGATACTAATGAACTTTAAAGTATTTTCTCTTACATGAATTGTAGCCGTGTGTGATCTGGTCACATTGAACAATTTGCAACACGAATATGATGCTGAAATATCTCCCTCTGTCTTTAAGCGTTTTTAAATCAACAAAATAAATAACTTTTAAAATTGCCAAGACGAAATTGTTCCAATTGGTCTTGGATTATTTTCAATAGAATGTAATAAATTACGTATTTCCTGCTCTGATAACCTAAGTACTTTAACTTCGTTGGCTGGTGAGTTTGAGTGTGAGACTGGCGTGATAATGATCTAAAAAATGAGATATACATCAAGGATGCTAAAGTTTCTTTGATATAGTTAATGGAATTTCCTTAAATTGCGGAATGTCTAACGCGTGCCAGAAGTCTCTGAAATAATTTATTCATGGCTTAATAAATTTGTAAAGCTGTGTTTCTTGTGAACACCTTTCATTTAGAAATCCTGCTTAACTTACGTGAAAAATTATTTGATTCTTGGTATATGTTGCATTTTAACAATTTAATACACTCCGTTTCATCACACTCTTGATGTTAGCCCCTTCCTGATAGACAACTGGTTTCATTTCAACATATCACTCTTTGGTTATTTTGCATGGGTAAAGTATTTCTTAACAACACATGAACAATTTGAACTGCTCTTATCTTGAAAGGACACTTAACTCATACAGTAAAAATGTTTGTAATTATCTGAGCTAACAATTGCACTGCAATCACAGATAATATCAACTGAACATGAGCAGACGATGCTTATTATACATTTCGCTTAGCGTATTAACAAAAAAATGCAGCCCTTCACATTGAAGAACATATGCGCGTGTTCAGGGTGGATCTTTGCTTCAGTAGAATCTATAAATGGTTAGAATTAAAATTCTGGGTATCTTAATAATCTTTGGGAGTTGAAATTTACTATTGCACTTTGTACATAATCGGTTATTGCAAACCTGTGATATTTGAGCTCATAAGAGAACTACACTTTAGCACAAATTTTACATGCCTTCTTTTCCCTTTTTTCTGCAGCACCCATGCCTCACATGATGTTAACAGACCTTTGCGTGTAATCACTAGATGTTCATCTTGGAGTAATAAGCCTGTGGAGGCAGCCACTTGCTTGCAACAAAGCAGAAAATGACAGTGTGGGCTATTCACCTGCCTGTGGTCACGGGCAGCTGTCTTACCCACTTGTCATCCTTCACTGACCCCCTCCCCTCCACAGAATGTCTTTGATCTCCTCGTTGACACTTGCAGGCATGGCTGTCAATGCTCCCGCAGTTACCCATCCCCAGTGGAGCTGCCTGCTCTCTCTCTCTCTCTCTCTCTCTCTCTCTCTCTCTCTCTCTCTCTCCTGCACCTGTCTGCGTACAGGTGTCACTTGCTGCCTGTATCCTCATTCAATAAACGGGCAAAGCAGCTATCAGCTCAAAACGTTCTGTTGAACAGGTGCAAATTCTTAAAGAACAGCTTCCTATACGGCTCCAAGTTACGTCCACTTCCTTTCTTTATTTTTACTTGCTTTGAATAAAAAAACTTTAAGAAATGAGTGAAATAATCTTTTTGAATGTGTAATTTGTTCAATCGCCTATTTTACCTGGCAAGGACATTATCTGCACTTTATGCTTGAGTGATTTTAATTCACTGTGAACTGCCGAGGTTGACATATAATCACATTAAAAGCCTGGGATTTAATTAGCCTGGCTTCTTATGCTCAAATGGTAAACTGCACATCAAGTCTGAAAGATTCCAACTTATATCACAATTGTCTTTTATACTTACAGTTTTATAGTTACAGATTGTGTAATGGCAAATTTCCGACTTTTCCAGAGTCCTCTTTTCCTGTTGCCATTACTACACAGGTAAGTAGGAGTGATCTAATGGGCCTGTCCCACTTACGCAACTTTTTCGGTGACTTGCCGGCACCCGCCATAGGTCGTTGCAGGTCTCCGAAAATTTTCAACATGTTGAAAATCCACCGGAGACCAGAACAAGGTACGACTCTTTGGGCGACTACTCACGACCATACAGGCTTCACCCCGCGACATGTCACCGGGGTACCAGCCTATCCGAGTCACCTTGCAGTCTCCTAGCATCCTCCTCACAGCTAACACTGCCCCCCAGCTTAGTGTCATCCGCAAACTTGGAGATGTTGCTTTCAATTCCCTCATCCAGTTCATTAATATAAATTGTAAATAGCTGGGGTCCCAGCACTGAGCCTTGCGGTACCCCACTAGTCACTGCCTGCCATTGTGAAAAGGACCCGTTTACTCCTACTCTTTGCTTCCTGTTTGCCAGCCAGTTCTCTATCCACATCAATACTGAACCCCCAATACCGTGTGATTTAAGTGTGTATCCTAATCTCTTATGTGGTACCTTGTCGAAAGCCTTCTGAAAGTCCAGATACAACACATCCACTGGTTCTCCCCTATCCACCCTTTAAGACCGAGATGAGGAAAACCTTTTTCACTCAGAGAGTGGTGAATCTCTGGAACTCTCTGCCACAGAGGGTAGTTGAGGCCAGTTCATTGGCTATATTTAAGAGGGAGTTAGATGTGGCCCTTGTGGCTAAAGGGATCAGGGAGTATGGAGAGAAGGCAGGTACGGGATACTGAGTTGGATGATCAGCCATGATCATATTGAATGGCGGTGCAGGCTCGAAGGGCCGAATGGCCTACTCCTGCACCTATTTTCTATGTATCTATGTATCTATGAGTCGCCTCCTCAGTCGCCCAAAGAGTCGTGGCGGCTTTCTGGATGCCGCTGGATTTTCAACATGTTAAAAATTTTCAGCGACCTGCAACGAACTACGACGCGTGCCGGCAGTCACCGAAAAAGCTGAGTAAGTGGGACAGGCCCATTACGCAGACCTAATAGAACGGATCTTCCAATCGTTATTTCCAGTTTAATTGGTTGTCTATTGAAGTAGTTGTACAAACAAAGAGATGAACGAACCAGGTTTTCCTTATTCTGCATGCAAGTTGCAGCTGGCTGCTCTGTCCCTGGTCTGGTGAGAATTGTATGCTCTCTCTCACTGTGCCTGCCACTGGCTGTCCCCTACGCCCAAATATACACCACCCTATGTATCTAATGACCGTACCCAAGTGTCCAAAATAATACTGCAAAATATATCTAGACAAAATAATATAATATGTCAACAGTAGCTAGCCTAAACATAAATGGCTCCCACAGATTGATTTAAGGAGCAATCATTATTAAGAAAAGAATGTTACAAATTATGAAAGACTTTCTGTAAAAAATAATGTAAATGTGAACAAAACATCTGTTTGCATCTATCAGGGGTTATGGGGAGAAGGCAGGAGAATGGGATTAGGAGGAAGAGATAGATCAGGCATGACTAAATGGCGGAGTAGACTTGATGGGCCAAATGGCCTAATTCTGCTCCTATCACATGAAGTTTTGAACATCTCAATAGTGATATATTTCATTTAAAATCATATGTGGTGTTTTAGTTTAGTTTAAAGATACAGCGGAGAAACAGCCCCTTCCAATCACCGAGTCCACGCTGACCAACGATCACCCATATGCTAAGTTCTACATTATCCCACTTTCCCATCCTACACACTCGGGGCACTTTACAGAAGACAATTGACCTACAAACCTGCACATCTTTAATAATAATAATAATAATACATTTTATTTATATAGCGCTTTTCAGGACTCAAAGTCGCTTAATGTGTGGGAGGAAACCGGAGCACCTGGAGAAAACCCATGCGGTCACAGGGAGAACGTACAAACTCCATAGGGGCAGCACCCGTAGTCAGGATGGGACCTGGGTCTCTGTCTCTGTAAGGCAGGAACTCTAGCGCTGTGCCACCATGCCATGCCAAAGTTGTCCAAACGTGAGCCTGATCCAGCCCAATGAAACTGAGAGAACTGTCGTATTTAGATGCATTATATCGTAGGTAACTGGACAGATTCACATTGTCATCATCTGCTGTTCAAACTGAAGACGACAATTAAACAATTCATCCTAGTGGACACATAGTGAGCTGATTTATGTTGTATGAGGGCCAACGCATGCCCTGCCTATCGTTAAATTTTACAACCATTACAGTTACTAAGGCATAGCATTCTCATTGATTTATGATGTACTGTACATCCATGTGGATGTCTGTGTCAGAGTTGTCTTAGTCTGTCAGTGTATATCAGTAGAGCAGAGCTGCTGCCATGATCTGCAATTAGTCTGTTGAACTATGAAGGAAACGACAAAGGAAATATAAACAAGAAACTGGAAGGTAGATGCAAAGTGCTGGAGTAACTCTGCGGGTCTGGCAGCATCCCTGGGGAATATGGATAGGTGACGTTTCGGGTCGGGACACTTCTTTTGAATTCTGACAACTTCTCTGGTGGACTTTAATAAATATGTGTTGTATCTTGACGTGTGTACGACTCGACTCATTACATGGTGTCAAGAAGTGAGTCTTACCTACTCCGTTCACGTTTATCGGGTTTTGTTTTTTATATTTGTTTTATGTGCCTGTTATCTCTATCATGACAAACTCGTCTTGCCATCTAGTCCCCTGATCATTGAATCTGACATTGCTGAATGCTGGCGACTTTTCGAGCGCGATTACATTCACTACATTCGCATCGTTCATCGCAACGATCCTCCAGATGTACACGCTTCTGTGTTACTAAACCTGGCTGGTCCTGAGGCAATGAAACGTGCGGACCGTTTTACTTTTGCGCCTGCTGTTTTAGACGCAAACGGTCAGATCCAAGTGCCTGCAGAAACGATTGATGACCCTGCTGTCCTACTTGCAAAGTATAGACAGTTGTGTGACCTCCCCTCGAACTCTATTATCAAACGTAACAAGTTTTTTGCTCGTAAGCAACAAGTCGGCGAGCCAGTAGAGTGCTTTATCAGCGACTTGAAACACATGGCTGTGCGCTGTCATTTTCGAGATTTATGCGATGAATTGATCCGCGACAAACTCATTGGAGGTATGCTCAGTGACAAGGTGAGAGACGAATTACTTCGTAACACTGAACTGACTTTAAATCAAGCCAAACACGCCTATCGGATTGCTGAGATAACGGCTTCTCACACTAAGTCTGTGATCTCTGGCCAGCGCTCCCAGTATAGTGTTAACCTTACAGACACCTCCAGTCGTAACAAGTGCCTGCAGCCTTCACCTGCCTGGCAGCAGAGAAGGTCTGCTGCTCGATGTCCTAATTGTAACTTTTCTCAGGAGTTCTGTATTGCTTATGGTAACATTTGCAATTTCTGCAAGAAACTCAACCACTTTGCAAAATGTTGCCGTTCCCGTGCAACTCAATCCGTCCCAAAGGATGAGTTTGCACCTGTTACAACATGAGCTTGCTGATAACGAAAGTCAGGAGTTTGGGGAGCTATCCCCTGCTCAACTCTCTGCAAGTGAAGATAACAGTTCAGCCATCCCTCCTCCCTTCCTCTAACGAGCAGCTTGACCCTGAGGTAACCAAGTTTGTGAATAACAAGCCTGTGATGGCCAAAATTGATACCGGAGCGAAATATAATGTCATCTCGTTATCTGAGTTAAAAAATATATGTAATGCTGAACATGTTGAAAAGGCCTCGGCCATGCTACGGGCCTATGGGGTGATGTTCTACACCCGCTTGGTGAATGATTTAAACTGCATCATAGACTCACAATCTCACACCCTGAAGTTTTATATCATCAAGTGGAATTCTGAAATTCTGCTTGGTATCAATGCGTGCCACGATCTAGGCCTAGTCTACTTTGGCCGCGCTGTCCATCAACTCTTTCTCGCTGGGGGCTCCACTCAGCAAATACTCTCTCAATATAGAGAATGGTTTAACGATGAACTTGGCAAGTTGCCCCTTAAGCACAACATCGCTGTTGATCCCAAAGTCACTCTTGTAGTTCGAGCACCACATCGTGTTCTGCATGCCATGTGTGACAGGGTACACAATGAGCTCAAGCGGATGGTCTCCCTGGGTGTCATTGCTGAAGTTACCGACCCATCTGACTGGGTTTCCACCCTGGTGGTTGCAACGAAGAAAAATAAGGAAGAAATCCATATCTGCATCAACCCCAGGGACCTCAACACAGCTATCAAACGCCCGCACTATCCTGTGTGAACGGTAGAGGAAGTTGCTGCTCAAATAGGCAACGCAGCAGTGTTCTCTGTTCTGGATGCAAAAAGCTAGTTTCTGCAGATTCCGCTGGACCCAGACTCGTCCAACCTTACTAGGTTCGGTACCCCCTTCGGCCGTTACAAATTCCTGAGAATGCCCTTTGGCATCAACTCTGCCAGTGAGGTTTTTCAGCGCACGATGGAACAACTGTTTGCAGGGTATCCATGCGCCATCATTGTTGATGACATTCTGGTCTACGGGTGCAACTTGGCTGAGCATGACGCCAATCTGAAGAGAGTGTTGGACCATGCCAAAGACATTCAGCTCAAACTCAATCTCCTGAAGTCCAAGTTTCGAGTCCCGGAAGTTACCTATGTCAGACATGGTTTCACAAGTGATGGTCTCAGACCAGACCTATCAAAAACTGCTGCTATTAATGAGATGCCAGTTCCTACTGATGTTACAAGTCTACAAAGGTTCCTTGGACTGGTCAACTACCTGAGGAAATTTATTCCCAACCTTGATAATTGCTCGTTTCTAAGCTTCCCCCATAGTTTCAGTAAAAACACTGAATCAAGCACTTGAAACAACTAAATTTAATTTTAACAAAAGCGCATCACAGTTCAACTACTGTACTTATCCCACCGCGGGTTCGATCCTTGTATCTGCCTGTTCAAGCCCTCGAGGCCTCGCTCAGACAGAGACACTCTAGAAGTTCACGCAGTCCCAAGCGCTCTCCCAGAAGATCGACGCTGAACCTCGTGGCAGCGGACTTTTATGTCCCGGGACCTCGAGGGGCCGAAAAAAACATGGGGGTGGTCTCTTAATAACACAATTACAGATATCGATTAACCCCATACATAACAGACATTCCCCTAACCCAATACTACATCAGCTCAATACATTGTATTCAAACCGGACTTTGTAAGGAAGCCAACTTAGAAACAGTTACCCCGATCTGCAGGAAACCTAGACAAGGCTCAATACCTCATCCAATCAACGCTCGGCAAAGTCAAACTCTGCAATATTATTTACAATTATTTACAAGGTGTATGTCTGGTTTGCAGCCATCCAATCCATTCTATGCATTTTGCACCTAATTGACAGGGTTTGCAGATGTTCTCATTCTTTGCTTGCAAATTGTATCTAAACTCTAGACACACTGGCACCTCTTCGCAGCTTGTCCCAGCTCTGCAGAGAGCAATTCCAAATGGACCAAATCTCCCAGCAACCCTGAAACTTTTACCCCATTTTGAAGTCCTAGCCCCTCCAATTTAGCCAGGATTAACAACCTCAGTGACATATCTGCCCACCTGCGGGAACTGACACACAAAGACACTGCATGGTCCTGGTATCCGCAGCACCAAAGAGCTTTTGATATCCTCTAGTTGCAGCTGGCCAGCGCACCTACCCTCGCCTATTTCGCTTTGGAGTTATGCGTAACGCTCACATATGATGCATCCCAGTACGGACTTGGCGCTGCTTGCCTACAGACCACCACTGCTGGCGATTGCAAGCCTGTTTCATAGGCCTCTCGCACACCAACCGATACTGAGCAATGTTATGCCCAGATTGAAAAAGAATTGCTCGCAGTTGTTTTCGCCTGCACGAAATTCAAAGACTTTATTTTTGGGAAGTCTGTGACTATAGAAACAGACCACCATCCGCTGGTCACCATCTTGAATAAACCCATTCACGCTGCTCCGGCTCGCCAGCAACGGATGATGATGCAGCTGCAGCGTTTTGATTTCAACATTGTCTACAAAAAAGGCAAGGACATGCACATAGCTGACACGCTATCAAGGGCCCCACGCAAAACCAGCGAACAACAGCCCTCTGAACAGGACCAGTTCTCCGTAATGAAGGTATCGTATGTTCCCACTGATTGCCTATGCAGCCTGGCAGAGCACACGGCTACTGACGAGACTTTACAATTGCTGTCGGCAATCATTCGGCGTGGCTGGCCGGATAAACAACTGGTTTGACATTGATCCACTCCAAACCATCACAGCTGAAGCACTTATCCAGAAGTTGTAACGCCATTTCTCCGTGCACGGTTCCCCTGCACGCCTTCTATCCGACAACGGCAGTCAGTTCACCAGCCAACTTTTCAAAAACTTTGCAGAACGATGGGACTGTCGACATATCACCAGCAGCCCTGAGTTTCCGCAGTCCAACGGACTCGCCGAACGAGCCGTCCGAAGCGCAAAACAACTACAATTCAAGCGCGATGCACAAAAACGTTTTTTTGGACAAGTCCAGTAAGCCACTTAAACCTCTCTCCAGTGGACAGGTTGTTTGCCTCCAGACCAAGAAGGGCTATGGCCGTCCTGGTCACATCCACAGCCCTGTCAAAGAATCGAGCTCCTACCTAGGGACGGGGAAATTTATAGAAGCAACCGTCATCGTCTCCTTCCCGTGAAGGAACCACTTCCTGCGACTCCGTAACCAGAGGTCTCGCGTTTTGTATACCCTCCCGCTACCGGGCCGGCTGCTCTACTACCAGAGACTGTGTCCCCCACGGCGTTCAGCGCCCAGCTCGCCTATTTCACCACCTCTACCCGGCGGCTCCCCAGTCACTTCACCGGTGAAAGGAGGAGATGCGGATTCGTACTGCACACATGCCGGACGGGTCAGCAGGCCGCCCATTAGATACGGCGATTTTGTGTAACCATTTATACTTCCCCATATGCGTTATTAACGTTTCGGCTGCTGTATTGTTTAGCCACCATGTTTCCACGTATCTATGCTTTATTTTGTTTCTACAAGGAAAGATTTATTTCCAACTAACCAATTGTAGTGCTTGCTAGTAGTTGCTCCGCCTAATATGCGATTCATATTACCAAGATCTTGCTTACGTAATTCCGTCTGAGTTGCGGCTAGTTACTGCAATGTCCTGCAGACCAATGCTGTAAGTGGACTTTAATAAATATGTGTTATATCTTGACGTGTGTACGACTCGACTCATTACATTTGGTAAACTAGCATCTGCAAGGGTCCCGACAGTCTTCTCAGGTGAGGCAGAGGTTCACTTGCACCTCTTCCAACCTCATCTACTGTATCCGCTGTTCCAGGTATGGACTCCTGTATATCGGCGAGACCAAGCGTAGGCTCGGCGATCGTTTCGCTGAACACCTCCGCTTAGTCCGCCTAAAGCTAGCTGATCTCTCGGTTGCTAAATACTTTAACTCCCCCTCCCATTCCCACACCGACCTTTCTGTCCTGGGCCTCCTCCATTGTCAGAGTGAGGCCCAGTGCAAATTGGAGGAACAGCACCTCATATTTCGCTTGGGCAGCTTACACCCCAGTGATATGAACATTGACTTTTCTAACTTCCAGTAACCCTTGCTTTCCCTCTCTCTCCACCCCTCCCCCTTCCCAGTTCCTTGACCAGACTGACTGCCCCCAATTGCATTTTATCTCCGTTTACTTTGTGGTCATCTTCTCCTAGCTAACAATGATCTATTCTACATTTTCCTTGAGCTTAGAAAATAGGTGCAGAAGTACGCCATTTGGCCCTTCAAGCCTGCACCGCCATTCAATATGATCATGGCTGATCATCCAACTCAGTTTCCTGTACCTGCCTTCTCTCCATACCCCCGATCCCTTTAGCCACAAGGGCCACATCTAACTCCCTCTTAAATATAGCCAATGAACTGGCCTCAACCACCCTCTGTGGCAGAGAATTCCACAGATTCACCACTCTCTGTGTGAATTTTCTTTTCTCATCTCGGTCCTAAAATACTTCCCCCTTATCCTCAAACTGTGACCCCTTGTTCTGGACTTCCCAAACATCGGGAACAATCTTCCTGCATCTAGCCTGTCCAACCCCTTAAGAATGTTGTAAGTTTCTATAAGATCCCCCCTCAATCTTCTAAATTCTAGCGAGTACAAGCCGAGTCTATCCAGTCTTTCTTCATAAGAAAGTCCTGCCATCCCAGGAATCAGTCTGGTGAACCTTCTCTGTACTCCCTCTATGGCAAGAATGTCTTTCCTCAGATTAGGAGACCAAAACTGTACGCAATACTCCAGGCGTGGTCTCACCAAGGCCCTGTACAACTGCAGTAGAACCTCCCTGCTCCTCAAATTGTGCTTCTGATTTTATTTTTTGTGTTTTTGGAAGGAATTCTGTCCCTGATTTGTGTATTGGTCTTTATAACTTATTTTTTTAAATTCTGATTATATGTTTCCTATAAATCTCTGTAAGGTGTCCTTGAGACCTCGGTATAAGGCGCCCGTAAATAAAATTCATTATTATTATTATTATATTCAAATCCTTTTGCTATGAATGCTAACATACCATTCGCTTTCTTCACTGCCTGCTGCACCTCTTCTCTTTAAGAGCTTAAGAGCTTTATCTCTTTAAATGTCTTGTTTTCACACACTTTATCCTTCCTCATCTCTGTGTCCCTCTCCCTTGACTTTCAGTCTGAAGAAGTGTCTCGACCTGAAGCATCACCCATTCCTTCCATTCAGAGATCTGGCCTGTCCTGCTGAGTTACTCCACCATTTTGCATCTATCTGCAGTTCCTTGCTTCTACAAACTAAATGGGAGTGCGTGCTTTAGTTTGTGTCCTCCAGGCTTCTTCATGGATTTTATTTATCTGGCATTTATAATTCAAAGACCTGTGTAATATTGCGGACAAACATATGGGCACACAAATTAGGAGCAGGAGTAGGCCACTCAGCCCCTCAAGCCTGTTCTGTCATTTATTAACATGACTGATTTGATAGTGACCTCCGTTCTACAACCCTGTCGACAGTGATTGTACTGTTTCATCTTACACAGTCCTCTGCTCTGTTGCGTGTTACAACTTGTGCCGATGGGTATATGGCCAGAACCTCAGTTATGGGGAATTTTCTTCTTATTTAGAGTAAAGCTGAGCTTCTGCATGTCGATGGCACGTGTTACAGTAAATAGCAGAACCCAATGCAGGATCTTTATAGGATTGAGCATAGCCATGATTAAATGGGCACACTGTAAGTTCATTTGTTCACCAATATTAACCTAATGCTGAAAAAAGACAATGCATTTGTTGTAGATTTAAAAGGTCATGCAAGAAATAAGCAGGTCTATATTTTATTATGAAAGGGGCAGACATAATTTTTCCAATTCTCAGACATTATTCATCTGACTGAGTGATGAATTTGTTCAGCTCTTCTCTGGTCCACAATGGACATTTTTTGTTAGAGATGAACAAATCTTGCTGTATTGGTAAATGTAGCATGATGACATTTATTTGAGTGGAAAAGCAAAATAAACTAGTAATGGCCCATAAGCATATCACGGAACAATGGAAAACATTTAAAAGGGGCTGATCTTTTAAATCATATTCAATGTAGATTTTCAACTTTAAATTTGCTGAAGTATGGTAATGCTCCACTTTCTAGGACAAATATTTATCACTATTAACCTACTGCAATTATGGTCATAGCACTTGGTTCTACATGTGTTTAGTTTAGAGATACAGCGCGGAAACAGGCCCTTCGGCCCATCGAGTCGGCGCTGACCTGCGATCCCCGCACACTAACACTACCCTACGCACACTAGGGACAATTTACAATTATACCAAGCCTGTTAACCTACAAACCTGAATGTCTTTGGAGTGTGGAGGAAACTGTAGCTCCTGAAGAAAACCCACGCAGGTCACGGGGAGAATGTACAAACTCCGTACAGAAGGCACCCGTAGTCAGGATCGAACCCGGGTCTCTGGCGCTGCAAGGCAGCAACTCTACTGTTGCACCATTGTGCCGCACATAACAATGCATTACCGTACATTGATTGAGGAATACTGTTCAGCTTTTATGATAGTTAAACATATAATTCCATACTGACCGTGTGTGACAACAGGTTAGAATGTTAGATTCCCAGTCGTAAGAAAACTGCAATGCAATAAATATTCTAGTATCATTATCATTTTATGAATTTGACAAAACACAATGATGTCTGAAGTATAACATGCTTTATGCAATGTTATGTCTAACTTACGTCTGTCCCAAGTTGTATCAGGATTTGATTAAGCCTGAAATTTGACCTTGAGAACTAAACAGGGCCTGTTATTGCCAAAGCCTGCTTGTGATTTGGAAGAAAGTAAGTTTGGACAGCAGGTGTTAAAACATCTTAAGAAATAAATGTTGCATGACTGGGCAAGAGGCAAGAACATCGCATTGCTGCAGAGAATTTCTTGATATGAACCTTATGTTTCATTTTGCATCTGCACAATAGAAAAATCACCAAGTGGAACAAACCAATCGGTTTTCTTGCATTACCTTTGCTTACCATCAATCTTATTTGAGTGTGATGAATATTTTAGCTGGCTTGATTAGTACAGGACAGGCCCGTGAATTAATTTGGATCAATTTGCGGGCAACGACTAGGACCAAGAGTATCTGTTACTAAAGTAAAGATCAAAGTAATGATGCAGCCAAACATGATGGAAACATTTGGCAGCCAAAATATGTTGAATTCAGGCTTGCAAATCTGGTTGTTGAACTAGAACTTGCATCAGTTCTTGTGACATTAAATTGACAAAGAATTCAGTACAAGGTATTCATTGTAAATAATCAGCATTTGTGTGATTTTTGGGGTAGGGGTGGGGAATTTAATTAGTTTAGTTTAGTGTAGAGATGCAGCGCGGAAACAGGCCCACCGATTCCGCACCGACCAGCGATCCCTGCACACTTACACCAACCTACACACACTCGGGACAATTTACATTTATACCAAGCCAATTAACCTACAAACCTGCACGTCTTTGGAGTGTGGGAGGAAACCGAAGATCTCGGAGAAAACCCACGCAGGTCACAGGGGAGAAGGTACAGATAAGCACCCGTGGTCAACAGTTGTCAAAGGTTTTGAAATTGTATCACAACACCTCAAGTTTATTAGTGATGGATCAGTTACATATATGGGTGGAGAAAAGACAGATGGGGTTTAATCTGAGCAAGTATGAGGTCCTGCACTTTGCGATGTCAAAAGTAAGGGGAAGGTGTATGGTTAGGGTCGCCAACTTCCTCACTCCCAAATAAGGGACAAAAGGTCAAAATACCGGACAAATTCCCGACGGCAATTCGTTGACCGACTCGGACGTGGCTGGGTGAATGATGAGTTGGCCCGGGTGCTGGACTGCACACAAAGCACAGCCGGCGGGCCAGCTGAGGAGTTTTGGCCCGGGCAGAGCGACGTCACGCGCGAAATCCAGCACCCATCCAACTCATGAACCGATGATCGGCCATGAGAAGGAGGGGTGGGTGGTGACGGCGGTAAGCGAAGGCACAAAGGCTGGACAGCTGGCTGGGCTGCCGACCGACGGGGCCACGGGCGAGGCGCTGCCACCGCTCTACGTCAGGACGGGTGAGGTAGGGCCAGACGTGGCGCTCCGACCTGTAAGACCCCTCGACTCGAGTAGTAGCAGTCAAATACGGGACAAGGGCGGTCCTGGAAGGGACAAACCAATTTAGCCCAAAGTACGAGGTGTCCCGGCTAATACGGGACAGTTGGTTGATGGCAAGACCCTTAAGAACATTGATGAGCAGAGGAAAGTTGAGGTCCAGATCTATAGTTCCCAGAAAGTGGCAACACAAGTATATACTGGTTGTAATTAAGTCATGTGCTTCATCAGTGGAGGCATCGAGTATGAGTCAGGAATTCATGTTGCAGCTTTATTAGGCCGCATTTGGAGTATTCACTGCAGTTTCGGTCGGCCGACACCAGGAAGGATGTGGACACGTTGTAGAGGGTACAGAACAGGCTTACCATAATGGTGTCTAGATTAGAGAGCATTAGCCATAAGGAGAGATTGGACAAAGTAGGATTGGTTTTTTCCCGGAGCGTCAGAGGTTGAGGCAGACCTGATGTAAATATATAGAATTATGAGAGGCTTAGATAGGGTAGACATTCAGAATCTTTTTCCAAGTGTGGAAATGTTAAAGACCAGAGGGCACAGCTTTAAGGTCAGAGACAGATGAAAGGAGATGTGTGGGGTAGATATTTTACGCAGAGTGTTGGATGTGCTAAAGAATCACCGGTTCGCACTAATTCGACGTTACGCCACTTTTGCATCCACTCCCTACACGCTAGGGGTTATTTGCAGAGGCCAATCAACCTGCAAACCCGCACGTCTTTAGGATGTGGGAGGAAACCCACGTGGTCACAGGGAGAATATGCAAACTCCACACGCAGACTGCACCCAAAGTCAGGATCAAAACCGGGTCTCTGGCACTGTGAGGCAGCAGCTCTACCCGCTGCGCCACTGTGCCGCCTTAATCTGTCAGATATCTCTCATCAGATGAATCTGGTCCCTCGTCTTTGCCTAATCTATCTTTATTTTCATCGACCTCTCCTCTACTTTACCTGCGGAAGCTGGGCCAAAAGTGTAAAGAAGTTGAGGTGGGTTGAGGTGAAGGGGAGAGGATGAGAGTGTAGGGATGAGGGGAGAGGACTGGTATCACTGGAAGATGTGGAAAATTGTATGAGTTGAGATCGGATCCAGACATCAGGGTCCAGAAATGAGCAACAAAATACTTTGCATTGGGAACACCTGTTGAGCCAAGAAGTGGGAATAATAAACACTAGGCAACAGCTGAGCAGAGTTAAGTGGTTCCAAGGTGAATAGCAAGCAAAGGACAAACCGGCTTTAAGCTGTGACTGAGGAGTTAGGGCTTTATAAATAAAACAAATTTAAAACAGAAGACCCAGAAAAAGGGATGGAAAGATTGTTGAGGGCAGAGCCAGGAAAAAGGTTGGGAAGGTTGTTGAGGTTAAGTAGTAATAGTTTAGTTTTACTTTAGAGATACAGCGTGGAAATGGTAGCTTCAACCCACCGAGTCCACGCTGACTAGTGATCCCAGTACATTAACACCATCCTAAAGGGCCTGTCCCACTTACGCGATTTTTTTTGGCGACTGCCGGTATCCGTCATTAGTCGCAGCAGGTCGCCGAAGTTTTTCAAAATGTTGAAAATCCAGCAGTGACCAGAAAAAGGTACGACTCTTTGGGCGACTACTCACGACCAAACAGGTGTCACATGTCAGTCCCAAACATTTTCGGCGACCTACTGCTACTATGACGGGTGCCGGCAAGTCGCTGAAAAAATCGCGTAAGTGGGACGGGTCCTTAACACCCCTACAGACGAGGGGCAAGTTACAGAAGCCAATTAACCAACAAACCTGCATGGGTTTTTTTGGTAGATAGACACAAGGTGCTGGAGTAACTCAATGGGGTCAGGCAGCACATCTCGAGAAAAAGGGAATAGATGACGTTTCAGGGTCAATAGGGTCAGAACCCTTCATCAGACTGAAAGTAGAGGGGCGGGAACTGGAGGTAGGAGGAAGTTTTTTATTTGGAATGTGGGAGGAAACTGGAACACCCGGAGAAAACCCATGTGGTCAGAGTGAGAACGTGGAAACTCCGCACAGGCAGAACCCCCTAGTCAGGATCGAACCCGGGACCCTGGTGCTGTGAGACAGCAACTCTACTGCTATGCCACTGCGCCACTGTGTCACCCATACAATAACATATTGTTGATTGGAGTAAACTTCAGTGCCATATCAGCTGGAAGGCAGAAAAAAAGTGAAACAATATTAGCAGCAGTAGGGAAGTGGATTGTCACCTTTTTGTGGTGGAGAAGCTTGTGTGGACCTGAGATCCTGAGAGCGATGCCGTCTGGAGCTACGCTCCTGGTAGGGCCACCCATGGCGGTAAGGTCGAGGGGGAGGTCCCTGACAAAGAGCGATCCAACCAAGACCTCAACGGTGGAACAGGCGGAGGACGATGGCTGACCTTAGTGGAGCGTCACAACGGCTGGGAAGGCGGATGAAGGCTGCAGCAGAAAAGGGTCTCCGGTCGTCTTGGACTCCATGCCACTGGATTTTGACCCAGACCTGTCAAGGACCGTGGGGTGGCTGTCTGTGCGCCAGTCTCCCCACGTCAAACAAAGTCACGCACAGGCGTCCTCCATATGGGGAATAGAGACACCAATGTTTACGAAGGAAATGCAGATGCTGGAAAATCGAAGGTTGACAAAAATGCTGGAGAAACTCAGCGGGTGAGGCAGCATCTAGACGGGTCAAGTCAAGTCAAGTCAAGTCAATTGAGTTTATTGTCATGTGTCCCTGATAGGACAATGACATTCTTGCTTTGCTTCAGCACAACAGAACATAGTAGGCATTGACTACAAGGCATTCTATAAATATATACACACATGAATCAATATACTGATAAAGTGCAAATAATAGTATTGGCTAATAAAGTTCAGTGTTATGTCCGAGCCAGGTTTAATAGCCTGATGGCTGTGGGGAAGTAGCTGTTCCTGAACCTGGTCGTTGCAGTCTTCAGGCTCCTGTACCTTCTACCTGAAGGTAGCGGGGAGATGAGTGTGTGGCCAGGATGGTGTGGGTCCTTGATGATACTGCCCGCCTTTTTGAGGCAGCGACTGTGATAGATCCCCTCGATGGAAGGGAGGTCAGAGCCGATGATGGACTGGGCAGTGTTTACTACTTTTTGTAGTCTTTTCCTCTCCGGGTCTCTGGAGACACCAATGGTCAGCCATGACCGAAGGCGGCCGAAGGGGGAGACCTGCATTTCTAACGCTATTCTACACACACTAGGGACCAGTTGCATTTATACCAAGCCAATTAACCTACAAAACTGTATTTCCTTGGAGTGTGAGAGGAAACCGAAGGACTCGGAGAAAGCTACGCGGTCACGGGGAAGAACCTACAAACTCCATATAGACAACACCTGTAGTCGGGATCAAACCTGGGTCTCCGGAGCTGTAAGCGCTGTTTGGCAGCAACTCTACCGCTGCACCACCATGCCGCATAAATTACATTGGAAGGAAATCCCATATTTTACACATTGTAGATTTTACACATTGTCTTGAGCTGTGTTTGTTTTCAAACAGAATTGTCTACGTAAATAATGCATCTTTATTTGAAAACACAAAATGGAATGATTAATTGACCATGAATTTGATCTGACCACAGGTGAATGGAACCATTTTCTGAATGATTATGGAAGCAAAGAAGACAGCTGTGAATTTGTAGCATCTTCACCGACGGCGATGTACTCCAGAACGGTTCATAAAAGGTGGATACATGGCTTTCCCAAGCAAAAACTTAAAATATTCAAGCCAGTGCATTGTAGACATTTAATTTAGTCAGTCAATCCAAACATATTAATATTTTAACATAATCCAACGAGAATAAATTTCTCTTTGATCGCATGAACATCATGGAAAGGGGGAATAATCTTGAAAACAAAATAGCCCAGCATACTGAATAAGGTTAGTATTAAGTGGCCTATTTAATGTTTCTGGCACTTTGTAGCCCCAGGGATTGTGTGGATGGATTTAACAATCAAACTTCATGCTCCGTTGGTTTCTAAAGTTCCAGAAACAAAAAAAAAAATCTATACTTCCAAGCTGACAAATCTTACTCGACACCGAGCTCTATTTCAATGGGACTTTCTATATCAGTATTAATCATGTGTTACATGAAACATTATGAAAGTAAATCTCTCACGCCCAAGACTGAGATGGAATGTATTTGGCCAAGGATTTTCATCTGTTATATGGAGTATAATGGCTGTTAGTCATAGCTTAGTTTAGTTTAGAGATACAGCGCGGAAACAGGCCCTTCGGCCCGCTGAGTCCGTGCCGACCGGCGATCTCCGCACACTAACACTGTCCTACACACGCTATGGACAATTTACATTAATACCAAGCCATTTAACCTACACACCTGTACGTCTTTGGAGTTTGGGAGGAAACCGAAGAATGCGGAGAAAACCCACGCGGTCACGGGGAGAACGTACAAACTCCATACAGACAGCACCCGATGTCGGGATTGAACCCAGATCTCTGGCACTGTAAGGCAGCAATTCTACCGCTGTGCTACCGTGCCGCCCCAAAGTCATTGTTTTTATTTCTATAACTGCAACACTGGAACTCGGAATATATTATCTAAACTATACCTGAAAAAGTGTTCAAACAATCTTACAACCCAGCGGTAAGAAGGTTGATTTCTCTAATTTCAAGTAATTCCTGCATTTCTCCCCCCCCCCACTCATCACTCCCCCCATCCCCCCCCCCGTCTCGCATCCTAGTCGTCCTACTAGTTTCACTGTTCGCATCCTTGATGCCTCTCATTAGCACATCTTCCCCAGCCAACAATGGACCATTGTGGGCTCCACCTTCTTGAGGTAATCTGTTGCCAACCCTTATTTGTTCTTGTGGTGGGATCCTGTGGGATCTGACGGAAATGCCTTCAGTTTTGTTTAGTTTAGTTTAGAGATACAGCATGAAAACAAGCCCTTTGACCCACCGAGTCCATGCCGACTAACAAGCACCCGTACACTAGTTCTGCCCGACACACTAGGGAGAATTTACAGATGCCAATTAACCCACAATGCTGCACACCTTTGGAATGTGGGTGGAAACCGGGGCAACCAGGAGAAACACACGCGGTCACAGGGAGAACATACAAACTCCGTACAGACAGCATCTGTAGTCAGGATCGAACCCGGGTCACTGGTGCTGTAAGACAGCAACTCTACCGTTGGACCACCATGCCACCCCAACCAAGAATGCTCCCCCACTCCCCCCCCCACCGAAGAAATGACCAGAACCAAAACGTCACCTATCCATGTTGTCCAGAGATGCTGCCTGACCCTCTGAGTTACTCCAGCATTTTGTGTCTATGATGCAAAATGTGAGGTGCTATCCTATCTGTGAGTTCTCTACTAAGAGCTTGCTTTCATTGAGTCAACATAGTGTTATATCTTCATGTTTGTTTGATGTCATCAAAGCTAGAGAAGCCCCACACTACATGATAGATGGATAAAGGATGTACCTTTAGAAAGGAGGAGAAAGAATTTATTTAGTCAGAGGGTGGTGAATCTGTGGACTTCATTACCACAGACGGCTGTGAAGACCAAGTCAATGGATATTTTTTAAGGAGGACAATGACAGATTCTTGATTAGTACGGGTGTTAGGGGTTATGGGCAGAAGGCAGGAGAATGGGGTTGAGAGGGAAAGATAGATCAGGCATGATTGAATGGCAGAGTAGACTTGATGGGCCAAATGGCCTAATTCTGCTCCTGGAACTGGTGAACTTCTGAACTTCATAATGATGATACAAGATAAGAACATCTGTAAAATTGACTCTTTCCCTTTCGTCCAAGTATCCTCCTTTAGTCCTGAGCCTGACTGCTGCACCATTTAATACATTTCATTGTAAGTGACTTAAATGTTGAGCCGTGTTGTATTCCTCTGCCTGTACATTCCAGCACCTTGGGCTCTGAGGAATTCCACATCACTTCACATTAATAAGATGTTTTAAAGTTAAATTCAATGCAGACTCTGTTAAATCCACAATACACAGCTTCCAGGAATGCAAATTAGACATCAAGGAAATATCTGTCTGGCTTTCTGCTCCCCTCCTGTTTCAATACAACATTCCTGTGAGAATAGCAGGGTTTAGTTGCCCGAAGATCAGACCTCGCCAGTGGTAGTATTGGTACTTAGAATGGACAGTCCTTGGACTCCAAGGGCAATGGGGTATTTGGAGGTCAAATGCATAACCTCCTGCCTAGCAACATATGAATACAGCCTGCTAAACTCTGGAAGCTCGAGTCAAATGGAGAGAGCTTATTAATTTTGGTGTTCATTATTGTTGAGATGCTTCTACACAGGGATGAGTGCTTAGTTACTGTACAGAATACTAGTTAGACTACACTTGAAGTCATAGAGTCATGCAGTGCAGAAACAGGCCTTCAGTCCAACTGGCCCACACCGACCAACATGTCCCATCTACACTAGTCCCAACTGTCTGCGTTTGGCCCATATCCATCCAAACCTGCCCTATACATGCACCTGTTTCTTAAACACTGCAATAGTCCCTGTCTCAACTACCTCCTCTGGAGCTCATTCCATACACCCACCGCCCTTTGTGTGGAAAAAGTTACCCCTCGTATTCCTATTAAGTCTTTCCCCCCTTCCGGAACGGGTGACAAAAACTTTGACAAAGACCTAGGTTTTAAGGAGCGCTGAAAGGAAGAAAGCGAGGTAGAAAGATTGAGAGAGAAATCTTTGGAGCTGAAGGATTGGTGAAGTAATAAAATACTCCACGCTGTTCTGGTTGCCAAACTGTAGGCAGGATGTGGCAACACAGGAGAGAGAGTATAGTAGAGATGCTAAGAGAATGGAGCGGCTGGGCTTGTACACTCTGGAATTTAGAAGGATGAGAGGATATCTTATTGAAACATATAAGATTATTAAGGGTTTGGACACGCTAGAGGCCGGAAACATGTTCCCGATGTTGTGTGAGTCCAGAACCAGGAGCCACAGATTAAGTATAAGGGGTAAGCCATTTGGAACGGAGATGAAGAAACACTTTTTCACACAGAGAGTGGTGAGTCTGTGGAATTCTCTGCCTCAGAGGGCGGTGGAGGCCGGTTCTCAGGAAACTTTCAAGAGAGAGATAATTAGGGCTCTTGAAGATAGTGGAGTCAGGGGATATGGGGAGAAGGCAGGAACGGAGTACTGATTGTGGATGATCAGCCATGATCACATTGAATGGCGGTGCTGGCTTGAAGGGCCGTATGGCCTACTCCTGCACCTATTGTCTATTGTCTACTGATTCACCAGGATGTTGTAGAAACAAGGAACTGTAGATGCTGGATGCAAGAGGACACAAAGTGCTGGAGTAACTCAGCGGGTCAAGCAGCATCTCTGGAGAACATGGATATGAGACGTTTCGGGTCAGTAACCCTCTTCTGAATATCTAGGCAACAGTGGAACTAGCAGGACAACTGGGGGAGGGAAGCAGAGAGAGAGAGAGAGATTTCAAGGGCTACTTGAAATGAGAGAAATCAATGTTCTTACCACTGGGGTGTAAGCTGCCCAAGCTAAATATGAGGTGCTGTTCCTCCAATTTGCGTGTGGCCTCTGACAATGGAGGAGGCCTAGGACAGAAAGGCTGGTATGGGAATGGGAAGGGGAGTCCACCATACCGGCCGATTTACAGCAAGATACTACAAATCACACGTTGTGAGTTGGCCAAGGCCAGCTTCTGTCTTGCACTGTGTTCCCGTGCTTTCTTTCAAACAGAATCACGGGGCCATTCACCTAGAGCACGGAGGGAGAGATGGGGCCCTGGCGTGACATTGTAATCTATGGGAAAAGTCATCCACGGATTGCTTCCTGACAGATGTTAAACCTTTGAGCGGCACGGTGGTGCAGTGGTAGAGTTGCTGCCTCAAAGCGCCAGCGAACCGGGTTCGATCCTGCCAATAGATGCTGTCAGTACGGAGTTTATACCTTCTCCCCGTGACCGTGTGTGGCGTTTCCCCGGGTGCTCCGTGTTCCTCCCACATTCCAAAAGACGTACAGGTTTGACTGGGTTTGGTTAAGATTGCAAATTGTCCCTAGTGTGTAGGATATTGCTAGAGCACAGCGATCGCTGGTTGTCGTGGGCTCGATGGGCCGAAGGGTCTGTTTCCCTTCTGTATCTCGAAACTAAACGAAACTGAGACAGTACCAACTTCAGAGCTAGAATTTTTTTAACCTATGCATAAAATAATTCCTGACTATTTATTAAACAATTGTTCCGAATATTGAAAACTGCAATGCCTGGTACTAATAAAGGCTTCAAACTCTATTACAATTTTCATTTACAAAATAATTTACAATACCAGATAAATGCGATGTTATATTCACAGTGGAATTGACGAATACATTCAATAGCTAGAGTGCCCCAGGCATAATTATTTATTCACCACTTGGGAGCCATTTATTGCTTTTTGTAAACTGTAACTCTGATTTTGTTTCAGTGATCCTATCCTAGATTGAAGTTCAGTAATATCAGAAGTCAAAACCACAAAGGAAATTGACCTTGAAAACAATAAAACTATTCGTAAAACATGTCTTCTTCCAAAGAGCGGTTCTCAGCTACAATCTACCTCATTGGAGACCTTCGGGCTATCTTTAATCAGACTTTACTGGACTTTTTCTTGCACTGCATGTTATTCCCTCTATCCTATACCTGCGTATTGTGGACACCTTGATTATAACCATGTATAGCCTTGCTGCAGCTGGATGGCACGCAACCACAATAGACAATAGACAATAGGTGGAGGATACATAGATACATAGATACATAGAAAATAGGTGCAGGAGTAGGCCATTCGGCCCTTCGAGCCTGCACCGCCATTCAATATGATCATGGCTGATCATCCAACTCAGTATCCCGTACCTGCCTTCTCTCCATACCCTCTGATCCCTTTAGCCACAAGGGCCACATCTAACTCCCTCTTAAATATAGCCAATGAACTGGCCTCAACTACCCTCTGTGGCAGAGAGTTCCAGTGATTCACCACTCTCTGTGTGAAAAAGTTTTTCCTCATCTCGGTCTTAAAGGATTTCCCCCTTATCCTTAAGCTGTGACCCCTTGTCCTGGACTTCCCCAACATCGGGAACAATCTTCCTGCATCAAGCCTGTCCAACCCCATAAGAATTTTGTACGTTTCTATAAGATCCCCTCTCAATCTCCTAAATTCTAGCGAGTATAAGCCAAGTCTATCCAGTCTTTCTTCATATGAAAGTCCTGACATCCCAGGAATCAGTCTGGTGAACCTTCTCTGCACTCCCTCTATGGCTATAATGTCCTTCCTCAGATTTGGAGACCAAAACTGTATGCAATACTCCAGGTGTGGTCTCACCAAGACCCTGTACAACTGCAGTAGAACCTCCCTGCTCCTATACTCAAATCCTTTTGCTATGAAAGCTAACATACCATTCGCTTTCTTCACTGCCTGCTGCACCTGCATGCCGACTTTCAATGACTGGTGTACCATGACACCCAGGTCTCGCTGCATCTCCCCATTTCCTAATCGGCCACCATTTAGATAATAGTCTGCTTTCCTGTTTTTGCCACCAAAGTGGATAACCTCACATTTATCCACATTATACTGCATCTGCCAAACATTTGCCCACTCACCCAGCCTATCCAAGTCACCTTGCAGTCTCCAAGCATCCTCCTCACAGCTAACACTGCCCCCCAGCTTAGTGTCATCCGCAAACTTGGAGATGTTGCCTTCAATTCCCTCATCCAGGTCATTAATATAAATTGGAAATAGCTGGGGTCCCAGCACTGAGCCTTGCGGTACCCCACTAGTCACTGCCTGCCATTGTGAAAAGGACCCGTTTACTCCTACTCTTTGCTTCCTGTTTGCCAGCCAGTTCTCTATCCACATCAATACTGAACCCCCAATACCGTGTGCTTTAAGTTTCTATACTAATCTCTTATGTGGTACCTTGTCGAAAGCCTTCTGAAAGTCCAGATACAACACATCCACTGGTTCTCCCCTATCCACTCTAGTAGTTACATCCTTGAAAAGTTCTATAAGATTCGTCAGACATGATTTACCTTTCGTAAATCCATGCTGACTTTGTCCAATGATTTCACCACTTTCCAAATGTGCTGCTATCCCATCTTTAATAAGTGACTCTAGCAGTTTCCCCACTACCGATGTTAGACTAACTGGTCTGTAATTCCCCGTTTTCTCTCTCCCTCCCTTCTTAAAAAGTGGGGTTACGTTTGCTACCCTCCAATCCTCAGGAACTACTCCAGAATCTAAAGAGTTTTGAAAAATTATCACTAATGCATCCACTATTTCTGGAGCTACTTCCTTAAGTACTCTGGGATGCAGCCTATCTGGCCCTGGTGATTTATCGGCCTTTAATCCATTCAATTTACCCAACACCACTTCCGACTAACCTGGATTTCACTCAGTTCCTCCATCTCCTTTGACCCGCGGCCCCCTGCTATTTCCAGCAGATTATTTATGTCTTCCTTAGTGAAGACGGAACCAAAGTAGTTATTCAATTGGTCCGCCATATCCTTGTTCCCCATGATCAATTCACCTGTTTCTGACTGCAAGGGACCTACATTTGTTTTAACTAATCTCTTTCTCTTCACATATCTATAAAAACTTTTGCAGTCAGTTTTTATGTTCCCTGCCAGTTTCCTTTCATAATCTATTTTCCCTTTCCTAATTAAGCCCTTTGTCCTCCTCTGCTGGTCTCTGAATTTCTCCCAGTCCTCTGGTATGCTGCTTTTTCTGGCTAATTTGTACGCATCATCTTTTGCTTTGATACTATCCCTGATTTCCCTTGTTATCCACGGATGCACTACCTGCCCTGATTTATTCTTTTGCCAAACTGGGATGAACAATCTTTGTAGTTCATCCATGCAGTCTTTAAATGCCTTCCATTGCATATCCACCGTCAACCCTTTTAGAACTAATTGCCAGTCAATCTTGGCCAATTCACGTCTCATATCCTCAAAGTTACCTTTCTTTAAGTTCAGAACCGTTGTTTCTGAATTAACAAT
>CM075978.1:189073064-189117450 GCA_038087875.1 Malacoraja senta
CGTCAACCCTTTTAGAACTAATTGCCAGTCAATCTTGGCCAATTCACGTCTCATATCCTCAAAGTTACCTTTCTTTAAGTTCAGAACCGTTGTTTCTGAATTAACAATGTCACTCTCCATCCTAATGAAGAACTCAACCATATTATGGTCACTCTTGCCCAAGGGGGCACGCACAACAAGACTGCTAACTAACCCTTCCTCATTACTCAATACCCAGTCTAGAATAGCCTGCTCCCTCGTTGGTTCCTCTACATGTTGGTTTAGATAACTATCCCGCATACATTCCAAGAAATCCTCTTCCTCAGCACCCCTGCCAATTTGATTCACCCAATCTATATGTAGATTGAAGTCACCCATTATAACTGTTTTGCCTTTGTTGCACGCATTTCTAATTTCCTGTTTGATACCATCCCCAACTTCACTACTACTGCTAGGTGGCCTGTACACTACACCCACCAGCGTTTTCTGCCCCTTAGTGTTTCGCAGCTCTACCCATACCGATTCCGCATCCTCCAAGCTAATGTCCTTCCTTTCCACTGTGTTAATCTCCTCTCTAACCAGCATCGCTACCCCACCTCCTTTTCCTTTCTCTCTATCCCTCCTGAATATTGAATATCCCTGGATGTTCAGCTCCCAGCCTTGGTCACCCTGGAGCCATGTCTCCGTGATCCCAACTATATCATAATCATGAATTGCTATCTGCACGTTCAACTCATCCACCTTATTACGAATGCTCCTTGCATTGAGACACAAAGCCTTCAGGCTTGTTTTTACAACGCCCTTACCCCTTATACAATTATGTATAATTGTATAAGGAGTAGGTCATTTGGCCCTTCGCGCCAGCACCGCCATTCAATGTGATCATGGCTGATCATCCCCAATCAGTACCCCGTTCCTGCCTTCTCCCCATATCACCTGACTCCGCTATCTTTAAGAGCCCTATCCAGCTCTCTCTTGAAAGCATCCAGAGAACCTGCCTCCACCTTCCTCTGAGGCAGAGAATTCCACAGACTCACAACTCTCTGTGAGAAAAAGTGTTTCCTCGTCTCCATTCTATATGGCTTACCCCTTATTCTTAAACTGTGGCCCCTGGTTCTGGACTCCCCCCAACATCGGGAACATGTGACCAGAGCACCTTCCTCCACATGTTTGCTGTGTCCCCCACATGGCTTGTGGCAAACTGCAAACGTTTGTGGTTGTAACGTGACAAAATGTGGAAAAGTTCAAGGGGTATGAATACTTTTGCAAGCCACTGTATATAGTCTGAAGAAGGGTCTTGACCCGAAACGTCACCCATTCCTTACACTCAGAGATGCTGCCTGTCCCACTGAGTTACTCCAGCATTTTGTATCTATCTAATATCTCCGTTTTCCGCTGACTGGTTAGCATGCAACAAAAGCTTTCCACTATACCTCGGTACACATGACAATAAACTAAACTTTAACTCATATATATACACTGAGCTGTTTATAGAGTACTATGTGTACATATCTGTTCTGCAGCTGCCAGTAAGAATTTTGTTGTTCCATTTTGGGACATATGACAATAAAACGTGCTTGACTCTCGACTTTAGACTCCAGAAATGTTGTTAATTGCAATAACTGCATGCACATGTTTTATGTTTGAGGATGTGCCACACCGCTAAGCAATATTCTGTTTTCTATTCTTCCAATCAAAATGAATAACCTCACATTTCCCCACATTGAACTCAATAACCCAGTAGATGTATTGGACGAGGCAATGCAGATAAAAGCTGAATCAGCAAACTTAATATCATATTTGTATAATATTATCTTAAATGTACAAATACCATCTACGGAGGGTATCGGAAGAGACTGGGAACAAGAGTTAGCTATTAAAATTTCAAAGGAAAGTTGGAATGAACACTTATTAAACGTGCATAAATGCTCGATTAATGTAAGACACACTTTAATACAATTAAAAATTTTACATAGATTATATTATTCGAAAACTAAAATTCATAAAATTTTCCCAAATGTGTCATCTACTTGTGATAAATGTCAATCCCAAGAAGCTACTATAGCGCACTCATTCGTTTTCTGTACAAAAATTCAAAAATTTTGGAATGACTGGTACACCAGTCATTGAAAGTAGGCATGCAGGTGCAGCAGGCAGTGAAGAAAGCGAATGGTATGTTGGCCTTCATAGCAAGAGGATTTGAGTATAGGAGCAGGGAGGTTCTACTGCAGTTGTACAGGGTCTTGGTGAGACCACACCTGGAGTATTGCGTACAGTTTTGGTCTCCAAATCTGAGGAAGGACATTATAGCCATAGAGGGAGTGCAGAGAAGGTTCACCAGACTGATTCCTGGGATGTCAGGACTTTCATATGAAGAAAGACTGGATAGACTTGGCTTATACTCGCTAGAATTTAGGAGATTGAGAGGGGATCTTATAGAAACGTACAAAATTCTTATGGGGTTGGACAGGCTAGATGCAGGAAGATTGTTCCTGATGTTGGGGAAGTCCAGGACAAGGGGTCACAGCTTAAGGAGAAGGGGGAAATCCTTTAAGACCGAGATGAGGAAAAACTTTTTCACACAGAGAGTGGTGAATCTCTGGAACTCTCTGCCACAGAGGGTAGTTGACGCCAGTTCATTGGCTATATTTAAGAGGGAGTTAGATGTGGCCCTTGTGGCTAAAGAGATCAGGGGGTATGGAGAGAAGGCAGGTACGGGATACTGAGTTGGATGATCAGCCATGATCATATTGAATGGCGGTGCAGGCTCGAAGGGCCGAATGGCCTACTCCTGCACCTATTTTCTATGTTTTCTATGTTTACAAAGTTATTTAAAACAAGACTGATACCCAAAGCAGAATGGATTATCTTCGGAATAACGGAAGATGGTCCAGAACTAAATGTGTTTCAAAAGAAACTAATGGACTATGGGTTAATAACTGGAAAAAAGCTAATTCTAAAATTTTGGAAGAAGGCTCCAATACCAACTATAAATATGTAGATTTCAAATATGTTTGAAACATTACACCTAGAAGAGATAAGACTCCTCCTAGCAGGTAAACCAGATCACTTCCACCTGAGGTCAGGTAAGGGGGGATGCTAGTTGAAGAGTTGGTATGTCCCATTTACGTAATGCTCATAAAAATATTTGTTTGTCTCTTTTTACTCTTTTTCTTTCTCATTCTTTTCTAGGGTCTATTTCTTAACTCTTTTTCTTTTGTTTTTAATTTTGCTCTTATAGGGTCTTCGTCCTTTTTTGTTGTCACATTTTCTACACTTTCACTTTCTCCTTCACTTTCTTCTTTCTTTCAATCTTTTCTTTTTCTAGTGTAAAAAATAAATGGAGTACATTAATTGTAAGAAGATATAAATGACGAGTACTAATGTATGTGGTTGTAATGTAATGTACTTCTAATAAATAAAAATTAAAAAAAATAAATACAAAAAAACTCAATCTGCCTTAGTTTTACTTATGGCCTTAATATGTCTCTATTCCTTTGGAAAACTTTCTATGTCCTCCTTCTAACTAACTTTCTTACCAATCTTTGTACTGCCAACAGATACCATGCATATGCTCCATACACGCGAGTCATTCATTTAAACAGCAGACGTCCCATTATCTGATAATCCACCACATGTTATGGTTCGATGGAATGATGGGGCAGCACGGTGGCACAGCGGTAGAGTTGCTGCCTGAAATTCCGACTACGAGTGCTGTCTGTACGGAGTTTTACGTTCTCCCCGTGACCCGAGTGGGTTTTCTCCAGCATCATCAGCATCATCATCATCGTTGATCAGCAGTTTTCTCCAGGATCTCCGGTTTCCTCCCACACTCCAAATACGTACTTTCGCTTGATAAAATTGTAAATTGTCCCTAGTATGGTAAAGTGTTAGTGTATGGGGATCGCTGGTCGGCGCGGACTCAGTGAGCCGAAGGGCCTGTTTCCGCTCTGTACTGTATCTCTAAACTAAACTAAACGAAACTAAATAATGAAAGTGACTAACTTATTTCCACTTTCTATTTATTGCCAGATAATTAATGTGCTCCAATTCTATGTCAATGCTGATATATTATCCTTATTTTCTGTAGTAACCTCTATGTGCCACCTTTTGGAAATGGAAATTCAGCACCTTCATTGCATTCTCCTCTATCCATCTGCTTGCTGTATCCTCAAAGACCTCTAATAAATTCATCAAATACCATTTACCTTTCATAGGATCATATTCACTCTGCTTAATCAAATGTTCTGTTGCTGCGTCTTTAATAAGGAGGTCCAGATTTTTTCTGAAGAAGAGTCTCGACCCGAAACATCACCCATTCCTTCTCTCCAGAGATGCTGCCTGTCCCGCTGAGCTACTCCAGCATTTTGTGGTTAACAGCATATTCTGTTCAGAGTAATTTTCTGTGTGAAACAAGAGATGATGGGGTATGCTCTAGTCGTTTGAGTTACTCTGGCATTTACTGTCTATTTTCCTGATTGATTAATTAATTAATTGGTTGATGGAAACCCGGCAGAAGTAACCCGGTAAGTCGCGTGGAACAGATACAGAGATTAGGAAGTATCCTCGATTAAGTTTTATCTGTTTGCTTTGTTGTTACCTTCTCCTAGCTAACAATGATTTATTCTACATTTTCCTTGATCTCCATCCCCTTTGTCTCGTTTTCACACCTTACGCTTCCTTATCTCTGTATCTCCCTCTCCCCTGACTCAGTCTGAAGAAGGGTCTCGACCCCAAACGTCACCCCCACCTTCTATCCAGAGATGCTGCCTGTCCCACTGAGCTACTCCAGCATTTTGTGGTTAGCGTATTCGGTACAGGGTAACGTTTGAAACAAAAGATGACGTGGTATGCTCCAGTCGTTTGAAATACACAAGAATTCTGCTCCGAGAGCCCTAATGTACGCCAACCTTTGATTGATCTCCTCACTATCAAAGTTAGAGTTTTACTCTTTAGCCTCAATACTAATCAACCTTTCAGTGAATAACCCTTAATTAGCATTAATTACGCTCTGTAAAAATGACACATTCCTCCACTTCAGCACGAGAATAATTGTGTTTTATATGGCACCATGTTTCTGCCCTTATAAAGCACGGTATTCTCTCAGTTATTCTGAGTAACGGCATCATAGTTTCTCTGATGATATATATAAAATTACACACTTTAAAAAAAATCATTCTTGGATTATGAGCATTGCCGGTAAGGCCGGCATTTAATGTTCATCGATCACCAACACTTCTACTTCCTTCGAAGGCTTAATAAGTTCGGCATGTCCCCAACAATCCTCACCGACTTCTACAGATGCGCCGTACAAAGCATTTTTTCGGGATGCATTACAGCATGGTTTGGGAACAGCTCCAGAGACGCTGCCAGACCTGTCGAGTTACTCCAGCACTTTATGTCTCTTCCTGTAAAATATTAGAGTCATAGTGTGATACAGCTTGCCAACAGGCCATTCGGCCCAACTTGCCCACACTGGCCAACATGTCCCAGCTACACTAGTCCCACCTGCCTGCGTTTGGTCCATATCCATCCAAAACCTGTCCTCTCCATGTACCTGGCTAACTATTAAATGTGAGGATAGTCCCTGCCTCAACTACCTCCTCTGGCAGCTTGTTCCATACACCCACCAGCCCTTGTGTGAAAAGGTTACCCCTCAGATTCCTATTCAATCTTTTCCCCTTCACCTTAAACCTATGTCCTCTGGTCCTCGATTCACTTACTCTGGGCATGAGACTCTTTGCATCTACTCCTCTCATGGTTTTATACACCTCAAAAAGATCACCCCCTCATCCTCCTGCACTCCAAGGAATAGAGTCCCAGCCTACTCAACCTCTCCCTATAGCTCAGACCCTCTAGTCCTGGCAACATCCTCGTAAATCTGCTCTGCACCCTTTCAAGCTTGACAACATCTTTCCTGTAACATGGTGCCCAGAACTGAACACAATACCCTAAATGCGGCCTAACCAATGTCTTATACAACTGCAACATGACCTGCCAACTTCTATACTCAATACTCCAACTGATGAAGGCCAATGTGCCAAAAGTCTTTTTGACCACCCGATCTACCCGCGACTCCACCTTCAAGGAACCATGCAGCTGCACTCCTAGATCCCTCTGCCCTACAACACTCCCCAGAGCCCTACCGTTCACTGTGTATTAATGATTTGGAAGAGGGAATTAGGAGCAACACTAGCAAGTTTGCGGATGACACAAAGCTGGGTGACACTGTGAACTGTGAAGAGGATGTTAGGAGGTTGCAGGGTGACCTGGACAAGTTGAGTGAGTGGGCAGATGCGTGGCAGATGCAGTATAATATAGATAACTGTGAGGTTTTCCACTTTGCCGGCAAAAACAAGGGGGCAGATTATTATCTCAATGGGGTTAGGTTAGGTAAGGAGGAGGTGCAGCGAGATCTGGGCGTCCTTGTACACCGGTCACTGAAAGTTGACTTATAGGTACAGCAGGCAGTGAAGAAAGCTAATGGAATGTTGGCCTTCATAACAAGAGAATTTCAGTATAGGAGTAAAGAGGTTCTTCTGCAGTTGTATGGGGCTCTGGTGAGACCACATCTGGAGTATTGTGTACAGTTTTGGTCTCCAAATTTGAGGAAGGACATCCTTGTGATTGAGGCAGTGCAGTGTAGGTTCACGAGATTGATCCCTGGGATGGCGGGACTGTCATATGAGGAAAGATTGAAAAGACTAGGCTTGTATTCACTGGAGTTTAGAAGGATGAGGGGGATCTTATAGAAACATATAAAATTATAAAAGGACTAGACAAGCTAGATGCAGGAAAAATTTTTCCAATGTTGGGCGAGTCCAGAACCAGAGGCCACAGTCTTAGAATAAAGGGGAGGTCATTTAAGACTGAGGTGAGAAAAAAACGTTTTCACCCAGAGAGTTGTGAATTTATGGAATTCCCTGCCACAGAGGACAGTGGAGGCCAAGTCACTGGGTGGATTTAAGAGAGAGTTAGTTAGGGCTCTAGGGGCTAGTGGAGTCAAGGGATATGAGGAGAAGGAAGGCACGGGTTATTGATAGGGGGCGATCAGCCATGATCAGAATGAATGGCGGTGCTGGCTCGAAGGGCCGAATGGCCTCCTCCTGCACCTATTTTCTATGTTTCTATGTTTCTATGTTTCTATGTTTCTATGTGTAGGCCCTGGCCATGTTAGACTTCTATTAAGTATTCCAGGACTGGTGCTGCTTCCTTACTTTCCTTTCTGTGGTCCATTCCCTGTCCTTGGTATTTATGCACCAAACATGCACTGGCGGCACTGGCGCCTGCCCAGCGGTCCTTGCATGTCACCAGCAAGGAACCATGCAGTCCAAGGTCACCGCATGTACAATGCAAGCTGCATGCTGATCACACCTTGCTTGGAGGTTTACATTACAATTCAATCCTGCGGTGTAAACATGAGTGAATTTCCATGCCACAAGTCCTGCCAAATACTAGCATTAACTGGTAAAACACAATGATTTCACTTGATTGTCTCGGAGTTTTGATTTACCAGTTGGACAAACTTTAAAGGAACTGAAGGTTCTGCATAACATGCAGTTTTTTAAACAGAAAGGTGAATACTTTAACAGCAGGGATCTCAAATTGGTCTAGCATCTGTTGATATAGTCCCAGTTAGTTTAATTTCCAGGATAGGCAACGGGTCCCAGTGGGAAAGTGCTTGGGTCATCGCCAATGAGTGATTTCTTTCTCGCTTCAAGCTTTTACCTTGAGGCTAATCTTCCCAGCGGGCATCGCTCCCATGGCAACTATGAAGGTCAATGCTCTGTCTCCCTCCGGTTACATTTAGTTTAGTTTAGTTTAGTTTAGTTTAGAGATACAGTGCGTAAACAGGCCCTTCGGCCCACCGAGTCCGCACTGATCAGTGATCCCCACAACCAGAGAGCAATGCTGAACTACCATCTACCTCCTTGGTGACCCTCGGACTATCCCTGATCAGACTTTTCTGGCTCCACCTTGCACTAAACGTTATTCCCTGATCATGTGTCTGTACACTGTAAATGGTTCTATTGTAATCATGTATTGCCTTTCTGCTGACTGGATAGCACGCAACAAAAGCTTTTCTCTGTACCTCGGTACACGTGACAGTAAAATAAACGGAACTAGGGACAATTTTACATTTTATACCAAAGCCAATTAGCCTACAAACCTGAACTCCTTCGGAGTGTGGGAGGAAACCGAAGATCTCGGAGAAAACCCACGCAGGTCCCACGGGGAGAACGTACAAACTCTGTATTATTATTATACCTTTAATAATCCTTTGCAGGAAATTACAATGCCACGACAGCTTCAAGACAGACATAACACCACAAATAGCTTCCATACTTAACAAGTTAAAATACAAGTTAAAATACAAGTTAAAATACAATTAATTTAAAAAAAAGTGGTTATTTATGCGCATTATATAACCTTATCGCAGCTGGTAAACAGGACTTCCTATGTCTCTCCGTTTTGCACATTTGTACGGACAAGCACCTGTGGTCGGGATCGATCCTGGTCTCTGGTCTCTGACGCGGTTCTCTACCGCAGCAACTACCTCAGCCCCACCGTGCTGCCCTTATGGTGGCATGTGTGGTTTCACTCTGCTCGTTGCCCTTCTGCTGCACGATCAGATGCAGAATCATTTTCTGCACTCCTTTCGTACACGTGCAGTCTTTACATTTCCTGAACTGGCTGCCTGCCCTCTTTGGCTCTGTGGTCCGTCCTCCCGTCGCCCTCTGCACCGAAACATGAGTCACAAAGAACGAGGGATCAGAACAGAAGTTGCCTTCGAATCAGGGCCAAGATATGTCAGCATAGTCGTTAAGAATATACTAAGCTACTTCAGGTCAGCCCTTCACCCTAGGAGGGCAATTAACAGTCCGAGGTAATGCAATAAAACCTTGTGTTCCCACAGGAAAGTCTTCGATGTTGAGTCTTGCCTAACTGGAAACTAATAAGGTGTAACTGTGCTAACAACCTTTACAGTAAAAAGCTGATAAGCCAAAAGCAATGACTAATAAGTTGCGCAAAACCCCTAATATACTGTACAACACTCCAGACGAATTGCTTAACACGTTGCATTTATCCAGGACAATTTAGATTAATAATCTGCAGGGGCCTTGTTGGTCTCTTCGGACAACGTGATTAGAACGGGTGTGGAATTGATGGCTCTTTTAAATTTGCGCCAATATATTTGGTATTTACTTCAATCCGTCAGTGTCAGTGGGCACTTGATTTATTTGTCAAGATTTAAACCGTGTGCCCTCAGAAATTCACGGGCCAGTGACTCCAGCAATTAGGATGGGATCATTCCTGCTGGGAACTCTGTTACTGGCCCTGGAAATATTTTTTGGAGACCGCGGGAGAATTTTCTAATTAGCCTTCCGACGACACGCAGCCTTTTGTGGTTACAGGGCTATTAGGCTGCTGTGACTGGGGAGAGATTTCAAAGTCTGGTGTAAATATCTGAGGGGAGCAGGGGGGGGTGGGGTGGGGGAGTTGTGGTGGGAGAGAGAGGGGGGAGTCCTCAAGAAATGACTCCTCCATTTTATGTAAATTTCACCTAAATCTCCACCCTACTATAGTGACCCAACCAGATGCAACTAAATTTAAGGTAGCTCTTTCTTCCCAAAAACCCTTCCTGGCTTAAGTCCTCCCTCCACCACCTCCAGTTTAAATTCCATTTGGAATATTTTGGAGGACCAAGAATCAAGAACCAAGAAAGGTGGCTAAAGCAATAACACCCGTATCCCTGGATTCAACGTGCTGGAGAAACTCAGCGGGCCAGGCAGCATCTCTGGAGAAGGTGGATAGGTGACGTTTCGGGTCACGACACTGTTTCAGACTGAAGTAACTCAGCATGTCAGGCAGCATCTCTGGAGAACATTCATAGGTGGCGTTTCGGGTCAATAGACAATAGGTACAGACTCAGGAGTAGGCCATTCGGCCCTTCGAGCCAGCACCGCCATTCAATGTGATCATGGCTGATCATCCCCAATCAGTACCCCGTTCCTGCCTTCTCCCCATATCCCCTGACCGCTATTTTTAAGAGCCCTATCTAGCTCTCTCTTCAAAGCATCCAGAGAACCTGCCTCCACCGCCCTCTGAGGCAGAGAATTCCACAGACTCACCACTCTCTGTGAGAAAAAGTGTTTCCTTGTCTTCGTTCTAATTGGATTACTCATTATTCTTAAACTGTGACCCCTGGTTCTGGACTCCCCCAACGTCGGGAACATGTTTCCTGCCTCTAGCGTGTCCAAACCCTTAACAATCTTATATTTTTCAATGAGATAGCCTCTCATCCTTCTAAACTCCAGAGTGTACAAGCCCAGCTGCTCCATTCTCTCAGCATATGACTGTCCCGCCATCCCGGGAATTAACCTTGTAAACCTAAGGTCGGGACACTTCTTCAGACGGAAGTAACTCAGCAGGTCAGGCAGCATCTCTGGAGAACATTCATAAGTGGAGTTTTGGGTTTAGGACTCTTCACCGAATCTGAAGACTCTTCAGAGGATTGTGACCAAAAAATGTCACCTATCCAAGTTCTCCAGAGACGCTACTTGACCCGCTGAGTTTCTTCAGTCTGAAGAAGGGTCCCGACCAGAAATGTCAGTTATCCACGTATTCCAGATGTTTACCGTGCCGCTGAGTTACTCCAACACTCTGTGTTTTTGTTTCTTGGTTTCTAATCCTTGCTTCTTGGTTCTGATCACAATCGACACTTATAGAGACACAAGCGACTGCAGATGTCGGTTTATTAAAAAAAGACACAAAGTGCTGGAGTAACTCAGCGGGTCAGGCAGCATCGCTGGATAGCATGGCTGGATTGCTGGTCTAAACACGTGTGTATGTTCTCCCCGTGACCATGTGGGTTTTCTCCAGGTGCTCCGGTTTCCTCCCACATTCCACGGACGTGCAGGTTTGTAGGTTAATTGGTTTCTGCAAATTGTCCCTGATGTGTGTCGGGTGGAGCTAGTGTACGTGTGATCGTTGGTTGGTGCGGACAGGGTGGGCTGAAGGGCCTGTTTCCACGCCCTATATCTAAAATAGTAAGATTAAACGAGAACTTACCAGTTTGAAGTTTGATCTGTATTTTATGTGGAGTTACGATGAGGGATTACGTGAAGAGCCCGTCCAGCACGCATGTGCGACATTCTTCAAAGCAGCGGTGTGGAATCACAGGAAACACAATAATTGAAATAAACATAGTAAAGAAAAGGAGAACTAAGATACCAGTTGATCTATAATTGAGGGTGGGAGCGGAGGGCACGTAATCCCTCATCGTAACTCCTCATAAAATACAGATCAAACTTCAAACTGGTAAGTTCTCGTTTAATCTTACTATTTTACTTCGGAGTCACGTGAGTGACTACGTGAAGATTTTAAAGCTCTGTGATTTCAAACCGTGTAACAGTTCATACTTCACTCGCTGCCGAAGTCATTCAAGGGAGGAAGTATGTTATCGTAATCAACCATAATCTGTTTGTAAACAATAATGGTATCTATTAAACAATAACAAAAGACAAAATGCTCCCCCGGGCTTAAATTATATATTTTTGCAGATTTTAAAACTCTTTCTGCAAATAACACAGGTTCTGCTAGCGGCTTGTGGTAGAACGTTTGGAACGTTTTCTCCATATTTATTCTTTTAGCCGCCGATGTGGATGCTGCCCTGGTGGAGTGAGATGTATATACATCAGTATCTACTCCAGCGGCTCCCAGCACCTGCTTGAGCCATCTCGAGATGGTTTGGCTCGACACCCAACCATGAGGTTTCTTGTGGCTGACCCATAAGGCTTTTTTTTTGTTTTTTTTGGGGGGGTTTTCTCCCTCGAGGATCTCTTGTTGTGTTGATGTAAGTGAATAAGTGAGTCATGACACACAACCGTAGGTCAGGTGGGTATGCCCGGAAATCCATAACTAGGCTCAAGTTCCTGGCTTGCTCTGCTTTAGCAGCTCCTGAATGGTGAATGAGACCCGGTCTGGTGTTATAACCATGTTGTCCAGTCGCAGTAAGTGGAGGGACTGGACTCTTTGTGCTGAGACTAGTGGCATCAGCATGACCGTTTTCAGGGTTAGCTTTTCCAGTGTGAGAGACCTGGCTGGGGACCATCCCCTTAGGTATGTCAGGACCACACTGACATCCCAGATTTGGGTATAGCTAGGTCTAAGAGGGTTGGAGTTGACGATACTCCTCATGAGTTTGATCACCAGCGGGTGAGACCCTATGGCCTGTTGTCCTGGCACCTGTTTTAAGTAGGCTGACAGCGCACGTCTGGCAGTATTGATGGCGCTGTAGCTCAATCCTTCATTATGGTGAAGGCCCCCCAGGAACTCCAGTGCATTGGTTATGGTTGCAGATGAGTACATTGTCCAGTAGTCGAGCAGTATCTTTCCCACTTCCTGATGCTCGATAAGTATTGTTTCCTGGTGGACATACGGTGTCATCATGTTGATGGTCTGTCAGACAATCCAGTCCCAGCAGTGGTCTTTTGATAATCTGCAACCAGTAAGTTAATTTTGTCATGGCATGGATGACTTATGCCTGATACAGGGTGCGTCAATAGGTCTGGGCTACTGGGAAAGGTCATAGGAGTTTCGATGACCATGTCGAGGACCACTGGAACCATGGCTGTGTAGGCCAGTGGTACTATCAAAATACCTGAAGCAGAGTCCATCTGTATTTGCGTAGTACCCTACAGATTAAGGCAGAAGGGGGGAAAAGCATAGAAGAAATAGGTCCCCCAGTTCAGCGCGAATGCATCTATCGCTGCTGCCTCAGGGTGTGGTTCCCAAGGACATACATATGGTACGTGGTGATTTAGTCTGGATGCAAAGAGATCGATATCTGGTGTGCCATATTGGTTTGTAATTTTAGCAAAAGCTCTAGGATTTAACATCCATTCGGTGTTTATCATTGAATTTGCGTGACCTGGCACTGTATTTAGCTTACCTGGTAGGTAAGTTGCTGATAGCCAAATATGTCTATCGACCCACCATTACAGATTGTGTTGACCCAATTGTCACATGATATCGATTTTATTCCGCCCATATGGTTAATATAGGCCACCACCGTGATATTATCAATTTGTAAATGAACATGCAAGTTGTGCATATTCCTAGAATATGCTTTAAAACATAAAACGCACCAACATTTCCAAATTATTTATGCCCAGTGTTTGTAGTAAAGATGAGTCTAGGTTAGTCCATCTGCACCTGTGCTGGATATGGTATTAGTTGCTCCCAGCCTTGAGCACTGCATCTGTTTGTATAGTTAACGTTGGGTTATTGATGATGATAGGGCTGGACTATGCAATGTGTTATATCCACCATTGTAACTCTGATATTGCTTCAATGGGTAGTTTCATGGTTCGGTCAAAGTGACCTGCATGCGTTTCAACGCCTGTACTTTTACCCTTTGTATGTGCTGATAGTGCAGGAGTCCAAATTGTGTAGCTGAAATGCTGCTACCATTTTGCCAATTACTCTTGCCACTTGTCGGATGGTTGGTCGATTGCTTACCATTAATTGTTGCACGTCTGTGCCAATTCTGCTGCTTTATCTTTTGGCAACGTTACAGACATGTGGACTGAGTTAATTGTGAGTCCCAGATAGTCCATAGTTATGGATGGCGTCAACTTAGATTCATCTGGATGTATGACAAACCAGGGTTTCAAACAATTGTTTGGTAACTAATACAGCTGATTTAGCCAACTCTATGGTTTTGCTACTATTAGGATATCATCAAGATACGCCATGACAATATGTCTTTGTTTCGTTAATGTTGCCAAGGCTGGTTTTAATATCTTGGTAAATAGTCTAGGGCTGATGTCAACCCATTAGGCAAGACTTTATACTGCCATAGTTGCCCCATCCAGGTAAATTTTCAGGTATCTGCGATGACCCTTGTGAATGGGTACTGAATAGTAGGCATCTTTTAAATCAATGCTTGCCTAAAGTATCCTTGAAATCAGTTGTTTAGCAGTTACAAATGTTTCCATTTTGAAATGTACATACTTAACAAAGGTATTTAGTGAGGTTAAGTCAATGATGATGCGACATCCACCATCTTTTTTGCTTTTGGTAAATATATTGAGACAAATTCAAAGGTTCATGTTTGACTTCTCAATGACACCCTTTGTAAGTAACCTCACCAGTTCTGCTTGAGCCTCTAGTTCTCTTTGACTGAGAGGGTAAAGACCCTTTGGGTACGTGCTGAACTGGTGGCATGTTTTCTTGAATGAACTCTATTTTTGTATCCCCGAATACTGTTAAGTATATAACTATCATTCGTGAGACACCTCCATGCTTCAATGAACAGGTGTAATCTCCCCCCTGTTAGTACAGTTCCCCCATTTTTACATGCTGGTAGGAACCATACCCACATGCCTCCATAGTTATGGTAGTGTTCCTTCTTCCGTTTGTTCATCCGTCGTTATACTGCTGGATGTACTGCTGGATGTACCGTTGATTGGGGGGGGCGTATTTTCCATGGGGTCCGCCTCTGGGCCCTGGCCTAAAAAGGGCTTTCGGGGATAATATGCGGACCCGAGCTTTCACCAGTTCATAATTTGACCTCGACTGGTGGACGCGGGTGGCGGTACTGCCGTCTGTTTTTTTGTGTGGGTCTGCTCGTTCCGGGGCCTGCCCTCATGAGGCCAAATTGCTTTGGACTCTCCTCCAGGTCTTTCACTTGCCCTTCCAAATAACAGGATCTGCGGCTCTGAGGCCGGTGTTTACACTGTCCTGCAACCTGGGATTGAGGGCAGGTCTTATTCTCTCCTTGCGGAGGTTGTTTATCTCATATTGGGTGTTGCACAGCAGAGCCAGAGTGTCTTGCTGGTTTTGTGGTCATATCCACCCCATCCACGGAACGAGCATAGGCTGTTATCCCTGTCGTCAGGAGCTTGAGGATTTTAGCTCCTGGTTCCGGATACTCTGTCCCACATATCCCCCCCCCCCCCAGATTTGGCTGTTAACAGCCGGTACATTGAGCGAACTGCAGTTTTCCAGCTCTAGTGCCTCATTAAGTACCTGTCTTGTTGGGGTTTGAGGGACAGGTGGTTAATGCTGGCCGCAGTTTTGGCTGCAACGGCCGCCTGCTCGTGGTGTAACCACGTAGCGAATCTCCACACCCAGCAGCTCTTCCTGATCTGTACCCCAAGCGTACTCCCGACATCTCAGCCAATGACCCCTGTTCCTGACCAGCCCAGCCCTGGTCGCCAACGCTGCCCTGCTTTGAGGGAAAGCGATGGCCAGTGCATTGTAAGGCACTGATGTGGGAGTGCCTGAGTTCCCTTGGCGAGACTGCTCTAGCTCCCGAAGCAAGTCTCGCTGGAGCATTTGCTCCATGAGCCTTTCCATGCGGCTCAGGCAGCTACCTCTGCCGCTCTAAGGCGGAGAGTCCTCCTCATCGGAGTGAGACATAACCGGCCGGTATGTTTTGCCTTGATTTGCTCCAGCCCGCTGCTGTTGGTCAGGCTGCGCTAGCGGGACTGGGCTCGGCTCGGTCTCGATGAGGGAGTGCCGCAGCATATGCGGTCCAGGTGCCGCCTCTCGCCCCCCACTGATGGAACACTCCGTTCTGTTGGAGTCGAACGGGGGGCGGTTTTCTTCTTTTGCGTGCTGCTCATTTTCCAGTTCCCCTGGAATACAGAGCAGAGCACAGCTTGCTGATTACGACCTCAGAGTAAGACTTACCTGATGGTCCGCTGTTTATTTTCCACCGACGTGTAGCGGGAGCGCCTGTACTCCCGGTCGTCGCTGTTGCACTGCGTGAACGCTAATGTCGCGCATGAGTGCCGGACGGGCTCTTCACGTAGTCACTCACGTGACTCCGAAGTAAAACTAAAAAATAAAACTAAGCAGATATTTGTGCAGCCCAATCTGTCTAACGCCTGTGGCCCTGCTCCACCGAGTGTCTCCAAAGCAGGAACCCCTGACATGGGGGAACGCAACAGTACTCCAACTCCCTCTGTGACAATGGATATGTTGAGGGGGCGGAGGCTGTCCTTAACAAGGCATTGGGGAATTCCAGACTTGAGCCTGGAACTTTGTACCTAGATGTTCCTGTCTCTCTGCGGCATGCTTGCTAAGAACTCTGGGGTAAGACGCCAGAGCAACTGTAGACTCATCCCTACTAAGCTTCTCTAAAGATGTCAATTAATTTCTTCCCCATACTGTGAACAAAGCTGTTGACGGCTCTAGTGCAGACACAAATAGGGGGACACAGTTATCCAGGAACATATTTATTCTGAGGCATGGTGGCGCAGTGGTAGAGTTGCTGTCTCACAGCACCAGAGACCCGGGTTCAATCCTTGACTACGGGTAGGAAGGAACTGCAGATGCTGGTTTAAACCGAAGATAGACACAAAAAAGCTGGAGTCACTCAGCGGGACGGGCAGCATCTCTGGAGAGAAGGAAATTGGTGACGTTTCGGGTCGAGACCCTTCTTCAGACTGAAAGGGACTGAAGGGGATCCATAGACTGACTATGGGTGCTGTCTGTGCAGAGTTTGTGCATTCTCCCTGTGACCGCGTGGGTTTTCTCTGGGTGCCCTGGTTTCCTCCCACCATCTAAAGACGTACAGGTTTGTAGGTTAATTGGCCTCTGTAAATTGCCCCTAGTGTGTAAGATAGAACAAGTGTACGGGGTGATCACGAGTCGGCACGGACTCAGTGGGCTAAAGGGCCTGTTTCCGCACTGTATTGCTAATGCTAAACTAAAACTAATAACATCACACTAAAAATCTCAGCCTGTTCTGGGAACCGTACAACGATCCCTCTCATCCTTCACGACGCCACCAGCAAAGCTCCTTTCACGCATCCTACACACTAGCATCAATAGACAGAGGCCATTTAACCTACGAACCTGCACGTCTTCGGGATGTGGGAGGAAACTGGAGGACCCGGAGGAAACCCATGCGTTCACAGGTGTAACGTGCAAACTCCACACTGACAGCACCCGTGGTCAGGAACAAACCCATGTCTGTGGCGCTGTGAGGCAGCAGCGTGCTGTGCTACTGTGCCGCTAAACGGGTTCTGCTCACCATGAACCATCTGGTCTTCTGCCAGTCTAGATTGCCCACTATCTCTCAATCTCCTTCACAACAACCACAAGCTGACTGTCCTGATTAAATGCTATATTTGTACACTTCCTTGTCACCTTCCCCAGCTAACAATGATCTATTCCACATTTTCCTTGAGCTTCGTCCCCTTTGATGTCTCATTTTCACACCTTACCCTTCCATATCTCTGTGTCCCTCTCTCCCTTGGATCTCAGTCCCAAGAAGGGTCTCGATCCGAAACGTCACCCATTCCTTCTCTCCAGAGATGCTGCCCTGTCCCGCTGAGTTACTCCAGCATCTTGTGTCTATTTTCGGTGTAAACCAGCATCTGCAGTTCCTTCCTGCACGGCCACAGATTGGCCCACTACCTTCCCGTACTGGACTAGCTGAATGCAGCGGACAAGGTTAGTTGGTCCCTGCAAACTGTTGTCTGTCTGCAAACAGAACTCCTTAAACCCATTCCCTATCCACTTCAGGCACAGTCACAGGTTCGACTTACGGGGAAAGGAACAGCTAAGAAAGGAAACTAAAAATGTGGGAGAGTTGTATTGGATCGAATGCACTGAAATACACCTTTTGGGTTTTTCTGCATTTCAGACAATAAGTTTTAAAAAAATAATTACCAAGAATCCCAGCAAATTTGGTGAACCAGGCAATTAATTAATATTAAATAGACCTCTCAGGAAAAAACGAATTGAAGATATCCAAAAGGAATTAAATACACTATGAATGCAAGTCCATTGATAAAACCTGCTACAAATCGATAGACAGTCTTCCTATTAGAGATGCTGAATGTTCAGCTATGTATTTCTAGCATTGATATTCTTTATATATTTTATCTCTTCAAGTGAAAAAGTGATCATCAGATTATTATTTTTGCCTTTACAAGGAAGATTTTTCTTTAGTTTAGTTTAGAGATACAGCGTGGATATGGGCCCTTCAGCCCACTGAGTCTGCACCGACCAGCGATCACCCCGTACATTAACATTATCCGACACATTAGGGATAATTTACAATTTTTACCGAAGCCAATTAACCTCCAAACCTGTACGTCTTTGGCGTGTGGGAAGAAACCGGAGCGCCTGGAGAAAACCCACACAGGTCACGGGGAGAACGTACAAACTCCGTACCGACAGCACACGTAGTCAGGATCTAACCCAGTTCTCTGGCGCTGTAAGGCAGCAACTCTGCCGCTGCACCACCGTGCTGCCCTCTCTTACATGGGAAAACAATTCAGCGCGATTTCTAGTGACATCGGGAATATTTTGAAGTGCTGGAAGATTGGCTTTGTCTAAAAGTCGAAAGTCTCCATAACTGCTCAGGTTACATATAATAGCAATTTGCATTTTGTGTTGTTCTCAATTGCACTGGGACCGTATAAATAATATGTAACGCTGATCAAAGATGGTCAGAAATGGTTCATCCTTAAATATTTGAAAATGCAAATGTGTTACTTGGGGGAAAAAAATGGAATAACTGCCCACTGCATCATTAAGATACTAATTGTCACAACACATAAAGTTTTCTGTTGGCTGTAATGAAATCTGCTTTTAACAATTTCTGACTCGACACAGTTGCTGCTAAATGAAGGGATGATTTATGCACGAGCTTAAGTTGTTATGCACTTTCTGCATTATTAAAACATTGTATGATGGAAAGCTGCTCCAGACTAGTTAAGGATAATAACCTCAAGTTCTTTAATTATAAGCCATTGAGAAACTTAAGTAATAATTTTTAATCAAAGCAAAATAAATGTCATCATTTGTTCCTTTGTAAAGATGCCGTGTGTGGAAATGTCACAGTTATCACAGATGCATGCTCACTCATTAACTTCTAATTGCACACACCTTTAAATGAAACACACAAGGCACATTCTGTTTCAAGAGCAGTTTGTTTAAAGTCGGCTCTATTATTAGCACTATTTAATTATGAAAATGGCAACCGTGGAGAATTCTGAACAAACTATTTCCCTTGATCATTAGCTACGGGGGCAAAGAAAAAAAATGAAACACTTCCAACAATGAAAGGTTCATATTTCAAGCGTATAGCTTCTAAAAGGATATACACAGAAAATCAATTTTATTAAAGTCCTTCAAGGACTAAAGGGACATTCATGCAGCTAAGCAATTTCAAAAATATGTCCAGAGGCATTGACAGTTTTGATTCATGTTTTAACTGTGTAATATTTTGACTGTTTTCAATATTATACTATGAGAAGGTCAGCAATAATTTTTTAGCATCACACTTAAATCAAAAGGTATTTATCACAGTTCTACTTTACTGTCTATAATCTTTTCGGGCTGTGTAAAAGCATTTTGTATGGAATCTATACAGATTGTCGTCTCATTAGGCAAAACGTATTAATGGTCCAACTCTTTTTTTTACAAGATACGTGATTTAGATCCAAACTAGTAAAGGCGAGATTTCCTGCACTGAATGAGAGTTTTAGCAGCTTGTGTTCAATGAAACCTATAACTGAGGGGAATCGTAAATCGCCGCTTAGATCACATTGGAAACCTTACGTTAAACATAGAAGACTGCGGCTTATTGCATATGTGTTAAACTGAATTAAAGTTCAGAGTATAATTTCAGTTATTTTGTAAGACTAGATTGAAACAGATAAAAACAGTGTCATATTTAATGTCACTTCCCCGCGCCAGTTTGCTTTGACAAGGATGTGAAATTATTTCTAACGAGACACGGAGAGACACAATACGTAGCAATTATGACCATCTGACATTAGTTATATCCTCAATACTTTGAATTTGCATCAGCAATTAGCTTTAAATCTTACAGCTATTGGGTAGCAGGCTACCGTCAATGATGTGGGGGAAAACGTAACTGTTTGTAAAGTGTTGATAGAAAATATTAGCCTGCATATTCATGGCAAAGTTTTGCCATTTTTTACTCACGGCCTCGTTTAGTTTAGGGACACGGTGCGGAAACAGGTCCTTCGGCCCACCGAGTCCGCGCCGAACACCGATCACCCGTTAACGCTAGTTCTATGTTATCCCACTTTCTCATCCACTCCGTACACACTAGGGGGTAGTTTTACAGAGACCATATGACCTACAAACACAAACGTCGTTGGGATGTTGGAGGAAACCGGAGCACCCGGAGGAAACCCATCTGGTCACAGGGAGAAAGTGCAAACGCTAACACGTACCTGAGGTCGGGACCGAACCTGTGATCTCTGGAGTTGTAAGGCAGTGGATCTACCAGCTGCGTCAGTGTGTGGCTGTAAACTTCCCTGAAGCTAACAGCTCAATATTGTTGCACAGATGGTTCGGGTATCTAGCTGCAAAGTTGTTCATTGTCACAGAACCTCAAGTGTATAAGTATGAAGAGGGCAAGTTAACTGGCTTCAGTAAATTGCCCATAGTATGTCGGATGCGAAACTGGGATAGCATATAACAAGTATATGGCTGATCATTGGTTGGAGCATTGGTTGGTGAACCAAAGGGCTTGTTTCCATGTTGTGTCTCTAAACTGTAAACTGCCAAAGCTAAGCCCTGTCCCCGGCTTTGCAAATGGTCAGAAGAGTCATGGATTTAGATTGCTTCTGCAAAATTAAACTTAGCTAAAACATGTCCACATAGTTCTGATGAATTAAAAATATAGTCATTGAGTCAAACAATGCGGAAACAGGCCTTTCAGCCCAACTTGCCCAAACTGACCAACATGTCCCATCTACACTAGTCCCACCTACCTGGGTTTGGCCCATATCCCTCTAAACCTATCCTATCCATGTACCTGTCCAAATTTTTCTTAAACATAGTGATACTACCTGCCTCAACTACCTCCTCTGGCAACTCGTTCCATACACCCACCACTCTCTGTGTGAAAAAGTTACCCTTCGGGTTCCTATTAAATCTTTCCTTACCACCTTAAAGCTATATCCTCTGGTTTTTGATTCCTCTACTCTGGGCATGAGACTCTGTGCGTCTACCCGATCTTTCCTTTCATGACTTTGTACACCTCTATTGTACATCCTGCTACCTCCAGGTAATAGAGTCCCAGCCTTTTCAACCTCTCCCTGTAGCTCAGACCCTCAAGTCCTGGTAACATCCTTGTAAATCTTCCCTGCACCCTTTCCAATTTTGACAACATCTTTACCATAACGGTGCCCAGAACTGAACACGATACTCTAAAGGCGGACTCACCAACATCTTATATGACTGCAACGTGACCTCCAAATTTCTACACGTCAATACTCTGACTGATGAAGCCCAATGTGCCAAAAGCCTTTTTGACCACCCCATCTACCTGTGACGCCACCTTCAAGGAGCTATGAACCTGCACTCCTAGATCCCTTCAGACTAGGAGTTAAAAAGTATCACATTTTTCCATCCTGAGTATATTTTACTCGTGGACATTTTTCAACATGTTGAAAAATCTTCACGAGTTACCACGTTTCCCGAGTGCCTGCCGTTAACGCTAAGAGACGTCCCGAGCTCCGACGTACCAGCTACGTTCATTCTACGTGCTTACCACGAGTTTCTTTTTTTTTTTAAACTCGGGAGAACTCTTGGGTGAACTCGCACAGTGGGACAGGGCTTTAAGTGAGACAATGGAGGAAGGAGATAACATACTGATGAAGATTCAAGGGTTGATATTTGTCCTCCACTGCATGTATTAAATGTATAAAGGGATATTGAATTCTATTTCTGAAATCTGGTTATTATGTTGAGTACTTAGTTTTGGGCTCCGTATCTGAGGAAAGATGTGCTGGCGTTGGAGAGGGTCCAGAGGAGGTTCACGAGGACGATCCTGGGGATGATTAAGTTAACGTATGATGAGCGTTTGACGGCACTGCACTGGTACTCACTGGAATTTAAAAGGATGAGGGAGGACTTCATTGGAAGTTACCGAATAGTGAAAGGCCTGGATAGAGTGGATGTGGGGAGTATGTTTCCACTCGTGGGAGAGTCTAGAACCAGAGGCCATAGCCTCAGAATAAAAGGATGTACCTTTAGAAAGGAGATGAGAAGGAATTTATTGAGTCAGAGGGTGGTGAATCTGTGGATTTTGTTGCCACGGACGGCTGTGGAGGCCAAGACATTGGGTATTTTTAAGGTGCAGATTGACAGATTCTTGATCAATAAGGGTGTCAGGGGTTATGGGGAGATGGCAGGAGAATGGGGTTGAGAGGGAAAGATAGATCAGCCATGATTTAATGGTGGAGTAGACTCGATGGGCTATTCCGTTCCCATGACTTATGTACGTTAGAAGATAAATCTCTACCTTATATTTCTTTACCGAATGTCACCAATTCTGGAAACAACTACATTTAATTCTTTGAGATGTTTTGTGCTATCATATGCAACTAAAAACACATTGGAAGAATGTGGATGGACAGTCTTGTGGATTTATATATATAAATTGTGGATATTTATATAATTGGCAAAGAAACTAGCTATTTGCTGGACTGTATGGTATAATTCATTGGGCCGTTTGCATTGAGGCTGCCAATGCAAGTTCACAAGTTCACAAGTTATAGGAGTAGAATTAGGCCATTCGGCCCATCAAGTCTAATCCTGGCTGATCTCTGCCTCCTAATCCCACTTTCTTGCCTTCTCCCCATAACCCTTGACACCCATTCTAATGAAGACTTTGTCTATCTCTGCCTCAAGGGAGAAGAGGGAGTAGTCAAGGACAAGTCGCACCCTGGCCACTCCATCTTCACCCCTCTCCCATCAGGCAAAAGATACAGCAGTGTGAAAACGCACACCTCCAGATTCAGGAGCAGTTTCTTCCCAGCTGTTATCAGGCAACTGAATCATCCTACCAACACCCGGAGAGCAGTGTTGAACTACGATCTACCTCATTGGTGACCCTGGGACTAATCCTTGATTGGACTTTACTGGCTTCACCTTGCACTATACGTTATTCCCTTTATTATGTACTGTATATCTATACGCTGTAAATGGGTCGTTTGTGTTGTCTTTCCGCTGACCGGATAGCTCGCAACAAAAGCTTTTCACTGCACCTTGGTACACGCGACAATAAACTAAACTGAACTGAAAAAAGAAGCTCAGTCAAAGTTGGGAAATGTTACCATTTAATAATTCATCATTGGCCAGATGTAATTGGAAGCTGCATGACTCAGTGACACTGTAAATAATACCGAAATGAAAATATATTTGACAATTGGCAGACGGCACAAGGAAATGAAGCATAAACTGTTCTCTGGTGCGGGCACTTGGTAGCTTGTTGCACAACTGTGCTGTTAAAATTGAATTATGCTCTTGAAATATTTAAAATGCCAATTCATCACCAAGCCAGAAATTTGAATCAACTCCGTGACAAGTTATTAAAATATACATTCGGCGTGCTGTAGTTGCCCACAATTTTTAACTTTAATCCTTGCTAATACGATTTCAGATTACAGACGAGATCCATGGGAGACGGGTAACGGCTGCTAGATGTAAAAACATGTCAGGCCTTAAATCATCTAATGTATAACACAAAAATCAAATTCAAATAATTAAACATATGAAATCTGAGAAAAATGACTTCTGTTGGTATCATATTCCTTTTTATGTTTAGGAATGAATATTGCTTTCTCTCAGAGAGAGCATCATATCTCTCAGAGAGAGAGAGTACATTAATATCAACATTAATTTAATGCAATAGCTACAAGATCTGTTTTCACATCACAACTACATCAATAGCATTGCACATTTTAACGACGTTGTATCTGAATGTGGGGACTTTCGTTTTTACCTGAACACGCTGAGCTAAAATATCAAGATTCACTTGCAAATGAATGCCAGCCTCAAGAAATGGTGACAGAGTTATTTCCTCTGATTGCCAAGTCCTCAAATAGAATTCCTAAAGTTACAGCGAAATTTTCTGATGAGGCTTTTGGCCACCATTCAATAAGTTAACTTAAAATAGCAATCATCGCCATGCATTTGAGTAACTGGGTTAGATATGGGGCCTGTGGAATTCATTGCCACAGGCGGCTGTGGAGGCCAAGTATTTGGGTATTTTTAACGTGGAGATTGACACGTTCTTGATTAGTAAGGATGTCAAAGGTTACAGGGAGAAGGCAGGAGAAATGGGCTGAATGAATGGCAGCGCAGACTCGATGGGCTGAATGGCCTAATTCTGCTCCAATGACATATTAACACCCTGTTATTTTGGGATGTGATTTTCCTTTCCGAAGTTGCATTCAGGAAGAATAGTGTTTAAATCAGGATGTTGGTGAGGCCACGTGGAGTATTATTTTCAGTCTTGATCACCCCGCTGTAGGAAAGATGCTGTTAAGCTGGAAAGGGTACAGAGATGATTTACGAGGATGTAGCCTTGACTCAAGAGCCTGAGCTAAAGGGAGAGGTTAGACAGGTTAGGACTCTCTCTATTCCTTGGAGGGCAGGGGGTTGAGGGGTGATCTCATAGAAGTGTATAAAATAATTAGGGAATAGATAAGATGAATGCACCATATCTTTTTCCCTGTATAGGGAAATCTTGTTTTGGTTTCCCAAGAGCTCTCAGTACTAACATTCTCTGCTTTATATTATTGGAGGTTCCTCAACCATCAACTGCAGCAAGCTATTTAGGGAGACTTAGACTTAGATTTAGAGAGATGCAGCATGGAAACAGGCCCTTCGGTCCATCGAGTCTACGCTGACCATCAATCACCCATTCACACTAGTTCTATGTCATTCCACTTTTGCAACCTCTCCCTACATACTATAGGCAATTTACAGAAGACAATTAATCTACAAATCCTTATGTCTTTGGGATGGAAGAGGAAACCGGAGTACCTGGAGGAAACCCACATGGTCACTCCACGCAGATCGAACCTGGGTCTCCGATGCTGTGAGGCAGCAGCTCTACCAACTGTGTCAATATGCTTCCCCAACTACGAGAGTATCTATGAATTTGAAGATAGGATACAAGCAACCCAGTCTTTTTTCTTCAGCATGGAAACAGGCCCTTCAAACCATCTTGTGCATACCAATGAGGTTGGCATATTGAGCTAGACCCATGAACCAGCAATTGGCCCATTGCCACCTAAACCCTGCCTATCCATGTATTAAAGTTATAAATATCTGCAGAGTGTCAATACAAATTTAAACTCAGTGTTTAGTGATTAGGGGGTGGCACAGTGGGGCAGTGTTAGAGTTGCCTCCTTACAGGTTCGATCCTGACTACGAGTGATGTATGGAATTTGTACCTTCTCCCAGTTTTCTCTGGGTGCTCTGGTTTCCTCCCACATTCCAAAGACATGGAGAATTATAGGTTAATTGGTTGCTGTAAAGTGTCCTGAGTGTGTAGGATAGAAGTAGTGTATGGGTGACTGCTGGTCGGCGAGGACTCGGTGGGCCGAAGGGCCAGTTTCCTCTCTCTCTCTCTCTCTCTCTCTCTCTCTCTCTCTCTCTCTCTCTCTCTCTCTCTGGATCAGACAACATCTCTGGAGAAAAGGAATAGGTGACATTTCGGGTCGAGACCCTTCTACAGACTGTGAGTCGGGTGAAAGGGAAACGAGAGATATAGACGGTGATGTAGAGAGATATATGAGTTCAGGGTCTGAAGAAGGGTCTCGACCCAAAACGTCACCCATTCCTTTTCTCCGGAGATGCTGCCTGACCCGCTGAGTCGCTCCGCCTTTTTGTGTCTACCTTCAAGTACAATGTTCAGTCAGACACAGTGGACTTGAGTTGGTGATGTGTACTTACATCATCGGCAGAGGTCACTAGAGATCCATTCCCCAGCTCTCGACCTCAAAGGCAGCAAACCACAACTGCTCGGATCAGTCTAGCAACAGGCATATTGCTGTGTTGAATGACAGAAGATTGAACAATGAACTCGGAATTCCCCAGAGAGCCTTCTGATACTCTGTTATTCCAAAAGGTGCATTATTCTGTTCTTCCAGCAAACCCTTAATATATAATAGTTATGTTCGCACACATACTAGCTGGGTGTATATTTTCTTTTCTTCTTACAGTACAATATTTACATTATCATATACTATTAAACATGGAATAAACCCCCTCCGTTCTCACAGTCCTTCATTGTAGCTTGTACACACTTATTGTTGAGCTACCGAAACATTAACTGGAAAAGCAAGCATTTCATTAGAGAGTTTAATGTTAGATAAACCGCGCGTGCAGCCACATTATGTAATTCACACATCCCTTAATATAATAATGTAATTTTAGGAGATAATGTTCACCGTTAGAAGTCTGCTCATATTCCCAATATATAATAATATTGCACTAACATTGCCTTCCACGATATTAAGCAGAGAGGTCATATCCAATATTGAAGCATTTCTTTATCAAATGTATGCAAAGTGCGAGATCGCATTAATAAATGAAAGGATAGGTGGCTTTTCTCAGCAGGGTTTTTTTCTTAAAAGTAATATCATGTGGCCTGTCAAGTGGCTTCTGTAATGTTACAGGAGAAATGTCTGGAATAAAATCACAGAACCTTTCAGAAACGTGGTTAAACAGCAGGCGAGTGGAAATGTGTTTTGACTCAAAAGGGGTTCTTTCTCAGTCGGAGTTAGGGGTGAGGTTCAGGAATTATGACCAGCTTGTGGAGTAATAATGCTACATCTGTCTCCCTTCACTTCAACTACTGTGTTTGCATGGGACTTTCACCAAAGTTCGAAGCTGCTCCTCTGTCCTGCTGAAGTTTCAAAGATGTTTCACTGTGCGGTGAGAGCCAGCTTGAAGAGGAAGGATAGTCCATGAACCTTCTTCACAAGGGATGCAGTCAGAGGGATGCACTTGTCACCACATGGACAGATAATGCAACGGGCACCAATGTTTAGAAGAAACCTACGCTCCAGCAGCGAAAGGTCTTCATAACAAGGAAGGTCTATCTTGTCAAATGGAGTATTCGGAAGATAGACACACAGTGCTGAAATAACTCAGCGGATCAGGCAGAATCTCTGGAGAAAAGGAATAGGTGACATTTTGGGTCGAGACACGTCCTCAGACTGAAGTCTTCTTTAGTCTGAAGAACGGTCTCTACCCAAAACATCCTTTCCTTTTCTCCAGAGATCCTACCTCAACTGCTGTTATTCCAGCACTTTGTGTCTATCTTCTGTGTAAGCCAGCCTCTGTAAAGACTAGTTGGTGTCAATGGCATGTGTTTCTGGGCTGTGCATTTAATGTATCAACGAGGATCTGCAAATGCTGGTTTATACCAAAGATAGACACAAAATGCTACCAGTTCAGCAGGTCAGGCAACACCTCTGGAGGAAATGGATGGGTGATGTTTCAGGTCACAACCCGACAATGTCACCCATCCATTTGCTCCAGATATACATTTACTTTTCTTTGGACTTTAGAGATACAGCACGGAAATAAGCCCTTCGGCCCACCAAGTCCGTGCCGACCAGCAATTACTCCATACACTATCCTACACACACTAGGGACAATTGTACAACTTACTGAATCCAATTAACCTGCAAACCTGTATGTCTTTGGAGTGTGGGAGGAAACCAGAGCACTTGGAGAAAACCCAAGCGGTCACAGGGAGAATGTACAAACTTCATACAGGCAGCACCCATAGTCAGGATCGAACCTGGGTCTCTGGCGAGCTAAGGCAGCGATTCTACCTCCGCACCACTGTGCCACCCTTATGGTGCCTGCCTGACCCGCTGAGTTAATCCAGCATGTTGTGTCTATCATTTGATGTATGTCTTTCTTAAACGTTTAATCACCCTGAAGGTGATTCAAAGAAGTTCTTTCCTATTGATTGAAATCTCGAATTGATAAAAAGTTTGTATAATACGAGAATTCACTGGGGAATTCAAAAAGAAACTAAGAAAGTAGACAGGGTTCAAAATAGCTTACTCGTAAAATAGACACATACCATCACCAAGTGAATACTTCTGTTCACCGCACAAAACTAATTATAAACCTTACACAATAGCTATTAGATGCACAGAATCTCTTGCCCAGAGTAGGGGAATCGAGGACCAGAGGACATAGGTTCAAGGTGAAGGGGAAAAGATTTAATAGGAATCTGAGGGGTAACTTTTTCCACACAAAGTGTGGTGGGTGTATGGAACAAGCTGCCAGAGGAGGTAGTTGAGGCTGGGACTATCACAACGTTTAAGAAACAGTTAGACAGGTACATGAAGATAGACACAAAAAGCTGGAGGAACTCAGCGAGACCCTTCTGCTGAAGAAGGGTGTCGACCCGAAACGTCACCCATTCCTTCTGTCCAGAGATGCTGCCTGTCCCGCTGAGTTACTCCAGCTTTTTGTGTCTATCTTCGGTTTAAACCAGCATCTGCAGTTCCTTCTTAGACAGGTACATGGATAGGACAAGTTTGGAGGGATATGACCAAGCGCAGGCCGGTGGGACTAGTGTAGCTGGGACATTGGGGCAAGTTGGGCCAAAGGACTTGTCTCCACAGAATCTACGACTCTATTTCACTATTTTAGAAATTCAAACGAAAAAATCTATTTTTCTTTAAATAAATCAAATCATGCAAGATCAAAGATTGCACACAATATCATTGAAGTCTGAGTAGGAAATAATTTGCTGTACATGTCTCATGTCTCAAGTGCTAGGATGAAATATTGTAAAGCTGTGAAGTGTTGTATCCGTGTTTCGATAGAGAAATTAATGCAGAAACCATACTTTATTTTCACCAACTTTTATCTTGAATTCACAAAGCAAAGCGACTCCACTTAGGCTCCTCAGATCTAGGTTCTCCGGTTCATATTTCCCTCAGACAAAACAATTCTTTCACAATCTCAGAGTTGCCAACGGTGTCTCAGCACCGTAACATAACTCCTTGCAGCTCTGATCAATTTTCTCTTAATCCAATTTAGTTGACAAGGGATTTTCCAAAAACAAGGCACTTGCATTAAATGTGCTGATGACTTGAAAAATGCATAATACATTTAGCATGTGTCAACACCATACTTAAGAACTGGAGTAATCTTTGATGGAAATTCTGCTTATAAGGTCATAAAGTCATAAGTGATAGGAGAAGAATGAGTCCATTCAGCCCATCAAGTCTGCTCCGCCATTCAATCATGCCTGATCCATCTCTCCCTCCTAACCCCATTCTCCTGCTTTCTCCCCATAACACCTGACACCCGTACTAAGCAAAAATCTATCTATCTCCGCCTTAAATATATCCATTCACTTGGCCTCCAAAGCCTTCTGTGGCAAAGAATTCCATAGATTCACCACCCTCTGACTGTAGAAATTCCTCCTGACACCTTCCTGAGGCTATGACCTCTAGTCCTAGATTCTCCCACTTGTGGAAACATCCTCTCCACATCCACTCTATCCAAGCCTTTCACTATTCGATACGTTTCAATGAGGTTCCCCCTCATTCTTCTAAACTGCAGCGAGTACAGGCCCAGTCCCGACAAATGCTCATCATATGTTAACCCACTCATTCCTAAGAAAATTTATGTAAACCTCCTCTGGACTCTCTCCTGAGTCAACACATCCTTTCTCAGATATGGTGCCCAAAATTGCTCACAATACTCCAAATATGATCTCTGATGAAGACAAATACGGCTTTCAGTATGTTGAAACTTTGAAGCAGTAACAGCAGTGTGTAGTGTGACAATACAGGAATGGGGATTTATTAATGGACCTGTCCCACAGGCGATTTCTCAGCAGACTGCCGGCGACTGTCAAGTTGCCGGCAGTCGCCTGAAAAACCGGGAACTGGAACGGCGACTGTCAGAGTGGAACACACACACACACACACACAAACACATCACAAAGGCAGGGGCCAGGGTAAGCAGGGGAGCGCTCTGAAATTCATACGGTATAAAGCCAAGGTGATACAGACACACAACGCGATGAACAGGAAGGTTGGCGCTGTAATTAAGATGGCTAGCACAGTGTATGGTAAGTTCTTTAGGAGAAGGGGGGAGAAGGGGGGAGAGGGAGTGGAGACAACTTTTAAGAAGCCAGACAACCTTTAATAAGCCAGAGATACACAGCTGTGAAGTTCGGGGGACATTTAACATTATCCGTCGGTTATCCTTGGTTCTGAAAACTCTTGCTTATGTTTTTTTTCCCAATGAGCCAATGAAAATGACCGGTCAGCAAAGGCGATTAACTAAAACTACCTACGACTACCTCGACTACCCATAACTACATGGTGACCCCACTACAACTGCACCTACGATTACAGCATTATCGATTTTCTCCATGGCGACCAATTTTCAACAAGTTGAAAAATTTGTGGCGACCATACTGAGGCTGCGATCAGTTCCCAGAATGTGGGAACACCTCGCGACCATGAAGGAGACTCACCAGAGACCACCAGCGAACATGTGGCGATCATGTGGCGAGCGCAGAGTTCCTGCACTCGCCTAAAAAGTTGCCTAAGTGGGACAGGCCCATAAGAATCGTGGCAGAACAGGGACTTTATTTATGGAGCAATTAAAAAAAAACTTTCTTTAGCTTTGTTTTTATAGTATTACTAGACTAAGTGGGACCCGTTGGGTCCCATGTTCACACGGGAGGGCTGGTCCCCAACGCAATATTCCACCTCTCCACCAATTCCAATATTGGGGGGGGGGGGCTTTCTGGAGCGCTAGTATGGGTGTTGTGGGCCAAAGGGACTGGGTTCCAGATGGCTAATATGGACATTGTGGGCCGAATGAATTCTTCGACTGGCAGCTCAGTCACTCAGGCCTGGTGGGCTGGCAGCTCAGTCACTCAGGCCTGGTGGGCTGATAGTTCAGTCACTCAGGCCTGGTGAGCTGGCAGCTCAGTCACTCAGGCCTGGTGGGCTGGCAGCTCAGTCACTCAGGCCTGGTGGGGTGACAGCTCAGAAACTGCCAGAAATTCTGCCCAAAACAGGTGAGAGACTCTGTGAGAGAGAAGGATGTGGAGAATCAATTTTAGACATTTTTCATCTTTTTCTGCAGATCACAGAAATGAAGGAGGAAAGTGCATTTTCAATTAATTTCCATTTCCATTGCAGTTTCAAGCACAGGGCAGGCCAAACAATTCATTGCATTTTCATTTCATTTCCATTGCAGTTTCAAGCACAGGGCAGGCCAAACAGCTCATTGCATTTTCATTTCATTTCCATTTCCATTTCCATTGCAGTTTCAAGCTCTGTGCAGGCCAAACAGCTCATTGCATTTTCATTTCATTTCCATTTCCATTGCAGTTTCAAGCACAGGGCAGGCCAAACAGCTCATTGCATTTTCATTTCATTTCCATTTCCATTGCCGTTTCAAGCACAGGGCGGCCAAACAGCTCATTGCATTTACAATTCATTTCCATTTCCATTGCAGTTTCAAGCACAGGGCAGGCCAAACAACTCATTGCATTTTCATTAAGGGCTAACAGATCATTGATTGCAAGTACATTGCAGACTCACAGTTCATTTGATTCACAGCTTAGAATCACAGTTGTGGCCTCTCCCTCATGATCTTCCAGAGTGACTTACTCATGTCCAGGCATCCGGAGCTTTATAGTCCTGCCCCCCCCCCCGGAAGGGGCGTTACCTTCATCAAAGTGATTGACAGGCGAGAGGACCAATCAGCTGATCTCAAGATTTTTTAAACCCTCATAGTTTTTTTATTTTTCATCGACCGGAAATATCCACGGGGCTGCCTCAGCGGAGAAGGACTGTGAGTAAGATGGCCAAAAATCATAGCGATATAGGGTAGCGTTTTTTCTAAAATCAATATATAGCGCAGACAGGAAGTGGTCAAGATGAGACTTTTATTTATATAGATTTGTCATGTGTGCCGAGGTACATTGGAAAGCTTTTGTTGCATGCAAACCATTCCAACCTGTATTGTAAAGAATTTTCATTGTTTAGTATCTCACAATGTGGTACTATTCTGTTAACCAACACATCCGTGACGGGGAAAGTCAAAGAATCCAGCAAAATTGACAAAGTTACGACAGCAAAAGTAAAAATGGAGTATGATTTTCTCTCCAACCCTGTCCAGCATCTATAAGGTTCAAGTCAAGAATGTGGTTGGAATAGACCTTTGGCTTTAGACCTCAGAGATACAGCATGGAAATAGGCCCTTCAATCCACTGTGTCTGCACTGACCACGATTACCCCACACACTAACACTATCCTACACACTATGGACAATTTACAAATTTTTTTACTAACAATTTTTATTTATCCAATTAACTTACAAACCTGTGCATCTTGGCTGTGTGGGAGGAAACGAGAGCACCCGGTGAAAACCCACGTGGTCACAGGGAGAACATACAAACTCTGTACAGACAGCACCCGATCTCCCTCCTGTACTCATCGTTACCTGTAGTTTGTCCAACTATGGTGGTGTCATTGGCAAATTTAACGATGGAGTTGGAACTGTGTCCGAGTTCGCAGTCATGGGTTTAGAGTGAGCAGGACAGGGCTGAACATACAGCCTTGAGGTGCCTCTGTGTTGATGGTTCTTTAAGACTCGTACTCATCAATTTAGCCTGGCAGGTCATGACCCCACCATACTAAACAAAACTGAATAGATTCATGATTAATACATTGTTTGTGGGTATTTAAAATAAATCATTGATTTCACAAAATTGAATATTTTATTTAATTCCACCCAGAAGCATGTTTTAGTTTAGCTTAGTTTAGATACAGTGCGGAAACTGGCCCTTTGGCTCACCGAGTCCGCACTAACCAGCGATCCCTACACACTAGCAATATCCTACACACTAGGGACAATTTTCAATCTTTACCGAAGCTAATCACCGTACAAACCTGTATGTCTTTCGAGCGTGGGAGGAAACCGGAGCACGCGGGGAAAACCCACGAGGTCACAGGGAGATCGTACAAACTCCGTACAGACAGCACCCTTAGTCAGTATCGAACCTGGTTCTGTGGCGCTGTAAGGCAGCAACTCTACCGCTGCACCACTGGGCCTCCCCAAATGATCAATGTCCCTCCCACACTCTTGTTTTGTTTAACTGCAGAGTAAAATTAATTGCAATGCCTTGTTATCGAGGCAAGAAAGTTACGTGAAAGCTACACAGTTAATCTATAAATACCTTCCAATGATTTTAATCTGTTTGTTTGCAGAACCTTTCTCACACCTTCAACCAGCTCCCACTTCTCTTTACAATTTAGTGCCTTCTATCCAATGCAGTCACAAGCAAACTGCCTTTGCTGCACCCAATGGTGCTAAAACAAAAGGAGACTGTCTTCAAGTAAATAAATCTCTGACTGCACAGTAAACCTACATTATAATGAGGAGTTGTATCGTCAGAAGATCCTTGAAAGTTCTATTTTTTTCTACCCGAGAGATATAAATAATTAATTTAGGATTTTCAGAATGCTGTGGCGGTCCTCCTGTAATTAATCATTTGGTTGGGTGAGGTAACAGTCAAGCATGAATCCCGATTCCTTAAAATGGTTGCCACAATATAAATGCGAGAGAAAAAAAACGAGAGAGGCGGAAATTTGACGTAAAACCAGGAAGTAGCAGAGACACGCAGCAAATCAAGCAGGGCGGCACGGTGGTGCAGCTGGTAGAGTTGCTGCCTTACAGCGCCAGAGACCCGGGTACGATCCTGACTATGGGTGCTGTCTGTGCAGTGTTTTGTACGTTCTCCCTGTGACCTGCGTGGGTTTTCGCTGGGTGCTCCGGTTTCCTCACACATCCCAGAGACGTGCAGGTTTGTAGGTTAATTGGCTTCTTTAAAATGTATCTAGGATAGAAGTGGTGTGAACAGGCAATTGCTAGTCGGCGCGGACAAAGGGCATGTTTCCACGCTGTATCGCTAAACTAAACTATACGTGGAGAGAGAAAACCTTAAAACTCAAGACAATAACCCTTCATCAGAATCAATTGGGTAACAATTTATTATGCATCAAAATATAGCAACAATTAAAACACGTTCTTAATCAAGTGCCATGAGAGGGGAATGGTAGTGCTTCCAAACTGAAGCCATGCCCATCTCTAAAGCCTACTCGCGTTATTCTGGCAGTGAGAAGAGAGATTGAGAGATCATGTTGCAGTTATATACTGTATATCATTGATGAGGCCACAGTTAGAGTATTGTGTAGGAAGGATCTGCAGATGCAGGTTTACACCAAAAATAGACACAGGATTTTTCTATGAGAGCTGGAGTAACTCAGTTTGCCAGGCCGCATCTTTAGAGACAAGGAATAGGTGACATTTTGAGTTGAGAACCTTCTTCAGACTTTTGTTCTTTATTGTGTTCAGTTCTGGTCACCATGTTAGAGGAAAGATGTTGTCAAACTGGAACCGGTGCAGAGAAGATTTACGAGACGTGACCAGGACTCGAGGGCCTGAGCTATAGGGAGAGGTTGAGCAGGCTGGGACTTGACTCCTAGGAGTGCGGGAGGATGAGGGATGATCTTATAGAGGTACATGAGAGGAATAGAAAGGGTAAATGTACAGCATAATTTGCCCAGAGTAGGGGAATCGAGAACCAGAGGACATAGATGCAAGGCGGACCACGGTGGCGCAGCGGTAGAGTTGCTGCCTTACAGTGAATGCAGCGCCGGAGACCCGGGTTCAATCCAGACTACGGGTGCTGTCTGTACGGAGTTTGTACGTTCTCCCCGTGACCTGCGTGGGTTTTCTCCGAGATCTTCGGTTTCCTCCCACACTCCAAAGACGTACAGGTGTGTAGGTTAATTGGCTTGGTAAATGTAAAAATTGTCCCTAGTGGGCCTAGGGCCTGTTTCTGCGCTGTATCTCTAAACTAAACTAAACTAAAATACAGTGTAAGGTGAGGGGGGAACAGATTTAATAGGAACCTAAGTAGTAACTTTTTTACACAAAGGGTGGTCGGTTTATGAAACGAGCTGCCGGAGGAGGAGGTAGTTGAGGCAGGTACTATCGCAACGGTTAAGAAACATTTAGGCAGGTACATGTATAGGATAGGTTTGGCAGGCAGGTAGGACTAGAGTAGATGGGGCATGTTGGTCGGTGTTGGCAACTTGGGCTGAAGGGCCTGTTTCCATGCTGTATTACTCTCTGACTTTCTTGAAACTCAAGTCTAATTGACATACATCTTTCGAGGCAGATTACCAAGGAACTTGTAGAAACAAAAAACTGCAGACGCTGGTTAATAGACAAATGCATACAAAGTGCTGGAGTAACTCAGAATGTCAGGCAGCATCTCTGATAATGGGACTCTGAAGAAGGGACTCAACCCAAAACGTCACCTATTCATGTTCTCCAGGGATGTTTCCTGACCTGTGTAGGAAGGAACTGCAGATGCTGGTTTACATGGAAAATAGACACAAAATGCTGGAGTTACTCGGCGGGTCAGGCAGCATCTCTGGAAAGAAGGCCAGAAATGCTGCTAGTCCCATGAATTACTCCAGCATTTTGTGTCTCATGTTTCCTGACCTGCTCAGTTACTCCAACAATTTGTGTCCTTTTACGGAACTTGTAAGAATTTGTATAAAGAACAAATATCCCTCTGTAGTAAGATTAAAATGATCAGGAATGAGGTTTGTGAAAACATTCAAGTGTCTGTGCGCCGGGTTAGGCAGCACAGTGAGGCAGCTGCAGAGTTGCTGCCTTTAGAGCTCCAGAAACACGAGTTCAATCCGGACTACGGGAACTGTCTGTATGGAGTTTGTACGTTCTCCCTGTGACCATGTGGGTTTTCTCCGGGTAGTCCGGTTTCCTCCCACACTCCAAAGACTTACAGATTGTTAGGCTAATTGGCTTCTGTAAAATTGTTCTTTTCCCCCAAGTGTGTAGGATAGTGCTAGCGTATGGGGTGATCGCTGGTCGGCACGGTCTCGGTGGGGCCGAAGTGTGGGCTGTACCTCAAAAGTCTAATGTCTGAAAAGTTCCTTGGCGACTGGATTCAGTGTAGCCTACATCATCCATGTTGACTTAATGTCACCCTCCAAGCCAATTTTGTTATCATATGCACAGGAATGGTGAGCTACTGGTACGGTGAAAATCTCACTTGCGACAGCATCACAGGCATATCGTCTCAGAAAAAACACCCCCAAACATAAATTATACATAAAACTCTGCAAGACAGAAGAAAGACCGAAGCCTGCAAAATAACAAGACAACAATCTGAAGTTTACCCGCATCCTAAGCATTAATGAATTGGAAAGTAGGCATAGTACATCGGTTTGAGTGGTATGATTCTCAGCCAAGGTGTGATTATACATAATGAATGTATTTTGTTATTTCCAGGACTAAAAGCTAATCAGCAACACTTGTTGAATCCAAAACATTCAGAGAGAGTGCTATTTATCTGTCCGGAAAAGATTTTGCTGGAAAAAAATTGAAAACATATGTTTTAGCTCATGAATGTATGTTATTTGGAAAGCAATGTAATGGTTAGCTCTGATATTTTTCAGCTGTTGCTTGTTGAACGCGTAGGCAGCGACGTTTTACCTCCAGTTCCTACCTCAAATTCGTAACGTTGTAAGCACCCTTTATGGTACGTCAAGGTCTGCAAGCAAAGAATTTCACTGTGACTTGTCACATGTGACAATAAAGTATTCAATTCAAGTTTTTGCACCTTATCTCTTCTCTTCTAAAGGTGGTGACTGGTGCAAGGGTAATGTTTGACAGCTTCCGGCTGCTGTGCCTGGTTTTATTCTATCTGCTCCCTCACGTCACTCAGTATCAGTAAGCTGCTCAGAACTTGAGGCATCCCTCCCCCTTCCCAGCAAAGATCCTCTAGCGAGCAAGATAGATCACTCGACGAAAAAGACGTAGTACGGTCATGGGCAGATTCATGGGTAATTTTCGGCCCCATTTCCGTAACCGCACCAAAGACCCCATAGTGGAGCAAAGATACTAGTGCGGAGACGGAAGCCGGTTACGGAAACATCCTCGTAAAAATAAAAGTTCTTCGGTAAAAATCTTCTCCTCATTTTCAGAATTATAATTTATTAACACAAACTGTTCCCCCGCAACGTTGATTACACTGCGGGTCGGGTCAGGTCGGGTCGGGTACTGAAATGGATGAAAAAAAGGCCCACGTTCCGTTCCGTTGCGTACTACACGTCAGCCCATTGCATTTAGCAGGAGTGGTCTATCTTGCTCCGCTATAGGATCTTTGCTTCCCAGTTCTCCGACCACTCTGACCTTTCCGGATTACGTTTTGTCTCTGTTTGCTTTGGTGTCACCTTCTCCGAGCTAACAATGTTCTATTCTACATTTTCCTTGAACTTCATCTTCTTTGATCTCGTTTTCACGCCTTACCCTTCCTTATCTCGGTGTCTCCCTCTCCCCTGACTCTCAGTCTGAACTCGACCCGAAACCATCGCCCATTCCTTCTATCCAGAGATGCTGCCTGTCATAGAAACTTTGAAACATAGAAACATAGAAAGTAGTTGCAGGATGAGGCCATTTGGCCCTTCGATCCTGCACCACCATTCAATGTGATCATGGCTGATCATCCACAATCAGTAACCCGTTCCTGCCTTCTTCCCATATACCCTGACTCCGCTATCTTTAAGAGCTCTACCCAACTCTCTCTTGAAAGTATCCAGAGAACCGGCCTCCACTGGCCTCTGAGGCAGAGAATTCCACAGATTCACAACCCTCTGTGTGAAAACGTTTTTCCTCATCTCCGCTCTAAATGGCCTAACCCTTATTCTTAAACTGTGGCCCCTGGTTCTGGACTCCCCCAACATCGGGAACATGTTTCCTGCCTCTAGCGTGTGTCCAAACCCTTAATAATCTTAAATGTTTAAATAAGATATCCTCTCATCCTTCTAAATTCCAGAGTATACAAGCCCAGCCACTCCATTCTATCAATATATGACAGTCCTGCCATCCCGGGAGTTAACCTCGTGAACCTACACTGCACTCCTCAATAGCAAGAATGTCCTTAAATTTGGAGACCAAAACTGCACACAATACTCCAGGTGTCATCTCACTAGGGCCCAGTACAACTACAGAAGGACCTCTTTGCTCCTATAATTAACACCTCTTGTTATAAAGGCCAACATGCCATTCGCCTTCTTCACTGCCTGCTGTACCTGCATGCTTACTTTCAGTGACTAATGAACAAGGACCCCCAGATCTCGTTGTACCTCCCCTTTTCCCAACTTGACACCATTCAGATAACAATCTGCCTTCCTGCTTTTATCACCAAAGTGGATAACCTCACATTTATCCACATTAAACTGCATCTGCCCACTCACCCAACCTGTCCAAGTCACCCTTCATCCTCATAGCATCCTTCTCAAAGGTCACACAGCCACCCAGCTTTGTGTCATCTGTAAATTTGCTAATGTTACTTTTAATCCCTTCATCTAAATCATTAATGTAAATTGTAAATAGTTTGTGGTCCAGCACCGAGCCTTAAGAGCCTGTCCCACCAGCATGCGATTGCATGCGTCTAGCGCGACCAAACGTGGTCGCTTGAGGCGTACGGCCTCGCGGGGCCTGTCCCACTTCCGATCGGCGGTGGCGTATGGAGTTGTGCGGGGCTGGTCCCGACATCGCGAGGGGCTCCGAAAATCTTGCACTGTCCGAAAATCCCACGCGCCAACGGCCTGTCGGCCCGCAGTCGCATTGAGGGCGTACGCAGCGTCTCGACGGGCGTACGCAGAGTCTCAACGGGCGTATGCAGCGTCTCGACGTCATACGCAGCATCTTGACGGCGTACGCCTAGTGCGTGGCGTTGCGAGATGACGTCACCGCCCGGCGTGCCGTTGCGTGATGACGTCACCGCCCGACGCCGTGCGACGTCCAAATTCAGTCGGCCCGCCTCCTTCCCAGCTGATTGGTGAGTATGATGTCGAACCAGCCCCGCACAACTCCATACGCCTCCGCGGTTCGAAATGGGACTGGCCCTGCGCGGCCGTACGCCTCAAGCGACCACGTTTGGTCGCGCTAGACGCATGCAATCGCATGCTGGTGGGACAGGCCCTTTACGGTACCCCACTAGTCACTGCATGCCATTCTGAAAGGGACCCGTTAATCCCTACTCTTTGTTTCCTGTCTGTCAACCAATTTTCTATCCATGTCAGGACCCTACCCCCAATACCATGTGCTCTAATTTTGCACACTAATCTCCTATGTGGGACCTTATCAAATGCTTTCTGAAAGTCCAGGTACACTACATCCACTGGCTCTCCCTTGTCCATTCTCCTAGATACATCTAAAAAAATTCCAGAAAATTAGTAAGCATGATTTCCCCTTTGTAAATCCATGCTGACTCGGACCGATCCTGTTACTGCTATCCAAATGTGCCGCTATTTCATCTTTTATAATTGACTCCAGCATCTTCCCCACCACCGATGTCAGGCTAACTGGTCTATAATTCCCTGTTTTTTCTCTCCCACTTTTCTTAAATAAGCGATAACCTTAGCTACCCTCCAATCCACAGGAACTGATCCTGAATCTATAGAACATCTACAGAGCCACTTCCTTAAGTACCCTGGGATGCAGACCATCAGGCCCTGGGGATTTATCAGCCTTCAGTCCCATCAGTCTCCCCAACACCATTTCATGCTTAATGTGAATTTCCTTCAGTTCCTCCGTCACCCTAGATCCTCTGGCCACTCGTACATCAGGGAGATTGTTTGTGTCTTCCTTAGTGAAGACGGATCCAAATTACCTGTTCAACTCGTCCCCCACAATAGATTCACCTGTTTCGGTCTTCAAGGCTCAAACTTTGGTCTTAACTAATTGTTTCCTCTTCACATACCTAAAGAAGCTTTTACTATTCTCCTTTATATTCTTGGCTAGCTTACCTTCGTACCTCATCTTTTCTCCCCGTATTGCCTTTTTAAGTTATCTTCTGTTGCTCCCAATCCTCTGGCTTCCCCCTCATCTTTGCTATTTTATACTTCTTCTCTTTTATTTTTATACTGTTCCTGACTTTCCTTGTCAGCCATGGTCGCCCCTTACTCTCCTTGGAATCTTTCTTCCTCTTTGGAATGAACTGATCCTGCACCTTCTGAATTATTTCCCAGAAATACCTGCCATTGTTGTTTCACTGTCATCCCTGCTAAGGTACACTTTCCAGTGAACTTTGGCCAGCTCCTTCCTCATGGCTCCATAGTACCCATTGTTCAATTGTAATACTGACACTTCCGATTTTCCCTTCTCTCTCTCCAATTTTAGATTAAAGCTTATCATATTATGGTCTTCTTCTTCTTTTTCTTCTTGCGTTTGAGGCAGCAGAAGTCTACAGCAAGGTGATGCCATCGGGTTCGACATCCGTAGGTTCCCGCCCTAAAGATGGCGGTTGGCGGTTCTCTGTTGTACGTTCGCCTGACTGAGGTCAGTTGAGAAGGCTCACCACGGGGATGTCGACAACATGAGCCCAATATTATGGTCACTACCTCCTCATACACTAAATCCAGAATTGCCTTCTCCCTGGTAGGCTCCAGTACAAGCTGCTCTAAGGATCCATCACGGAGGCACTCCACAAACTCCCTTCAAACCCCCTTTTTGGGGTCCATTACCAACCTGATTTTCCCAGTCTACCTGCATGTTAAATCTCCCATAACAACCACAGCATTACCTTTGCGACATGCCAATTTGAACTCTTGATTCAACTTGCACCCTTTGTCCAGGCTACTGTTTGGGGACCTGTGGATAACTCCCATGAGGGCCATTTTACTTTTACAATTCCTCACTTCTATCCATACTGACTCTACATCTCCTGATTCTATGTCACCCCTCACAAGGGCATGAATTTCATTCCTCACTAACAGTGCTACCCCACCTGTCTGTCTTTTCGATAGGACGTATACCCTTGAATATTCAGTTCCCAGCCCTGGTCCTCTTGCAGCCATGTCTCTGTAATTCCCACAACATCATACTTGCCAATTTCTAACTGAGCCTCAAGCTCGCCCACTTTACTTCTCATACCGCGCACTCATTTGCAACACTTTAACTTCGGTATTCAACTCCCCTCTCACACCGGTCACTATTGGCCCTGACCTTACTCCCTTATCCCTTCTCGAACTTTCCTTCCCATTAATTCGAGAATCTTTGGTAACTTTTCCTGTACTCACTCCATCTTTATACTCCCAATTTGTCAACCCCTCCCCCCCCCCCCCCCCCCCCGCCCCCACTATTTAGTTTAAACCCACACGTGTAGCCCTAGCAAACCTGCCTGCCAGAACGTCGGTCCCCCTCCAGTTAAGGTGTAACCCTTCCCTTTTGTACATGTCACCCCTACCCCAGGAGAGATCCCAATGGTCTATAAATCTAAATCCTTGCTCCCTCCACCAGGCCCCCAGCCACACATTCAGATCTCCTATCTCCCTGTTCCTGCCCTCACTAGCACGAGGTACTGGAAGCAATCCAGTCAGGGACATGGCTGAGGCCAAGCCAATTAACCGAAGCCAATTAACCTATAAACCTGTATGTCTTTGGGAGTTTGGGAAAATCGGAGCACCCGGGGAAAATCCATGCGGTCACGGGGAGAACATACAAGCTTTGTACAGACAGCAATCAAAGTCAGGGTCGAGCAGGGTCTCGTAAGGCAGCAACTCTACTGCTGTGCCACAATGTTGGACACAGGGGAAACGGAAAGGGTAAAGAATGAGGCACCTAAATAAGACAAGATGAGAGGCAGAAATAATGTGAGGTGGTATGCTTTGAAAAGTAAAACAAGGAATGACGCTGTTGGCTTATTGGAAACATACTGCAGGTTATGAAAGGTCAAAGAAATCCTGGGGAAAAAAATAAAAAAATGCAGATGCTGAAAATCTGAAATAAAAACAGAAAATGCTGGAAACATTTAGCAGGTCCGGGCAGGAAAGAGAAACAGTTAATGTTTTAGCTGCAGAATCCTCCGTCAGAAACCGGAAACCAGAAAGACTAGTTCGTTTTATTTTAATCGGAAGCGGTAGAGCTCTCTATAATCCCTCTGTTCTGTCCAACCCTCTCCCATCTTTAATGCCACTCGAAAGAACCCTTTGAAATGCGAGTGCAGGCAGTTAAAGCCGTAAGAAGACCAATCATATTATGAGTTTTAGAAATATGGGCATGGAGCACAAAGTTAGGATACATTTTTCCACAAACATTCTTTGGAAGATAATCTTGACTGATACTTAAAAGTTAGTGTGGAACTTTACAGAAAGCACAGGAAGAAATGAGAATAAGTAAGTGTGGATTCGCTGGAATGAAGGTGAGGATGGAACAAAAAAGTGACTTGAAATGCTGTTATCTTCCCTGCTGAAGTAGCAAAGTGTCAGATTTCAACATTTTCTAACGACTACAGGTTACCTAACGGGGTCAAGGAAAAGAGTTGTTTTTTTTGGTTTCACATAGAAACGAGTGATCAGAATGATCTCAAACAAAATATAAAGCAGATGTAGAGATGTGTTGGTTCTTTCACCATGGATTGATCTGTCACTGTATTAAACAGTGAGGCGTCTCTTTAGTCGGTTGTGAGCAGCTATGGTCTCTGTGTTTAAAGCTCTCTTCTTAAAGTGTTTGGGCAAGACAAGACTGCATGAATTGCAACTCGACGAGCTGTCAGCTGCTTGCTTTTCACCTCTCATCGACTAACGTAACTACTGCCCCAACTACAAAGGAGTCACCAATCACTCATTGCCCATGACCATTCTAATTACCCGTTAATGAAACTATCACCAAGCAACAAGCACCCCAACTGACTTTTGCTTGATTAGATAATGTGGTGGGATGGCACGGAGGTGCAGCGGTAGAGTCGCTGCCTTCCGGCACCAGAGACCCAGGTTCGATCCCGACTACGGGTGCTGTCTGTACGGAGTTTGTACGATCCCCCCGTGACCAGCATGGGTTTCCTCCGGAAGCTCCGGTTTCCTCCTGCAATCCTAAGATGTACAGGTTTGAGGGTTAATTGGCTTCCGTAAAATTGTAAAATTATCCCTAGTGTGTGCAGGATACCGTTAGTGTGCCGGGATCGCTGGTGGCTGCGAACTCGGTGGGCCGAAGGGCCTGTTTCCGCACTGTATCTCTATACTAAACTAAACTAAACTAAACTATAGCATATAGTAAACCCTCGTTGCTACGGACCCTTTTATAATGGATTTTGGTAATAGCGGACGGACCTACCAAACTTCACCGCCAGGCTGGACTGCCAATGCCACCTCCGGCTGCTTCCTTGGCTGCGCCTACCGCCACCACCGCCAAGGCCTGTAATGCTGCAATATGATCTTGGAGCATGGTGGCTTAGGGCAGGTATGACTTTGCAGTTAATTTAGTTTAGAGATACAGAGTGGAAACAGGCCCTTCGGCCCACCAAGTCCACACCGACCAATGATTCCCGTGCACTAACACTATCCTACACACTAGGGACAATTTATGATTTTCACCAAAGCCAATTAACCTACTAACCTGTATGTCTTTGGAGTGTGGCTGGAAACCGGATCTTCCTGAAGAAAACCCACGCGGTCACGGGGAAAACGTACAAACTCCATACAGACAAGCACCCGTAGTCAGGATTGAACCCGGATCTCTGGCTCCGTAAGGCAGCAACTCTACCGCTGCGCCATCGTGCCAACCATAGTGTTAGCATTAGATTGCTCTGGGAAGGATTTGGCAGGTATATGATGACCCGAATGGCCTACCTCTGTACACCAATTGCTACAGTTCTTATTGCTGATAGCTACGGCAAATTTCATGTAAAAGTTGACACAGGGACATGGAGAAGGTGAGCCAAAGTAGCTGCTTCTGTGCTGTACATCTCTGTGACTATATGGGCAAATGCTTATTTAACCCACGTAGTTTCATTTGCATGGTTGCCCATGGACTTCTGTATTTTGGACCCAAGCCAAATTATCTGGCTTCAAAGATGACACATTTTTTCGGGTGAGTTTTACGATTATCTACAACTTGCTCACATCTCTTCATCCTTTGCATGTGTCAATCAAGCCATCTGTTCAAAGAAATCTCTGCCAACAATATTATTGAATCCCTTCTTCAATTGTCAGTTCCCTTCATTTAAACTTACAGCTCGGTTTATACTTGTTAAATGGAATTATTTTGAAGATAGACTAATAGACAGACAAGGTAGACAGACAGATGGGTAGAAAGATAGTTAGATGGATGGATGGATGGATGGGAGTTCTAGGAGCAGAATTAGGGCCAGTCTACTCCGCTATTCAATCATGGGTGATCTATCTTTCCTTCTCAACCCCATTCTCCTGCTTTCTCACCAGTCTGAAGAAGGGTCTTGACCCAAAACATCTCCCATTCCTTCTCTCCAGAGATGCTGCCCGTCCCGCTGAGTTCCTCCAGCATTTTGTGTCTACAGCAGTTGGCTCTTTGGCCCACAATATCTGTGACGAACATGATGCTAAGTTAAACTAATCTCCATTGCCTGCATGTGATCCATATCCGTATCCATATATTAATGATCTGGATGAGGGAATTGAAGGCAATATCTCCAAGTTTGCGGATGACACTAAGCTGGGGGGCAGTGTTAGCTGTGAGG
>CM075978.1:189117650-189139343 GCA_038087875.1 Malacoraja senta
AAAATATTGATTATTTTTCAGATTATATTTCAGTTGTAGTTGTTGGAATGATAGTAATTTTTCTAATTCATACAGATCTTCGAGCGTTTTGATTCCCATTCTTTCCCATTGTATAAATGATTTATCTATGATTGAAGGTTTAAACGATGGGTTATTGACTATTGGTATTAAGAGAGATAGGTTTCTTAATTTTAGATTCTATTTTATTTGCTTCCATGTTCTAATAGTGCTATATATAATTGGATTTTTATTATAATTTTTATTATTCAAATTTATTGGAGAGAGAATAATCGCTCCTATATTATTCGGGGAGCAATCCCCTTTTTCCATTATAATCCAGTCCACCTGCTGGGCAGAATTGTCCAGCAGGTGAATCATATTTTTAATATTTACTGCCCAGTTATAATACATAAAGTTAGGGAGCGCTAGACCCCCCAACTCTTTTCGTTTGTTAAGGTGTGTTCTTTGTATTCTGTGGGATTTGTAATCCCATATAAAATTTGTAATGTCTGAGTCCAGTTTTTTGAAAAACTTTTTTGGGAGATATATAGGTATTGATTGAAATAGGTAAAGGATTTGTGGTAAGAAAATCATTTTTATAGCATTTATCCTACCTATTAAGGACATCGGAAGTGTTTTCCAAAATTTAATCAAATTATTTAATTTCTTAAGTAGGGATTATAATTAGCTTTAAACATATCATGGTAATTTCTAGTAATCTCAATTCCTAAATATTTGAATTTTTCCATAGCTATTTTAAAAGGGAATTTCCTGAGATGTGTTGAGTCTTTTGGTTTAATCGACATAATTTCACTTTTGTTCCAATTTATTCTATATCCTGAAAAGGATCCAAAGTCCTCAATTAAGTTTAATATATTTGGTATACCCATTCTAATCAAGAATTTGTCTATCTCTGCCTTAAATATATCCACTGACTTGGCCTCCACAGCCCTCTGTGGCAATGAGTTCCACAAATTAACTACCCTCTGACTAAAGAAATTCCTCCTCACTAAAAGAGCACCCTTTAATTCTGAGGCTATGACCTCTGGTCCTAGACTCTCCCATCAGTGGAAACATCCTTTCCACATCCACTCTATCAATGGCTTTCATTATTCTGTAAGTTTCAAAGAGGTCCCCCCTCAACCTTCTGTGTGACCGCGTGGGTTTCCTCCAGGTGCTCTGGTTTCTTCCAACATACTAATGACGGGCCTTGTTTTTAGGTTAATTAGACTATAAATTGTCCCTAGTATATAGAAAGTGGATGGGAAAGTGGGATAATACAGCTTGATCGATTGTTGGCGTGGAATTGAAGGGCCGAAAGGCCTGTGTCCATGCTTTATGTTTCAATCAGCATTTGCTGCAAGTTCTCCCTGCTATTCTTTACCTTAGACTTTAGACTTGGGGTGGGAGATTGCAACCTTCACGTGGTCCGCCCTGCTTCGACGAATGCAATCAACCTGGCGTGCACAATCAAATAAGTTCAAATAGAACAAGTTGTCCTACAACTTAAGGCTGTGCACGCCATACGCAAGAAGAAGAAGAAGAAGACTTTAGACTTTAGAGATGCAGCACGGAAACAGGCCCTTCGGCCCACCGAGTCCGCGCCAACCAGCGATCACCCCATACACTAGCACTATCCTATGCTCTAGGGTAAATTTACAATTTTACTGAAGCTAATGAACCTACAAACCTTCATGTCCTTGGAGTGTGGGAGGAAACCGGAGCACCCGGAGAATATCCACGCGGTCATGGGGGAGAACGTACAAACCCGGTAAAGGCAGCACCCGTACGACATCCAGAGATGCTGCCTGAACCGTTCAGCTACTCCAGCACTTTGCGGTGTTTTTCCAGTGAAATTGTTATATCCTTGTTCATTTTCCCTTGAAAAAAACAGGGATAGAGTACAGCCAGGGGTCTTATAGGCCTGAAGTTTCGGGTCTCCACCCGAAACGTCACCTATTCCTTTTCTCCACAGATGCTGCCTGACCCGCTGAGTAGTCAGGGTTGAACTGGGGTCTCTGGCGCTGTAAGGCAGCAACTCTAGCTCCCAAACTCCCAAATGTGGAGGAAATCTAAGTAAAGGGTCCACATTTGGCAAAGTGACCCCCCCCCCACCCCCCACCCCCACACCCCCCCCCCCCCCCCCGTGCTACTGACAAGGATAATTTTACCCCAATGTTATTCCTGTTACAAATGTTCTGTGTGGACAGAATTCCCAGCTGTGAGTCAACCCGCAGAGCATTGAATTTCACTCCAAAAGTGCCCTGGTTTAAAACACTACCTTACAACTGCTGTATTACACTCAAGGAGCAGAATTACCTAAGCTGTTGAAGCTTATTTAAACAGTGATGCTACCACTTACTGCACTATTCTGCTGGGGATCAAACATTCTGACCAAATCCAGAACAAACAGTTTTATTACCTTGTGGAACGAGAGCTTTGATTGCATATAATCCACCTACAGTACCATTGATGGAGCAGTCACGTCCTTCTTATAGATGAATATGGAGCTGTGTGTGTGGCTGCACGTTTCCATTCACCTGTTGACTTGGCTGCGAAGGCACTGAAATATCGCCTCAGCAGTCACATCCCGGCTGCTCCCTCTAATTCCCTCTCCCATCAGGCAAGAGGCACAGAAGTGTGCAAACGCACAGCTCCTGATTCAGGGACAGTTTCTTCCCGGCTGTTATCAGGCAATTGAATGGTCCTCTCATCAACTAGAGAGCGGTCCTGACCTACTACCCACCTAATTGGAGATCTTTGGACTATCTTTAATCGGACCTTACTGGACTTTATCTTGCACTACATTTTATACCCTTCATCCAGTATTTATTTATACACTGTGGACGGCTTGATTGTCTGAAGAAGGGTCCAGACCCGAAACATCACCCATTCCTTCTCTCAAGTGAAAGAAGTAAACAGTTCTTCAGAGATGCTGTCTGACCTGCTGAGTTACTCCAGCATGTTGTATCTTTTTAAAAATAATGTACTTTTTCCCTTCCAATTCCCATGCCTAGAACGCCCATTCAAGCGAAGAAGAATGATATTACCAGGTCATGTCCAACAGACATAGGATCACAAAGCTTGGTTCAGACTGAAGAAACATTACCCATCCATGTTCTCCAGAGATGCTGCCTGAACCGTTCAGCTACTCCAGCACTTTGCGTCATTTTTCTAGTGAAATTGTTATATCCTTGTTCATTTTCCCTTGAAAAAAACAGGGATAGAGTACAGCCAAGGGTCTTATAGGCCTGAAGTTTCGGGTCTCCACCCGAAACGTCACCTATTCCTTTTCTCCACAGATGCTGCCTGACCCGCTGAGTTACTCCAGCTTTTTGTGTCAGTGGTCAAAAGGAATAATTTATTTGAAGATAGACACAAAATGCTGGAGTAACTCAGCGGGACAGGCAGCATCTCTGGAGTGAAGGAATTGGTGACGTTTTGGGACGAGACCCTTCTTCACTTGAAGATTGCTTGATGTATGTAAATCCAGCAATTTGTCAAAGGACTGATCCATCAACATTCCATAACTCTCTCCCATTTAGATGTATCATTACTCTTAGTTCTTAGATTTAAACGTCTGATTAGAACAAGTAAACATTGAGAAATTAGGCTTTAATATTAATGTTTAAACAATGATATCTGAGCAGTCCTGTTAATAAACCATGTTAATGACAAATGTTCTGCCCATTTTGACGTTTGCAGATCCAGCATAATATACTAGTGATAATATATTAAGTATTTTTTGTGAGGTACAATTAACCTGTTCAAAATATGAAATGCAGTTAATCCATGTGTGGCCAACAGCACAGAGTTCAATTCCCACAGTGACAGTTAATTTAATAATACTTAGAATTATTTTTTTTCGGTTTTGGTTGTAGAAAATTTTGTAAATTTGATGTCTGGGTTAGATATCCAGCACTCTGCCTCATTTGTTTAGTTTAGTTTAGTTTACAGATACAGAGCGGAAGCAGGCCCTTAGGCCCCTCCGAGTCCACAACGACCAGCGATCCCCCACACACTAACACTATCAGGATAAACTAGGGTCAATTTACACTTAATGCTGTATCTTTCAATCAAAAAAACCCTTAAAAAATATTGCCATTCCAAAACCAGCTTTCATAAGGTCATGTCAGAAGTGATAAGAGCAGAATATGGCCAGTCGGCCCATCAAGACTGCTCTGCCATTCAAACATGGCTGAGCTATCTCTCCCTCCAAACCCCATTCTCCTACCTTCTCCCCATAACCCCTGACACCTGTACTAATCACGAATCTATCTATCTCTGCCTTAAAAATATCCATTGACGTGACCTCCACAGCCTTCTGTGGCAATGAATTCCACAGATTCACAACCCTTTAACTAAAGAAATTCCTCCTCATCTCCTCCCTAAAGGAACGTCCTTTAATTCTGAGACTGTGACCTCTAGTCCTAGACTCTCCCACTAGTGGAAACATCCCCTTCATATCCTTTCCACTTTATGTTGAATTGTTAGTGCTACTTTTGTGAAATTTAATTATCTTTGTTACACTATTTGTTCTTAATGGACCACATTATTTATGCAAGCAAGATTAATTTTCAACCGATATCTTTATAAAACTTGGATTGTGCTGTCATGGTTAATAAATTATGTAAATGTAGGCTATATTTGTACCTTCAAATTAGGTTATTTAAATGTCCCCTCGACAAAAAAGTGCAGGGACTATCTTTACAAAACTTGCAAGGTTATATGCACCATCTTTTCACAGATGCCAAAAATGATTAATTCTGCTAATTAGATGTAATTTGCATATGCAAGACATATCCCTTTAACTCAAGGAGTCACTTTGCAAACAGGTCCGGTGAGAGGAAAATACTGTATTGTATATCTTATCCTCCATGAGTTTTGTATTTTGGCCCAATGTTTCAATGTAGATGCCACTCACGATGGAATGTTTACTGAATGCTGAGTTTAGTTTAAGTTTAGCCTAGCGATACAGCGTGAAAACAGGCCCTTTGGCCCACTGAGTCCATGCCGACCAGTGATCATCCCGTTCTATCCTGTACTCCAGGGACAATTTACAGCAGCAAATTAACCTGTACATCTTTGGAATGTGAGAGGAAATGGGAGCACCCAGAGAAGACCCACGCGATCACAAGGAGAACGTACAAACTCCGTTCAGACAGCACCCGTAGTCAAGATTGAACCCGGGTCTCTGGCGCTGTGAGGCAGCAACTCCACCACTGCGCCACTATGCCACACATTTAAATTGTTCAATGTCACTAGCAACCTATAGAAGTCACTTTGGCACGCACTCGGTGGGCTGAAAGGTCTGTTTACATAGATACATAGAAAATAGGTGCAGGAGTAGGCCATTCGGCCCTTCGAGCCTGCACCGCCATTCAATATGATCATGGCTGATCATCCAACTCAGTATCCCGTACCTGCCTTCTCTCCATACCCCCTGATCCCTTTAGCCACAAGGGCCACATCTAACTCCCTCTTAAATATAGCCAATGAACTGGCCTCAACTATCCTCTGTGGCAGAGAGTTCCAGAGATTCACCACTCTCTGTGTGAAAAAGTTTTTCCTCATCTCGGTCTTAAAGGATTTCCCCCTTATCCTTAAGCTGTGACCCCTTGTCCTGGACTTCCCCAACATCGGGAACAATCTTCCTGCATCTAGCCTGTCCAACCCCATAAGAATTTTGTACGTTTCTATAAGATCCCCTCTCAATCTCCTAAATTCTAGCGAGTATAAGCCAAGTCTATCCAGTCTTTCTTCATATGAAAGTCCTGACATCCCAGGAATCAGTCTGGTGAACCTTCTCTGCACTCCCTCTATGGCTATAATGTCCTTCCTCAGATTTGGAGACCAAAACTGTACGCAATACTCCAGGTGTGGTCTCACCAAGACCCTGTACAACTGCAGTAGAACCTCCCTGCTCCTATACTCAAATCCTCTTGCTATGAAGGCCAACATACCATTCGCTTTCTTCACTGCCTGCTGCACCTGCATGCCTACTTTCAATGACTGGTGTACCATGACACCCAGGTCTCGCTGCACCTCCCCTTTCTGCGCTGTATCTAAAAACCAAACCAAAACTATACTAAACCTGCGTGAATGACTCCAGTGTTGCCATTGGTGTTATCTTCTCTCATGATATCAATCTCTGGAATCTCTTCCCTTCACTTACTTTTACTCCACTTGCTTTTTTCCCTTTAGGATTCTTCTTAAAACCAACAATTTTGACCCCTAAGTGGATGTGGAGAGGATGTTTCCACCAGTGGGAGAGTCTCGGACCAGAGGGCACAGCCTTAGGGATTAAAGGACGTACCTTTAGATAGGAGATGAGGAGGAATTTCTTTGGTCAGAGGATGGTGAATCTGTGGCATTCATTGCCTTAACCCTTGAACCAGAGAGAATAGAGAAATACGGAAAGATTAAATTCATCGTTTTTGCAGTTATTAAAGTTATTATACCGTGGAGTTGTCTATTTTGGGGTAGATTTCATGTGATTTGAGGAAAGAAACTACTTAGACCAGGCTTTTGTCCATTCATCCTGACACCGTAGTTGGGAATGTTGATGACTGAGTTCTTGTGAAGTGCTCTGAGGCATCAAGTATGCAATAGAAATACAAGATTTTGTTATAATTGACTTGAATATCATTGGTTGTTTCATAAGTCATGGGAACATCACCCTTAACTCCACACTGGAGCTTAGGAGGATGTAACTAACCGAATAGTGAAAGGCCTGGATAGAGTGGACATGGAGAGAATGTTTCCACTAGTGGGAGAGTCTCGGACCAGAGGTCATAGCCTTAGAATAAAAGGACGTTCCTTTAGGAAGATGAGGAGGAATTTCTTTAGTCAGAGGGTGGTGAATCGTTGGGATTCATTGCCACAAAAGGCTGTGGGGGCCAAGTTAATGGATATTTTTAAGGCAGATAGATAAATTCTTGATAAGTACGGGTGTCAGGGGTTATGAGGTAAGGCAGGAGAATGGGGTTAAGAGGGAAAGATAAATCAGCCACGATTGAATGGCAGAGTAGACTTGATGGGCTGAATGGCCTAAGTCTGCTCCTATCACTTATGAACATGAACTTAACGTCAACTATTCCTTTTCTCCTGAGATGCTGCCTGCCTCGCTGAGTTACTCCAGCATGCTGTGTCTATCTTCAGTGTAAACCAGCATCTGCAGTTCCTTCCTCCACTTTCACAGTTCTCTGTTTATTTGATTCTTTCTCATTGTCATTTAAACAATTCAAGAAGTAATTGAAACGGAGATTGACAGATTCTTGAATAGTACTAGTGTCATGGGTCATGGGGAAGAAGGCAGGAGAATGGGTTTGAGAGGGAAAGACAGATCAGCCATGATTGAACAGGGTTGTAGACTCGATGGGCCGAATGGCCTAATTCTGCTCATAGAACATAGGAAATTATGAAGTAACGCGTGAAGGCCACCACTTCTCTCCAAAAAGAATGGATAAACGATTTTTAACGTTTTTTATTCAGCATTTTCCCGGTGGCTAAGACTTGCGTCGCTGTATTACAATTAAATAAACAGAAGAATGGTCAAGAGGAAAGTAAACATTTGAGATTGCGTTAATTAACTATCCATTTCCAAATCTCTTGCAGGGGAGGGAGTGCAGTTGTTATATAATGGGCCAAGCACATAAATAATTAATTGTGTCTTCATGTTTGTCATGAATATGTTAATTAAGTTGCTAGCATATGCACTTTTGTGTTAGATATAGTGCCTGTGTGTGGGCCAGCATGTTAGTGTGTACTATTTTTGTGATAATTACTATTCCCGTGCATATTATGTTGGTTAGGACAGACAGCTAATTAGAATATGAGGTATAGCCAAGTGTTTTAATCAGTCTGAGGTCACGCGTTTCAACATAAAACCCATCTATTATTACCTACAAAAGGTAGAGGGATTAATTCCATTGTTTTGATCTGCGTTACATATTTTATCATAGTGAATATTTTGCTTTAATTTAATAATGAATATTAATCTCAGTGGCATTATGGATAGTTTCGCTGAAAATTTTGCCCCGTTTGAAGATATGAACCGTGAAATTCTCTGGGTGCGGTGAAAAGAGGGGGGTTGTTCCTTATTATCCGAGGTAGAGTGCATGTTCAGGTGGTGGTTTGTGCTGGCAAGTATGAAGTGCAGGACTTAGACCTTTAGTTTCGTTTTTTAGTGTGGAGACACAACGCGTAAACTGGACCATTGGCCCACCGAGTCCGCGCCAACCAGCGATCCCCGCACACTTACACTATCCTACACACACACACACTAGTAACAATTTACAATTCTGCAATTATACCAATCCAAGTAACCTACAAACCTGTACGTCTTTGGAGTGTGGGAGGAAACCCGAGCACCTGGAGAAAACCCACACAAGTCACGGGGAGAACGTACCTAGACTGCTCTCAAGTTATGAAGCACACAGATTTACCTAGAATTGCCTGATCATTGACCCAGCCCCATTAACTTGTGCACAATAATCAGGCAGATGTTTGAGAGAAAACGATCTTTTATACGTTCTCCAGAATAATTGGTGCCATTAATTAGACTTCAGACTTTAGACTTTCGAGATACAGTGTGGAGACAGGCCGTTACACCCACCGAGTCCGCACCAACCAGTGATCATCCCGTACACTAACCTCCACACACTAGGGACAATTTTACCGCACACGTATTGAAGTCGCATTGTGTGTCTCAAAGGTCCATTTCTTAACTGAGGTAATCACGTAACAAAAAGCCTTGAACAAACATTCCCAATATATTGGAAGGTTCCATGAACTAACAGAACTCGAGCTGGAAAGGATACAGAGAAGAATTACAAGGATATTGCGAGGGCTAGAGGGTATGAGCTGTAGGGAAAGGTTGACTAGACTGGGACTCTATTCCTTGGAGCGCAGGAGGATGAGGGGTGTATAAAATCATGAGAGGAATAGATCGGGTAGATGTGTAAATAGCTCGTTCTAAGCTCCCCCCCAGTCTAGTTTCAGTCAATAAGATACTGAGTCAAGCACTTGCGCATCTAAACTTTATTTTGGAAAACACAATAACAGTTCCCCACTACTATACCTAACCACCGCGGGTTCGATCCTTGTATCTGCTTGGCCAAGCCCTTCTAGCCTCGTGCAAGCAGAGACACTCCAAAAGGTCACGCGGTCCCAAGCTTTATTCCAGAAGATCGACATCGGACCTCGTGGGAGCTACCTTTTATAGGACCCCGAACCTTGAGGGGCCGAACCACCCGGGGGTGGTCTCTTTACAGTCCAATAGCAGATATCGATTAACACAGTACATGATAGACAGTTCCCTAACACAATAATACAGTGACTAATACAAGTATCTGACGAAGTTTCTAGACGCAAGTTAACAACGATGAATTATGCAACAAGTGCCTAGATATTCAAGAAACCCAGACAATGCTCAACACTTAACCCAATCAACATCTAGCAAAGTAAAGCTTTGCAACATTATTTACAATGTGTATGTCTGGTTTGCATTCACCCAATCCGGTTCATGCAATTTACACCTAAGAATCTGCAGATGTCCCATTCTTTCCCTGCAACACTTATCTGGGCTCTAGACAAGCTGACACATTCTGCAGCTTGTCCCAGTTATGCAAAAGGCACATTTAACTTGACCAAAATGGCCTAGCAGCACAGAAGCCTTCACTCAATTTTAATGTCCTGGCATCTCAAATTTGGCCAGAATTAACAGATGCACAGAGTCACTTGCCAAGAGTAGGTGAATCGAGGACCAGACGACATAGGTTTAAGATGAAGGGGAAATTCCTATTAAATATTTAATAGGAATCTGAGGGGTAACTTTTTCACACATAGGGGGGTGGGTGTATGGAACAAGCTGCTGGATGAAGTAGTTGAGGCAGGGCCTATCACAACATTTAAGAAACAGTTAGACAGGTACATGGATGGGATAGGTTTGGAGGGATATGGATCAAATGCTGGCAGGTGGGACTAGTGTAGCTGGGACATGTTGGCCAGTGTGGGCAAGTTGGGCCGAAGGGCCTGTTTCCACAATGTATCACTCTATGACGCTATGACTCTGTGAGCAGTTTGAAGTCCCAGTCTCATTTCAAAAGCAAGGTCAAAGATGACTTGGACAGAGGAGAACATCTCCTAAAGATCATTGTATCTCTTCCAGAACTACGAGCGTTACAGGGGCCTGAAGCAAATGATAATTCAAGAAATCATCTTGGATGCTGAGGAAAGCTTAAGTCCAGAAAGAGGCCTTCAGAATGTACTAACTAGGATCTCTCAAGTTGCAAGGGCTTCTCAGCTTTTCGGCTTCTCAGCAGCCCTCCGGAAAGTAGCCCTCCTAACATTTCTTCTGAGGTGTTACCTGATCTCCCCCTCTCAATACCCTAGCCTGGGCCAGAGTTGACTCCGTTAATATCCAGCATTTCCCCTTCATACGGACTCAATGCCAGAGAGGCACCTGGCTCTGGGATTATCTGTTGCCTTTTGCTGAAGAGGCGAGGCGTTGCATTAATTAACCGTGCGGTGCTGGCTCAAAGGGCCGATTGGCCTCTTCCTGCACCTATTTTCTATGCTTCGATGTCTCCAGATCCCACAGTTACAATCTGCCAGGATTCATGGCAGGGTAATAATAGAAGGCAGAGGGGACATTGACCTAGATTTCGGAATGTTTACATACATTATACATCAAACAGGTTAATTATGGAACATGGAAAAGTTGTCGGCAAATGTTTACAACTTGAGTATATAAAAGAGAAATCCCCATTTGGTTTCCTGACTTTTTGTCATTGTTCCCGATTTATAACTAACAGGTAATTTGCTGACCTTGTGAGATCATCAAGAAGCTTGCCATTCATGTCTCCTTCAGACCCATGTAAGTGGCAATTACCTTCATATGCACTTGTTTGTGTGTGGTTTGAGTTGCTCTCTTTGAAGCATATTTCCAGGCTATTCCAATATTATCATCCAGTCTGAAGAGGAGTCTCGACCTGAGACGTCACCATCCCTTCTCTCCAGAGATGCTGCCTGCCTCGCTGTGTCTCTCTTTAGCATCCATCCACGTTGTTTCTTGGGCTGTTGAAGATATCCAGTATAAGTTCATAAACTCATAAATTGTAGGAGCAGACTTAGGCCATTCGGCCCATCAAGTCTACCCCGCCATTCAATCATGGCTGATCTATTTTCACATGACAATAAACTGAACTCCTCAAGCCAATTAACCCACAAACCTGCACGTCTTAGAGGGCTGGAGAAAACTGTTTTCACATCGTCAAAGATGGAGTCAAAATTAAGTCCTGTTGTGAGATAGATATTTAGAAAATAGACTCTCTTCCGTATATAAAAGTTACAGTTATGCTGCTGGAGTCATTCAGATGATGTGAAGCTCTCAGTCCAAGGCCGAAACCTTTCAATTTGCCTGTATATCGGCGAGACCAAGCGCAGGCTTGACGATCGTTTCGCTGAACACCTCCGCTCAGTCCACCTAAACCTACCTGAACTCCCGGTTGCTCAACACTTTAACTTCCCTTCCCATTCCCACACTGACCTTTCTGTTCTGGGCCTCCTCCATTGTCAGAGTAAGGCCCAGTGCAAATTGGAGGAACAGCACCTCATATTTTGCTTGGGCAGCTTACACCCCAGTGGTATGAACATTGACTTCTCTAACTTCAATTAATCCTTGCATTCCCTCTCTCTCCATCTCGCCACCTTCCCAGTTCTCCGGCCAGTCTTACTGTCTCCGACTACATTTTATCTCTGTTTTCTTTGTTGTTACCTTCTCCCAGCTACAATGATCTATTCTACATTTTCCTTGATCTCCATACCCTTTGTCCTGTTTTCACACCTTACACTTCCTGATCTAAGTATCTCCCTCTCCCCTGATCTGAAGAAGGGTCTCAACTCGAAACGTCACCCATTCCTTTTCTCCAGAGATGCTGAGTTACTCCAGCACTTTGTGTCTTTTGCATGTGGCCTCACTCTGGCAATGTACAGAAAGGTCAATGTGGGAATGGGAAGATGTGTTAAAATGGTTAGCAAACGGGAGATCCAGTAGGCCATGGCGTACCGAGCGCAAGTGTTCAGCAAAACGGTCACTGAGTCTACGCTTGGACTTGCCGATGTAAAGGAGGCGACATCAGGCACATTGTCAAGTCAAGTCAAATCACATTTATTTATATAGCACATTTAAAAAACAACTCTCGTTGGCCAAAGTGCTTTACATTTGTTGGAAGAATAATATAAACAAACAAACTACATACATATATACATGTAGCCCTCGCTCAGAGGACGTCAAGAAAGGCTTGGGAGTATAGATATGTTTTTAGTCTTGACTTAAAGGAGTCGATGGAGGGGGCAGTTCTGATGGGAAGGGGGATGCTGTTCCACGGTCTAGGAGCTGCAACCGCAAAGGCGCGGTCGCCCCTGAGCTTATGCCTAGACCACGGAATATTCAGCAACCCCAAGTCGGCCGATCTGACGGACCTGGAGGTGGAGTGGTGGGTGAGAAGACTTTTTATGTAGGTGGGGGCAAGCCCATTGAGGGCTTTGTAGACATAGAGGAGGATCTTGAAATGTATACGGAACCGCACAGGGAGCCAGTGGAGAGAGGCCAGGATCGGGGTGATGTGGTCCCTTTTTCGGGTGCCCGTCAGGAGTCTCGCTGCGGCTTTTTGGACCAGTTGCAGGCGGGACAGGGAAGATTGGCTGATGCCAGTGTAAAGGGAGTTGCAGTAATCTAGGCGGGAGGAGATAAATGTGTGGATGATCTTTTCGAGGTAATCAAAGTGGAGGAATTGTTTTATTTTAGCTATCGTCCGAAGCTGAAAGAAGCTAGCTTTTACCACGGCATTGACTTGTTTGTCAAATTTCAGTGCTGAGTCAAATATCACGCCAAGGTTTTTGACGTGAGGTTTGAGTAGTGGGGTAAGGCTTCCAAGGCTGCCTGCTATCATTTTGATTGAGTCCGAGGAGCCGAGAAGGATGTCCTCAGACTTACTCTCGTTTAGTTGGAGGAAGTTCTAGGCCATCCAACACTTTATATCCTCGAGGCAGTGGGTAAGGTTAAGCAGATTTCATTGGTTTTGGGCTTCAGGGGGAGATAGAGTTGTGTATCGTCTGCGTAGCAATGGAAGGAAATGCCGTGCCTTTCAATGACTTGGCCTAAGGGGAGCATATACAGGGAGAAGAGAATGGGGCCAAGGATGGAACCTTGTGGAACCCCACAGCAGAGATTAGCTGGGGAGGAGAAAGAGTTGCCGATGTTAGTCGAGAAACTCCTACCTTTGAGGTAGGAGATGAACCAGCTCAGGGCAGTGCCATCAATACCAACCCCGTACCGGAGACGGTCAATTAGGATGGTGTGGTCGACAGTATCAAATGCTGCGCTGAGGTCAAGAAGGAGCAGGATTGCACAGTCGCCGGAGTCAACGGTGAGCAGTAGGTCATTATGTAATAGGATACAGTATATCCAGTAGTAGAGTGTAGACTTTAGAGATACAACATGGAAACATGCCCTTTGGCTCATCGAGTCTGCACCGACCAGCGATCATCCCGTACACTAACTTTATCCTGCACACTAGGCACAATTTACAATTTTGCCAAAGCCAATTAATCTACAAACCTGTACGTCTTTGGAGTGTGGGAAGATGCTCAGGTTTGTAGGTTAATTGGGTTGGTAAATGTAAAAATTGTCCCTAGTATGTGTGGGATAGTGTTAATGTGCGGGGATCGCTGGTCGGCGCAGACCTAGTGGGCCGAAGGGCCAGTTTCCGCGCTGTATCTCTAAACTAAACTAAACTAAACTGGAGCACAAGGAGAAAACCCATGCCGTCACAGGGAGAACGTATAAACTCCGGACAGACAGTACCCCTAGTCAGGATCGATCCCGGGGTTCTATATGGCAGCAACTCTACCGCTGCGCCACCATGCAGCCACCCTCAAAGTAGTAAACAGGATTTGCCCAATTGACGTTTTCGACGTCAAAGCATTTTGGCTGCAGTGAACGCCAGTGGCCTCTAACAGGTTCTTGAGAAAGGCAACATTTGCTGACAGAATTGGCAGAGAGAATGGTGAAGCGTCAGCATGGAATGCAAACCAGCTCCCTCAACACACCTGTCAAACGCACAAGCTCTAAGTTGAAGCTAACTCTTAGTAACGGTTCCTCACTGACTCCCAAATCCAAACAAAAATATTTCCCCTCTATTTCCTGCCTGTTCCCTTCCTTCGGTTCTCATTCAGGGCGGCACAGTGGAAGAGCTACTGCCCGACAGCGTCAAAGACCCGGTTTCGATCCTGACTACGGGTGCTGTCTGTACGGAGTTTGTACGTTCTCTCCGTGACCTGCGTGGGTTTTCTCCGGGTGCTCCAGTTCCCTCCCGCTCTCCAAAGACGCACAGGTTTGTAGGGTAATTGGCTTGGTGTAAATGTAAAATTGTCCCTAGTGAGTGTAGGATAGTGTTAGTGGTGAATGCGGACCCGTTGGGCTGAAGGGCCTGTTTCCGCTCTCCATCTCTAAACTAAACTAAACTAAAACTAAACACAGCATTCAAAACATTGGGGGCTTGATAAGGTTCGAGCCCCCTGGACATCCATGGCTACTGCCTCGTGCCTGTTGTAAGCTTCACACTTGATTCCAGCTGGCCGTGAGTGAACGTCAATACTGGCAGCTGACGGTGGCTGGCTGGCTTACACTTACCCTCCCAGCCAGTAAAGAATGGAGAGCTTCGACTTGTTGGCTGCTGTTGTTGGTGGAAGGGTGGCTCCAGTAACTGGGATGAGAAACCTCTACACAGCAAGCGAGAAGATGGAGAGATGGAGAGATGGATGGATGGATGGATGGATGGATGGATGGATGGATGGATGGATGGATGGATGGATGGATGGATGGATGGATGGATGGATGGACGGACGGACGGACGGACGGACGGACGGACGGATGGATGGATGGATGGATGGATGGATGGCTGGATGGATGGATGGACGGACGGACGGACGGACGGACGGATGGATACTCCAAACAGACAGCACCCGTAGTCGGGATCGAACCTGTGCTTTGTGGTGCTGTTAACACTGTAAGGCAGCAACTCCACCGCTGCGCCACCATGCCATTGGGTTGTGAGAGAGAAAAGGGAGGGGGAGGGGGAGGAGGGGGGGTGGGGGTTGTGTTGTTAGATGTTACCTAAAACTGGATTTGATGATACGTTATTCAACGATTAACTTTTAACAGTGAGGGAATCAGTACCATCTGACAGAACCTTTGTCACCAGAATTCAAGCTGAGCAGCAAAGCACCAGCCTTTGCTACTGACATCGAAGATACTGTAACACCCCCTCAAAGAGCTTTTCCTGCAAAGGTCCCTTTGAGGAAAGCTTCCCGTATCCAACACAGACAGTGTTAGGCATCATCTGAAGAAAAACCCAAAGATGCCATCGACTTGACAGAGTAATTACAGTGCAGGATGTCAGGCTCACTGTCATTACTGCCCCAGCATCCACGCTTTCTAGACTAGCCCCAGCGAACCCTTCTATCGCACGATTCAAGGAAATTTAGAAGCTGTGTCAAGCTCGCTGCATACTAATTAGCAACAAATGCAGCATCACTATCTCCCTCACATCCCAGAAAAATCTACAGTAAATTGGTTTATGTTTACAAAGCACTTTGACATCCCTAACTGCGTTACAAATGCACGTTTTATCTTTCGCTGCATGTCATGTTTTTTTTAAATTCTGTTAACGTGGAGATGCTATGGCGGGTTTGTGGAAGGGAACAGGCTAAGGCGGCAGGAAATGTTGGGCGTGCTTCCAAAGTAAAGTACTAGAGGGTTGGACCACAAGCAGTAAACATTTCTACAGCTTTAGTTATAAGCTGCTGTAAGTGGGATCCCATGAGGAGGGTTTGGTACATAGGTTGCTGACTCAGCTGGAAAGGGTACAGGGAAGATTAGCGAGGCTGTTGCCAGGACTAGAGGGTCTGAGCTATAGGGAGAGGTTGAGTAGGCTGGGACACTATTCCTTGGAGCACAGGAGGATGAAGGATGATCTTACAGACATGTATAAAATCATGAGAGGAATAGATCGGGTAGACGCATAGAGTCTCTTGCCCAGAGTAGGTGAATTGAGGATCAGAGGACATAGGTTTAAGGTGAAGGGGAAAAGATTTAATAGGAATCTGAGGAGTGACCTTTTTACACAAAGGGTGGTGGGTGTATGGAATGAGCTGCCAGAGCAGGTAGTTGAGGCTGGGACTATCCCAACATTTAAGAAATAATTAGACAGGTACATGGATAGGACAGGTTTGGAGGGATATGGGCCACACGCAGGCAGGTGGGACTAGAGTAGCAGGGACATGTTGGGCCGAAGGGCCTGTTTCCACACTGTATCACTTTATGACTATGGCTTTATGACTAGGAAGGATAATTGTGCCAGAAATGTCACCCATCTTGGATACAGAAGGAATAATTTCATCAAAAAGCATTTGTAGCGATATTCTCGTTTCACCACATTTGGGATGGAAATCTTTAAACTTGTGCAGAGTGTGAGCTGTCCAAGAACAATTAAACAGACTTCTTTATTACCTCCTTAGTTGCCTCCTTAGTTGCAGAATGATTGGATTGTTTTTGTTGGATAAGCCTGCAAAAACCCTTCAGTTTGCTAACTTCCCAAACCAATAGATGATAGCCCTGCTGAACAAAACACAACTAGAAAGCTTGCAAAGGATATTATTCCCTGTTCTCCTGCAACACATGAATGGCTCTGAGCTTGAATATGCAAAAGCAGTTTACTTTAGCCATAAGGCACAAAGATTGATTTCAGAAAAATAGGGACAGTGAGAAGGGCAGCACAGTGGCGCGGCGGTAGAGTTGCTGCCTTACAGAGACCCGGGTTCGATCCTGACTCAGGGTGCTGTCTGTACGGAGTTTGTACGTTCTCCCCGTGACCTGCGTGGGTTTTCTCCAGGTGCTCCGGTTTCCTCCCACACTCCAAAGACGTACAGGTTTGCAGCCTAATTGGCTTCAGTAAACATTGAAAAATGTCCCCAGTGTGTAGTATAGTGCTAGAGTAAAGGGTGATCACTGGTCGGCACGGACTCAGTGGGCTGAAGGGCCTGTTCCTGCGCGGTACCTCTGAAGTCTAAACTCCAAAGAACTGTTTTTTTTGTCATATGTCCCAGATCGAACGACAAAATACTTACTTGCAGCAGCACATCAGGATATGTAAACAGGGTAAACATAGTCTGAAGAAGGGTCTTGGCCAAAATACATCACCCATTCATTTTCTCCAGGGATGCTGCCTGTCCTGCTGAGTTACTCTACCATTGTCTGTCTATCTATCTTTCTATCTATCTATCTATCTATCTATCTATCTGTCTGTCTGTCTGTCTGTCTGTCTGTCTGTCTGTCTGTCTGTCTGTCTGTCTGTCTGTCTATCTATCTATCTATCTATCTATATCTATCTATCTATCCATCCCTATCTCTCCCTATCTCTCTCTATCTCTCTCTATCTCTCTCTATCTCTCTCTATCTCTCTCTATCTCTATATCTCTCTCTATCTCTCTCTCTCTCTCTATCTATCTCTCTCTATCTCTCTCTCTCTCTCTCTCTCTCTCTATCTATCTCTCTATCTCTCTATCCATCTCAAATTGTAAATTGTCCCTAGTGTGTAGGATCTATCTAAGAAAAACATCCACAAAAACTCATTCATACCCATTGCCATAAACAGCTTAAATAAAAAATGAACAATGGACAAATTAACCCTGACGCACTGTCACTTTACACGTATCCACAACTTTCATCTTGTCTATTTTTACAGTTTTTAATCCTTATACTTGCTTTTAAGATCTATACACACGGTGTGTGCTCGCAGAAATCTGTGTTGCATGACTGCTTATCAGTACATTGTCCTGTTTGTATGTTGAGCCACGCCAAAGAAGATTTTCTGTTCCGACAGACAATAAAGTTTTCTGAATCTGAATCTGAATCTGAGGATGGTGCTAGTGTACGGGGTGATTGCTGGTCTGCGCGGACACGATGGGTAAAAAGGCCTGTTTCCGCACTGTTTCTTAAAAGTCTAAAGACAAAGCAGATCGCCTGATGATCTTATACTGTATACCTCTACAAGATCACCCTTCACATGTTTCTTGCCCTGATGCTAGGCTACTTGATGGTGATTCCGCCTTTAATCTCCCCGTTTCTGAGCAGGGAGCCGTGAGTGTAGGGTCACATTCTCTGTGTTGGAAGGAACTGCAGATGCTGGTTTAAACCGAAGATAGACACAAAAAGCTGGAGTAACTCAGCAGGACAGGCAGCATCTCCAGAGAGAAGGAATGGGTGACGTCCGAAGAAGGGTCTCCACCCGAAACGTCACCTATTCCTTTTCTCAAGAGATGCTGCCTGTCCCCGCTGAGTTACTCCAGCATTTTGTATCTATCTCCCATATTCCCTGAGGTCTGTGCATAATTGGTGCTCAGCGACTGCCTTAGTCACTGGATTGAGCTGAGCGCCAAGTATATTGAGCCATAGACACACACAACACAGCATAGAAACAGGCCCTTCGGCCCATCTCGTCCATGCCAACCAAGATGCCACATCTAAGCCAGTCCCATTTGCCTATGTTTGGCCCATATCCCTCTAAATCAGTGGTTCCCAACGTGGGGCGTACGCCCCACAGGGGGGCAATTTGATTTTTAAGGGGGGCAATCGAGCGCGACTGAGGAGGTCTGGGTCCAAATTTTCAATTTTTATTTTTTTGGATTTTCCATCAGGTAAACATATGTAGTTTATGTTTCAGATGTTATTTTGAGTAAATAATTTTTTGGGGGTAAAAAAGGTCTTTATTGTGTAGTTATTACATAATCACCGCGCCATCGCTCTTCATGCACGTCGCACGAAGCGCGCGAGGTCATGGGAGAACCTTATTTATTGAATTGGATTTAGAAATGCGATTCAAAGAGCTTTTGCTAAGTTACCCTTATAATATCTATTTCCTCCGTTTTCTCTCAAGGGAAAGCAACCCATTTTCTGAGAATTATTTCTTTGACTGCTCGTGCTAAAATGAGTAGTGCAAGCAAGAAGAAAGTTCGTCAGTATTCAGAGGAATATTTAAAACTTGGTTTCATACCCGCTGTCCATGATGAACGGTCACCTTTCTGCCTCTTATGCCAACAATGCTTGACCAACGAATCAATGAAACCAGGTCGTCTTGAGGCGCATTTGAAGGCGAAACATAGTGCGTATGTAAATTCAGATTTGAATTACTTCAAATCTTTAAAGGATAAGTTTGAAAAAAGATCAACAATAAAGTCTCTGTTCACGGCACAAACTGTTACTGTCAGTCATACTCTTGAGGCTAGTTATGAAATTTCTTTACTCATTGCTAAATCTGGAAAAAATCATACTATAGGGGAGGATTTAATTAAACCATCAATATCAGCATTTCTTAAAACAGTTCTGGAAAAAGATGACAAAGATGTTAAAGCCATGCCACTCAGTAACAACACTGTTAGGAGAAGAACAGATGAAATGAGTGAAGATATTGAAACACAACTTGTTGAAAAGCTGAAATCAAGAAAATTCTCAGTACAAATGGATGAATCAACTGTGAGAGACAGTGAGGCCTTATTGCTAACCTATGTAAGATATATTGATAAAGGTGAATTTGCTGAAGAAATGTTATTCTGATATATATAATAAACTAAAACACTGCTTAGATGTCAATAATATACCAATGGAAAACATAACATCTTGTGCAGCTGATGGTGCTCCTGTTATGATGGGCAAGAAAAATGGTTGCTTAAAATTGATGAAAGGCTTTCGAAGGGGAATTGTTTGAAAAGATTCATGGAACTATTTGATGAGCTTAGTGACTTTTTAAGTGACAAGCCTGAAATGAAGCACCTGCTAACCGTTGATGGAAAAGCGTTTGTGAGTTATTTAGCAGATATTTTTGAAAAACTGAATGTGTTGAATAAACAACTTCAAGGAACAAATAAAACTCTTGTTGATGCAAAGGCGAAGATATTTGGCTTTATTTCATTTATCGAGTTATGCCAAAAACATATTTCTGACAAAAATGTTGACCAGTTTCATTGGCTAAAGAAATGTGAGCCGACTGATGCTGCTGTACTTGTCATTGTGGATCATCTGAAAATATTGGCCTCTGATTTAAAAGAAAGATTTTCTGATTTAAAACAGATTGATTTTCCAACCTGGGTGATGCAGCCAGTGCTAGTGGATCTATCTGATGTTTCAATGCAGTACCAAGAAGAGCTCTCGGAAATACAAAATGATGAGTCAGTTAAAACTTTATTCAACATAAAAGGAGCAATGGCATGGCTTTGTGATGAGACAGAAACTAAATACCCAAATTCAACCAGCTTTGCAAGAAAACTGTTGTTACCGTTCCCATCTACATATTTAGCTGAATGTGGCTTTAGTGCTGTAAATGATTTGCTACTGAAGAAAAGAAATCGACTGGATATCACTAAACGAGGAGATTTGAGACTGAAGCTGACTAAATTAGTGCCTAATATAAAATCTCTTTGCAGCAGGCATGAAGCACAAGGGTCTCACTAACTTTATTCTAATTCTTGAGGTGAGCTCAAATGGTATTTTGCATTTGATAGGTACCTTTACTTTATTGTACAGTAATTAAAATGATCGAAGTATTACAGAAAAAGCTTCCATTCAAATTAGTTTGTGTTGTATAACATTTCAGTTCTCTATTATATGTTTTGAAACTTTATTTGCTGTTTTCGTATGAGACAATCCACAAATATTTCAATATTCTAATATAGAAATTTTCTCTTTCTTTATTACCTGTGAATACTCTTTTATTATCATATTTATCATTATTATTATATTAATAATTTTTTAGTAATTTCTTGCTCAGAACTTTAACTGTCTTTTGTTTGTTTCATTTTTCTTTTTCATGGATGCCATGTTCTTTTGAAGCTTGTTTAAACCAAGGTATTGAAATGATAAGAATTATATATCACCACATGAGGGGTGGGGGGCATCAGGATTTTAGAGGTGATTAGGTGGGGCATGGCCAAAAAAAGGTTGGGAACCACTGCTCTAAATCTTCCCTACATGTACCTGTCCAAAAGTCCATTGTTATTGTATTTGTTTCAACTACTTTCTCTGGCAGCTCGTTCCATATACTAACCACCCTTTGTGTGAAAACGTTACCCCTCAGGTGCCTCTCACCTATATATGCATCATGAATTTGAAGTCTGACAATTTTTTTTAATTGTTTTAATTCATTAAATTGTTGACTATTTGGATGTTTGCAGCTTGTATGCTGATTTATTATTCACCTGCTAATTTCTGCATACACAATCTCATAAATACAATGTAAAATAAATTTAAAATTGTACTAGAAATATATGACACACCATTTTTTTGGGGTGCTGTAATTGAATAGAATATACAATAATATTCCAGCTCAAAGAATGAACTATTAAATAAGAAATGCCTGAATAACGAAGTAAAATGTTTCAGTAATTTACGTCCATAAAAATAAATAAGTTATTGGATCTTATTCGTCAGTTTTGCTCATTCAATGCGGTCAGAAGAACGTTCGGAACAAATAAGAAAGTTATTAATGTTGAATGTTTGAATCAAAGCTGAAAATGCTGGAAATGCTCAGCGGGTCAGGCAACATCTGTGGAGAGAGACAAATGGAGTTAATGATA
>CM075978.1:189139543-189273941 GCA_038087875.1 Malacoraja senta
TAGTTATTTGAGAGTCACAGTGGGGGCAACAGTAGAGTTGCTGCCTTGTAGCGGTCAGAGAACTGGGTTCGATACTGACTACGGGTGCTGCCTGTATGGAATTTGTGCAGGTTTGTAGGTTAATTGTAATTGTCCCTAGTGTATGTAGGATAGAACAAGTGTACGGGGTGATCGCTGCTCAGCGCGGACTCGGTGAGCTGAAGGACCTGTTTCCATGCTTTATCTCTAAACTAAACAAAACTAAGTTTATTGAATTTTTTTATTATTATATTGATCTGTGTGCATTGCGTTTACAGGCCTGTTGAGTTGCTGCAAATAAGAATGTTATCTTCAGTGTAAACCAGCATCCGCTGTTGCTTCCTACACATTTCGTCTGTTCCACTGCGACATCTCCTCGAGAGTTCTGCAACATCATCCCCTGACTCAAAGTCTGAAGAAGGGTCTCGACTAGAAATGTCGCCCATTCCTTCCATCCAGAGATGCTGCCTATCCCGCTGAGTTACTCCAGGATTTTGTGTCTATCTTCGGCAAGAATGCCATTGTTCCATTGTCAGTACATGTGACTCTTTTGACTCTTGCATCTCGTGCACTGGTTTGGAAGAGGCATTGTTAACTCAGCTTCCAAAACCATGAAAGGAGGTTGGGGGGAATGCAAGCGGCTAATGCTCATTATTTATAAGGTGATAAGGAATAGGAGTAGAATTAGGACATTTGGACCATCAAGTCTACTCCGCCATTCAATCATGGCTGATCTATCTCTCCCACCTAACCCCATTCTCCTGCCTTCTCCCCATAACTTCTGACACCTGTTCTAATCAAGAATCAATTTTTGCCTTTGAAAATATCCACTGACTTGGCCTCCACAGCCTTCCATGGTAAAGAATTCCACAGATTCACCACCCTCTGTCAAAAGAAATTTCTCTTCATCTCCTTCCCTAAAAGAACGTCCTTTAATTCTGAGGCTATGGCCTCAGTCCTAGACTCTTCCACTAGTGGAAACATCCTCTCCACATCCACTCTATCCAAGCCTATCACTATTCTGTATGTTTCAATGAGGTCCCCCCTCATTCTTCTAAACTCCAGTGAGTACAGGCCCTGGGATCTTTCTTGTAAACCCCCTCTGGACCATCTCCAGAGCTAGCACACCCTTCCTTGGATATGATGCCCAAAATTGCTCACAATATTCCAAATGCGGCCTTACCAGCGCTTTATAGAGAGAGAGCCTCAACATTATATCCCTGTTTTTGTATACAAACCCTCTTGAAATATATTCTAGCATTGAGTTTGGTTTTATTTACTACCGATTTGACTTGCAGATTAACTTTTTGGGAATCCTGCACCAGCATTCCCAAGTTCCTTTGCACCTCCAATTTCTGGATTCTCACCCCATTTAGAAAATAGTCTATGCCTTTATTCCTAGGCCTTTATTATAAAAACGCTGTCTTCGATTTGGTTTGAAAGCAGAATACACAAAGGTTTGTTAACTCAACCACTGTTATACAAACTCCACAGTTGCATTTGCGTTGATACCTTGATTAAGGACCACATCTGGAGTATTATGTACAGTTTTAGTCTCTAATTTGAGGAAGGACATCCTTGTGATTGAGGCAGTGCAGCGTAGGTTCACGAGATTGATCCCTGGGATGGCGGGGCTGTCATATGAGGAAAGATTGAAAAGACCTAGGCTTGTATTCACTGGAGTTTAGAAGGATGAGGGGGATCTTATAGAAACATATAAAATTATAAAAGGACTGGACAAGCTAGATGCAGGAATTTTCCCCCAATGTTGGGCGAGTCCAGAACCAGGGGCCACAGTCTTAGAATAAAGGGGAGGCCATTTAAGACTGAGGTGAGAAAAAACTTTTTCACCCAGAGTTGTGAATTTGTGGAATTCCCTGCCACAGAGGGCAGTGGAGGCCAAATCACTGGATGGATTTAAGAGAGTTAGATAGAGCTCTATGGGCTGGTGGAATCAAGGGATATGGGGAGAAGGCAGGCACGGGTTATTGATAGGAGACGATCAGCCATGATCACAACGAATGGTGGTGCTGGCTCGAAGGGCTGAATGGCCTCCTCCTGCACCTATTTTCTATGTTTCTATGTTTCTATATCTTCAGGTTCATTCCCATTTTCCATATTGCATATGAAACAAATGGTTAACCAGCAATTGCTGCGAAATGATATTGTCAGAAGTGCATGAATTTCTAAAGAGCCAAACCCAATTTGGAAATACTTATCTAAAAGTGTTTGCAATCAATTTTCAAAATGTGTAATCCAGCAAAGTGATATATTGGAACATGAAAACATCAATCATGCACAACTGTAAAGATTGGATGCATTTATAATCTGAGCAGTATATTAACCCACTACTTCCCATATAGGTGTTTAAATACAGATCCACCATCCATTTTCCGGCAACTGGTGGTCTGGCACCTCCTTTAATCCGGATAAAAGCACGAAGCGCACTTGAAATCCCCCCAGAAGTCGTCGTTCCCCCCCCCCCCCCGCCCCGAAAATGTGCCCCCTAGGCCGTGTAAGGCGGCCGATCTCGACCTCATCGGGATTTCCGCGCTGATCGGCGGGTCGAATTTGCCCCCTGCGGCCGGGGCTCTGGAACTCCGGCCCGGCCGAAGCCGGCAGATCCGTTCCCATAGCCGACTTTGCCCCCTCCGGCGGCGGTACCGTTGGAATCCTCTCAGAGGCCGTGACCTCTGTTGGTCCGGCAAAATGGGTAATCCAGGAAGCACCAAAGGTGCTGGAGAAATAGGGGGTGGACCGATATATAAAGCTTTATATTGTTGTCACGGTTACTAATTATCTCTATGTTGCTATTTGTTATTGTTTATGGGATGAAGTTAATTGCTCTCCGAACAAAAGTAGCACACACCAATCCACTTTTCCACATACAGATTTACGCAATGGCCGACTTACATAAACTCGCACTTACCCAAACAGTTGTGTACACAGTCCCTAGTGCAATCAAGGGCGTTTGTGATATCCACAACACTGTACGATCGACCCAGCAATGGCGGCGGTGCTTACCCAGAAGGCCGCGGGCCGTAGAAAGTGCCCTGGACGCAGCTGAGACGGTTAATACACAAAGGGAGTTATTTAGAGCAGGGGATGGGGGTTCTGTCTTATGTAAAACCTAACTTACGTAAGGCATCAGAGAATGTATCCTTTACGTATGTCGGGGAATGCCTGTATATTTTGTGGCGATAAATATTAAGTAACAGACCAAAGTATGATATAACTTAGTTTAAATTATTTCACTACTCTGTGGCCCATTAGGGGGCCTGGTTTAAACAACACTACATCCCAAGCCCAAGCCCAAGCCCAAGCCCAAGCCCAAGCACGGACATTATTGCCATAGAGGGAGTGCAGAGAGGTTCACCAGACTGATTCCTGGGATGTCAGGACTGTCTTATGAAGAAAGACTGGATAGACTTGGTTTATACTCTCTAGGATTTAGGAGATTGAGAGGGGATCTTATAGAAACTTACAAAATTCTTAAGGGGTTGGACAGGCTAGATGCAGGAAGATTGCTCCCGATGTTGGGGAAGTCCAGGACAAGGGGTCACAGCTTAAGGATAAGGGGAAATCCTTTAAAACCGAGATGAGAAGAACTTTTTTCACACAGAGAGTGGTGAATCTCTGGAACTCTCTGCCACAGAGGGTAGTCGAGGCCAGTTCATTGGCTATATTTAAAAGGGAGTTAGATGTGGCACTTGCGGCTAAAGGGATCAGAGGGTATGGAGAGAAGGCAGGTACGGGATACTGAGTTGGATGATCAGCCATGATCATATTGAATGGCGGTGCAGGCTCGAAGGGCCGAATGGCCTACTCCTGCACCTAATTTCTATGTTTCTATGTTTCTATGATTGCTGAGCAAAGTCCTTTAGTATCAGGGTAGAACGGTGTGGGTGGCACGATGGCGCAGCGGTAGAGTTGCTGCCTTACAGCACCAGAGACCCGGGTTCGATTCTGACTATGGGTGGTTGTCTGTACGGAGTTTGTACATTCACCCCGTAGCCATGTGGGATTTTTCCCGGGTGCTCCGGTTTCCTCCCACACTCCAAAGACGTACAGGTTTGTAGGTTAATTGGCTTTGGTAAAATTGTAAATTGTAGTTGTCCGTAGTAGGATAGTGTTGGTGTACGGGGGCCAAAGGGCCTGTTTCCGTGCTGTATCTCTAAACTGAACTAATGTAAAACTAGACTGAAGAAGGTCAGAGCTCGGGCAAATGAGCCATTCTGGGTCGTATGAGCATCGCTTCTGTAACACAATGCCATCTTTTCATGAGCAACAATTCGCTCAGTCCAGCCCGATAATTATCTTTGACAACATTCATTAGCAAAGCTTGTATTGACATTAACGTACCAGCATTCCAAGAGCAAAATACACAGTCTATAACAATGCTTTACACACATTTCAGCTCACTCATTGACAAAAAGTAATGAAGTGAACGCATTTGCCCCATCATAAACATTAAAACCTGCTCTCACTGTTTGAAAACTTTGTTTCAAATACTTCCGTAGGGATATGGGACGCATTGTTTGATGCCAAAGCAGCCATCAATACCAGTCATCATTGGAAATGCTCTGATTTCTTCAGTAATTAAGAAGCAAGGGCACATTTTTGTGGAAGGAGGAATCAGACAACAAGCTTCCATCTCATAGGGGCGTTTGAGAGGCTTTTGGATAGGCACATGGAAGGGTGGAGAAGAGAGGATATGGATCATGTAGAGGCAGATGAGATCAATTTAACTAGGCATCATGTTCGGCACAAGCATTATGGGCCTGTTCCTGTTCTAAATTCTCATCTGATGTTACGTAAATGTTGCATTCACATTATCATCATAAAGTGAGATTCCTCTGTGAAAATATTTAATATCAAACCCCAGAACATTTTCCTGTCTGAATGTGTGAGATGAGATGCACAGCGATAGAGCTACTACCTTACAGTGCAAGAGACCTGTTCGATCCTGACTACGGGTGCTGTCTGTACGGAGTTGGTACATTCTCCCTGTGACCGCGTGGGTTTTCTCCGGGTGCTCCGGTTTCCTCCCACATTCCAATGACGTACAGGTTTGTAGGTTAATTGGCTTAAATAAAATTGTAAATTATTCTTAGTGCATGGGGTGCCGTTAGTGTATGGGGTGATCACTGGTCGGCGCGTACTCGGTGGGCCGAAGGGCCTGTTTCCACACTGTATCGTTAAACTAAACAAAAAAACTAAAACTGGTATGTACTTTCTGATATTTACCATGATATTGCCATGAATCACAGTGAGCAGCACAGCAGTAGAGTTGCTGCCTTACAGCGCCAGAGACCCAGGTTCGATCCTGGCTACGGGTGCTATATGTGCGGAGTTTGCACGTTCTCCCTGTCACCACATGGGTCTTCTCCAGGTGCTCCGGTTTCTTCCCACACTCCAAAGACGTACAGGTTTGTAGGTTAATTAGCTTTGGTAAAAATTGGAAATTGTCCTAAGTGTGTAGGATAGTGTTAGAATACACGGTGATAGCTGGCTCGATGGCCCAAATGGCCATTTCTATGTTGTATCTCTAAGTCTAAAGTACAGTTTATACGTCGATCACTTTGAAGCTCATTTCCAGCTGAAACTTTGGAAAATATCCAAATTACTTATTAACAATTACTTTCCATTACAACTGATCTGCAGAACAATGATATTTGATCGACATATCTTTGTTCCACTGATATATGTAAATGTATTAGACACAAAAAGATGGAGTAACTCAGCGGGACTGGCTGCATCTCTGGAGAGAAGGAATGGGTGACGTTTTGGGTCGAGACCCTTCTTCAGACGAAGGGCCGAAACGTCACCCATTCCTTCTCCCCAGAGATGCTGCCTGTACCGCTGAGTTAAGGGCCTGTCCCACTTACGTGTCCTTGGCACGCAAATTACGCGACCTCGTGGTCGCGTTGAGCCGCGACGGTCCCGCGAAGGTCGGGCGCGATTACATGCGTACGCACAGCCGTCTGGAGCGCGTGACATCATTTGAAGATAGACACAAAAAGCTGCAGTAACTCAGTGGTACAGGCAGCATCTCTGGAGAGAAGGAATGGGTGACGTTTCATGTCGAGACTCTTCTTCGGTCCGAAAAGAAGGGTCTTGACCCGAAACGTCACCCATTGCTTCTCTCCAGAGATGCTGCCAGTCCCGCTGAGTTACTCCAGCATTTTGTGTCTATCTTCAATTTTCTTGGCCCCGCTCTGGGAGTAGAAGTGGGGGCGGATCTGGACCGCAACGGCCGTGAGCCCCAGGCCGAGTTCGCTTCTGCTGCTGTTGAAGGTGAGATGCTGCGTCGCGCCAGGGGTCTTGGGCCTGTCCCACTTTGGCCATCAGTTACGCGACAAGCCGTTGGCGCGCGAAGATTTTGTTCACTACAAAAATTTCGGAGCCCCGCGCGATGTCGCGCAACTACATACCCCTCTGCGCTTCTCAGTGGGACCGGCCCCGCGTGGCCATACGATGCCCGTGCGCCTCAACGCGACCACGAGGTCGCGTAATTTGAGTGCCAAGGACACGTAAGTGGGACAGACAGGCCCTTTACTCCATCTTTTGTGTGTCTATTTTCGGTTTAAACCAGCATCTGCAGTTCCTTCTTACACATATGTAATTATATTACACTGATCTATGAACCGCTGTTATGCTGATCTATATACTTTTGTGCTCCTGATCTACATTAATCTGCTTTGCTGAACCTATATCTCTTCTTTCCTGACCTATGTAAGTGTCATTCTGATCTAAGTACTCTATTACACTGATCTACGTACCTCCATCCACTGATCAATATAACTTTGCAGCACTAATCTATATAATTCTGCTACACAGACCCATGTAACACTGTCATCCTGATCTGAGCATTATACTACACTGATCCATATATCTCCATTCTACTGATTTATGTAACTATATTTCACCAAACTCTGTAATTCCATCCACATACCAAATACTAAGCAAGTTGTCTATGACTTTCTTCCCTGACTGGTTCATTATTTTTCTGTGATACTCCATAGTTATTTTTTTTATTGTAGATTGTTGTTATATTTCAGAAAACTTGGTCACAATAGCTTAAGCAAATAACCTACGGATTAAGTTGCTGTACCTAAAGTTGCCCTATATATAAGCTTTTGTAGCATGCTAACCAGTCAGTGGAAAGACAATATATGATTACAATCTGAGGGTTTTGACCCAAAACATTGCCTATTTCCTTCGCTCCATAGATGCTGCCTCACCCGCTGATTTTCTCCAGCATTTTTGTCAACCTTCGATTTTCCAGCATCTGCAGTTCCTTCTTAAACAAAATATGATTACAATCGAGCCATTTATAGTGTATGGATATAAGATAAGGGCATAACGTTTAGTGCAAGGTAAACCCAGTAAAGTCCGATTAAAGATAGTCCGAGGGCCAATAATTAGTTCGATAGTAGTTCAGGACCGCTCTCTAGTTGTGGTAGGATGATTAAGCTGCCTGATGACAGCTGGGAAGAAACTGTCCATGAATCTGGAGGTGTGCGTTTTCACACTTCTATACCTTTTGCTGATGTGAGAGGGGAGAAGAGGGAGTGGCCAGGGTGCGATTTGTCCTTGATTATGCTGCTGACCTCGCTGAGGCAGCGTGAGGTGTAAAAGGAGTCAATGGCAGGGAGGTTGGTTTTCTCTGGGTGCTCTGGTGTTCCTCCCACACTCCAAAGACATAGATAGATACATAGATACATAGAAATTAGGTGCAGGAGTAGGCCATTCGGCCCTTCGAGCCTGCACCGCCATTCAATACGATCATGGCTGATCATCCAACTCAGTATCCCGTACCTGCCTTCTCTCCATACCCCCTGATCCCTTTAGCCACAAGGGCCACATCTAATTCCCTCTTAAATATAGCCAATGAACTGGCCTCAACTACCCTCTGTGGCAGAGAGTTCCAGAGATTCACCACTCTCTGTGTGAAAAAGTTTTTCCTCATCTCGGTCTTAAAGGATTTCCCCCTTATCCTTAAGCTGTGACCCCTTGTCCTGGACTTCCCCAACATCGGGAACAATCTTCCTGCATCTAGCCTGTCCATCCCCATAAGAATCTTGTACGTTTCTATAAGATCCCCTCTCAATCTCCTAAATTCTAGCGAGTATAAGCCAAGTCTATCCAGTCTTTCTTCATATGAAAGTCCTGACATCCCAGGAATCAGTCTGGTGAACCTTCTCTGCACTCCCTCTATGGCTATAATGTCCTTCCTCAGATTTGGAGACCAAAACTGTACGCAATACTCCAGGTGTGGTCTCACCAAGACCCTGTACAACTGCAGTAGAACCTCGCTGCTCCTATACTCAAATCCTCTTGCTATGAAGGCCAACATACCATTCGCTTTCTTCACTGCCTGCTGCACCTGCATGCCTACTTTCAATGACTGGTGTACCATGACACCCAGGTCTCGCTGCATCTCCCCATTTCCTAATCGGCCACCATTTAGATAATAGTCTGCCTTCCCGTTTTTGCTACCAAAGTGGATAACCTCACATTTATCCACATTATACTGCATCTGCCAAACATTTGCCCACTCACCCAGCCTATCCAAGTCACCTTGCAGTCTCCTAGCATCCTCCTCACAGCTAACACTGCCCCCCAGCTTAGTGTCATCCGCAAACTTGGAGATGTTGCTTTCAATTCCCTCGTCCAGATCATTAATATAAATTGTAAATAGCTGGGGTCCCAGCACTGAGCCTTGTGGTACCCCACTAGTCACTGCCTGCCATTGTGAAAAGGACCCGTTTACTCCTACTCTTTGCTTCCTGTTTGCCAGCCAGTTCTCTATCCACATCAATACTGAACCCCCAATACCGTGTGATTTAAGTTTGTATCCTAATCTCTTATGTGGTACCTTGTCGAAAGCCTTCTGAAAGTCCAGATACAACACATCCACTGGTTCTCCCCTATCCACTCTACTAGTTACATCCTCGAAAAATTCTATAAGATTCGTCAGACACGATTTACCTTTCGTAAATCCATGCTGACTTTGTCCAATGATTTCACCACTTTCCAAATGTGCTGCTATCCCATCTTTAATAACTGACTCTAGCAGTTTCCCCACTACCGATGTTAGACTAACTGGTCTGTAATTCCCCGTTTTCTCTCTCCCTCCCTTCTTAAAAAGTGGGGTTACGTTTGCTACCCTCCAATCCTCAGGAACTACTCCAGAATCTAAAGAGTTTTGAAAAATTATCACTAATGCATCCACTATTTCTGGAGCTACTTCCTTAAGTACTCTGGGATGCAGCCTATCTGGCCCTGGTGATTTATCGGCCTTTAATCCATTCAATTTACCCAACACCACTTCCCGACTAACCTGGATTTCACTCAGTTCCTCCATCTCCTTTGACCCGCGGCCCCCTGCTATTTCCGGCAGATTACTTATGTCTTCCTTAGTGAAGACGGAACCAAAGTAGTTATTCAATTGGTCTGCCATATCCTTGTTCCCCATGATCAATTCACCTGTTTCTGACTGCAAGGGACCTACATTTGATTTAACTAATCTCTTTCTCTTCACATATCTATAAAAACTTTTGCAGTCAGTTTTTATGTTCCCTGCCAGTTTCCTTTCATAATCTATTTTCCCTTTCCTAATTAAGCCCTTTGTCCTCCTCTGCTGGTCTCTGAATTTCTCCCAGTCCTCTGGTATGCTGCTTTTTCTGGCTAATTTGTACGCATCATCTTTTGCTTTGATACTATCCCTGATTTCCCTTGTTATCCACGGATGCACTACCTTCCTTGATTTATTCTTTTGCCAAACTGGGATGAACAATTTTTGTAGTTCATCCATGCAGTCTTTAAATGCCTTCCATTGCATATCCACCGTCAACCCTTTTAGAACTAATTGCCAGTCAATCTTGGCCAATTCACGTCTCATACCCTCAAAGTTACCTTTCTTTAAGTTCAGAACCGTTGTTTCTGAATTAACAATGTCACTCTCCATCCTAATGAAGAACTCAACCATATTATGATCACTCTTGCCCAAGGGGGCACGCACAACAAGTCTGCTAACTAACCCTTCCTCATTACTCAATACCCAGTCTAGAATAGCCTGCTCTCTCGTTGGTTCCTCTACATGTTGGTTTAGATAACTATCCCTCATACATTCCAAGAAATCCTCTTCCTCAGCACCCCTGCCAATTTGATTCACCCAATCTATATGTAGATTGAAGTCACCCATTATAACTGTTTTGCCTTTGTTGCACGCATTTCTAATTTCCTGTTTGATGCCATCCCCAACTTCACTACTACTGCTAGGTGGCCTGTACACAACGCCCACCAGCGTTTTCTGCCCCTTAGTGTTTCGCAGCTCTACCCATACCGATTCCACATCCTCCAAGCTAATGTCCTTCCTTTCCACTGCGTTAATCTCCTCTCTAACCAGCAACGCCACCCCACCTCCTTTTCCTTTCTCTCTATCCCTCCTGAATATTGAATATCCCTGGATGTTCAGCTCCCAGCCTTGGTCACCTTGGAGCCATGTCTCCGTGATCCCAACTATATCATAATCATTAATTGCTATCTGCACGTTCAACTCATCCACCTTATTACGAATGCTCCTTGCATTGAGACACAAAGCCTTCAGGCTTGTTTTTACAACGCTCTTACCCCTTATACAATTATGTTGAAAAGTGGCTCTTTTTGATTTTTGCCCTGGATTTGTCTGCCTGCCACTTTTACCTTTCACCTTGCTACCTATTGCTTCCGCCCGCAAGTTTGTGGGACAGTTGGCTTCAGTAAAATTGTAAATTGTCCCTCGTGTGTCGGACATACGGGCTGATCGCTGGTCGGCGCAGACTCAGTGGGCCGAAGGGCCTGTTTCCGCCCTGTTTCTCTTAAGACTAATGAAATTATCTCCCTTTGCTAAAATTACAATTCACTTTCTTGTAACATAACGTCTTCCGCCATGCCTAAATTAAATCCAAAATATCGCAGTGGTGAGATATTTAAAAAAATCCCAAATCAACTGGCAAGGGGGGTTATAATTGCAGAAAATTGCAGAAAAAAAATAGAATCAAGCACAATTAAGCTTCCAAATGGTGGGTGCTATTGGCAATAAGCAAATACCGGGCAAAATTAAAATATGTTTCAATTCGTCTTTTAATTTAAGTTGCCTTTATTCAGACCCAGACAGCAATCGGTCACGTCTCAAGGAGAGAAGCAAAATGTCTTAATAAAATATTGATGCAGCTGAACATATGAGGGCTGACCAAATATTTCACCCAGACAGTCAAATAAAATCATCATCGTGATCTTGAGCAGCCCTGCTTCCAGTGTCGTGGATAGGTGCACTGAACTGAACACTTCGCTATCAATAGTTAGCAATTGAAAAGCAATAAAATAATAAACTAAACAAAATATCTGAAACAGGCAAGGTCACCATATTAGTTATATTATCCCAAGAATTGCACATTGCTTAACTTTAATTTCCTACTGTTCACACTTGGTGCATACTTTAGATCAAGGTGTACCAATTTTTATTAAGTTTAAATTCTACCTTTTCCATTTTTTTCATGTTTCATATTAGTTCTGCATCTAACCAGCTACGATTTTAATCAAAAACAGTATTCAGAATATGATTTCAAAAGATTATATCTTTGGAGATTTGTGATACATATCTTCACTGAATGACAGATTGCATAGACTTCTGATCTGTCGGGATAATCTGAATGATTGCTGGTTGACCTTTAATAAAAGAAAATAATAAAATGTCTTAAGAGATGGCAAACAGGTCACGCTGCCTTCGTACGAAATGGCTGAAACTGTCGGCTCATTCTAATCATTATATTTCAAATTAAAATAACCGCATGCTTGGAAATATAAATCATTAAGTATGAACCTCTCGACTATATTAACGGAATTTTACAGATAGATGAGCACAGAATAAGAAATGCGTTTTGCTGTGTTTCAGTGTTTTTTCGGTTTGATTATGGACAAGGTGTACAATTCAGACAGGGAAGTGTTGATTGAGTAGAAAAGTGCTTTGTGGTTCCCCAACATTCACCAAAGATAGACATACAGCGCCAGAGACCCGGGTTCGATTCTCACTGCGGGTGCTGTCTGTACGGAGATTGTACGATCTCCCCGTGACCTGTGTGGGTTTTCTCCAGGTGCTCCGGTTTCCTCCCACACTCCAAAGATGTACAGGTTTGTAGATTCATTCATTCGGTAAATATTGTAAATTGGCCCTAGTGTGTGTAGGATAGCATTAGTGTGCGGGGATCATTGGTTGGCGCGGACTCGGTGGGCCGAAGGGCCTGTTTCTGCACTGTATCTCTAAACTAAACTAAATTAATATCATTTTAGATTACTGTCACGTGTACCGAGTGAAAAGATTTTGGTTTGTGCTATTCAATCAGCAAAAAGACAATACATGATCACAATCGAGCCATTTAGAGTGTCTAGATACATGATAAGGGAATAACGTTTAGTGTAAAGTATAGCTATTTCCTCCAGGTTTATGAAAAAGAGGCTATTTACTAGATTAATCTCCAACACCAATGACAAACTGACAAATACTCTTTGCAATAACACATGGCTGTTTGGCATCCTCAAAATACATTATGGTGTTGCCATAGATTAAAAGGGACACTGGACAAGAGACTGTATATTTAATCTATTTCCGTCGGTTTGCTTTTCCTCAAGTCAGTAACTCCTTCTTCGGTCAGGTCCCCGGATGAGACCCATTTTGTGCCCTGCTGTTCATAGGTTATAAAGAGCAAATAAATTGCAGAGAATTGTGGACGCAGCCCAGACCATCAGTCATTGTCGTACTCGTTCTCACCGAGCATACAGCTGACAATGGCCTGTCTCCTTTATCATCTGTACTTTTTTGCATATCTTTCATTTATTTGTTCTATATCTCTCTACATCACCGTCTATATCTCTCATTTCCTATTCCCCTGACTCTCAGTCTGAAGAAGGGCCTCTACCTGAAATGTCACCTATTCCTTTTCTCCAGAGATGCTATCTGACCCGCTGAGTTACTCCAGCTGTTTGTGTTTATCTTCGGTTTAAACCAGCATCTTTAGTTGCTTTCTATACACAAACCAAGTTCCCTTCCATTGATTCCATTTACATCTCACGCTGCCTTGGCAAGGCCAGCAGCATAATCGAGGACGAGTCGCACCCCGGCCACTCCCTCTTCTCCCCTCTCTCATCGGGCAAAAGGTATAGAAGTGTGAAAACGCACACCTCCAAATTCAGGGACAGTTTCTTCCCAGCTGCTATCAGGCAATGGAACCATCCTACCAACAACTAGATAGAAATCCTGAGCTACTATCTACTTCATTGGTGACCCTCGGACTATCTTTGATTGGACTTTCCTGGCCTTTATCTTGCACTAAACGTTATTCATCTTATTCCCTTTATCATGCATCTGTACACTGTGGATGGCTCGATTGTAAACATGTATTGTCTTTCCACTGACTGGTTAGCACACAACAAAAGCTTTTGACTGTACCTCGGTACACGTGACAATAAACTAAACTCAATATACTCGATAAACTGGATCAGTTCCTGTGGACTGGAAGGTAGCCAATGTAACTCCACTTTTTAAGAAAGGTGGGAGAGAGAAAACAGGGAATTATAGATCAGTTAACCTTACATCAGTAGTGGGGAAGATGCGTGAGTTGATTATTAAAGATGTTATAGCAGCGCATTTGGAAAGCAGTGACAGGATCGGTCAAAGTCATCATGGATTTATGAAGGGAAATCATGCTTGACTAATCTTCTGGAAATTTTTGAGCCTGTAACAAGTAGAATGGATAAGAGAGAGCCTGTGGATGTGGTGTATCTGGACTTTCAAAAAGGTCCCACACAAGAGATTAGTGTGCTAAATTAGAGCACATAGTCTTGGGGGTATGGTATTGACATGGATAGAGAACTGGTTGGCAGACAGGAAGCAAAGGGTAGGAATTAACAGGTCCTTTCAGAATGACGGGCAGTGACTATTGGGCTGCCGCAAGGCCCGGTGCTGGGACCCCAGTTATTTACAATATATATTAACGATTTAGGCGAGGGAATTAAATGTGACATCTCCAAGTTTGCAGATGGCACAAAGCTGGGTGGCAGTGTCAGCTGCGAGGAGGATGCTATGTGGCTGCAGGGTAACTTGGATAGGTTGGGTGAGTGGGCAGATGCAGTACAATGTGGATAAATGTGAGGTTATCCACTTTGGTGGCAAGAACAGGAAGGCAGATTATTATCTGAATGGTGTCAGATAAGGAAAGGGGATGGTTCAACGAGACCTGGGTGTGCTTGTACATCAGCCACTGAAAGTAAGCATGCAGGTAGAGCAGGCAGTGAAGAAAGCTAATGACATGTTGGCCTTCAATGCAAGAGGATTCAAGTTTAGGAGCAAGGAGGTCCTACTGCAGTTGTACAGGGCCCTGGTGAGACCGCACCTGGAGTATTGTGTGCAATTTTGGTCTAATTTGAGGAAGGACATTATTGCTACATAGTGAGTGCAGCGTAGGTTCACCAGGTTCATTCATGGGATGGCAGGAATGACATATGATGAAATAATGGGTCGACTGAGCTTGTATTCACTGGAATTTAGAAGGATGAGAGGGGATTTTATAGAAACATATAAAATTCTTAAAGGATTGGACAGGCTTGATGCAGGGAAAATGTTCCCAATGTTGGGGGAGTCCAAAACCAGGGGTCACAGTTTAAGAATAAGGGTAGGCCATTTAGGACTGAGATGAGGAAAAACTTCTTTACCTAGAGAGTTGTGAATCTGTGGAATTCTCTGTCACAGAAGGCAGTGGAAGCCAATTCACTGGATGTGTTCAAGAGAGAGTTAGATTTAGCTCTTATGGCTAAAGGAATTAAGGGATATGGGGAAAAAGCAGGAACGGGGTACTGATTTTAAATGATCAGCCATGATCCTATTGAATGGTGGTGCTGGCACGAAGGGCTGAATGGCCTACTTCTGCACCTATTTTCTATATTTCTATGTTTCTATGTATTGTCTTTCTGCTGACTGATTGGTATGCGTAAAAAAGCTTTTCACTGTACCTCGGTACACGTGGCAATAAACTAAACTGGACAGAATGGGGTCTTCTAAAGACTTGGTAGATAAATAAGTTGCTCTCAGTGTCCATCCCTCCCCTAGCCTCCCAGCCAGAATTGACTCTTGTTAGAGATAGCCATACGCCTGCTCACTTGAGGGGACTAGTGGATAAAGCTGGTGATGTGACTTGGAGATTCAACATGGAGGATGAATGTTCAGATTCCTGACTGAAGAGAATAGCAAAAATGGGAGATAGACACAAAAAGCTGGAGTAGCTCAGTGGGTCAGACAGCATCTCCGGAGAAAAAGAATAGGTGACATTTCAGGTGGAGACCCTTCTTCAGTCTGAGAGTTGCGGGAGAGGGAAACTGGAGGTATGGAAAGGTACAGAACAAAGCAGATGGCATCGACGGACAATGAGCATCCATTGTTGGCTGAGGATGGGAAATGTGGAAATGTTTGGTTTTGAGAGGAATGAGAAGAGGGTGAACAGCTAGTTTAAAACTAAAGCGCGGTGCATTACTGCTGTGATACGTTTGCCTCTGAATGTTTGGACACACTTTGAGGATGGTAGTTATTTCAAAAACATGGGTTGATTTGAGCAATGCATAACTAGTCCCCTGCATCTATTTGATATTGTGTAGGAAGGAACTGCAGATGCTGGTTTAAACCGAAGATAGACACAAAATGCTAGAGTAACAAAGCAGGACAGGCAGCATCTCTGGAAAGAAGGTTGGTAATAGGTGACGTTTCGGGTCGAGACCCTTCTTCAGGATCTGAAGGGGTTGAAGAAGGGCCTCGAGCTGAAAACATTATCTATTAATTTTCTCCAGAGATGCTGTCTGATCCGCTGAGTAACTCCAGCATTTTGTTTCTATCTGCTATTTGGTATTATTTCCTAAAACATGGTATTGATGGGTATTTCTTGGAAATAGGTTAACTCAACTAAACCTTGTTGTAAGTACAGGGGAAAATTGAGGGGTTATAAGTTATTTGTTGTATTTATTCTATTCACGTGCCCCCAGTGTCAAAACCAAGGAAGATCTTGCAAGCAGCCTAGAATCAGACTAATACCCTTTATTACACGAACTAATCCTTCCAAATCCGACTTAAGATAATGTTTATCTTTTGGTAGCTTAATTTCCCAGTCTTTGAAATCTGGGGGTCAGTCCCAGCATTGGATATTGTACCATTTCAGCATTCTAAAGAAAGGTTGCCCTTTTGTTGTCAAAGAAGAAAAAAACTCTCAATATTGCAAAGTTCGCTCACGTTTATAAAAATGAACGGATCGGGGGTAGCGTACACCTACCTACACAATGGGGGGAGAAACACATTCTCTGTTGTTATGGATGTTATTATATGATTTGAAGCATTTTCTTTTGTTGTGTAGTATTGGATAGTCACCAGGGTTTATTGTAAGGTAAATTTGAACGTCTTTTTACGCGTCTTTTTCTTTTATATGAGATGTAAAATTATAAGATCCAGCGTTTCTGATTTAATCGGGAATGATCTGCGTTTTTCGTGTATAAAACGTACATCGGTGTTCAGTGGGAAATTAAAAGGGTACAGGTTTGGAGTTTGGAATCGTGGCTTTTTATAGAGGTCCTCTCTTTTAAAAGAGTCGCGACATTCGTACGCGGGCTTGTGGAGGTCAAAAAAAGAGTATCCTCCAGCTGGCATTAAGTGCTCTGGTGTGGGAAACCGAGTGCTCTTTTAATCACTGTGTCTATTAAGACGTCGGGAAAAGAGGATAGTTTCGAGTAATGAGATTCCCACAGCTACACACTGCATACACGCTGCACTCGCATTTGGACTTAGTGACGCTGCGCTTTGGAGTCTTATTAAACTAATCCCTCACCATTCACGGCGAGCGAGGATAATGAAGGGACTGGTATAATTACAAATTGAAAAAAAAAATGACAAAGCAAAGATAAGAATGCTCCTTTTCTGATATATATATATATTTTTTAAATTCCGTAAAACATCAACGAGTAATTTCCACTAGGGCCCAAAGATGACCTCAACGCGTGAAATGCAACTTTTTAGCAGCACTGCAGGAAATGCAGCCAAGACTGCAGTAAAAAGGCAATGCGCCAGTGTCATATATTGCCGCCGCAACACGTTACATTATTTATTGTGGGTGTTCTCTTGTGATTTCGACGTATTGTCTAATTGTGAATGTGGATCAGATTTGGTTTCCAAAGGTCATTTGTTTGATTGTCGTGAACGCATTTTGGCCAAAAATGGACATTAGAAACGAGGGAGGATTCTGACCATCGACTTGTTGAAACTTCATCCATGTCGCTGTGTAATTAAAAGTGACAGCGGCGCGGCTAGAACTCGGAGTTGTGGTCCTTATTCCGTGTTTTTGTTTGAAAGGCACGAGTAGCAAGGAGCAGCTTTTAGGCTTAGGTGATCAAGATTGTTACCACATATACTTTATATAAAGACGAATACGCAATATTTCCAGCAGAAACAAGGAACTATAGATGCTAGTTTACACAAAAGGACACAAAATGTCTTTGCATTGTATTTTTGTGGGCATATTATGTAAATATAAACACACATGCCAAGCAAATCTTGAAAGAAACGTTGTGCAATTGTATTGGTACATGCATTCATTAAAATTGCATTAAAAAAATAAAGTATATTAAAATATTTTGGGGAAAAGTTGCTTGTGTCGATATTAGAATCATTGCTCGAGTAGACCCACCCGGCGACCTGCAACTTTCTTGGCATCCTGAAACAAAGCGGAATATTCCGATTCCTGATTCCGTCCCCGCCTCCTCTATTTCGAGCAAGAGTGGACACGCAAAAGCTGTCAGCCCTAATTAATGGCAAACAATGGCGAAAGTTGTCGCTTTCCTTCGCTCGTATGTAAAGTGCTCTCTGACAGTCCATTGACTGAACGTTGCCCCGCCTTGAATTACACGCCTCGCGTTGCCCCAATTAGTACCATTCCACATCATAGCACAAACCACTAAAAACTGTTGGAAATTGCTATTTCAAACGTGGAAAGATATAGAAATAGGAAAAAAAAATAGGTGCAGGAGTAGGCCACTCGGCCCTTCGAGCCAGCACCGCCATTCAATATGATCATGGCTGATCATCTAAAATCAGCACCCCGTTCCTGCTTTCCCCCCATATCCATTGATTAATTTAGCCCTTACTAAGCCCTCTCTCTTGAAAACATCCAATGAATTGGCCTCCACTGCCTTCTGTGGAATTTCAGATTATTGTCATTTGGTGCTGGGCAAAGATACTAGAGGAGCTATCTTTGGCGCTGGGACATGTTTTTACATGATTGTTGATTGTTTTAAGAATAAACTAAAACAGTGTCACATACCTCCTAAGGTAAAAAATATAAGATATTTCAAGGCCATTTTTTTTAAAGACTTTGTTTTAATTTTAAACTCTGAAAACGCCTTTTACAGGAACAAAATACTTATTTCACGCTTCAGCGATTCATACGGTTAATCTAATTGCGTTGTAAATAGGTCGCCGTGAATCGGCAGTTTTCAATCGCTATTAAACGTTATGTGTGTTTTGATCACATCGCGCGGGTCAAAGGAAACAAATTTGGACGGAACGTGCAAATAAATAAAATATCTCTGTGTTCAACGCAAAAGTTGAGCGGGCTCGGACAAACGAGGTCAGAGGCGGAATGCGCTTATAACTTTATAAAAGAGCAAACAGTGTGTAACAAGATGTCGAGTGGTTTCATAAAAGGTTTAAACATCACAATAGTTCGATGGGATCCCCTGATTCTTAAATCTGTTTTGTTTTTTGTTTCCTCAACTTTATGGAATAAGTTGGTGCTCGGACAAACAGACAGTTGGAGGCGACGTTTCGGGTGTTGGTAAACAGAATTATTGACCGTGCCAACGTTGTCCAAGAGTGTCCGTTTCAAAGTCTATGCGGTCGGCACGGACACACATCCTGCTTCATTTCCAGTGTACTACTGTCAGACCACTACTGTCAGACGGTGAAGGGGCTGGTCTCCGGCTACTTCGCATCGCATTAACCGAACCTGTTGTGTTTCAAAAGAGGGAGAATAACAAATGACCACATTAAACGATCGCCAACAATGCACATAATCCTTTGTCGATATTACTTTTGAATGCACCTTATTATACTTTGGCAAAAACATCAGAGAAATACTTCACAACAGCCTTCCCATTCAGGATATATGTATGTATGTACGTATGTATGTATGTATGTATGTATGTATGTATGTATGTATGTATGTATGTATGTATGTATGTATGAACGTACGTACGTACGTATGTATGTATGTATGTATGTATGTATGTGTGTATGTATGTATGTATGTGTGTATGTATGTGTGTATGTATGTATGTATGTATGTATGTATGTATGCATGTGTGTGTATGTATGTGTATGTATGTGTGTGTGTGTGTATGTATGTATGTATGTATGTATGTATGCATGTATGTATGTGTGTGTATGTGTATGTATGTATGTGTGTGTATGTATGTATGTATGTATGTATGTGTGTGTGTATGTGTATGTATGTATGTGTGTATTAATGTATGTTTGTATGTGTATATTAATGTATGTTTGTATGCATTAGTATGTATTATTAATGTATGTATTATTAATGTATGTATGTATGTATGTATGCATGTATGTATTACTGTTTGTATGTATGTATTTGTTTGTATATTTGTATGTGTACATATATATGTGTGTGTAAACATAGTACTCTATAAACAATATAATAAATGAAAATAAGCTCTGTGTGTGTATATATACATTTGTGCGTATATATATATATATATATACTATATATGTACACATAAAGTTCAGTATATATGTATATACATTTGAACTCCTTTACGTTTAGTTATATATATATTTTTTCTCGATTAGTACAGGTGTCAGACATTATGGGGAGAAGGCAGGAGAATGGGGTTAGGAGGGAGAGATACATCAGGCATGAATGAATGGCGGAGTAGATTTGATGGGCCGAATGGCCGAATTCTACTCCTATTGCTTATGAGAACATCACTCGCACTGAAGACCCAGAGCTTGGTTCACAAAAGGACACAAAGGGCTGGGTTCACTCAGCGGGTCAGTCGGCATCTCTGGAGAACATGAATAGGCGGCGTTTCAGGTCGAGACACTGTTCGCCAGTGAAATATATTGATGCTTCGTTTTGATGGTTCGTTTGGGATTTTGTTTTTAAGTGGATATTATTGTGTACTTTTCAGAGAGAAATGTTTCAATTTTCAGAGACACAAAGTCCAAACGATAGACACAACGTGTTGGAGTAACTGAGCGGGTCGGGCAGCATCTCTGGAGGAAAAAGGATGGGTGACGTTTTGGGTGGTGACCCAGTCTGAAGAAGGTGTCCCGATCCGAAACGTCACCCCTCCTTGTTCTGAGTTTGGTTTAGTTTATTGTCACGTGTCCCGAGGTACAGTGAAAAGCCTTTGTTGCGTGCTAACCAGTCAGCGGAAAGACAATACATGATTGTAATCGAGCCATCCACAGGGTACAGATAAATAGGCCATTTGAAGATGTCTGCACTGTCGGGGGTTATGGGGAGAAGGCAGGAGAATGGGGATAGAAATAGATCAGCCATGATTGAATGGCGGAGCAGACCTGATGGGCCGAATGGCCTGATTCTGCTCCTATCGCCGATGACCTTATGACCTGTGCTATGACTCACATATCTTTCTCTCCAGAGATGCTGCCTGACCAGCACGTTGGTATAAACCAGCATCTGCACATCTGCAGTTCTTTAGATGGACGCAACGTGTTGGAGCAACTAAGCGGGTCAAGCAGCATCTCCGGAGAAAAGGAATGGGTGATGTTTCTGGACGCGACCCTTCTTCGGTTCTTTGTTTCCACCAAGTCCATCCTGGACAATACAGCCCCCCCCCCCCACACACATACACACACACACACACACACACATGACACACTGGTCAACCTGAGGAGCACCTTCAGCAACAGACTGGTCCCACCAAGATGCAGCGCAGAATGTCACAGGAGATCCTTCTTCCCTGTGGCTATCAAACTGTACAACTCCTCCCCCTTCTGTCGTGGGGTAGACTGAGACTGACCACCCCCCACCCCCCCATCTTTGCACATCCTCCAAGCCTTGCCACTCATCACTTTAATTTCATGTTTCCTTTTGTTCTTGTATTTTATGACTGTTGGCAGACCAATTTCCCTCCTGGGATAAATAAAGTTCTATCGTATCGCATCGTAACTCCGACCGTAGTTTCCCTTTGCAAGATCAATGGGTTGGGGAAAGGCGGGGGGGGTGGTAACTGTTGCCTTACCTCACCTCTTCAGCGTCGGTCTGAAGGCCCCTCTTACTCTCTCCTCTTGCCGCATGAGACACGTCTCCCTGATTTCCGCCGCACCCAGGTCACATTTCACGTTCCTCACAAACCCTGAGACCAAAAACACCGCGCGTTTTTACAAACGTTCAAACGAGTGAAGGAAGCAACAACCTAGTTGTTCTAACGGCTACCACGGCTAAACGTCTGAGCTAGATCACCTCCAAATAAAGCAAAATGCCGCGCATGAAATTAATCTGAGATTTTTTTTTTAAGTAGAAAGCGTTGGAAAAAAAGGTGGTTACGAAATGTCATCGGGCTTAACGCGTTGGCGCAGGAAGGAACTGCAAATGCTGGTTTACACCGAAGATAGACGCAAAATGCTGGAGTGAGTCAGCGGGACAGGCAGCATCTCTGGAGAGAAGGAATGGGTGACGTTTCGGGTCGAGACCATTCTCCAGACTGATTCCCTCTCCCCAAACTCTCCCCAAACTCTCAGTCTACAGAAGGGTCTCGGCCTGAAACGTCACCCATTCCTTTTCTCCACAGATGCTGCCTGATCCGCTGAGTTACTGCAGCATTTCGTGTCTGTCTTCGTGCTGAAACGTCAACTCTGTTTCCCTCCCCACAGACTCTGCCTAACCTGAAATAATAAGATTGGGGGGGGGGGGAAAAGACACCAAGTGCTGGAGTAACTCAGTAAGTTTGAGTCTTTTGGTAAGCCAGCATCTACATTTCTTTGTTATTAGAATGAGATTGGAAATTGCTGGAAATATTCTGCAGATTTGGCTGCATCTGGGGCTATTTCCGACCCTTGAGCTTTGGTGAAAACTTTTTATCTCCCAGAAGGTTAATATTTGTTATTCCATTCTGGGACAGAAGTTATATAACATTAACTCTGAGCTCTTAATTGATGCGCACCTCAAACACAACTCTACCATCAAGGAAGACTGATGACTAAATGGTTGCAGTCATTGGGAGATGCCTTCAAAATACACGCACACGCACACACATGCGCAAACACACACGCACAGACACACACACACATACACACCCACTCACACATACACGCACGTACACACACCCACACTCACACACATACACACGCACACACACTCACACACATACACACGCGCACACATATACGCACACGCACACACACTCACATACATACACTCACACACGCACATACACACCAACACACGCACACCAACACACGCACACACACACACACACACACACAGTGCCTTGAATTAAAACAGGGAGGGAGATGAGGCGATTTTGATTGTTATGCCATCTTTCCATTGCATTTCCAGCCATTGGAGAGATTGTGAGGAGCGGCATATGCGGTTGGTGAAAAGTCAACGAGCGAATACCTGAAGTCCCTGATGTGTATTGGCAGTTGTCTATCGCAGGGTAGGAAGCGCAGTGCAACTGACCGGACGCTACAAGCGATTGCAAGTTGAACGCTGAAGTTCTCAGAATGCGGGCCGCTTGTGAGGAGTCTCCGAGGGCGATTATATCCTCGACTTGGTTCACCGTGCCCTGGGGCGGCTTCACCTCGGCACAGTACCTCGCTGTCCTGTTCTGCCCGTTCTGGCAGCTCACCAGAGAATTGGAGGCTGCTGTGTGAGCCAGTGACCAAATCCTGGGCTTCTCCGCTGTCCCGAAGCGCTGCGGGAGGTTGTTGCCCGCTTGAGAAACAGACGACTTGTTTGCTATCGTTTCTAGAAAGTCGGACTCGAGGCTAGAACAGTTTTTCGAACAGGGAGCGTGCTGCTTGTTTGGAGCAGAGAGATTGCAGTCAATATCCTCCTCCGACTCCATCAAACTTCTTCTCGGCCTGGATTCCAGAGATGCTGTCTGACCCGCTGAGTTACTCCAGCTTTTTGTTTCGTTCTTCGCTGTCTTTTCGTGGTCGGTTTCTTGTTTCTCAGATTCGTCGTCTTCCAGGTCGCTCAGTCTCAACTCTTTGCCTTCTCTGTATTCTTTCTCATCTGCGAGCACATTAAAATATATATATTAAAAAAAAATAACGTTTCTCCTTGCAATGTCACTCCCTTACATTTACAACACAAGAAAACAAAAACCCCAGAGTAACTTTAGCGCCACCAGGCAGCGTCTGTGGAGAGAATGGGCAGGATATGAAGAAGGCCCCCTGATCCGAAAAGTCCATTTCCCTCCACAGATGCTGCACGACTCCCTGAATTCCTCCAGCATTTTGTGTTTTGTTCAATATCTCAGCATCTGCAGTTCCTTGTGTGTCTCTGGTACACAAAAATGCTGGAGAAACTCAGCGGGTGCAGCAGCATCTATGGAGCGAAGGAAATAGGCAACGTTTCGGCCCGAAACGTTGCCTATTTCCTTCGCTCCATAGATGCTGCTGCACCCGCTGAGTTTCTCCAGCATTTTTGTGTACCTTCGATTTTCCAGCATCTGCAGTTCCTTCTTAAACACCTTGTGTGTCTCCCTTTGTTTTCCATTAGTTACGGCCTACAAACACGATTGTTAATGTCGGAATAAACTTTTTTCAATAGTCTTTCACGAAATCTCTATGAGGTTATCGACTTTGTTCATATTTTGGACAAGATTCCGAAACTCTTCTGAACTTTGGATTTTGATTTGGGAGCTTCCCCCTCAATTGTGTATAAAATAATGCAGGAATAGATCGGGCAGATGATGCACAGAGTCTCTTGCCCAAAGTAGGTAAATCGAGGAGCTGATGGCATGCGTTTAAGGTGAAGGGGAAAAGATTTAATAGGAATCTGAGGGGTAACTTTTTTCACACAAAGGGTGGTGAGTGTATGGAACAAGCTGCCAGGGGAGGTAGTTAAGGCAGGGACTATCCCAACACGTAAGAAACAGACATGGATAGGCCCAGTTTGGAGGGATATGGACCAAACTCGGGCAGGTGTGACAAGTGTAGCTGGGGCATGTTGACCGGTGCGGACTAGTTGGGCCGAAGGGCCTGTTTCCACACTGTATCACTCTATGGTTCCATTGTTTAGCAAAGTAATTATCTGGTAATTATCCTGCTAAATAATCGATGCGCAGTTCAATTATTGCGCGTTTTATTGGTTTCAGGTTACGCCAGCAAGTACACAAACATTGTTGGTAGGTATGGATGAAATCGCACCGTTATCTGTGCTATCTCCTCCGCGTTCCTCCCTGTCCCCGCCCTCGCCATCCTCTTTCTTCTCGTCCCCTCCTTTGTTTCTAGGTGACCAGGTCATCTTGTTCTCTTTCTTCAGCCTCCGCCGGGCGTTGGCGAACCAGGTGGACACTTGGGTCAGGGTCATTTTGGTGATGATGGCCAGCATGATCTTCTCGCCTTTGGTGGGATAAGGGTTCTTCCTGTGTTCGTACAACCAGGTCTTCAGAGTGCTGGTAGTTTCCCTGGTAGCATTCTTGCGCCGAGAACTACCGCTGAAATCCACGGCGCCGCATCTGAAAGAAATTAAGATCGACCCGTTGGCATTGGAGAGAAAAAAAAAGTGCCCAAGAAGTTATCAAAACCCCAATATATTTAACTCCATCCACGATGGACGCACAAACCAAATTGGAGATAGACACAAAGAGTTCGAGTAACTCAGCGGGCTAGGCAGCATCTCTGGAGAAAAGTAATAGGTGATGTTTCGGGTCGAGACCCTTCTTCAGACTGAGAGTCAGGGGAAAGGGAAACGAGATATATAGACGGTGGTGTAGAGAGATAGAGAAGAAATGAATGAAAGATATGCAAAAAAAGTAACGATGGTAAAGGAAACAGGCCATTGTTAGCTCTCTCAGTCTGAAGATGGGTCTTGACCGGAAACTTCACCAATTCCTTCTCTCCAGAGATGCTGCTTGAGCCGCTGAGTTACTCCAGCTTTTTATGCCTATCTTCGGTTTAAAAAAGCAGCTGCAGTTCCTTCCTACAAACCAACTTGCTTGTGTTGAGCTGAGCGTGTTTGACGTTGATTGTTTAAACCGGAGGTCTCAAGTCGTAGATAGGCAAAAATTGTTGGGGCAACTTAGCGGGCCAGGCAGCATCTCTGGAACTGAGGAATGGGGTGACGTTTTTGCTCGAGACCCTTCTTCAGACATTTTTTTTGTTGAGTCACCCATTCCTTCTCTCCAGAGATGCTGCCTGTCCCGTTGATTTATCACAGTATTTATGTGTCTACGGCGTAAACCAGCATCTGCGGTTCCTTGCTGCTTACCTGTCGTATTGGTAGTGCCCCAAGGAGTGGTCGTAGGGATAGTAAGCGGCCGCCGGAGCGATGCCCGAATGTAAGCTACCCGTGCTGTCTTTAATTTCGTACTGGGAATTCTACAAGAGGCGGGGAGGTAGAGGAGAAACAGTCAAAAAAGTGTTGTTTTGGTTTTGCAAACCATTGTTCAAACGTGGGGGGGGGGGGGGGGGGGGGAGGCTTCAGTACATCAAACGCCGTAAAGGATTGGTAGTTGGAAAGAGGACCGCTACTCACCAGTGAGGAGTAGAGGGCTGCAGGGTCGGCGCTGTAGGTGAGGTAGTTCCCATAGCCTTGGCTGGCAGTGGCTACATACGGAGCGCTACTGTACATGCCTAAAGCCGCGGCCGCCGCGTTGATCTCAGTCCTCGCGTTGGCCAGCAGTCGGTTGTCATAGTTCGGGCAGCAGATGGTGGTCTGTGTCGGCCCAGCGTTGCCTTCGGACACGGGTCTTGAGGCCGGCTCACAACACGCCGCGCTGGGACTCGCCGACACGAAGAACTGGACGGGGAAAGATCGGAAGGAGCAACCGACATTTCGCTCGGAACGCGGATCAACGATCAACGCAACGGGTGGGGTGGAAAAATGCACAGTCGCACACGCGGCAATCGAAACGCTCCGGTCGCCAACTGCGTTCAAAACAGACGACAAAAAGCAACGCAAAGTGGGACCCCGCAGTGTAAGGGTGGCACCTTAAACCTGTGTAAATTATTAAGGACTTAAATACATGCAGGATGCCTTGCGATTTCTACTTAGGCGGAAGAGAGCGAAAAGTAGTTAAGGCACACGCACGTTTGGCGGGGGGTGGGGGGTGGTGGGTGGGTGGGGGGGGTGCAGGGACATTTGAAAATAGGTGTATAAATGATGGAAATTAGGAACATTAGAAGTGCAGGGAAATGGCGCCATGCGTGAAACTACAAGCAAAGAATTTAAACACACGAGCAAGAAATGTTTCGAGCACTGGCAACTAACTGTGGGATATTTTGTGATGAATACTAACTAATAATGAAATTATGCATTTATAATAAGCATTAGCCGGCGTAGGGGAATGAGGCCACGCACCAAACCACAAGCAAATAATGTAAAGATATTATCAAGAAAGGTGGCGTGGACTTGTAACTAACCCAGGGGAAATTTGTGATGAATACCACGCTGGTTTAAACAGCAAGACATCAAGATGGACAAAGGATGGTTAAACATCTAACTTTATACGGAGAGAGAGAGATAGAGAGAGGAAGTGATCTCAGATGTAGGGAAAGTGCAAACAAAAGTAGCGGCATATGTTGCGCGCACCGAGGCAAATGGTTTATTCAAAGCAAGCGCAAAATAAATAATGCAGTGCATTAAAAAAAACACACTACTGTAAAAAAAAAGGGAGGCATGGTGTAAGGCGTTATAAATTGAAAGTGAAACGGGCGACAACAAAAAAAGCCAATGCGTAAAAAAAGCATGCAGGAACACGCGGCGTCTGGGGCAAATGAATACTGATTAGTGCTCGCCCTTACCTGCGAGGTGGTGTTGTAGGGGTATCCAAATTGAGGGAACGACATCGCTGTTCCTTTCGTTACCATGGGCAATATTTCTCTCTGATTGATTATAAGCAAAGGTACTTCAAGACGCGACTGCTGGAGACAACTGCACGCATGGTCGTTAGTTTAATAATAAATGTCCCCCCGGGTTGGAAAATCGCGAAATAAAACCCCGAAAAAACGCCGTAAGACGGCATTCAAACCTTATCCGCGCTCATCGCAAGGCAAAATTATCGATTGTATTTAGCCGAAGAGGGTTAAAAGACATAACGGATGGGCTGCCAGGTATTGAGTCTGCCAGTTGTATTATTTTGCTGCTCTATAATTCTTTCGCGTTCACCCAAGGAAGGCTATCAACGTGACGTCACATTAATCCCGAATCGGCATGACAAAAAGGATATAATAATGCCTTTGCCAATCATATTTAACATCTAATATTCTAAGGTTCATTCAACACTTGTGTGTGGGTTTAAAAAAAATGTTTTCGGGTTGTAAGTCGGCGGGCTGCTGAAACAGTTGGAGGCTCCTTCTGTCACTTTGAAACACAATGCAGAAATGTACACACACACACACACACAGAGTGGCAAAGGTCAAAGCAGCAACGGTGTTTAGGTGGTCTGAAGATTTGCCACAGTCATCAAAGGCTGCACCGTGTACTAAGTAAGACACACATTGGGAAAAGCCTTCGTTGCCGAACTCGGCAGAAAGGAGACCCGCCGAGTGTACTCCAGCATTTCACTGTCTTTCGGTGTAAACCAGCATCTGCAGTTCTCGACCCGAAACGTCACCTACTCCTTTTCTCCAGAAATACTGTCTGACCCGCTCAGTCTCTTCAGCTTTGTGTGTCTATCTGCAGTCCCTTCCTACACACACAGGTGCTTCTCCTCTTCTGATGATCATTGATTGTCAACTACGTTTAAATATAATGAACCCGCTTATAATACAACAGCAGACTGTAGTGTGCGGAAATATAGCATTTGCTGTGCTGTTTCAGATTGTTTGAACCAACCTCGTTTATGTATGCACCGAGATTCATATTGCCCCTGCTCTCTACAGCATCAGTGCGTCCCTGTAAAAGGGGGCGATTCAGATCAGTATTATTTTGAGTCGGGCCCAGTGTACACGGTCCATTTATCCCGTGCTACGAGTCAGGATGTGCCTGTTGTTGAACGCCGGCCCCAAGATGGTTTCTTTGAGCGCCTTAATTCTGACTATTTGCGCCATAATTGATTTATTTCGCGACAGGTCGCAGGACATCTTTCCCTTTCCTACCTCTGCGGAGTGAAGGAAAGTTCTAACGGCGTAAAAGGAGAGAGAGAGAGAGGGAGGGAGAGAGAGAGAGAGAGAGAAAGAGAGAGAGGGGGGAGGGGAAGGGAAATGGAGAGAGGGAGATAGACAGAGAGAGGTCGAGAGATCGAGAGATTGAGAGAGAGAGAATTAGAGAAAGATAGAGAGATAAATATAGAGAGAGATAGAGATACAGAGAGAGAGAGAGAGAGAGAGAGAGAGGGAGAGGGGGGTGGAGAGAGGGAGATCGAGAGAGAGATAGAGAGAATTAGAGAGAGATAGCGAGATAAATATATAGAGAGCTAGAGATACAGAGAGAGAGAGCGAGAGATAGGGAGAGATAGGGAGAGAGAGTGGAGGAGAGAGGGGGGGAGAGAGGGGGGGGGGAGAGGGGAAGAGATGCAATAACTGAAAGCGCAAGGTGACGCGGATCAGGCGAGGGGTGTGTGCGGGGCCCGGGAGGGACAGTTATTTAACCTCATCCAAAAGACGACACGGTTAATAATAAATTTAAAAATGGAAGCGTGGCGGTTGGGTGTCCTAAGGCCGATTTCCCCACTCTCCAACTGTCCGATCCGTGGCCGAAGGGCCAGGCACTAATTAATGAAGATGATGTATCCATTTTTCTCTATTAGAGGCAGAAGAGGTCCCCAAAGAAATAAAGGTATGCCTTTGACAGGCCAATGGTGGGTGATTGATGGATGCACTGAGACCGGCCTGCCCATTACGAGCGCTGCGTAATTGCATCAATTAACACATGAAAATTGGCGACTTGTTTAACCAACGACTTACACCGGGAAAAAAAAAACCAGTCCGATTCACCAGACAACGTTTTCGCTCGTCACTCTGAGCTATCTGATTTGCTCTAATTATCGCCGGCGAGAATAACGATTTGGAATATGTTTCAATTAATGAAAGTGCTTTAAGGCTTGTACGTGAGATATAAGGTCGGGTGGATATCCATCATCTTGAAACTTCTACACACACACACACACGCACTATCTCTACAACACGGGTATTTGAAATGAACAATAGATCCCAGTTCACACGAACTCCACATATCTTGTCGTTTATGCTAGTTTCTTCTCGTCTGTTTCACTCTGTAGTTCCACTCAACAAGGCCCGAACTTCGAAGGAATTTGGAGGTGCCACTGCGTTACAGGTAGTTACAGGGTAAATCCAACCCATATTTAGTTCTTCACAAACAACAACGTCTCACTTCTTTTGTTTAAGAAGGAACTGCAGATGCTGCAAAATCGAAGGTAGACAAAAGTGCTGGAGAAACTCAGCGGGTGCAGCAGCATCTATGGAGCGAAGGAAATAGGCAACGTTTCGGGCCGAAACCCTTCTTCAGACTTGTGTCTATCTTACACTTCTTTTACCTGCTCTAGTCTTGCCTAATCAATACGCCGTGCTTATTATTGATAACTTAATTGGCTTTAAACTTGGCTGGGTCAATAGGACGTGTTTTTTACAGTACTGTACATACATTATATATCGTGTGTTTCTAAGTACAATAAGAGGGGGGGTGGCAGAGGAACCCTGGTTATTTAGGGTAGTAATTGATGCTGCCTTTATTATTTTGCATTCTCTGGCGCGCTTGGATCTGCTCCGCGCCATTTATTACTCGTTGCATCGGTCAGGGGTTGAAAGGAGCGCCGCCAGCTCCACTTGACCCCCTTTTATAAATAAGGTCGCTAACGTTGTCTGCCGCGGCTTGCCGCAGTAACCCGCCCCCTCCACCCGTGGCGCAAGAGAGCTGCAACTGCATTGCCAATGTGATCAGTTCAAAGGGTAAGAGGCGGGTCGACCACAGCGCATTTTCATCGAGTTTAAGACTCTCTATCTCACCGTCTCTATCTCTCCTTTCCCTCTCCCCTGACTCTCAGTCAGAAGAAGGGTCTCAACCAGGAACGTCACATATTCCCTTTCTCCAGAGATGCTGCCTGTCCCACTGAGTTACTCCAGCATTTTGTGTCTACTGTTTAAACCAGCATCTGCAGTTCTCTTCCTGCACAAGAGTCGAATTGACTGATTTAGGAATTTAACTTTATCAGCTCTTTATGAGGTTGCTGTTAGCCTACAATAATCCGGGGAACTTTATAAACTTTGCAAACGGCCCAATGTTATAACGTTAAATAAATAAAATTATTTTATGATTGTTGCTATCCTTGTGACATAAATAATTGCAAATTATCATCGTTTACGAGCTAAACAAACTAGCTTAGGGGGTCTGATGAAGGGTCTCGACCCGAGACATCACCTATTCCTTTTCTCCAGAGATTGCTGCCTGACCCACTGAGTTACTCCAGCATTCTGAAGGGTCTCGACCGGAAACGTCACCCATTCCTTCTCCCCAGAGATGCTGCCTCTCCCGCTGAGTTACTCCAGCATTTTGCGTCTGCAGTTCATCCCTGCACTCTGATAAATTAGCTGTTTGATTCTATTTAATTAAAAGCATCGCAAAATATATCAAGTTGTATCAGTTTGTATCTTTAGAACTGCCCGACGTCGGGGAACGTTTTCAGGTGGCTAATAAATGTATGTTTAAACAAAACCTGACATTATTTCAAAGGAAGGTACACAAAAATGCTGGAGAAACTCAGCGGGTGCAGCAGCATCTATGGAGCGAAGGAAACAGGTAAAAAGAAACCCTTCTTCAGACTGATAGGGGGTGGGGAGAAGAAAGGAAAAAGGAAAAAGGCGGAAAAAAGGAAAAAATTCAAAGGAGACTTTCGAACCGTTGACCAAGCATTTGGCCTGACAAAAAATATAACTGGATAGTTATAGAGAGACACTGTAAGTGATTGTAATTTAGGGGGGGGGGGAGCTTTGTTCTGCCATCACCACACATCCACACGAAAAGGTGCATCCAATCTATGGACGAATTGGGCCAAAGGACGATGTATAAGATACCAAGGAAGGCAAACAAAAACTTCTGAATCTCTTCCAGTTGTTCTTGTCAAAGTCTGGACTCCACGCGTTGACTTATTCATTGTAGACTCTGATAAGTTTAACACATATATATATTATTAGATTTACAGTAGGATTATCAAGGCAGATTGGATCAAAGGTGTAGAAACGGTGGGGGTAGGTCTACTTTGATTATTGTATTCTGTGATACACCACCGCTTTCTAACTGGACTATTCCTATAAGATGCGCACAGAATTGTTTCACCCAAAGGTTTATTTCGTGACAAACAGCAATAAAATTACTTTCAGAAATATTTCCAATTTGATGCTGCATAAATTCAGCGTTTCTAGTCGTTATTAAATCAAACTTGTGGCTAGAGGCGCGTTGGGCGTTAGACTTATTGGGCAGCACAGTGGCGCAGCGGTAGAGTTGCTGCCTCACAGCGCCAGAGACCCGGGTTCGATCCAGACGACGGCTGCTGTCTGTACGGAGTTTGCAAGTTCCCCATGTGACCGCGTGGGGGTTTCTCCGAGTGCTCCGGTCTCCCCCCCCCCCCCCCCACACACACACTCCAGAGATGTGCAGGTAGGTTAATTGGCTTCTGTAAATTGTTTCTATGGTGTCGGATGGACGGGGGATCGCTGGCCGGCGCGGACTCGGTGGGCCAAAGTGCCTGTTTCAATGTATCTCTGAACGAAACTTCAAATAAATGTGATTTATTGGTCAGTAAGTGGATGGCGCGCTGCACATATTACTGGAGTTGTATTGCGTGCAAATGTTACAGCGGTGATGCCGCACAAATATGAGAGAGCGCTTGAATGTACAAGTGCGGTTGGACAGGGCATGTATTATTTATATTGACCAGTCGCCTTACTGTAGGTACAAGTAAACAAGAAGAACACAGTTTAACAGCGAAAGATGAATGCCGGGTTACAGACCCTTGCCCCTCTTAGAATATTAATTCACCGATGAGTTGGCTGATCGATTCCGTAGCTTTAGTTCCACAAGAAGTCAGCATAACAGGGGTTTCTATAGAGTGTGCTGGAATCTTGAGTAGACCATTTGAGTAGACCAGTCATATTAAGGTGACCAGGATCCAAATCCGAGTTTACGCTGTTACAATCGGAAATTTTAATTTGAAGAGCCAAGTGTATGGTCAAGGTGGGTTCCATTCTCCCTTCTACGAACCTGGCCGATTCTATTTGGTAATTCGGCTTGTCATCAGCCGGCCGGCGCAAATGAGTTAAATGTGAGCGGAAAACGAGTCAAACGTGTTGGGGAAAACAACGCTGATCTAATCGGCCCCGGTTGAATTTATGGCAGAGGATTGCATGTTGGATTAAATGGTGGAATGTAGCCACTGTCCTTGCATTTTGCCGGGTTAAATTCGGAGCCAGGGCTTTGTGATAGGTGTGTAGGGAGGAAATGCAGATGCTGGTTTTCACCGAAGACAGACACAAAATGCTGGAGTAACTCGGCCGGACAGGCAGCAACTCTGGAGAGAAGGGGATGGGCGACGTTTCGGGTCGAGGCCATTCTTCAGACTATCAGACTATCAGACATCATGATAAATGGTTGGCTATCCAGCACTTTAAAAAAGTAATTTATTTTCAAAAAGAATTGTAACTTCTGTACCTGAGTGGGATGTGGATACACGGGGTTAAGAATATTCAAGGTTGAGATCGGCGGACACTAGGACAATCGGTAGACGTAGGAACTGGGTAGGAAGGACCAATATCAGCCCTGGGTCTATTGACTGGAGTGTCAAGCTGACGCCGCGTTATCTTACTTATCTAATTCGTATCTTCTTCCACCCAAAAAATCAAGCAAGGTTTTCTGGACAGAATGCCAGCGTGATGGAGGAACTCGGCGGGTCTGGCAGCAACTAGGTAGGAAATGGACAGGCGATGTTCGAGTTGGGATTCGGTGTTGCATTTTATACATAGGGTCATAGAGTCATACGGCGTTGAAACAGGCCCTTCGGCTCAACTTGCCACACCCACCAACATGTCCCATCTACATTAGTCCCACCTGCCTGTGCTTGGCTCATATCCCTCTAAATCCATCTTATACATGTACCTGCTTAATGTTTCTTAAACGTACCTGCCTCAACTATCTACTCCGGCAGCTCGTTCCATACACCCACCACCCTCTGTGTGAAAATGTTACCCTCAGGTTCCTATTAAATCCCCCCCAACTTTCCACCCTACTTGTTTCCAGATCTACTTGAACCACTCGGCTTCCTCAATGTAACACTTTTGTCAGAGAAAATACAGGGTTGTGAGGAAAACGATGGAACCGCGCAACGGTCAAGGACAGAAACAGATCGGCCACCCGTCCCGAGGGGGTTAGTAACCACAAGGAGACGTTGAACAAACTTGTGGATTGTTTTCTCCAGAGCGATGGAGGTCGAGGGGAGACCTGATAGAAGTATATAAAATTATGAGAGAATTATGAACAATCAGATCCTTTCTGTTCCTATGGTGGAAACGTCAAAGACTAGAGGGCATAGGCTCAAGGTGAGGGGGACAAAGTTTAAAAGGAGATGTTCGGGGCAAGTTTTTTCTCCCCACATAGGGTCGTTGGTGCCTGGGATGCGCTGCTAGGGGTGGTGGTGGAGATCGATGGAACCGCGATACTACAGTGACGTTTGAGAGGCTTTTAGATAGACACTTGACTATGCAGCGAATGGGAGGGATATGGATCATGTGCTGGCAAATTAGATTAGGTTATCTTGGCTTCATGTCTAGCATAGACACTGTGGGCCGTGGGGACTGCTGTTGTGTGTAATACCGTTCTAAGTCCTCTGTGTTCGACCGTTTTCAGATTTGCTAAACCCGGAGACGTATTATTTTTTTGAACGGGATTTGGAACAGCAGCGTGTAAACTCCATCCATGCACTCCAGGGCACACCTATATTAATGCATCTGTCACACAACCGTGTAAATATGAACGGGAATTTCTAAAACTGCACTGGGCACCGAATGACCGAGAGAGAGACGTGTTACTGAACTTAAAAAAACAAAAAAATAGGGTTCGGTTTAGGTTTCTTACTGTCGCGTGCACCGAGGTACAGTGAACACCTTTGTCTTGCATGCTATCAAATCAGATACCACTGAACACGAATACAAAATCACACCAAACTCAAGTATAATAGATAGAGCGAAGAAAAATATAGAGGAATGAAGATGTCTGAAGAAGGGTTTGGACTCGAAACGTCACCTATTCCCTCTCTCCAGAGATGCTGCCTGAGTTCTCCACCATTTTGTGTTTATATTCTGTATAAACCAGCATCTGCAGTTCCCTGCAACACAGAAATATATAATACTTGATTTTTTAAAATCGATTTTTAAACCTTTTAACCCCACTTTTCCCAACAACGTAAGATTTCAGAAATCTTAACATATTATGGGTTTGAGATGGATATATACCGTTCCCTGGTATAAGCAGATTCATTCAACTGAACTTGGTTCTTCTAACCTCAAAAACCTCTACACATTTTACCGCATGTACGCCTACTATTTGAAGCTGGATGAAGTTTCGGTTCTTTATTGGAATTCTCACTTTCTCTCAACGAGAAACAACATTGATCATCCTACTTACAATCCAATTCGTGTCTGCTTCGAATGTCCTCAAGACGCCGTTTGTTATTGTGTTTCACCAGCGACGCCGCATACAACAGGTATCAATAGACCACCCTTGCTGGTGTAAGTGGCGGGCAAACAGCGACTGGGTAACTGGGACTAATCTAAAAAGAACATGGTGTTTCAGCAATGAAGTTGATAACCCCGCTTTAGGTTTATCACCAAAGATAGACACAAAATGCTGGAGTAACTCAGCGAGCCAGGCAGCATCTGTGGAGAAGAGGAGTGGGTGATGTTTCGGGTCGAGATCTTTCTTCACACTCAGGAAGATTGAAGGCACTGTAGTTGGAAAAAAGGCGCCATTCCAATCAGTTATGCAATAGTCGAAGATAAGAGACAAAATTGCTGGAGTGACTCAGCGGGACAGGCAGCATCTCTGGAGAGAAGGAATGGGTGACGTTTCGGGTCGAGACCTGAAGAAACGTCACCCCTTCCTTCTCTCCAGAGATGCCGCCTGTCCCGCTGAGTTACTCCAGCATCTTGCGTCTGTTTTCGGTGTAAACTAGCATCTGCAGTTCCTTCCTACACGTTGTGCAATAATCGTTTCGTTTCTGCCCGACGAAAGATCCAGGAAAATTTAAAAGAAAAAAAACCTAAATTTTTTACACATTTTATCCAGTGGAGAATAATGTATGTGGAATGTCGTGTATTTTCCATCCAATCCTTAACGCCCGTTGTAGACAACATTTCCCCTTCCGTTTGACGCATCAGTGATATCGCACTATCCGCAGTGTTATTTTAAACTCTACTAAACATGAGAACAACGCCGGAATAGATATTTATCGACAAGCGTTATTGTGAATTAAAACCATTTTTATCGAGGGCACAGTTTCAATGTTCTGTGTGCAGCTGGTAGAGTTGCTGCCTCACCGCACCAGAGACCCGGGTTCGATCCTGACCTCGGGTGCTGTTTGTGTGGCGTTTGTACGTTCACCCCCCACCCCGCGTGGGTTTCTCCGGGTGCTCCGGTTTCATCTCACATCCCATAGACGAGCGGGGTTGCAGGTTAATTGGTCTATGTAAATTTACCCCAATGTGTATAGGAGAGTGAATGAGAAAGTGGGATAACATAGAACATGTGAACGGACGATCGCTGGTCGGCGTAGACTCGTTGGGCTGAAGGGCCTGTTTCCATGCTGTATCTCCACACTAAACCAAACTACAACAAATTCCAATGCCCCATTGGTCCAACAGTCAAGAGTATTAAATAAATTTGAAACGGCGAAAACTCGATTAAGAAAGTCTGGGCATTCGGTTTACTTTAGAGCTCGGTTTATGACCATGTATGAATGAGACAGAGGTGTGTCTCCTTGACATTTAAGGTTAAACTTAAGGTATTTGCATTTCCAGATGACCTACCGATATATTATGCTCAAACTAAAAAGTGTTGCAATTAGTCTACTTTAGGTTTTACCTGTAGTCTTGGGAGATAGAGCGTGAAAACAGGTCCTTCGGCCCACCCAGTCCACGCTGACCAGCGATCACCCCGTACATCAGCATTGTCGTTCACACCAGGGACAATTAGCAATTTTACCGAAGCCAATTAACCCACCAACCTGTACAATGTGGGAGGAAACGGGAGCTCCCGGAGAAAACCTTCTCGGTCACAGGGAGAACGCACAAACTCCGTACAGACAACAAACACCCAAGGTTAGGATCGAACCCGGGTCTCAGGAGGCAGCAACTCTACCGCTGTGCCGCCAAATGCAGAAAAGCGACTGAGACAGCGCACTGGGAAAACGCTCTTAACTTTTCACAAGTTTGGGGCGAATAATACAAGTCAACCTTGTCCGTCGTTACGCCACTCTTGCACCGGTCGCCAGGGCGAAGCGGGTTCCGTCCGCTGATCCGATTAAAGAGTCGTCATGTGGGCCACGAACTCGTCAGTAGACACAAAACGCTGGAGTAACACAGCGGGCCTGACAGCGTTGCTGGAAAAAAAGGAATGTGGCGTTTCGGGTCGAGACCCTGCTTCAGGCTATTCCCTTTCTCCAGAGATGCTGCTGCCTGACCCTTTCAAACCTTAATCTGCAGTTCCTTCCCACACGAACTAGTCAGAGGCGGGGAAGCTAGTCGTTGCTTCGTTTTTTTTTGGGCTTCGTGAGATCTTTCCAAGTAGCAGAAACCCTACCAAACTTCCTAATTTGTCCAATTGTCCCACCAGAAGCGTAGAAGTCATTTTCTCTAGTTTACCACTTGATGCGCCTCTTCATTAAAAAAATATATATCCATTGAATTTTGAAAGTAGCAAAACCCCATGACAGAATATACGATCGACCCAGAAATGATGAAACCACGACGAAAAATAATACCCAGTATATTAATTTGAGTCATACTTTCAGACTGAGGAAGGGTCTCGACGCAAAACGTCACCCATTCCTTCTCTCCAGAGATGCTGCCTGGCCCGCTGAGTTACTCCAGCTTTTTGTGTCGAACGTTTTCTCCAGAGATGTTCTCTGACCCGCTGAGCTACTCCGGCACTTTGTGTCTATCTTTGGTATAAACCTGTATCTGCTGTTCCTTGTTTCTATATTTATTTATTCGCCTGAGACATCCAGAAAAAACAACTAATCAACCTTCCTTCATGCTTCAATAAAGAAGCATTGAAAATAACCATCCAATTCTGGAACAAGAATAAATACCCCTTAAGTCTGAAGAAGGGTCTCGACCCGAAACGTCACCTATTCCTTCGCTCCATAGATGCTGCCTCATTCGCTGAGTTTCTCCAGCATTTTTATCTACCTTCGATTTTTCCAGCATCTGCAGTTCCTCCTTAAACACCTTGTATCAATCGGTGTATTTAGGTTACGTTTGTAGAAATGTTCCACACCAGCCCCTCACCTTCACATAATTTCAAAGTTACTTGTCCATGGACTCCATTATGTCTAGTCTTTTTTTTCATTTTGCTGACTCGGGTAATAATCCAGGCATGTTACAACCCAACCGTATGAACATTGACCCCTACCGTCGCCTATTCCTTCTCTCCAGAGATGCTAACTGTCCCACTGAGTTACTCCAGCTTTTTGTGTCTACCGTATGAACATTGAAGTCTCCAATTTCAAGTAAATACCCTCCCACCTCTCTCCCTTTACATCGGCCCCTACCTCAAAGTGCACTAACTTCACCCACTATCCCATTCCCCCCCACCCCCCTCCACTCCCCTCACATGTCCTCTTCCACCAATACCCCATGTTCAACCTCGATGTTACACTCTTAATCTCTCCTTGTAGGAACAAGGAACTGCAGATGTTGGTTTACAGAAAAGGACACAAAGTGCGTGAGTAATTCAGTGAGTCATGCAGCATCTCTGGAGAACCTGGATAGGTGACATTTCGGGTCATGGAGTTTGCACGTTCTCCCTTTGACATTCCAAAGATGTACAGGTTTGGAGGTTAAATGGCTTCTGTAAAAATTGTAAATTAGCCCTAGTGTGTAGGATAGTATTAGTGTACGGGCTGATTATTGGTCAGCGTGGACCCGGTGGGCTGAAGGGTCTGTTTCTGCACTGTACCTCTAAAGTATGAACTCTAAACTGCTAGATTAGAAAGAGATCGTTTACCCCAGTTATTTTACTGTGGTTTAAGGTAATTAATGATTTTTTTTTAGGTATTTACATTCACATTGTTTTTCACTTTTTCTTCTTATTTAACTTTAAAAAATATTTTCCTCTCGTTTAATTGTTTGTAAATGTTGCAAGTGTTCTGAAGCAATCATCAGTTGCTCTAATCATGTATAAGATTTGACAGAAACGTATTGTCAAGCAGAAAGGGTGACGAGAAGATTTACAAGGATGTTGCCAGGACTTGAGGGCCAGAGCTACAGGGAGTGGTTGAGCAGGCTAGGACTTGGTGCAGGAGGATGAGGGGGTAATCTTATAGAGGGCGCATAAGACCATAAGAGGAATAGATTGTGTAAATGCACAGAGTAAGGGAATCAAGAACCAGAATACATAGGTTTAAGGTGAGTGAGGGGAAGGATTTAATAGGAACATGAGGGCAACCTTTTTACACAAGAGTTGGTATGTATATGGAACGAGCTGCTGGAGGAGGTATTGAGGCAGATAGTATCACAACGCATAGGAAACATTTGGACAGGTACATGGATAGGTTTAGATGGATAGGGGGCAGGCAGATGGGACTAGTGTAGATGGACGGTGTGGACAAGTTGAGCCGAAGGGCCAGTTTCGACGCTGTATGAATCTATGAGAAAACAAAACTTCAGTCCCAATTTTGTCTCCTGCCCAAACAGGTCAGGGCTTTGCAAGGCCAGCTCCTTATGACTGAGGGCTGATCACTAGTGAGACCGACTTAAGGGTGGGGAATGCCAATGGCATCAGTCAGACACATTCAGGTCAGGAGACTGTGGGTGGACTTGGACCCTATGGGGAGTGTGGGCAGCAGGCCAGATTCAGTACAATCTGGCAGCTCTCTCTATCCCTCCCCTACCCAAGTCGCACCAGCTTCTTGTTTCCACCCAACAAACAGCTAACCATGGCCTGTTTCCTTTATCATCGTTACTTTTTTTGCATATCTTTCAATCATTGTTCTTTATCTCTCTACACATCTCTCGTTTCCATTTTCCCTAACTAGTCTGAAGACCCGAAATGTCACCCATTCCTTCTCTCCAGAAATGCTGCCTGTCCTGCTGAGTTACTCCAGCTTTTTGTGTCTATCTTCAGCGTGACTTCACTTGTACATGTTGGCAGCAGTCTACGATCCATTCTCACGATGTTGGTATTAGGATTAAAATGAAGCCTTTATTTGTCAGAAGGACAGTAACAAATGGTATCCAGCCTGTAACTTTACCAAACCCCAAGGGTTCAGATCCAAGGCATGTATTAGAATATTTATTTTCATAGGAAACATTGCACTCCAATGCATTGCATCACCACTGAGCAATACTGTGCCTATATACTAAGTACTCAAAAAGCAATCATCCTTTACTTAGATATAAATAAAACTTGATATATGTTAAATATTGGATAACTTTATAATGATTTAAAAAAAGTAAATGCACCAAGCTGAAATAAACTAATAATTCATGGAAAATCCAGGAAAACATTTTTATTTTTACTATTTAAAAAAAATTCTCAAAAATAAATCACTTTACTTCAGTTGATTCTTATTCTTCAGACTGCTTGCCAATATCAACACAAAGCAAAACCTATTACAGTTGCTCTCTTAAAGTTAGTCATAGTCATAGAGTTTTTCAGTGTGGAAAAGGCCCTTTGGCCCAACTTGCCAATGCCAACCATCTATATTAGTCCCACCTGCCTGCGTTTGGCTCATATCCCTCTAAACGTACCCTATCCATGTACCTGTCTAAATGTATTTTAATTGGTATGATAGTACCTGCTTCAACTACCTCCTCCAGCTGCTCATTCCAACACAGTGTATATAAATCTCAATATTGGAAAGAAAGTGCCGATTCGGGCACTCCGAGTGTGTTCGACCGTCCCGATGTCGGAGTTTGGATCATCCCGTCGAGAGGGCCTGTACATCGGGCTGTCCGTAGCGGCGACTACGGAGGGTTCATGAACGAGGAAGGAGGATAGGCTGAACTTTGTTGCCTTCCACCACAGTGAAGAATGTTTTTGTTACATTTTATTATGTACTAGACTAAGTGGGACCCATTGGGTCCCAGCATCACACGGGAGGTCTGGTCTCCCAATGCAATATTCCACCTCTCCACCAATTCCAATATTGGTGGCCAGTGGGGGGGGGGGGGGCTTTCTGGAGTGCTAGTATGGGTGTTGTGGGCTGAAGGCACTGGTTTCTAGAGGGCTAGTATGGACATTGTGGGCCCGAATGGATTCTTGGGTTGGCGGCTCAGTCACTCAAGCCTGTTGTGCTGGCAGCTCACTCACTCACGGCTGGTAGTTGACTTACGGCTATTCCTTGAAATTCCATTTCAAGCAGGGTGCAAGGCCACCAAATTCAAATGCAGTTTCTTACCACTTCAAGCAGGGTGCAAGGCCACCAAATTCAAGTGCAGTTTCATACCATTTCAAGCAGGGTGCAAGGCCACTAAAGACAGCGAGTCGTGACCTCTCCCTCCTCCATCTTGCAGAGACTGAGTCATGCCCACACTTCTGGGTTTTATAGTCACTCCCCCCTCCCACCAGAAGGGGCATGACCTTCATGGCGTGATTGACAGGAGAGAGAATCTCAACATTTTTAAAACACTAATAACTCTTTTATTTTTCAACGATGGGAAAAATCCTTGGCACCTGATGAGCGGAGAGGGACTCTGAGTAAGATGGCCAAAAATCACAGCGTACGTGGTAGGATTTTTTCTAAAATCAATATAAAGTGCAAACAGGAAGTGGTCAAGATTAGACCTTTATTTATGCAGAAGGCAACTTTAATTAGGCAAGGCAACTTTAATTAGGCAAGGCAACTTTAATTAGGCAAAGCAACTTTAATTAGGCAAGGCAACTTTAATTAGGCACGGCAACTTTAATTAGGCAACACAGCTTTAGCATTTCCAAACCAAAGGCAACACAGCAATAGCATTTCCAAACCAAAGGCAACACAGCGTTAGCATTTCCAAACCAAAGGCAACACAGCTTTAGCATTTCCAAACTATATTTTCAAACCACATTAAGAGCACTGACAGGTCAGTAAAACCACTCACAGTTTAGTAGACATGTGTTCAGTGTTATTCACAGCTCAGACTGAGAGACATGACCCTCTCGCTCCCCCATCTTGCAGAGACTGACTGAGGCACTCAACACTTCCGTGTTTTATAGTCCCTCCGGAAGGGGCGTAGCTTCAGGAGAGAGAATCTCAACATTTTTTAAACACTAATAACTCTTTTATGTTTCATCGATGGGAAAAATCCTCTTGTCCTGCGCAGCAGAGGGGGGCTCTGAGTAAGATGGCCAAAAATCACAGCCGTAAGTGGCAGCGTTTTTTCCAAAATCAATAAACAGAACAACAGGAAGTGGTCAAGATCAGACTTTTAGTAATATTGATTGTGTGTTCTTTTTAAGTGTATCGCTGCTGGCAAATTAATTTCACTGCACCTTCGGGTGCATGTGATGAATAAAATTGACTGACTTTGACTTAAATAGTCCACTGAGGTCGCATGCAAGGGTCGCCAGGTCTTGGTGCCATTTTCTAAGTCAAGTCCATGTGCCTGGTGCCTGATCCAGGCCAGTCCCAGATTTTGCCTGAAAATTTTTTAGAGCCTTGGGTGAACAGGCCCTTGGAATATTGGGATATTGGAATATTGGTACTTTTATACTGAATACGTTGAATATTAGAATGTTCACAGGGCAACCTGAGGCATATTTTTCCAATGCATCCAGGGATGAGATTTTAATATACATTCACATGCAAAGTACATAAGAGAATACAATCATTTATCAATGGGCACATATTAAGGATAGAACATAGAATTGCACAGGAACAGGCCTTGAGGTCCTCGAGGTCCATGCCGAACATGATGCCAAGTTAAACTAATCTCCTCTGCCTGCACGTGGTTCATGTCCCTCCATTCCCTGCATATCCATGTGCCTATGTAAAAGCCTCTTAAATACCACTATCGTATCTGCCTCGTGACAGCATGCTCTACTCACCCACCATTCTGTGTGTAAAAAAACGCTCCACATATCTCCTTTAAACTGTGCCCCCTCTCTCTTCAAAGATATGCTTTCTCACCATTTCCACTCTGGGAAAAAGGTTCTGACTACCTTCCAAATCCATGCCTCCCATAATTTTATATACTTCTATCAGATCTCCGAGATTTGTTCGTAGTGTGAATCTATCAGATTTACAAGTGTGTTGCCATGACTCGAGAGCCTGAGTTATGGGGAGAAGTTGGGCAGGCTGTGACTTTATTCCTTGGAGCGCAGGAGGCTAACGAGTGATCTTTTAGAGGTGTATAACATCATGAGGGGAAGAAATAGGGTGAATGCACAGGGTCTTTTGCCCAGGGGATTCAAGTACCAGAGGACATAGGGATTAAGGTAAGAGGGAAAAGATTTAATAGCATCCTGAGGGTGGGGCAACGTTTTCATTCAGAGGGTGGTGGGTATATGATGGTGGGAAGTGGTGTTGGGTAAATTGAATGGATTAAAGGCCGATAAATCCCCAGGGCCAGATAGGCTGCATCCCAGAGTACTTAAGGAAGTAGCTCCAGAAATAGTGGATGCATTAGTAATAATCTTTCAAAACTCTTTAGATTCTGGAGTAGTTCCTGAGGATTGGCGGGTAGCAAACGTAACCCCACTTTTCAAGAAGGGAGGGAGAGAGAAAACGGGGAATTACAGACCAGTTAGTCTAACATCGGTAGTGGGGAAACTGCTAGAGTCAGTTATTAAAGATGGGATAGCAGCACATTTGGAAAGTGGTGAAATCATTGGACAAAGTCAGCATGGGTTTACGAAAGGTAAATCATGTCTGAAGAATCTTATAGAATTTTTCGAGGATGTAACTAGTAGCGTGGATAGGGGAGAACCAGTGGATGTGGTGTATCTGGACTTCCAGAAGGCTTTCGACAAGGTCCCACGTAAGAGATTAGTATACAAACTTAAAGCACATGGCATTGGGGGTTCAGTATTGATGTGGATAGAGAACTGGTTGGCAAACAGGAAGCAAAGAGTAGGAGTAAACGGGTCCTTTTCACAATGGCAGGCAGTGACTAGTGGGGTACCGCAAGGCTCAGTGCTGGGACCCCAGCTATTTACAATATATATTAATGATCTGGATGAGGGAATTGAAGGCAATATCTCCAAGTTTGCGGATGACACTAAGCTGGGGGGCACTGTTAGCTGTGAGGAGGATGCTAGGAGACTGCAAGGTGACTTGGATAGGCTGGGTGAGTGGGCAAATGATTGGCAGATGCAGTATAATGTGGATAAATGTGAGGTTATCCATTTTGGTGGCAAAAACAGGAAAGCAGACTATTATCTAAATGGTGTCCGACTAGGAAAAGGGGAGATGCAGCGAGACCTGGGTGTCATGGTACACCAGTCATTGAAAGTGGGCATGCAGGTGCAGCAGGCAGTGAAGAAAGCGAATGGTATGTTAGCTTTCATAGCAAAAGGATTTGAGTATAGGAGCAGGGAGGTTCTACTGCAGTTGTTCAGGGTCTTGGTGAGACCACACCTGGAGTATTGCGTACAGTTTTGGTCTCAAAATCTGAGGAAGGACATTATTGCCATAGAGGGAGTGCAGAGAAGGTTCACCAGACTGATTCCTGGGATGTCAGGACTGTCTTATGAAGAAAGACTGGATAGACTTGGTTTATACTCTCTAGAATTTAGGAGATTGAGAGGGGATCTTATAGAAACTTACAAAATTCTTAAGGGGTTGGACAGGCTAGATGCAGGACGATTGCTCCCGATGTTGGGGAAGTCCAGGACAAGGGGTCACAGCTTAAGGATAAGGGGGAAATCCTTTAAAACCGAGATGAGAAGAACTTTTTTCACACAGAGAGTGGTGAATCTCTGGAACTCTCTGCCACAGAGGGTAGTCGAGGCCAGTTCATTGGCTATATTTAAGAGGGAGTTAGATGTGGCCCTTGTGGCTAAAGGGATCAGAGGGTATGGAGAGAAGGCAGGTACGGGATACTGAGTTGGATGATCAGCCATGATCATATTGAATGGCGGTGCAGGCTCGAAGGGCCGAATGGCCTACTCCTGCACCTAATTTCTATGTTTCTATGTTTCTATATGGAATGAGAAAGGAGGAAATTGAGGCAGATGCTATAGCAACAGTTAAAAGACACTTGGACAGGTACATACATAAGATATGGGTCAAACACATCTAGCTTGGATGGGTCAGCATGGATGAGTTGGGCTGAAGAGCCTGTTGGACTCTATGACACTATGTACGGACCCACATTATTTGGTCCCTGATGTCTCATCGCGTCTACTGTTATTGCTTGGTTGCTTTCCCCTAAGGTGTCTTACAGTGGAGAAGCACGGATTAGAACACCCTTGGAGATTTATACAGAACCCTTCCTTTATCATTATTTTGTGCTTCGGTGACAAGGATATTTCTGCAGTCACTTTCCCCATTCATTTTTTTTCACATCTTGGGAATTCGGAACCGAATATTTCTTCCTTGGGTACATTTTACACAGTAGCTCCGTGCGTAAGCAAGGGTCAAGTGAAAGCCATTTGGAAATCTGCAAATAATATGTCACTTAGGGACTGCAGGAAATACAATGGGACAATACATAACTAAAACTGTACCAAGGACTATAAATTAACACAATCTGAGTTATAAAAAGCTGGAACATTTTATTGAAAGGCTCATAATGATTATACGCCACAGATGATTTATTTCATGTTTTATTTAAAGTTTTTGGGTGATTAAATGAAGCATGTAAAATCACTGCAGTACAGAGAGAATAATGAAGTTGCAAATAATATATTGTGGTTTCACTTGACACAATAATAACGTAACAATGTGCAAAATAAAACCTTGATGTATACATAATAAATGCTTTTGTAAAATGAAAAGCAAAGCTCCAACTTTTTTTTCTCTGCCTTATATTGCCCAGACAAATTAGAGATGATGAAATGTCCTTTCACTTTTGTGTTGCTGGTTTCAAGTTTCAGTCAGCCTGGTGATCGAAAGGAGGTCCCCAATGAGTATGAAAGCTCTCAAATGAAACAAAACAATCTCAACCCAGTCACTTCTTGGAATGCGTGCACACCAGATTTCATTGCCAATTAACATTTTTTTCGTTATTTTTTGGCATAACTTTCATTCATTTGTTCTGTATCTCTCTGCATCTCTGTCTACACCCCTCATTTTCCTCTCCCCTGACTAGTCTGAAGAAGGGTCTCGACCTGAAATGTCACCCATTCCTTCTCTCCAGAGATGCTGCCTGTCCTGCTGATTTACCCCAGCATTTGGTGTCGACCTTTTTTGCCTTGCATTGGTTATTAGCCACTGTTTTACGGCTGTGTTTCTGAAACATAAGCTTAGTTTAGTGCAGTTTATTTACTAAGACACAGTAATGCAGTAAAACTGTAACTGGGTCAAAATAAAAGAAAGATCTTGCATTTAGTCATGGTTCCACAAGTTCCAAATTCTGGGCAAAAAAATGATGTGTGGGATGGGTTGGAAATGGTTGGGGAGGTGGAGGTAGATTTTTCATCTATCCTCGTAAGTTCATGAGTGATAGGAGCAGAAATAGGCCATTCGGCCCATCAAGTCCGCTCCACCATTCAATCGTGGCCGTTCTATCTTTCCCTCTCAACTCCGTTCTCCTACCTTCCCCCCATAACCCCTGACTCCCGTACTAATCAAGAATCTATCAATCACCACCTTAAATATATCCATTGACATCCTCCACGGCCTTCTGCGGCAATGAATTCCATCGATTCACCACCCCCTGAGAAATACCTCCTCATCTCCTTTCTAAAAGTAACTTTATAAACCTCTCCAAGGTCATCCCTCAGAAGAGCAAACAAAAAACACTTTAACAGAAGTCGACAGTGAACTATAACTACTGTGAATTAAAGCAAAACTCTAGTATTGTTCTAAGTTATATCAACAACGAGATTGAGCAGCTACCATACAACGCCAGAGACCCCGGTTTGATCCTGACTTCGGATGCTGTCTGTATGGAATTTGTACGTTCTCCCTGTGACCATGTGGGTTGTCTCTGTGTGCTCTGCTTTCCAACCACATTCCAAAGACGTAGAGGTTTGTAAGTTAATTGATTTTGGTAAAGAAATATTGTAAATTGACCCCAGTGTGTCGGATTGTGCTAGTGTGTGTGATGATTGCTGGTCAATGTGGACTTGGTGGGCAGAAGGGCCTGTTTCTGCATTGTATAACTAAACTAAACTAAACTAAAGAAATAGTTACTCCTGACAATTGAAGGACGGCTAGGTTTTCTATTGAAGCTACGCCCATGTTGGAGTTCCAATCTAGATGTGTGACAGTGTTCTTTATTAACTTGTTAAGCATGATTTTTTTTTTTTTTTTAATCAAAAAATTTATTCAATTATTAAAAAATAATATTTACACTACAATAAAACAAGCCAGAACCCACCACCATAATACAATACAAACATATATCCATAATAAACTACTATACACTATGTTACAATCCTTATTGAGGATACATTCAACACCCTGTGGAGCCCAGCGGTCCCGGAACTCCCTCAGGGTGCCCGTGGACAAGGCGTATTCCCTTTCTAACCTCACCCGGGCACGGACGTAACCCCGGAAAAGGGGCAGGCAGCCGGCTCGGGTAGAGCCCTCCACCGCCTGGCGCCTTGACTCGCGGATGGCCAGCTTGGCCTTAAGCATGATTATTGGAGTGTAGGTGTCACTCAGTAACATTGTGGATAACTCTTTCCAAGCCATTGAATGTTGACCGAGTGTGGACTGATTGGATAGTATGTATTGTATTGTATATCTTTATTGTCATTTCCTGAGTATTCGCATACCCAGAGGAAACAAAAAAACGTTCCTCAACCAGTGTCCATTTCAGTGTGCAGTAAAAAATAAATAGAAGTAAAAATACATATATCATGAACAAATTAACACTCTACTCTACTAAACATCAACAGGCGTTCCGATCGGCAGCGGCACGACAGTGGCTCTGCTGCAGTGTGTCCAGGTTGGTGGTTGGTGCACGATACTTTGGCAGGGGACAAAGTCCGTTTATCAGTCTTATAACCTGCGGGAAGAAGCTGAGGAGCATCCTGCTGGTTTTGCACCTAATGCTCCGGTACCTCTTCCCAGATGGCAGGATGGAGAATATGTGATGGGATGGGTGGTAGGGGTCTTTGATGATGGAGATGACTCTGCTGATACATCTCTTCCTGTATATGTCCAGCAGGAAAGGGAGTGGAGCACCAATAATCCTGCTGGCGGTCTTCACAATCCTGTCTAGTTGGTGCTGTTCGTATGTGGTTCATCTTCTGTGTTTTGGGATATATTTCAGCATTACAACTGTGCTGGAACAGCTTGGGTTTAGTGGCAGCTAAATCTGGAATGCTGCCACTTTACACAGCTTTTGTTGCACCCAATGCCGCAAACAAAGATGGACTTGGCAAACAAAGCTCGGCCCCGAGGACCGGAGAGCCGAGGAGGAGGGAGCCACTGGTGACAATGGAAGCGAGTAGCGAGGACCGGGAGGAGAGGGACCGGGGTATTTATTGCCTCCGGCACCTCCAAGTTGCAGGAGGTGCCCCCGGGACACAGAGGCAGGCGGGTGAGGAGAGGGACGTCGGTCGGTTCGTGGTCCGAGCCAGTCGAGGGTGACGAAGGAGGCCCTGTAGCAGCCTGGGGCTTGCCTGGGTTTACCTGGATTGGAGGCGCTCCAGTAAATCCAACATGGACTTTAGACTTTGTTCTTTGAACTTAAGACCTTTTCTTTGTGTAAATGGCACCAAATTATGGCAATGGGTGCATGTGTGAGCTCTGCATAAAGAATCTCACTGGGCAGTGCATGCGTGACAATAAAGAGCTGCTGGGTACCTCATGGATGTCTTAGTTGGAAACCTTTAATGTCCACCCCTAATGATCATTGATAGAGTACACTGCTGGGCTATTTCAGAGGCAGTTAAGTCAACCATGTTTTTCCAAATCGTGATTCCAATGTGTAGGAAGGAACTGCAAATGCTGGTTTATGCTGAAGATAGACACATAATGCTGGAGTAACTCAGCGGGACAGACTCTTCAGAATGTCTGAAGAAGGGTCTCGACCCAAAACGTCACCCATTCCTTCCCTCCAGAGATGCTGCCTGTCCCGCTGAGTTACTCCAACATTTTGTGTCTATCTTCAAGATTCCTATGTTGGCCAAATTAAAATCAACGGAAATTTCCTCCCTGAAGCCAAATCTTGTGATTTTGAGTTGGCCATTACAAATATGAGCTTTTTCCTCCCAGTTTTTGAATTCTCCAGTTGTCACAATTGTTTTCAACCTGTAACTCCAAATCGGTAATCCAGACCCCTGGCTATTAGTCCACGTACTTAGTCACCAAAGGTAAATACCATTGTGATCTTTGGAACCATGTCAGTATCTTTAATAATGTGTGCAATTGACAGCTTTCTTTAATTTTGAAAGATACATTTTTGATCTCCTTTGTTCCTGTCTGCACTTCAAAGGATACCTAGGCTGTATCTGCTGCCAATTCACCAGCTCCTCTCAGGACTGCAAAGGAAATTAAGCTTCAAATATGCCACATGAATTTATCTTGGTGACTTTATTGCAGGATCAGTTTTACTATGGATGTGAGTGAAAGACTTGCATATTGCTTCACATATTTAAGCTGCATTTAGTTTTAAAGACGACATTATTTTTGCTACTGCTATTGATAAGGATGTCCTTTATAATTTGAAGGTTGAGGGGGGAAAGATTTAATAGGAATCTGAGGGGTAACTTTTTTTACACAAAGGGTGTATGGAAGGAACGAGCTGCCGGAGGAGGTATTTGAGAGGTACTATCGCAAAGTTTAAGAAGCATTTAGACAGGTACATGGATATGACAGGTTTAGAAGGATAGGGCCCAAACTGGGGCAGGTGGGACTAGTGCAGATGGGGCATCTTGGTTGTCCTGGGCAAGTTGAGGGATGGCCTGTTTCCATGCTGTATGACTCAGCGACTATGAATCTATGATGATCTTCATCTGATGGTGCATGGTAAATGAAGGAAGACAAATGAAGGGCGGCATGGTGGCGGATCGGTGGAGTTGCTGCCTTACAGCGCTTGCAGCGCCAGAGACCCGGGTTCGATCCTGACTACGGGTGCTGTTTGTACGGAGTTTGTACGTTCTCCCCGTGACTCCATGGGTTTTCTCCAAAATCTTCGGTTTCCTCCCTCACTCCAAAGTCGTGCAGGTTTGTAGGTTAATTGGCTTGGTGTATGTGTAAATTATCTCCAGTGTGTGTAGGATAGTGTTAATGTGCGGGTATCTCTGGTCGGCGCAGACTCGGTGGGCCGAAGGGCCTGTTTCCGCGCTGTATCTCTAAACTAAACTAAACTAAACACAAAAGTGGGGCGAATATTACTGGCTGGTGCAGCAGATATTGGACCAGAATGATCTGCTTTTAGTTATGGGAGGTTCAGCGAGTCTCAGAGATCCGTATGTGTCATACAAGGGAATCGGGGAATTGCCAATGGTGCTGCATCTGTGACTATGCTTCACCTCTGGGCTCCGTGTGGATTCCATAGCCCAGCCAGAGCCCAGTTTATGTCTGATGTCAAGGGTTCACCTCTGAAATCCTGCTCTGGGTCAGACTGAATCTGAGACCCGTCAGTTTTTCTGTTAATTACTTCTATCATAATAGATTTTAATATCTAAAAATTTCAGCCATATTAAAAAAAACCCCACTAAAATCAATTAGGGGCAGCACGGTGGCGCAGCGGTAGAGATGCTGCCTTAAAACGCCAGAGACCCGGGTTCGATCCTGACTACGGGTGCTGTCTGTACAGAGTTTGTACGTTCTCCCCGTGACCAAGCGGGTTTTCTCCAGGTGCTCCAGTTTCCTCCCACACTCTAAAGACGTACAGGTTTGGAGGTTAATTGGCTTTGGTAAAAGACTGTAAATTGTCCCAAGTGTAGAGCAGTGTTAGTGTGCGGAGATTGCTGGTTGGTGTGGGCCCTGTGAGTTAGTGTGCGTGGATCGCTGGTTGGTGAGGGGCCCTGTGATCCGAAGGGCTTGTTTCCATGCTGCATCTCTAAGCTAAACTGAACTAAACCAAACTAAACTCAACTACCGGGACCGAGCACCGTGAGAAGACCAGGAGAAACTGACAGAGAGGGTAGTAATTAGAAGGAGACATTTATCAACAAAGAGACAGTCAAAGCAGTAGAGTTTATTTCATTAAGTACTAGTTCTTCTTAAAACTAAAACATCACCATAATTTATACCAACCATAAAACGGTGTAATTTTCCTATTAGGACGTAATTGATGATTTCAGTAGTTCAGTCCTTGCTCCATGGTGAATGTATTTAGCTTGCTTCATTTTGAACCTAGTTGAATATCCAATGCGTAGTAAAAGGTATTGCCTGCTGAGAGACATTGATGGGACAGGGTTCTCTGCCAGTTTCATTGTTTTCCCCCATTCACTACACGCTTTAAGCAGATCAGTTGCATCGATAGGCCGGAGAGAGGAATCCCACTGAAGAGTTATGGGGACTGGAGAGATAGAAAGTGTGCGGAGAAGATTTACAAGGATGATATCAGGACCTGAGGGCTGAGCTGTGGGGAAAGATTGGACAGGCCAGGGCTTTATTCCTTGGAGTGCAGGAGGCTCAGGGGTGATCTTACAGAGGTGCGCATAATGGTCCAAAAATGTCAAGCTACATAAATCATGAGGGGAATAAAGAGGGTGAATGCACAGGGTGGGGGAATCAAGAACCAGAGGACATAGGTTTAAGGTGAGAGGGGCAAGATTTAATACGAAGGTGAGGGGCAACCTTTTCATTCAGAGGGTGGTGGGTAACTGGAATGAGCTGCCAGAGGAGGTCGTTGAGGCAGGTACTATAGGAACATTTAATAGACACTTGGGAGGTTTAGAGGGATATGGGCCAGGCAGGCAAAGGGGACATCATACATGATTCTGTAAATTCCCCTAGAGCATAGGATGAAAGGTGGGATAACACAGATCTAGTGTGAATGGGTGATCGGTGGTCAGCACGACTGTTTCCACGCTGTATCTTTAAACTACACTAAACTAAATTAGCTTAACGGCGTCATTTTCAGCGAGGACATTGTGGGCCAAACGGCCCGTTCCTGTGCTGCACTGTTCTATGTTCTATATTATATTAAAGCAGGGGTTAACTGTCACTGGCTGGCCCTGTGTGGTGTAAATGACAAATAATATTTTCACCCAACACATGTCAGGCAATGAGCATCGACAGAAAGGGAAAGTTGAAGCATGGCCTTGGCAACGTGCAGTACTTAAATTGTTCAACCTCTCTCCTTGAGGTTACCGTCGACAAGGAACAGCACTCTGTGGTAATTCTCCATCGCTACAATACATGCCGGCCATGTCTACAATCCCTACTGTAACTGCATGGAAATCAAAAGTCACAATATTATGTGTAGGGAAGAACTGCAGATGCTGGTTTAAATCGAAGAAAGACACAAAATGCTGGAGTAACTCAGCGTGGCAGGTAGCATCTCTGGAGAGAAGGAATGGGTGGCAGCATCTCAGAAGGAATCATAATATTTTGTATTTTACATCCAATTATTATTGCACATGCACCCTTGATAGAGCCAGCATCTGCTTAACAGCACGAATCATGTCTGACGAATCTTATAGAATTTTTCGAGGATGTAACTAGTAAAGTGGATAAGTGAGAACCAGTGGATGTGTTATATTTGGACTTTCAGAAGGCTTTCGACAAGGTCCCACATAAGAGATTAATATACAAACTTAAAGCACACGGTATTGGGGGTTCAGTATTGATGTGGATAGAGAACTGGCTGGAAGACAGGAAGCAAAGAGTAGGAGTTAACGGGTCCTTTTCAGAATATCAGGCCGTGACTAGTGGGGTACTCCAAGGCTCAGTGCTGGGACCCCAGCTATTTACAATATATATTAATGATTTGGAATAGGGAATTGAATGCAACATCTCCAAGTTTGCGGATGACACGAAGCTGGGGGGCAGTGTTAGCTGTGAGGAGGATGCTAGGAGGCTGCAAGATGACTTGGATAGGCTGGGTGAGTGGGCAAATGCATGGCAGATGCAGTGTAGTGTGGATAAATGTGAGGTTATCCACTTTGGTGGCAAAAACAGGAAAGTAGACTATTACCTGAATGGTGGTCGATTAGGAAAAGGGGAGATGCAACGAGACCTGCTGCCTTTCTTCACTGCATGCAGGTGCAGCAGGCAGTAAAGAAAGCGAATGGTATGTTAGCTTTCATAGCAAAAGGATTTGAGTATAGGAGCAGGGAGGTTCGACTGCAGTTGTACAGGGTCTTGGTGAAACCACACCTGGAGTATTGCGTACAGTTTTGGTCGTCTCCTAATCTGAGGAAGGACATTCTTGCCATAGAGGGAGTACAGAGAAGGTTCACCAGATTGATTCCTGGGATGTCAGGAATTTCATATGAAGAAAGACTGGATAGACTCGGCTTGTATTCGCTAGAATTTAGAAGATTGAGGGGGGATCTTATGGAAACTTACAAAATTCTTAAGGGATTGGACAGGCTAGATGCAGGAAGATTGTTCCCGATGTTGGGGAAGTCCAGAACAAGGGGGCACAGTTTAAGGATAAAGGGGAAATCTTTTAGGACTGAGATTGAGAAAAAAAAATTTCACACAGAGTGGTGAATCTCTGGAATTCTCTGCCACAGAATGTAGTTGAGGCCATTTCATTGGCTATATTTAAGAGGGAGTTAGATGTGGCCCTTGTGGCTAAAGGGATCAGGGGGTATGGAGAGAAGGCAGGTACAGGATACTGAGTTGGATGATCAGCCACGATCATATTGAATGGCGGTGCAGGCTCGAAGGGCCGAATGGCCTACTCCTGCACCTATTTTCTATGTTTCTATGTTCCTATGAATGGATGTTGTCTTCAAGAACATGGCGGCAGTGAGTGACATGGGCCTGTCCCACATAGGCGACTCTTTAGGCGACTGCCAGGGACTAGTTGTAATGGAATTCACCTACGACAGCACCTATGTCAACCTACAATAACCTACAACAGCAAAAATTGTCGCCACTGTCGCCGAAAAATTTTCAACATGTTGAAAATTTTGCAGCAGTCGCCTGTAGTCACCCAAAAAATCGCCTGTGGGACAAGCCCTTAATAACAAATACTACAAGAGTATTCCAGAGAGGTTATGGTACCAGCTGTAGCTCAGTAATCCAATGGAAAACAGGTTGCATAACTGAGTTTGAGTTTGAGTTTGAGTTTGGTTTACTGTCACGTGCACCGAGGTACAGTGAAAGCTTAGTTGTGTGCTAACCTAAGGGTATCAGGGGTTACAGGCCGAAGGCAGGAGAATGGGGTTGAGAGAGAAAGATAGATCAGCCATGATTGAATGGCGGAGTAGACTTGATGGGCCAAATGGCCTAATTCAGCTCCTAGAACATACTGTATTAGACATTAAGTATTCCACTGAAATTCCTGAGGACCTCGGGTGCTGCGGTCTCCGGGGAGGAAGCGGCCGCTCCAGACATTTTCCAAGCCGCTGAGGAGTATCCACCCGACGCCGGAGTTCCAGCTTCATGGCAGGAGGGCCTGAAAACATCGGACTGGCTGCAAGGCCACAAATAGGCCCCGACCTCGGGTGATCACAGAGGAAGGGGACTGAACTTTCTGGTGCCTTTCCCCACAGTGGAAACTTTTGATTCTGTTGTGGGGGGACGTTTGTGTTGAACTCTATAATGTGTTGTGTCAATTTTTCTTTTTTTAATCTTTTTCTATGGATGTACGGAAACTTATTATTTATTTTATGTAAAGCACTTTGGTTTCAACGCGAGTTGATTTAAAACGTGCTATATAAATAAAAAGTACTTACTTACTTACTTACTAAGAAGTTCTTCACTTCTCCTGAGTTTATGGAGAAGAATTTGGCAGACGGGATAGGCTTGCGGATTCCGAAACTCCTCCTTCAAGAAGGCACAAAGTGCTGGAGTAACTCAGTGCGTCAGGTGTAGAGAGCGAGCTAGGGGTGGGAAGGTTACAATTATACTGAAGATAATGGGGAGTGGTTAGTAGTGGTGAGGTCATTATGTTAAAGGAACATGCACGGCTCTACATCAGGCAGCATCGCTGGAGAATGTGGGCAGGCGACGTCTCAGGTCGGGATCCTTCTTCAGAAATAGAAATGGAAGGACATAACACAACAATATGGTTGCATCTGGGAATTGGGCCACCGTGCAGAAATGTCCAGGAGATGATCTGGCGCATTAGATCTCTCTGAGACAGTGACTTCATGCCATGCCATCAAATGAAAGGGGAACGGGTGTAATTGTTATGGGAATAGTAATATCTTCTACTTCCACTTGACCCAGAGGTGGCACTGTAAGTTCAAAAACACACTTGCTTGACTCCAGATTGGCACCATATCTTTTTCTTCAGCATGTGGCAACACACAAAACCACACCATAGGGTGGTGGAAGAGAAGCAGGAAATGAAGAGATGTTGTAGGAAGGATAAGCATCAGGCAATTGCTTCAATGAGCACTAATTACAATTTTCATTTGATTTACCTTGGACAAAACTCTGGTTGTTCATGGGTCCATTGCACAATCTGCTCCCTGTCCAATCAATAGTTCATTGGTACTTTGTTGTGACATGTACTAAGGTGAAATTCCTCTATTGCATTCAGTTCAGTAGAAGTATTATTATAAATAGACAAAAAAAAGCTGGAGTAACTCAGCGGGACAGGCAGCATCTCTGGAGACAAGGAATGGGTGACGTTTCGGGTTGAGATCCTCCTTCAGATTAGAGGCAGGGGAAAGGGAAACAAGAGATATAGACGGTGATGTAGAGAGATATAGACCAAATTAATGAAAGACATGCGAAAAAGTAACCGTGATAGAGGAAACAGGCCATTGTTAGTTGTTTGCTAGGTGAGAACGCGATGCTGATGCAACTTGGGTAGGGGAGGGATGGAGGGAGAGGAATTGCAGAGGTTACTTGAAGTTAGAGAAATCAAAATTAATACCCCTGGGTTGTAAACTGCCCCAAAAGAAATATGAGATGGTGTTTCCCCAATTTGCATTTAGCCTCACTCTGACAATGGAGGAGGCCTAGGACAGAAAGGTCAGTGTGAGAATGGGAAGGGGAATTAAAATGTTTAGCAACCGGGAGATCAGGTAGGTCCAGGCAGTCTGAGCGAAGGTGTTCAGAGAAATGATCGGCCAGTCTGCGTTTGGTCTCGCCGATGTATAAGAGAACGTTGCATCTTGAATAACGGATATAGTAGATGAGGTTGGATGAGGTGCAAGTGAACTTCTGCCTAACATCTTACTATACATAAGCACAATCTTAGTTTAGTACAGGTGTGTAGGAATAGTACTCCGAGACAGTAGACAAGAGTTGCCATGTTTTGGCACCATGTTTCATGAATTAAGTCTAGATTAACATGATGTTATAAATGTAGACGTCTTAATTTGGCCATAAAGGCCCGTTGTCCTAACAACATTGCATTGTCGGCCTGGCCAAGCGATATAGTTGGTGTCCTCCACTGCTGCTCTACCAGTCCGTGCCGCTGTAGGCCGCATCTAATCCACACGATCGGCCACTTGAGGCAGCCTCTGATTAAATAGAGCCCCAGGCTGCTGCGGGGCCTCCAGTGGCCCACTCCACCGACGCCTCGATCCAGACACATCGACCCGCAATCCATTGTCTCCCTCTCCTCACCCTGCCACGGTTCTGTCTCCGGAAGAAGGAGAATTTAGACAGTACAAACCATTATTAAGATGCAGTTGCCTGTCCCGCTGAGTTACTCCAGCATTTTGTGCCTATCTTCGGTTTAAACCTGCATCTGCAGTTCCTTCCTACACATTATAGAAGTGAGATTGAATGAATCAGTTGAAGAATAAGTTAGATCAAGATTCAGTACAGTCAAACTAGTTGATAACTGTGGTAAATGAACTTTACAGTTCACTTGGAAAACATCTGCTCCATGTGGCAGTGACATTTGGGACATCCGATCAAAAGGTGCAGTTTATGCACCTGATTGTTTGCTCCAGAAGCCTTCTTCATTCATAATTTAATTTGTGGCTGTTGATTCTAAGCTTGCTCAGAATTATTCTGTTTACTTTTCCCTTCATAGTGGACAGATAAAATTCACACTCTGGTATCTATCTCTGTGTGCTGCTTAAGAGTTTGAATTATACTTTGCTTCTCCACCTTTGCCTTTTTTTAAATCAATTTAAATCTCCTACTTCAATTTAATGTCGTTTTGTTTATTATTATCATGTGCACTGAGGTTCCATGAAAAGCTCTTTGGTGCATGCTATCCAGGGAGAATTTACAGAGGGCCAATTAACCTGCAAACCCGCACGTCTTTGGGATGTGGGAGGAAACCGGAGCACCCGGAGGAAACCCACACGGTCACTGGGAGAATGTCAAGAGTCAAGAGTGTTTTATTGTCATATGTCCCAGATAGAACAATTAAATTCTTACTCACAGCAGCACAACAGAATATGTAAACATAGTACACTGTAAACAATATGATAAATGAGAAAAAAAGTTCAATGTGTGCATACATACACATACTCACATATACATATATTATACATATAATAATATATATATGTGTATATATATATATATATATATATATATATATATATATTCACATCTGTACACATAAATAACATATAAACAAATAATAGTGCAATATTAACAATAATGATCTCAAAATGCAAACTCCACACAGACAGCAGCCGAGGTCAAGATGGCACCCACGGCTCTGGCGCTGTGAGGCAGCAGCTCTACCCGCTGCGCCGCTCTATCTTCATTGTCAACTTTCGTGAGTGTGTGCCCACATGCGCTCAACCTTTCAACACAGGAAGCAGAGTGAATGAAAACAGTCAGCAACAAGATTACCTTCATCCTCTCTGGCAAAGGTTTCATTCGGCGGAGTTGGTGTTCAGTTTGATCTCATTGCTTGTTGATGCATTCACAGTGTTATTACAAAAGCAACATGCCCACAGCAATTCCTTTATCCAGTGTTTACATTCCTGCTTTTAAATTAGTAATGAATGATTGGATTCATACTTAGCTTTATGCATAATTATAGCACGCAGAACATAGAACAGAACAGCACAGGAACGGGCCCTTCAGCCCACAATGTTTGTGCCAAGTTAAACTGATCTCATCTGCCTGTACACGGTCCATATCCCTCTATTCCCTGCACTTCCATGTGCCTATCTAAAAGCATCAAACGCCACTATCGTATCTGCCACCACCACCACCCCTGGCAATGCATTTTAGGCCCCACTACTCTCTATGTAAAAGAAAACTTGACCCACACATCTGCATTAAACTATATTTTGAATCAGGAGAAAATTGATCTCTAATAATTAAACTTTCATTGCTCTTAGTCGGCTATGAATGGGGTCGAATGAAAGAACAGATTTCATGCATAGTTACCTCTACATACAGACATGTTATTATAGTCCAAATGTTTATCATAGAATCATAGAGTCATACAGGCTGGCAACAGGCCCTTCGGCTCAACTTGCTCACACTGACCAACTTGTCTCATCTACACTAGTCCCACCTGCCTGTGCTTGGCCCTTATCCTTCTAAACCTGTCCTATCCATGCACCTGTCAAAATGTTTCTTCAGCGTTACGATAGTACCTGCCTCAACTACCCCCTCCGGCAGCTCGTTCCATACACCCACCACCCTGAAAAAATTACCACTCAGGGCTCCTATTAAATCTTTCTGCCTTCATCTTAAGCCAACGTCCTCTGATTCTCGATTCTAGGATTGTTGGTTACCTCAAACTACTAAGATTTGCAAAATAAAATGGAGGGAACGTCTTCAAAGTTCGAGAAGAAGGGATGCGACTCGAAACGTCACCTATCCATGTCCTGCAGAGATGCTGCCTGACCCGTTGAGTTGCTCCAGCGCATTTTGTTTCCATGCAATATTTGAAGTAACATTGAAGGTGCAGATGGTGGATAATTGATATCTAATCTTCAGTGAAGCAGGGGATTGTTATGCTGAGCGGGTTAACCGCCGGTTGGAAGTATATCATTGGAATGATTTCATTTCATTTATAGGATGAGCATTTGGGTACCTAATGTACATATTGGCAGGAATTATGTGAACTTGGAGCAGGACCTGAGGCAGTAAATCTGGTTATAAATAAAGTAATCGTGTTTGAAAATATTTTTTGTATATGCTGGAAAGAAGCGTGACATCAGAGGCATAAACATTCTGCACAAAATAATGAGAAAAAATAAATTGCCCATCACCAAATACAAGATGAAGCAAACGCAACCGAGAAGCATATACCGTGATCATTTCTACAAGGTATGTTTGCAATTAATATTTTAATTATACTGTACATTTTCCGGAAGTAAGTGCCACAGAAGTTTGGTAGTTTTTTTAAAAATAAATGCCGTTTATGAAAAATCCGATTCAGTTTCAGCTTCAAACTTTATTGTCATTGTGCAGTGTACAATGACAGAGACAATGAAATGCAGTTAGCATCTCACCCAGAAGAGCGAACATAGAATAATGGAACAGTAAATAATGGAACAGTCTGAAGAAGGGTTTCGGCCCGAAACGTTGCCTATTTCCTTCGCTCCATAGATGCTGCTGCACCCGCTGAGTTTCTCCAGCTGAGTTTCTCCAGCATTGGTGACTGGCAATCACCAAGGTGCAGAGTTAAGTAGGGTAACAGCCGCAGGGAAGAAGCTGTTCCTGAACCTGCTGGTCCGGCAACGGAGGGACCTGTAGCGCCTCCCAGATGGGAGGAGGGTAAACAGTCTGTGGTTGGGGTGAGAGCAGTCCTTGACGATGCTGCGCGCCCTTCGCAGACATCGTCTGCTCTGGACAGACTCAATGGAGGGGAGTGAGGAACCGGTGATGCGTTGGGCGGTTTTCACCACCCTCTGCAGTGCTTTCCGGTCGGAGACAGAGCAGTTGCCATACCATACTGTGATACAGTTGGTAAGGATGCTCTCGATGGTGCAGCGGTAGAAGTTCACCAGAATCTGAGGGGACAGATGGACCTTCTTTAGTCTCCTCGGGAAGAAGAGACGCTGGTGAGGCTTCTTGATCAGGGTTGATCAAAAATGTAGTAAGCATACAGCCAATGAGACACTAAAACTGCCAGAAGAAAAACAAAGGACCACATACAGTAAGAACAAAAGAATGTAAGAAATTGAAAGAAACCAGAGTAGGAAATTAGTCCTTCAAACCTACACCCGCCATTCATTAAAATCATGGCTGATCTCATAAGTTTATAAGTTCCAGGAGCAGGATTAGGCCATTTGGCCCATCAAGACTGTTCACAATGATCCAAATGTGGCCTCACCAGCACCTTATAAAACCTTAGCATTACATTCTTGCACGCCTAATCATATGTGGCACCTGCATGACAATAAAATATCATTCATTCATTCATTCATTCATTCATTCATGTTGGCTTTCAGTGATCTATGCCCACCGAGGTCAAATTGATCACTAATGGGCCTGTCCCATTTAGGCTATTTTTTAGGCGACTGCCGGCGACTGTCATAGTCATAGCAGGTCACCGAAAAAATAGTGACTGGACCCCCCACGACATAAAATTTGAAATTGTCTATGATAAATCTATAAAGAATCATCACTTTAACAACAAAAAAACCCCGAGGATGTTGCCAGGAGTAGAGGGTCTGAGCTATAGGCCGAGGTTGAGTAGGCTGGGACTCTATTCCTTGGAGCGCAGGAGGATGAGGGGGTTATCTTATAGAGGTGTACAAGATCATGAGAGGAATAGATCGGGTAGATGCACAGTGTCTCTTGGCCAGAGCAGGTGAATCGAGGACCAAAGGACATAGGTTTAAGGTGAAGGGGAAATGATTTGATAGGAATCTGAGGGGTAACTTTTTCACACAAAGGGTGGTGGGTGTATGGAACAAGCTGCCAGAGGAGGTCGTTGAGGCAGGGACTATCCCAACATTTAAGAAGTAGTTAGACAGGCACATGGAAAGGACAGGTTTGGAGGGATATGGACCAAATGCTGGCACGTGGGACTAGTGTAGCTGGGACATGTTGGCCGGTGTGGGCAAGTTGGGTCCAAGGTCCTGTTTCCATTCTGTATCATTCCATGACTCTATGACTCTATATTCAGCATCTGGAAATTAATCAACACCACACAAATATGTCACCATGTAATAGATACTGTATTTTTCCATTGCCTACTCCAAAGTGAATAGCTTTGCATTTTCCTATATTATAATCTATCTGCCACATTCTATCCCACTCCCCCATCTTGTCCCGATCCCTTTAACGCCTCTTTGCATACTCTTGCACGCCCACAATCCTACTTACTTAAATATCATTTTGAAATATGGCAACAAATAAATTGCTGCCTGACCTGCTGAGTTCCTCCAGAAGTTTCCTTTTGCTCCATATCTGCAGTTTAGTTTAGAGATGCAGCGTGGAAACAGGCCCTTCGGCCCACCCAGTCCGCACCAACCAGAGATCCCCTATCCTACACAGTAGGGACAATTTACAATTTTACCGAAGCCAATTAACCGACAAACCTGTGCGTCTTTGGCGTGTGGGAGGAAACCGGAGCACCCGGAGAAAACCCACGTGGTTTTCAAACTCCATACATACAGCACCCATAGTCAGGATTGAATCCGGGACTCCGGTGCTGTAAGGCAACAACTCTACCGCTGTGCCACCATGCCACCCTCGCCCTCATTTGTGTCTCCTTTAAAATATGGCATTGCTTCCCCTTGGCCATGCATAGAACGAGAAAAGGATGTATCCCTTCTGTAACACATTAGTAGGTCGAGCGAATGATCAATTAGTTTAGTTTAGAGATACAGCGCGGAAACAGGCCCTTCGGCACACAGGCCGACCAGCGATCCCCGCACACTAACGCTATCCTACACACACTAGTTTACAATTTTACCGAAGCCAATTAACCTACAAACCCATACGTCCTTGGAGTGTGGGAGGAAGAAAACCCAGGCGGTCATGTGGAGAACGTATAAACTCCGTACAGACAGCACCCAATGTCAGGATCGAACCCGGGTGGCTGGCGCTGTAAGGCAGCAACTCTACCGCTGCACCATTTTGCCACCCTCCAACGCGGTCACAGGGAGAACGTTGAAACTCCATAGAGATCGAACCCGAGTCTCAGGTGCTGTGAGGCATCAACTTTACTGCTGCACCACTGTGCCGCCCCAGAGACGGGGTGGGTGGATGGGTAGTTTAGCTTAGTTTAGTTTAGAGATACAGTGTGGGAACAGGCCCATCGGCCCACCGAGTCCATGCTGACCGGCGACCCCCCGCACATTAACACTACCCTACACACTAGTGACCATTTGCAATTTTTACCGAAGCCAATTAACCTACAAACCTGTACATCTTTAGAGTGTGGGAGGAAACCGGAGCACCCGGGGAAAACCCACACGGGTCACGGGGAGAACGTACAAACTCCGTACGGACAGCACCCGTGGTCAGGATCGAACCCGGGTCTCTGGCGCTGTAAGGCAGCAACTCTACCACTGCGCCACCGTACCACCAGTAGTTTGAGAGGTTGTTCGCTCTTTCTGCAACTTGAGGGCCTCTCTATGCTCCTGAATTAACATCTCAATAATAGGATGAGTGTTTTAGTTGCTTCATCTCCACAAACCTCACTGGACTCTTGATTTTTCTCACTCTGTGTGATGGCTTTGCTGCATCTCCTTCCATGAAGACGGATGCCCAACGAAAGTGCTTTACCTTCTCTGCCATTTTAATTTCCCATGATAAATTCTCCTGAGTCTTTATATAATTGCCTTGCAATTCCTCTCACCAGTCTTTCCATTATTTAACATACCTATAAAACCTCTTACCATTCATTTTTATGCTTCTTACCACATTGTTCTCATGTTATATGTTTCCTTTCTTTACCAATTTGTTGGTCTTTCTTCGTTGAGCTCCAAAATGCTCCCGATCGTCAGGCTGGCTGCTGTTTTTGGCAAACCTATAAGCCTCTTCCTTGTATTTAACACTATATTTAGTTTCTCTTGTCGACCATGGATGAATCATTTTTCCTAGTGAGCTTTTATGCCTTAAAGGAATTTATTTTTGCACTTTCTCATTATTTCTTCAAATGCTAACCTTTCAACGTGTTCTTCTGATCGACCATCGCCAACTTTCCTCTCATTTTCTTTTCGTATTTTCATGCTTTCTGGAAATATTTGTAAGAACGATATTAGGTAGATCTACAACTTACATGAACTTACAGGGCTGCACGGTGGCGCAGCGGTAGAGCAACTGCCTTACAGTGTCAGAGACCCAGGTTCGATCCTGACTACGGGTGCTGGTCTGTACAGTGTTTGTACGTTCTCCCCTTGACCAACGGGGGATTTCTCCGGGATCTTCGGTTTACTCCCACACTCCAAAGACCTACAGATTGGAGGTTAATCGGCTTGGTATAAATGTAACATTGTCCCTCATTGTCCCTAGTGTGTGTAGAATAGTGTTAATGTGTGGGGATCACTGGTCAGTGTGGACTCGGTGGGCCGAAGGGCCTGTTTCTCTGAACTAAACTAAATTAAACTAAACTAAAACACAAAGTGCTGGAGGAACTCAGCAGGTCAGGCAGCCTAGGTGTGAGGGAATGGATAAATGGCTGTGTGTGTGTGTGTGTGTGTGTGTGTGTGTGTGTGTGTGTGTGTGTGTGTGTGTGTGTTTGTGTTTGTGTGTGTTTGTGTGTGTGTGTGTGTGTGTGTGTGTGTGTGTTTGTGTGTGATTATGTGTGTGTGTGTTTGTGTGTGATTGTGTGTGTGTCTGTGTGTGACTGTGTGTGCGAGTGTGTGACTGTGTGTGTGTGTGTGTGTTTGTGTGTGATTATGTGTGTGTGTCTGTATGTGATTGTGTGGAAGTGTGTGTGTGTGACTGTGTGTGATTGTCTGTGTGTGTCTGTGTGTGACTGTGTGTGTGTGTCTGTGGGCGAGTGTCTGTGTGCGAGTGTGTGTGTGTGTGACAGTGTGTGTATGTATGTGACTGCGTCAGTGTGTGAGACTGTGTTTGTGGAAGACTGTCATGTGATAGGAGCCGAATTAGGCTATTCATGGCTGATCTACCTCCTAACCCGTGTAACCAATGTGTGTGTGACTGTGTGACGATGTGTGTGTGTGCATGTGTGTTAGTCTGTGTGACTCTGTGTGCGACTGAGGGTGTGTGTGAAACTGTGTGTGGCTGTGTATGCGTACGTGTGTGTGACTGTGACTTTGTGTGTGTGTGTGTGTGACTCTGTGTGTATGTATGTGACTGAGTGTGTGTGACTATGTGTGGCTCTGTGTGTGCGTGTGTGTGAACGTGACTCTTTGTGTGTGTGCACATGCGTGTGCGTGCGCTCGCTCATATTAGTCTGAAGAAGGGTCTCGACCCAAAACGCCACCCATTCCTTCTCTCCAGAGATGCTGCCTGTCCCGCTGAGTTACTCCAGCTTTTTGTGTCTATCTCATATATTATCTATTGCTTCACTCTTTCTCTTTTGCATCGAACTGCCATGATACCTTACTGCGATTTGTACAAAGGGAACGTGTGTTTAATACTGCATTCTGACAGCTTTCTGCCTTAATTTGGCTTAATTCACATGAAAATGTCACGGTTGTGGGAGAGGTTAGTATTCAGACGCCATCTAGGGGATTGCTGGGACAATGTGCGGATCTGTAGAAGCAGTGGCATTTTCGACATGACAACCTGTAAGGGCGGCAGGGTGGCGCAGCGGCAGACTACGGGTGTTGTCTGTACGGAGTTTGTACCTTCTCCCCGTGACCGCGTGGGTTTTCTCCGAGATCATCGGTTTCCTCCCACTCTCTAAAGACGTACAGGTTTGTAGGTTAATTGGCTTGGTAAATGTAAAAATTGTTCCTAGTGGGAATAGGGCCTGTTTCCGCAATGTATCTCTAAATTAAACTAAACTAAAATACAGTGTAAGGTGAGGGGGAACAGATTTAATAGGAACCTAAGTAGAAACGTGGGTTTTCTCCGAGATCTTCGGTTTCCTCCCACTCTCCAAAGATGTACATGTTTTTAGGTTAATTGGCTTGGTGTATGTGGTAAAATTTGCCCTAGTGTGTGTACGATGGTGTTAGTGTGCAGGGACTGCTGGTCAACATGGACTCAGTAGGCCGAAGGGCCTGTTTCCATGCTGTATCTCAAAGCTAAACTAAACTAAACATTTTCAGGACCAGATAACGTGTCCCATTTTAAAGACAGAGTGATATTTGGAAAACATTGCCTCTCCAAAGTAAGTTATTATTTTCTAATGATGGATAGAGAGTCATAGAATTGTGGAGTCATACAGTGTGGAAAAAGATCCTTCGGCCCAACTTGCCCATGCTGATCAACCTGCCTCATCTACACTAGTCCCACCTGTCTGCTTTTGGCCCACCCCCCCCCTAAACCTGTCCTATCATAGAAACATAGAAAAATAGATGCAGGAGTAGGTCATTTGGCCCTTCGAGCCAGCACCACCATTCAATAGGATCATGGCTGATCATCTAAAATCAGTATCCCATTCCAGCTTTTCCCCCACATCCCTTGATTCCTTTAGCTCAAAGAGTTAGATCTAACACTCTCTTGAAAACTTCCAGTGAGTTGGCCTTCAATGCCTTCTGTGGCAGAGAATTCCACAGATTCACAACTCTCTGGGTGAAGTTTTTCCTCATCTCAGTCCTCGTCTCATCCATGTACCTGTCTGAATGTTTCTTAAACGTTGCCTTTGGTACCTGCACAAGGATGAACAAACTGTTTTGGAATCTTCTCAATGGGAGGCCCCAAAAATACATCCTTCTGTCAGAGGTGATGGTGTCCTTACAGGTTTTTAATGACAGAGAATTGGGGAAGAAGATGACATTTGCTGAGTAATTGTGCAATCTTTTCCCTTTCTTTATTGAACTCATGTATGCCTACGCTCAGAAAACCAAACTGGTAAATAACTCCTAGAATTAGGGCAGCACGGTGGCGCAGCGGTAGAGTTGCTGCCTTCCAGCGCTTGCAGTGCCGGAAACCCGGGTTCGATCCCGACTACACAGAGTGCTGTCTGTACGGAGTTTGCACGTTCTCCCCGTGACCTGCGTGGGTTTCCCTCGAGATCTTCGGTTTCCCCCCCACACTCCAAAGACGTACAGGTTTGTGGGTTAATTGGCTTGATATTATTGTAAATTGTCCCTAGTGTGTGTAGGATAGTGTTAGTGTGCGGGGATTGCTGGTCGGAGCGGAGTCGGGGGGCCAAAGGGCCTGTTTCCGTGCTGTATCTCTAAACTAAAACTAAACTAAATTAAGAAGTCAGCCTTGGCTCAGTGGGAGTTTATTCATCTGATTTAGTATTTAGGTTTATTATTGTTACGTGTACCAAGGTACAGTGAAAAGCTTTGTTTTGCATGCTATACAAACACATCAGATAATACACAAGTATAATCAAGTACAACAAATTCCTACATTCCCCGTGTTGTCCAGTATCTCAATCTGCTTATTATCATCCTATTGGCATTTAAAATTAATTTGCAAATCATTTCACATGTCTCAATCCCTCAGGAAGTAGTGGGAAAATACTGATCTCAATTTTCAAGGCTATGGAGGTGGTGGGGCAAGGGGTGGTGATTGGAAAAGGGGAAGATGCAGTGTGTTGATACTAGTTCTCAGCATTGTAGAGCATGTTCCATGGTCAAAGTCCAATGTCCGCAATGGGGTAGAGGTGAACCGGACAGCACCCTAGCTTATGGAGATGAGTTAAAGGTTGTGCGTTGCAGTCTCCACCTTGAACTAACTATATTTGACACTTCAGGGTAGAACTGAGGGAGTGCCACATGGTCAGAAGTGCTGAAGTGAGACATAAAGTGCTGGAGTGACTCAGCGGGTCAGGCAGCATCTCTGGCGAAAAAGGATGGGTGATGTTTCGGGTCAGGACCCTTCTTCAGAATGAAGGTAGAGGGTGGGGAGGTGAGGTTGAGGTGAGCACAGACCAGGATCAATCAGGGCCAGCTACAAATGACCTCAGGGAGGGTGTTGCCTGGTAGGCCCATTGTTGGCTTGGGAAGGTGTGATCTCAAGAGAAACAATACGGAGATCTGTGGATAGACACAAACATCTGGAATAACACAGTGATTCAGGAGCATCTCTGGAGAAAATGAATAGATGACGTTTTGTGTAGAGACCCTTCTTAGAAACATAGTAACATAGAAACATAGAAAATAGATGCAGGAGTAGGCCATTCGGCCCTTCGAGCCAGCACTGCCATACAATACGATCATGGCTGATCATCCAGAATCAGTACCCCGTTCCTGCTTTCTCCCCATATCCCTTGATTCTGTTTGCCCTAAGAGCTACTGTATATCTAAAGGGCCTGTCCCACTGTACGAGCTAATTCAAGACTTCTCCCGAGTTTCCCCTGATTCGAACTCGGAGAATTACGGTAATAGCCGCTCGTAGGTACTCGGGGCTCTCGTGGACATTTTTCAACATGTTGAAAAATCTTCACGAGTCTTCACGAGCTTACCGCATTTCCCGAGTACCTGCCGTTAGCGTTACGAGCCGCTAAGAGACGTCCCCGAGCTCCGACGTACCCGCTACGTACATTCTACGTGCTTACCACGAGTTTGATTTTTTTTTAAACTCGGGAGAGCTCTTGAATTACCTCGTACAGTGGGACAGGCCCTTAACTCTCTCTTGAATACATCGTATTCCCTTTATATATACATTTCTTTAACTGGTAAAACGACTATGGATGGTTGGGAGCCTTCTTCTGCCTTGTCAGCTTGATGCCTCACTTAAAGTGCCATCTGTGGGGGCTTTCTGCTCTCACAGGTGGGTGGAAAACATCCCATGGAACTACTGGAAGAACAGGAGGTTTATCTGCATGTCCTTGCTAATATCCATTTCCAGAAGGACTATGGTAAGGGCTACCAGGCATGAAAGATAAAAACTAACTGGTCCTTACGTTATTTCCTCATTAAATTTAATATAATAGATGACTTTCTTGATTAGCAATACTACTTTAGGCTGTAGACTTTAGAGATGCTGCGCAGAAACAGGCCCTCCAGCCGACCGAGTCAACGCCAGCCAGCGATGACCCCGTACACTAAAGCTATCCTACACACTAGGGACAATTTACAATTTTGCCAAAGCCAATTTAGTTAAGTTTGAGATTAGAGATACAGCACGGAGAGAGGCCCTTCGGCCCACCAAATCCACGCAGACCAGCGATCTCTGCACATTAACACTATCCTACACACATTAGGGACAATTTACCATTTTTATCAAAGCCAATTAACCTACAAACCTGTACGTCTTTGGACTGTGTGAGGAGATCGGAGCTCCTAGAGAAGACCCACGTGGTCATCGGGAGAAGTACAAACTCCATACAGACAGTACCCGTAGTCAGGATCGAACCCGGGGACCCTGGCGCTGTAAGGCAGCAACTCTACCGCTGCGCCACTGTGCCGCCCAGCTGGTGCTGTCGTATTCCTCGAAGTACCCTGAATATATGGGGTGTTTCTTCAAGAGAAAATCCATGTAAAACCAATGAGAAACCTACTTAGAATTTCATAACCATTTGTTGCCGGCAGTTGCGACAACTGATTCTGACAAACACTTTATCCGCACCGATGCAAACTTGTCACCGTGCACGATTTAGTATTTTGGAAAGAAGTGTTGGAAATAATCTGCTGCTGTCATTTCCATGTTGCTTATTAGCAGGGGTCCTTGGTTAAGAATAAGGAATAGGGCTTGTGACAAAATATTTCCACTTCCTTTTTCCATCACCACTCCTCACTCCACCACCTCCACAAAACTTGTGAATTGGGATAATTATTTTACCGCGACTTCTTAAGGGATTGAGATCTGTGAAAAGATTTGCCAACGAGCTTTAAAGGCCAATGGGATGTTTGTAGCAGAGAAAAGTGAAGAGAGAGATATTGGACAATGGGGAAAATGTAGGAATTAGTTTATTTTTGCCAAAGAACAGTGGTTTGAATCATTTCCTGTGGTGAAGAATGGTTAATGTTGTTAACAGCGCCAGAGACCCGTGTTTGATCCTGATTATGAGTGCTCTCTGTACGCCGTTTGTACGTTCGCCCCGTGACCTGCGTGGGTTTTCTCCGAGATCTTCGGCTTCTTCCCAGTAACTCCAAAGACGTACAGGTTTGTAGGTTTATTGGCTTGGTATAAAAATGTAAGTTGTCCCTAGTGTGTTAATGTGCGGGGATCGCTGGTCGGCGTGGTCTCGGTGGGCCGAAGGGCCCGATTACACGCTGTATCTCTAAACTAAAAACCAAACTAAAGTAAGGTGAGAAAGGGGCCTTGTGAATTAGGGCATTAATGCCATGCTGCCCGGAGCATTTAGTCAGAGAGGCATGAAGGAGTTTGAGGTAATATTGTTATGATATTGGCAAATATTTGCAAGGAACTAATGCCAGCTAAAATGTATGGTGTAACACTAGGAGTAGTTTCAGTGAGATTTGTTCTCATCAGTGCTCCAACATAAAAGCAATTGAGAAACTTAATAGTAAGATTAAACATAATCTGTACAGCAGCAATGCTGGATAATGTGGATAACGGAAATTAGTTACTAATCTGCACAGTGTGAAAGCAAGGCAAGTCTGGAAGAGGCACGTTGTAAAAACTGGTGCCTTGAATTTCTAAATACTTCAACAGGGCTATTAAAGTAAGCCCCTGGGGCGGCACAGTGGCGCAGCGGTAAAGTTGCTGCCGCACAGCGCCAGACAGTCGGGTTCGTTCGTTCCTATGGGTACTGTTTGTATGGAGTTTGTACGTTTTCCTTGTGACCACGTGGGTTTCCCCGGGTGCTCCGGTTTCCTCCCACACTCCAAAGACATACAGGTTTGTGGGTTAATTGCCTTCTGTAAATTGTAAATTGTCCCTAGTGTGTGTAGGATAGTGCTAGTGTACGGGGTGATCGCTGGTCGGCGCGGACTCGGAGGGCCGAAGGGCCTTTTACTGCGCTACATCTCTAAAGTCTAAAGTCTAAAATAACTACTGTTTTCTCGTTTGGGTGACTTTGTTGGACCATTTATTAAACTTAATAATTTGAGTTAAAAGATTTGAAATCTTTATTTTAACCAGCAAAACATAAAAGGAAAGCAATATGATTTATGAGGCTTTCTTCGGTGCCATTGATCAGGTAATTTTGTTTTAAACTTCCTTATCAAGCTCTGTGAAGCCACAATTATTTGGGTCAATTCTCATCAATGCAAACATTCTGGAGAATCATCTACCACAGCTTCTTACCGAGCTTCCACAACTTACCTCTAAAGTCTCTTAAGAATCTATACTATGGTCCCTTCCATTTCCTTCCTGCATGCTGCCCATGGATCACAACCTCCAAATACCGTTGTCATGTTCCACAACTTTCGTTTAGTTTAGTGGTACAGCATGGAGACACGCTCTTCGGCCCACCGAGTTCACGCCAACAATCGACCAGACGTTCACACTAGTTCCATGTTATCCCACTCTCTGATTCACTCCTCACAGACTAGAGGCAATTTACAGAGGCCAATCAATCTACAAACTAGCACTGTTACAAAATTTTGAGATTTAAAAAATAAAGTCTGCAATTTATCCCATCAGATAAAGCATAAAAAGAAGTCTAATTCACTTTCATATCTTCAGTATTAAAAAAGTTATGGCCATTTTCATACTCGGAAATTAGCATCTTGTTCCCTATTGCTTTTCCATTGACTTAACACAAAAGCTGTGATCGAGTACAGTCAAAAGCCCATAACTTAAAAAAAAATTAAGATAACTGAAAGAAATTTTCAGTTATTATAGATTGAAGCATTCTGAAACAAATATGAAACAATCTTACTTAGAAGACATGAAAGTAAAGCATATAATTAGTTAGTTACCTAATTGTAGCTAATTACAAAATTCAATTACTAGATCTAAACATCTATCAATTTCTTAAGAATAGATTAACATTTTTAAATAGCCTAAGTGTCCAAATAACATTCACATAATAATTCACAATATAACATAATTTTTAAATCTCATTTTCATGAATTTACAGGCCAAATGGAAGGAATTGAATGTTTAATACCTGTAAATTAATGGGCAATTACAGCGCGGCTGAAGGTAAGTTTTGTAACATACCTATACAAACCGCACGCCTTTGGGATGTGGGAGGAAAGCGGAGCGCCTGGAGGAAACCCACGCGGTCATAGGAAGAGCGTGCAAACTCCACATATCCAGCACCCGAGGTCAGGATCAAACCTGGGTCTCAGCAGCTCTACCTGCTGTGCCACTCTGCCGATGCCAACCAGCTCACCCCTCTCAGCCCTCAAAGACAGGCTGCTTTCTCTCTCTCTCACTCAGCATTCCTGCTCGATGTGATTTCTCATAGTGCTTGTCCATAGTCTTGGATGGGTAAAACTCCATGTAACTAAATGTCAGGAAGACCAAATTCTTGTTATTTTTTCCCCTTCTTGTCCATTGCGTCTTTATTTGTTACAACCACAGCAGATTCTTATAATACAAATGAACAAAAGTGCTGGATAAAAGAGTGTCAAAGCGGTAGAGTTGCTGCCTTACAGCGCCAGAGACCCCAGAGATCAGAGGCCAGAGATGTATTGTTGATCTATGTACCACTGTTTGTAGCATGTTAGTACCTGCACTGATGTAAAGCACTTTGGTCAACGAGAGTTGTTTTTAAATGTGCTATAGAAATAAAATTGACTTGACTTGACTTGACCCCGGTTCGATCCTGACTACAGGTGCTGTCTGGACAGAGTTTGTACGTTCCCCCCATGACCGCGTGGGGTTTTCTCCGGGTGATCCTGTTTCCTCCCACATCCCCAAGACGTGCGGGTTTGTAGGCTAATTGGCTTCTGTAAATTGTCCCTATTGTGCAGGATAGAACTAGCGTACGCGTGATTGTTGGTCAGCACGAACTCGGTGGGCTGAAGGGCCTATTTTCACATTGTATCTCCAAACTAAACTAAAAGCTAAATATTTTACATGTTATTGTTACTTAAAGTGATGATGTTACACAGTGACTTGTAACTGAAGAGTGTGAGGGTGGGTTCCGACCCGAAATATGACTTATCCATTATAACCAGAGATGCTGCCTGACCTGCTGGGTTTTGTGTCCATGATGAGTAACTAAATGTTACCAGTGTGGTTAAAGTTGACAGTACAAATCAACCGGTTAAACTCTTATAGTTCTCAATATTTCAATTGCTCTCCACCTTTACTGAAACATCAGCTACTAATGATCAAGTGTTGTTAATGATAAATGCCCACTTGGTATCAATTATGATGTAACGCTTGTAAATCAAAAGAATTCAAACGAAGGCCCTTTTACCTTTTTATCATTGTAGCTTTCAAAGGCTAGACTTGATGAAATATGTTAACACAAGATGGATTGTTTCTATGTGTTGGAAGGAACTGCAGCTGCTGGTTTATACCGAAGGTTGCCACGAAATGCTGGAGCAGCTCAGCGGGCCAGGCAGCGTCTCTGGGGAAAAGAAATAGGTGACGTTTCATGTCGGAAGCCTCCTTCAGACTGATTGTTTCTAATGCCATTCCTAACTGTGGAAAGAGAAAAACAATTACGCTTTCAGATCAAAAACCAGCAAAACCAAGGAACTGATTGTGGACTTTGGAAGGGGTAGGATGGGGACCCACAGTCCCGTTCATATCGATGGTGGAAAGGGTCAAGAGCTTCAAATCCCTGGGCGTGCACATCTTTGAAGATCTCTCCTGGTCTGAGAACACTGATGCAATTATAAAGAAAGCACATCAGCGCCTCTACTTCCTGCGAAGATTACGGAGAGTCGGTTTGTCAAGGAGGGCTCTCTCTAACTTCTACAGGTGCACAGTAGAGAGCATGCTGACCGGTTGCATCGTGGCTTGGTTCGGCAACTTGAGCGCCCAAGAGCGGAAAAGACTACAAAAAGTAGTAAACACTGCCCAGTCCATCATCGGCTCTGACCTCCCTACCATCGAGGGGCTCTATCGCAGTCGCTGCCTCAAAAAGGCTGGCAGCATCATCAAGGACCCACACCATCCTGGCCACACACTCATCTCCCTACTACCTTCAGGTAGAAGGTACAGGAGCCTGAAGACTGCAACGTCCAGGTTCAGGAATAGCTACTTCCCCGCAGCCATCAGGCTATTAAACTCGACTCAAACAAAACTTTGAACATTGGTAGCCCATTATCTGTTTATTTGCACTTTATCTGTTTTATTTATTCATGTGTGTATATATTTATATAACGGTATATGGACACACTGATCTGTTCTGAATTCATGCCTACTATGTTCTGTTGTGCTGAAGCAAAGCAAGAATTTCATTGTCCTTTCACATGACAATAAACTCTCTTGAATCTTGAAACCCTTGATCTTCCTGTTTCCATGCTGTATGAGTCAAAGGTCATAAGGAATAGGAATAGAATTAGGCCATTCGGCCAATCAATCAAGGCTGATCTATCTCACTTCCTAGCCCCATTCTCCAGCCTTCTCCCCATAACCTCTGACACCTGTACTAATCATGAATCTATCTATCTCTGCCTTAAAAATATCCACTGACTTGGCCTGTACCGCCATCTGTGGCAAAGAATTCCACAGTTTCACCACCCTCTGACTAAAGAAGTTTCTCCTCATCTCCTTCCTAAAAGAACGACCTTTAATTCTGAGGCTATGACCTCTAGTCCTAGACTCTCCACATCCACTCTATCCAAGTATTTCACAATTCTATGACTCTGTGAGAAAGATCAGAGCATGGTGAGTTTCTAGAGTAAAGATGGGAACTAAGGAGTCGGAGGGAAGAGTAATGGGCCTGTCCCACTTAAGCGACTTTTTCGGTGACTTGCCGGCACCCGTCAAAGGCCGTTGCAGGTCGCCGAAAATTTTCAACATGTTGAAAATCCACCGGAGACCAGAACAAGGTACGACTCTTTGGGCGACTACTCACGACCATACAGGCTTCACCCCGCGACATGTTGCTGGGGTGCCGCCTGTATGGTCGCGAGTCGTCTCCTCAGTCGCCCAAAGGGTTGTAGCGTCTTTCTGGTCGACGCTGGATTTTCAACATGTTGAAAATTTTCGGCGACCTGCAACGACCTATGACGGGTTTCTGCAGTCGCCGAAAAAGTCACGTAGGTGGGACAGGCCCATAAGGTGTGATTCTGTGTAAAGACTTGAATGTCACGCTGAATGAGTCTATGACTCCACGTTTGTAGGAAGGAACTCCTAGTCACAGTGCTCCTCAGGACCACTGATCAATAGTCCAGGTTCTGCTGCCGATTAACATTCTGACAGCAGCTCTGAGCATATTACAGTGAGGGCAGGATAACCCGCGGCACGGCGGTAGAGTTGCTGCCCGACAACGCCAGAGACCCGGATTCGATCCTGCCTGCGGGTGCTATCTGTACGGTGCTTTGTACGTTCTCCTCGTGGCCCCCGTGGGTTTTCTCCGAGGGCTCCGGTTTCCCCCCACACTCCAAAGACGTGCAGGTTTGTAGGTTAATTGGCTTCTGTAAAATAAAAATTGTAAAGTTGTCCCCAGTGTGTAGGATAGTGCTGGTGCATGGGGTGATTGCTGGTTGGCAGAGACTTGATGAGCTGAAGGTGTAGTAGCCATTTAGCTTAACTTAGTATGTTATAATTATAATCAGTGCCCTTTCAATTTTATCTGCCTGTAATTATGTGGGCGGGATTTATTACGTAGTCGGAGGCGTGTTTGTGGCTGGGATTTTTCACGCAGACGCGCGAGTTAGTTAGTTTAGTTCGGAGGAGGCATGGGGAAGGCATAGCTCTCAACCATGCCGGAGTTCTGCCATGCACAAGTTTGACTATGAGTATAACATTCAATTGAACGATATAATAATCTGCCACTACAGAAGGGCCTGTTTCTGCGCTGTATCTCTGTTCAGTTCAGTATCTCTGTTCAGTTCAGTTCAGTTTAGTTTATTGTCACGTGTACCGATGTACAGTGAAAAGCTTCTGTTGCGTGCTAACCAGTCAGCGGAAAGACAAGACATGATTGCTATCAAGCCATTCGCAGTGTGCAGATAAATGACTACGGAATAACTTTTCGTGCAAGGTAAAGCCAGTAAAGTCCGATCAAAGATAGCCCGATCAGGTAGATAGTCGTTCAGGACTGCTCTCTGGTTGCAGTTGGATGGTTCTGTTGTTTGAGAACTGCTTCCAAGATGGCGTCCAACCCAGGTGACTAATTGCGTACTAGCCACGGAAGCAGTCTACAGTCACTTATTACAATCGCTCCACACTCTTACATCTCTATTCCTGCAGCAACATGTCTTACTTTAACTATGATCTCCTGAACCTCCTCTCAGATCTGTCCATACTTCGACTCCCAGCACCTGAAGACCAACCCTCAGACTAGCCTTGATCGGACTTTACTGGCGTTACTTTGCACTGAACGTTATTAAGGTCATAATGTCAGAAGGAATAGGAGTAGAATTAGGCCATTCGGCCCATCAGGTCTACTCCTCCATTCAATCGTGGCTGATCTATCTTTCCCTTCTAATCCCATTCTCCTGCCTTCTCCCCATAACCTCTGACACCTGTACTAATCAAGAATCTATCTATCTCTGCCTTGAAAATATCTACTGACGGCCTCCACAGCCTTCTGTGGCAAGGAATTCCACAGATTCACCACCCTCTGACTAAAGACATTTCTCCTCATCGCCTTCCTAAAAGAACATTCTTTAATTCTAAGGCTGTGACCTCTAGTCCTAGACTCTCCCACTCGTGGAAACACCCGCTCCACATCCACTCTACCCAAGCCTTTCACTGTTCTGTATGTTTCAATGAGGTTATTATTATTCCCTTTTATTCCCTTATCATGTATCTGCACGCTGCGAATGGCTCGATTGTAATCATGTATTGTCTTTCCGCTGACTGGATAGCACGCAATAAAAGCAATAAACTAAACTGAACTGAGAATAGCTGGGAAGAAACCGTCCGTGAATCTGGAGGCGTGTGTTTTCACACTTCTGAAACTGTTGCCCGATGGGAGAGGGGAGAAGAGGGGTCTGGGTACCTCCGAGAGCTCTCCCCTCCCCTCTCCTTCTCCCACCTCAAGCCACTGACCCACCCCACATGCCCTCTGCCCCCTTCTCACCCTGGTGTCAGAGTTCTGCACAGGACACTACACAGGGCTGGCTGTGGACTTCCTTGACACTTCATGTTGGCTTTGAGGCAGCTCCATCTACAAGCAGCTCATTTATTCTGCAGCCTTAAAGTCAAAGCAAAGCTGTTCGGTAACTGGCATATGATTCATGCAGCCTTTATCAATTTAAAAATCGTGGCGTGTTGCTTCTATTGCACCATTGTTCCACTTCACTCCATTTTTTTTAACGGCGGGATCACCTCAACAGTGAAACCGAGCGACTTGCATTTTTACAAGGTCTTATATTAAAAAATAAGCTTTAGGGAGGGGATTATAATCTTACAGCCAGGAGACCTCCTGGGATCGCAAATATGAAGAATTAAACACTTCTGCATTTGTAAGTCCAACTTGCTTTGGTTTATTTTGCTTTTAGGTTTAAGGTGAAAGGGGCAAGATTTAATAGGAACCTGAGGTGCAACTTTTTTACTGAGAGGGTGGTGGGTCTATGGAACGAGCTGCCAGAGGAGGTGGTTGGGGCAGCTACTATATCACCATTTAAAAGGCATTTGGACAGGTACATGGATAGGAAAGGTTTAGAAGGATGTCGGCTACGAAACATGGGCAAGTGGGTCTAGTGTAGACGGGGCATTAGACAATAGACAATAGACAATAGACAATAGGTGCAGGAGTAGGCCATTTGGCCCTTCGAGCCAGCACCGCCATTCAATGTGATCATGGCTGATCATCCATAATCAGTACCCCGTTCCTGCCTTCTCCCCATATCCCCAGACTCCGCTATTTTTAAGAGCCCTATCTAGCTCTCCCTTGAAAGCATCCAGAGAACCTGCCTCCACCGCCCTCTGAGGCAGAGAATTCCACAGACTCACTACTGTTTGTGAGAAAAAGTGTTTCCTCGTCTCCGTTCTAAATGGCTTACTCCTTATTCTTAAACTGTGGCCCCTGGTTCTGGACTCCCCCAACATTGGGAACATGTTTCCTGCCTCTAGTGTGTCCAAGTCCTTAACAATCTTATATGTTTCAATGAGGTGTCCTCTCATCCTTCTAAACTCCAGAATGTACAAGCCCAGCTGCTCCATTCTCTCAGCATATGACCGTCCCGCCATCCCGGGAATTAACCTTGTCTTGGTCGGCATGGACAAGTTGGGCCGAAAGTCCTGGTTTGTTGCCTTATGATTCGATGATTTTTGGACCGAAGGCACAGCCTCAGAATAAAAGGCCTGTCTTCAGAAAAGTGATGAGGAGAAAATTCTTTAACCAGAGGGCGGTGCAACTGCGAAATTCATGTCTGTGGAGGCCGTCATTGGGTATTTTTAAAGTGGAAATCGATCTGTCCTTCATCAAAGGTTACAGAGAAAAGGCAGAACAATGCGGTTAAGAGGGAAAATAGATCAGCCATGACCAAATAGCGGAGGAGACTCGATGGGCCGAATGGCCCAATTCTCCTATGTCTTATGGTCTCATGGATTCTATGAGATCTATGTTTTGGCTCTTGTATTCCAAGTCAAGACAGCTTGAAGGTCAAAGTTGTACAGCACAGAAAAAGACCTGTTATTCACTGAGTTCCGGCAACCACAAACACTAATCCTTCACTAATTCTATCGTATTTTCCGACCTTCACTTCGACAGCCCTCCACTGAGATTCTGCACGCACCCACACATCAGGAGCAATTTTCAGTGGCTGCTTAACCTGCATGTGCGAGGAAAATGCAGGTAGCCACTGGGAAGATGGAAAACCTTTTATAGACAGCGGCAGAGGTTGAGATCGAACACCAGTCACTGGAGTCGTGTGGCAACAGCTCTACCCACTGCGCCACCACTGTGCCACCCTAAAAGTCTTTTGTAGAATGCCCCTCATGCCATGAAGTTCTATGAATGTAATGTAATGCAGGTCCACCACCAATTTTCCAGCAACCAGCATGGCACGGTGGCGCAGCGGTAGAGTTGCTGCCTTCCAGCGCCGGAGACCCTGGTTCGATCCTGACTACCGGTGCTGTCTGTACGGAGTTTGTCCGTTCTCCCCATAATCTGCCTGGGATTTCTCCGGGATCTCCGGTTTCGTCCCACACTCCAAAGACGTACAGGTTTGTAGGTTAAATGGCTTCGGTAAAAAATTGTAAAATTGTCCCCAATGTGTGTAGGACAGTACTAGTGTGCGGGGACCGCTGGTGGGCGCCGACTCGGTGGGCCAAGGGGCCTGTTTCCGTGCAGTGCATCTAAACTAAACTAAACTAAACTGGTAGTCCAGCGCCTCCTTTAATTCAGACACTTGAAATCCCCTCCGGAAGTGCCCCCGAAAACGTGGTGCCAAGGCTGGGTGAGGCGGTCGATCTCGACCTCATCAGGACTTCCGCGGCCGATCGGCGGGTCGAATTTGCCCCCCCCCCCCACCCCGCGGCTGGGGCTCAGGAACTCCGGCCCGACTGGAGCCGGCAGATCCGCTCCCATAACTGACTTCCAAGGCTGACTTTACAGGCCGGAATCTCGGCCCCTCAGCGGCCTAGGCCGACCGTTCCAGTACCGTGCGACTCCCCTCAGAGTCCAAGACATCAGTTAGTCTGGCAAAGCGGATAATCCAGAAAGGATAGGCACAAAATGCTGGAGTAACTCAGCGGGACAAGCAGCATCACTGGAGAGAAGGAATGGGTGAAGTTTCACGTCGAGACTCAGAAAGGCTCTGGAGCTAAAGGTGCCGGTAAATCGGTGGTGGACCTGTAGTAGGTTTAGTTTAGTTTAGAGATACAGTGCGGAAACAGGCCCTTCGGCCCACCGAGTCCACGCCGAACAGCGATCCCCGCACATTAACACTACCCACTAGGGGCAATTTTTACATTTACCAAGCCAATTAACATACAAACCTGTACGTCTTTGGAGTGTGGGAGGAAACCGAAGATCTCGGAGAAAACCCACGCAGGTCACGGGGGGAACGTACAAACCCCGTACAGACAGCACCCGTAGTCGGGGTCGAACCTAGGTCTCTGGCGCAGCATTTGCCCTAAGCAGCAACTCTACCACTGCGCCACCATGACGAGTTATACATTGAAACCAACTGATAATGTTCTGGAAATTGAATTCCAGTTCATGTAAATTGAAAATGACAAGAAACGCAGATGACAATACCCTCTTTCATTTTTTAATGCAAGCAACAAATTTCTGCTGGAAATCCTGCATGCAACTAATAGAAAATGGCAGCAGAGACTAAATGAATGAAGGTGAAACAGTGAGATTTATTAGTAAGGTGATGTGGAATTGATTTTTTTGCTAGTTTTGAATTAAAGCTTATGTAGGCCAGTGAAGGAGGATCAATAGGCTCCATACTTGGGTCATCAGATGATAAATCTATCAAGAAAATAGTAACGTTAAAAAATGGCCTCTGTGTCAATGGAATGAGTGTCCTTAGAAAAACCTTGCACTTTCACAATGGCAAACTGAACCAAAACGTGCTGAATAACAGATTTCTTTGTTTCTTAGGACTGAGATGAGGAAAAACGTTTTCACCCAGAGAGTCGTGAACCTATGGAATTCTCTGCCACAGAAGGCAGTGGAGGCCAATTCACCAAATGTGTTCAAGAGAGAGTTAGATGTAGCTCTTAGGGCTAATGGAATCAAGGGATATGGGAAGAAAGCAGGAAATGGGTACTGATTTTGGATGATCAGCCATGATCATATTGAATGACGTTGCTGGCTCGAAGGGCCAAATGGCCTACTCCTGCAACTATATTCTACGTTTCCATGTTCCTATGTTTCTTGTTTGAAGCAAAAACTTACATAAAACTATGAGATGGGAGAAGGAACTGGAGTTGTTGGGACTACGTATTGGAGTAACTCAGTGGGTCAGGCAGCATCTCCAGAGAACATGGATAGGTGATAGTTTAGGTTGCTACCTTTCTTCAGACTGAGTGTAGTAGTTTAGTTTAGTTTAGTTTATTGTCACGTGTATCGAGGACAGTGAAAAGCTTTTTGTTGCGTGCTAACCAGTCAGCGGAAAGACAATACATGATTACAATCAAGCCATCCACCGTGTACAGATAAATGGAATAATGCTTAGTGCAAGATAAAGTCAAGTAAAATCCGATTAAAGATAGTCCGAGGGTCTCCAGTGAGGTAGATAGTAGCTCAGGACTGCTCTCTAGATGTTGATAGGATGGTTCAGTTGCCTAATAACAGCTGGGCCAAAACTGTCCCTGAATCTGGAGGTGGGCATTTTCACACTTCTGCACCTCTTGTCTGATGGGCGACTGGTCCTTGATTATGCGGGTGGCCTTGCTGAGGCAGCGCGAAGTGCAGATGGAGTCAATGGAAGGGAGGTTGGTTTGTGTGATGTGTTGGAAGTAACTGCAGATGCTGGTTTAAACTGAAGCCAGGCACAAAATGCTGGAGTAACTCAGCGGGACAGGCAGCATCTCTGGAGAGAAGGAATGGGTGACGTTTCGGGTCGAGACCCTTCTTCAGACTAGAGTGTGATGGTCTGGGCTGCGTCTAAAACTCTCTGCAATTTCTTCAGGTCTTGGACGGAGCTGTTCCCAAACCATGCCGTGATGCATCCCGATACAATGCTCTCAACAGGGCATCTGTAGAACGGTACTTTTGCAGTTCTTCCTGGCCACACATAACAATTCCGTAAATGAGCAGAACTTTATTAAACACCATGGAGGCAAGTTCCAACCTCTCACTTAATACAGTTGTGAAACTAAATGCCCATTGTGGTTGGTGTGTGAATATTTATTTGTTGGTTTAGGGACAAATAAGACGAAATGATAATGAAAATGCTGCCACTGAACGCATCAAAATGGAGATTCCTATTTATTCATTTTTTAATATTATTACATTGAAAAATTGCACACATGGCCAAGTGCTTCCTCCAATTAGGGACTTAAATTAAATGCAAAGTCCTTGAGGATGAGGTTTCATTTTTCTAAACTGAATTCCCTCCACTAATATTACATTTCAAACATTTAATAAGTAAAGTATAATTCCACATGTGAGCAAGAGTGCCCACTCAGTATTATATTGCTTGACTCTTGTCTGGCATTGACCTGTTTAATGCTAGATTCTGCTGCATTTCTTAACTGAAAATCCATCTACTTCATGAAAAGCTTTTTTTTTTCTTCCTTGGGAGGCGAATAAAAGAGTTTTTGAGACCTATAATGCTAAAATATTGCTTGGAGATTTACAGAAGTCACCGTGTGTTATAACTGCCAAAGATGAGGTCACGTCTACGCCCCAAAGACAATATTTTAGCCCTGCAGTCAATGTTTGCTTCATTACACCTTTTCTACAGTTATATACCAATAGTTCAGTCACACTTAGTTCAGTCAGGCAACAGAGTTCATTGTGGCACGAGGAATCCTGAGGTAGCAACTTTTTTTTTCTCAAGCTAGTTCGGGGAAAGATTCAACATTGAGTAAATTAGAATCTTGGTAGAAAAAGTGGAAAATCTGTGCAAACAGCACCCGCAGTCAGGATCGAACCCGGGTCTCGGGTCTCTGGTCTCTGGAAGGCAGCAACTCTACCGCTGCGCCACCGTGCCGCCCACAGATTAGGTTGGTGACAGAACCTGGAGTTTCCACATTAAACTACGCTCACTAAAAAAATCTAAGAGAGGCGATCGGATTCAAGGAGGGAACAGCACTGGTTTCATTAGACTAAGACCTGCTGATCGTGGATGAACTCTGGTGGTCTCCATGGTAAATCTTTGCCGCCACATTGCTTCCGCTTGTTTCACCACCAAACCCATCTGCAAGGCAAGTGCCAACGCGCCCAAAGGTGTTGGGATCCACTGCCCTGCCCAGAGACCGCTCTGCCGGCCTGTTGGATTGCGCTGTCAAAGACCCTTCCACTGAATGCCGCCGATGGCTGATTATCAGGGCCATCTGAAGCGGTTAAAAAAAGCTTGCAAGGCTTTAGAGATACAATGTGGAAACAGGCCCTTTGGCCCACCGAGTCCGCCCCGACCAGCAATGACCCCATGCATTTGCACTATCCTGCACACTAGGGACAATTTACAATCTTTACCAAAGCCAATTAACCTACAAACTTGTACGTATTTGGAGTGTGGGAGGAGACCGGAGCACCCGGAGAAAACCCACGCTGTCATGGGGAGAATGTACAAACTCCGTACAGACGGCTCCTTGTAGACAGGATTGGAACTGGGTCTCTGGCGCTGAAAGACAGCGACTCTACCGCTGCGCCACCCTAGTGCAAAAATTAATTTGCAAATTGATATAGTTATTTAAAAACACATGGAACTAGTATTAAAAATTCTAATAAATATAGAGCGAAATAAAAATAAAAATAAACATACAACTTAACTAATACTTTAAAAATAGTCATTGACTGCATTCAAATGTGGAGCCCATTTTGGATATACCAGCAGTGCCCAGTGTAAAACTGAATAGATACAGTGCCCTCCATAATGTTTGGGAGAAAGACCCACCATTTATTTATGTGCCTCTGTACTCCACAATAGAAAAAAAATCACATGTGGTTAATGTGCACATTGTCAATTTTAATAAAGGCCATTTTTTATACATTTTGGTTTCACCATGTAGAAATTACAGCAGTGTTTATACATAGTCCCCCCCCCCCATTTCAGGGCACCATAATTTTTGGGACACAGCAATGTCATGTAAATGAAAGTAGTCTTGTGTAGTATTTTGTCGCATGCAATGACTGCTTGAAGTCTGCGATTCATGGACATCACCAGTTGCTGGGTAGCTTCTCTGGTGATGCTCTGCCAGGCCTGTATTGCAGCCAATCTCAAATTGTGGAGTACCGAGGCAAATAGATAAATGGTGGGTCTTTGTCCCAAACATTATGGAGGGCACTGTACGTCGAGAGAACATGGAGCAGTACCGTATAGGAACAGGACCTTTGGCCAACAATCTCTGGTTCAATGGTTCAATGGTACTTAGGTCATAAAGTCATAAGGTCATAAGTGATAGGAGTAGAATTAGGCCGTTCGGCCCATCGTCTATTCCGCCATTCAATTATGGCTGATCTATCTCTCCCTCATAACCCCATTTTCCTGCCTTATCCCCATAACCTCTGATACCTGTACTAATCAAAAATCTATTCATCTCTGCCTTAAATATATCCATTGACTTGGCGCCACAGCGTTCTGTGGCAAAGAATTCCACAGATTCACCACCCTCTGACTAAATAAATTCCTGCTCAACTCCTTCCGAAAGGAACGCCCTTTAATTCTCAAGCTTTGACCTCTCATCCTATTTTTAAAGCGGAGATTAATGAGTTCTTGATTAGTAAGATCATCAAAGGTTGGCAGAGAAGGCAGGAGAATGGAGTTATAGTCAATAGACAACAGGTGCAGGAGAAGGCCATTTGACCCATCAAGCCAGCACCGCGATTCACTGTGATCATGGCTGATCATCCACAATCAGTACACCGCTCCTGCCTTCGTCCCATATCCCTTGACGCTGCTATCTTTAAGAGCTCTATCTAACTCTCTCTTGAGAGCATCCAGGGAATCAGCCTCCACTGCCTTCTGAGGCAGAAAATTCCACAGATTCACAACTCTCTGGGCGAAATAGTTTTTCCTCATCTCCGTTTTAAATGGCCAACCCATTTAGTAGGAAAAACAGATCAGTCATGTTCGAATGGCAGAGCAGGCTTGATGGGCCGAATGGCCTAATTCTGCCCCCGAGTATTTTGGTCTGTATTCACCTACCAGCAGCTCATCAGTGTGTACAGTTCTTTGCCTTTGCTAGTGTACAGTTCATGTTATTTAACGTCCTTTCAAATGGAATGGTGCACACTAATAAAACTGGTAAATGCTCCAGTTTTTTTTAATTTACAAACTTCAGTGATGTGAAATCAGTTTTCTTACAGGAGTTACAAATGCTGCCATGTGTATCTGCAGTTCCATTACAAAAATGACCCCACACATCTTTAAACCAACAGCCTTTGACAACACTATTAGAAATGTTTATCGGTTGTGATAAGCATACTTTCAGCTGCATTAACCAACCTTACCATAAATTGACACTTAAATGAAAATAGAAACAAGACTTGTTATATCAAGCAATTGTGGTGGTTTTGTGAGATATTGTAAATTAATTTGAGCAGAAACTTTAATCATCGCCTTATGAGCACAATTATTTGCTCTTGACCCAGATAGTGATCTCAATATTTTTAGGAAGGATCTGCAAATGCTGGTTTACACTGAGGATAGACACTCGGTCCACCAAGTCCACGCCGACCAGCAATCACCCCGTACACTAGCCCTATCCTACACATATTTGGGACAATTTACAATTCTATCCAAAGCCAATTAACCTACAAACCTGTACATCTTTGGAGTGTGGGAGGAAACCAGAGCACCCAGAGAAAACCCACGCAGTCACAGGGAGAACGTATAAACTCCATACAGACAGCACCCGTAGTCAGGATCGAACCTGTGTCCCTGGCGCTGTAAGGTAGCAACTCTACCACTGTGCCACTGAGCCACTGTGCTGCATTTGGAGATTTGGAAATAGTGCATTTCACGTCACTGAAGTTGGAGATTAAAAATATACTGGAACATTGACCAATTATATTGCTAGTATTGTTGAAACCTGTGAAGGACATGATGTGATGGAATGTACCAATTACATACAATTTACTTGGATTAACGATGGTGGTTATTTGCTCTTGTATACAAGACCTAAATGATATTTACCAACAACCTTGCATGTGCAATTTGTATTGAAATTTTACGCGGGTCTTTTATCTGTCGCATGAATACAATATTAATATTGGTAGATTAGTGTAATAATTTACCCATATCCATCTTCACTGCCTGTGGCTGTATGGATATAAAGTACTGTTGAAATCTCAGGGGAAGAGATAAGCCGAGTTGTACTTGGGTCAAACCCCTGTTGAGAATGTTAACAAAGTTTCAGACAAGAGTGTGTGAGAGAGAGCAGGAAAATTGAGATTTGCACCATTAATAATTTTGGACAATTCTTTGCAGGTGTGAGTTTAATAGAAAATGAATAATGATCCCGACTTAATAACTGTGTCAGCTAGAGATTTAGTTCCAAGAGATCAAATTCACAAATCATACATTGTACGTACGATTCCTGCTCCACTGTGCTCGGTAATTTTCATTTGCTGGGGGGTACGGTTTCCCCACCAACAGTAGCTCAATGTGTTAAAGCTATCCTTGGCGTTTATAGTTCAGGTTTGGTTGGTTGTGATAAATCTGTAACTCTGGCACACACACACAATTTTCTCTCGCTTGATGGCAAACTAGCAGCAGGGCTCGTGGAAGGCAAACTATCACCAGTGAAAAGATCCCAGTCAGTTGTTCACGGCCAAAGGTCAGACCCCGTGGAGAGACTGCCTTCTTAAATGACAGCCTTACCCAAACTAGAGGCAACATCGGTCAAATATTTCTAGTGACAACAGGTAAATCAAGCTTCTGGACCTCTGCATTAATTAGAGCCTTTCCGCACACCAGAAGCCATGTTCTTCAGAGTGGTAGAGACCATGCATTTGATTTGACTTGCTCCTTTCGTGCGACACAGTGGCGCAGCGGTCGAGTTGCTGCCTTGCAGTGTCACGGGTCGCTGGAATTGACGAGGATGAGAGGTGACCTTGTAGAGACATACAAAATTCTTAGAGGATTGGACAGGGTAGATGCAGGAAAAATGTTCCCGATGTTGGGGGTGTCCAGAACCAGGGGTCACAGTTTAAGAATAAGGGGTAGGCCATTTAGGACTGAGATGAGGAAAAACTTTTTCATCCAGAGAGTTGTGAATCTGTGGAATTCTCTGCCACAGAAGGCATTGGAGGCCAAATCACTGGATATTTTCAGGAAAGAGTTAGATTTAGCTCTTAGGGCCAAGGGAATCAAGGGATATGAGGAGAAAGCCGGAATGGAGTACTGATTTTGTATGATCAGACACGATCATATTGAATGGTGGTGCTGGGTCGAATGGCAGAATGGCCTACACCTGCACCTATTATCCATGTTTCTATGGGTTCTAAGTTACGGAGCAGAGGTGATTATCTTAAAATTATATAGCAAACCTAGGGGCGACTTAGACGCAGCGGAAGAGGCCCGGGTTCGATCCTGACTACGGGCGCTGTCTGTACAGAGTTTGTACGTTCTCCCCATGACCTGCGTGGGTTTTCTCCGGGTGCTCCAGTTTCCTCCCACATTCCAAAGACGTGCGAGTTTGTAGGTTAATTAGCTTCGGTAAACTGTTCCTAGTGCGTTGGATAGAACTAGTGTACGGCTGATCATTGGTGGCCGTGTATTTCTAAACTAAGCTATTTGAATGATGTGCCTGCTATATATCTAGTTAGAACATCACTGGTTAATTTATAAGCCTATGTACATGTCCAGATATTTACCCGACAAGAAACACACATCTGGCCTAGATTTGCTGTTTCTCCACAACCGTTCAGTACCCAACCATGCATCGCCTTCTACATAAATGTTCCAACTATGATCATTCAACTTTATTTTTACCTGTTAAACTGGTGTGTACCATTCTACAACTACGCATTCAGACAGCCACTCTTATTTTCAATCGAAAGTATTTTAACTGGGACTACAGAAGCTTTAACGATCCCATCAAAGAACTTGCCTGCGATATTACTTCCTTGCAAAATCTTTGTTTTGCATGCACTCGGAAATGCTTTCAACTTAACGTTTCTTTTTATTGCTTTTGGAGTTGTTTTTTATTGTACATAATACAATAGTCTTGAGAAAGGGGGCGGCATGCCGCGGTTGAGTTCTGCCTTATTAGTTTTTTAGTTTAGAGATACAGCGCGGAAACAGGCACTTCGGCCCACCGAGTCCGCACCGACCAGCGATCCCCGCACACTTACACTATCCTGCACGCAGTAGGGACAATTGGCAATTTTACCAAAGCCAATTAACCTACTAACCTGTATGTCTTTGGAGTGTGGGAAGAAACCGGAGCTCCCGGAGAAAACCCACGCAGGCCACGGGGAGAACGTACAAACTCCGTACACACCAGCACCCGTAGTCAGGATTGAACCCGGGTCTCTGGACCTGTAAGGCAGCAACTCTACCCGCTGCACCATCGTGCTGCACCACATAATGCCTGAGACCCGGGTTCGATCCTGACTACTGGTCCTGTCTGTACGGAGTTTGCACGTACTCCGGGTGCTCCGGTTTCCTCCTACACTCCAAAGACGTGCAGGTTGGCAGGTTAATTGGCTTCTGTAAATTGTCCCTAGTGTGTAGGATAGAGCCAGTGTACGTGATCATTGGTCGGCACGGACTTGGTGGGACAAAATACCTGTTTCCATGCTGAATCTCTAAAAATAAAAACAAGTAATACAATATGATCATAATTAATACAAAAGTGTTTTGCTGTTGACAAACATTTCCTTCCACAGAGCTGTCTGTAATGGAGGGCTGTGTGGCAAACTAACTCTTCCCCTTAACTAGGGTGGCATGGTGGCACAGCGGTAGAGTTGCTGCCTCTAGCGCCAGAGACCCGGGTTCAACCCTGACTACGGGTGCTGTCAGTGCGGAGTTTGTACCTTCCCCCAGTGACCTGCGTGGGTTTTCCACGGGTGCTCCAGTTTCCACCCTCATCCCAAAGACTTGTGGGTTAATTGCCCCAAGCGTGTAGGACACAGAACTACTACATGGGTGATGGGATGGTCGGCGTGGACGCGGTGGGCCGAAGGGCTTGTTTCCTCGCTGTATCTCCAAGCTCCTCATCTTCCCTCCACTGCCGATTACAGAGCGCGCACCATCAGCCCCCTGTTGTAGGTTTGTTAAGCAAAAACTGCAGAGAATGCAAACAGCTCTGCTTGATGTTTGTTTGCATAAATTGTTCTGAAGGCTTCACGAAGAGTTTAAGGGTTTGCAAGCAACAGCGGCCTACAATGGTGAAAGCTATAAAGTTAGCAGCTAGGTCGAACATAACAATTTACCATGGTCTTTGCCGGCTTCCACAGGCACGTCTCTGAAAAGGTGAACCAGAATAGGGAAGAAAATGTAATGTAAATGTATGAAATCAAATAATAAATATAAATGTAATATAAACAGCCAATTGTACCTCATCATTTTTTCACAGCAATAACTCTTGTTCAAAAAGGCCTGACCTGCCTCTTTTCATCTTCAGATAAATCAGCTCCAGTTGTGAGTCTACCCAAGAGCTTGTGTAGATTTACAAAGAGAGTTAAAGCTCTATATTACACTGCCAGTTGCAGCATTTATACTGATGACAGTTAAATTGTTGAGCCCTCTGTAACTTATTTAGTGCACAGACACTGATGACCGACTGAAAATGCAAACCATATGTGCTTCAGCGTATCCTTTGTACATATTCCTTCATTTAAAACACTTCTGCTAACTCTCAACTCAAACCTTCTGTTGTCATGTCATACCACACTAATTATTTTTTATAGCTTTGTCTTAATTAAATGCTCGCATTTTTCTGCCATCTCGTACTTAATGGAATGTGCTTGCATCTCTCTGCTCTATCTGCAAGTTTTTTGATTCTTTAGTTTTAGTTTTGTTTCGTTTTAGAGATACGGCGCGGAAACAGGCCTTCGGCCCACCGAGTCCACGCCGACCAGCGATCACCGCACATTAACACTATCCCACACACACTAGGGACAGTTTGCATTTACACCAAGCCAATTAGCTCACAAGCCTGTACGTCTTGGGAGGAAGCAGAAGATCTTGGAGAAAACCCACGCAGGTCACGGGGAGAAGGTACAAAGTCTGCTCAGACAAGCACCCGTAGTGAGGATCGAACCCGGGTCTCTGGCGCTGTGAGGCAGCAACTCTACCGCTGTGCCACTGTGCCACCCCCTGAGAGATTACTGGACGAAAAGCAATGCTTGGTGTAAGATTCTGATTTTTAATCATTCTCTTCCCTAAGAGCAGAAAATGTCACACAATATGTGCTCTAATTATTCCCATCTTTCAGTTTATTATGTAAGAGGAAATTAGAACTGTGATTCAATCAGACTTTCCATTTTTTTCTGGGTTGATAATATATATTTTTTGCAATAACCAGCAATAATGTTGTTTGAAATATACTGACATTAGGAGCTGCCATACAGACAAGACTCAATATGGTGCATCATTCCCTTTAAGTCTCCATCAGTAATGAAGCACTTCATATACCACCCAATACCACACGGGTGGAGACACGTTGCCCCCATATAACGTATGTTCTTTGGGATTGGGGTTCTTATTTCCTCGTGGAAGACTGACTGTATAATTCACAAGCAATGAAACCACGAGTGAGAGATGATCATACCCTGTACATCGAAATGAAAAACATATGAAATGAATTATCCCGATTCCACTTGTAATAAATGCAGGGTTGCGGGGAACTTGGTAGCCAAGAGCTTTGGGAGTTTCAACACTAGGCTTAAAACCTTACATAGGTTCGGGAATTATTTTTGAATAGCTTACATTGTACATTCGTTTTGGCTACAGTCTTGGCCACATTGATCGCTGAGCCAGTTTGAGGTTTGCCCAGAAGGTTAGGCAGCATGCGTAGGGATTGAAGCGCTTCATGGTTGGGAGATAATCATAAGTTCATAAGTCGTAGGAACAGGATCAGGCCATTCGGCCCATCACGTCTACACCGACATGCAGTCATGGCTGATCTATCTTTCTCTCTCATCCCCATTCTCCTGCCTTCTCTCCAATACCCCTGACACCCGTACTAATCAAGAATCTGTCAATCTCCGCCTTAAAAATGTCCATTGACTTGGCCTCCACGGCCATCTGTGGCAATGAATACCACAGATTCACCAGCCTCTAACCAAAGAAATTCCTCCTCAACTCAAGACCATAAACCTAGCAAGAGCATCGTGCAGTTAAACCAGGGTGCTTAGATCAAAACATTCAGGTATTAGAGTCGTGGAATCTTGCCCTTCGGCCTAACTTGTCCACACCGGCCAACATGTCCCAGCTTCACTAGTCCCACCTGCCCGCGTTTGGTCCATATCCCTCCAAACCTGTCCCATCCATGTACCTACCTAACTGGTTCTGATATCTTGGCATAGTCCCAGCCTCTGGTAGCTCGTTCCATACACCCACCACCCTTTGTGTGAAAAGCTGCCCGCCAGATTCCTATTAAATCTTTTCTCCTTCACCTTAAACCTATGTCCTCTGGTCTTTGATTCACCTACTCTGGGCAAGAGACACTGTGCATCTACCCGATCTATTCCTCTCGTGATCTTATACACCTCTACAAGATTACCCCCTCATCCTCCTGCGCTCTGAGGAATAGAGTCCCAGCCTACTCAACCTCTGCCTAGAGCTCAGACCCTCTAGGTTGTTGAGGTTATAATGAGGACGTTGCAAGAGGATGGCAACATCCTCATTCATTTTCTCTGCACCCTTTCAAGCTTGACAACATCTTTCCTGTAACATGGTGCCCAGAACTGAACACAATTCTATAAACGTGGCCTCACCAACGTCTGGCGAGGCTGTCTCTGCGTTGCCGCTACTGTACTGCTACGCCGCCATGCCGCCCTGTGTTGTGCAAGCCTACATGTGATCACGTGTGTGTAAGTCTCCCCCCCCAGCTCTCTCATCTGTTTCAAACAGTCAGGAGAAATTGAAAAGAGTTTAAGTTTGGCTTATCAGCTTAACTCTTAGCCTACCAGCTCCAGATATAATCAAGCACAAGGAATTGGTTAAATAGCAATTGATTATCCTTATAACTGGAAAAAGATTCTGTTCTGTCGCTGGATTTCAGCAAACCTTTGAAGCTTTGTGAAAATATTTTCAGAATGCTGTACCCTTGTCGCCTAATCACAGGAATACCGTACATCTTGGAGGATAGAAAGCAGGGCCACGTTCGATTCAAATTAAGAGCTTACTCCATCCCGGGGAACTATGGAACAATTTAATACAAATTTCTTTGGATTAAGAAATTGCAAAAAGCTGTCAATCATTATTTGTATGATGGGTTTCTATTCTAATCGTGTTGAAAACCTGTACAAATATTACGGTGCAAGAATATAGTGCGGCTACAAAGAGGAAATTTTGCCCACAGGTTAAGTATTTTGTATTTTCCTGTTTATTATCTGCTCCATTATAAATGAAAGCTGCTTATTGTAGAACCGCAGTTGAAAGGAAAAAAAATTCAGGAACCTGCCATTGTTTGTCAGAGAGCTGCAATCGGCTGACTGCAAACCTCTTGTGGTCAAATGCAAGAATAAAACCTTGCATTGCTAACGTATCTTCTTTTGCCCCTTTCATGACACCGGGCCGGCACGTTGGCGGGTCGGTAGAGTGGCGCATCGGTAGAGTTTCTTCCCACGCTCTAAAAACTTACAGGTTTGTAGGTTAATTGGCTTGGTATGAATGTTAAATTGTCCCTAGTCTTCTCCTAGCGTATGGCATGCACAGCTTAAAGTTGTAGTACAACTTGTTCTATTTGATCTTATTTGATTGTGCGGACCACGGGAAGGTTGCAATCTGCCACCCCATTATCCCTAGTGTGTGTAGGGAAGTGTTAATATGTGGGGATGGCTGGTCGGTGTGGACTCGGTGGGCCAAAGGGCCTGTTTCCGCGCTGCATCTCTAAACTAAACTGAACTAGTAGTTTATAGTCAAAGAGGTAATGTGGGTAAACACAAAAAATCAATTTGCACACAGCCATCTCCCACAAACAACGAAGTAATAAGGGAAGGGCAATCTGGTGCAGTAACATATTGCGACACATATTGACCCAGAATAGAAGGCACAATTTCTCCATTTTCCATCAGAGCTATGAGATCTTCTATTTGACCTGATACAATCTCATAGAGTCATAGAGACATTCCCAACGTGGAAACAGGCCCTTTGGCCCAACTTGCCCACACCGACCAACATGTTCTTCCTACACTAGTCCCACCTGCCTGTATTTGGACCATATCCATCCAAACCTGTCCTATCCATGTACCTGTCTAATTGCTTCTTACACATGCACCTGCCTCAACTACCTCCTCTGGCAGCTCGTTCCATAGACCCACTACCCTTTGCATGAAAAAGGTTACCCCTCAGATTCCTATAAAAATCTTTCTTCCTCCTAATGCTACGCACGGCTCGTGACAAAGTGGCAGCGTTCAGGAGGAAGATTCATCTTTACCAGAGATGAGTCCAGGACGGTGACACGACTATCTTCCCTGAGATAACGACTCTCCTGGATGCTACGCCAGATGCTGAATGCCACTTCCACGAGGAGATCTCAACCCACCTTCTGGCAATTAGTGAAGCCTTCAAACGTTACTTCCCCGGACTGGACGACCGCTCTCTTGATGAGTGGATCGTCCGACCCTTTCCTGTTGAAGATGGTACCATCAGCGATACTGACGTGGCTGCGAAGGTTGAATTTTACCAAATTCGTGAAGATGCGCAGCTCAAGAGTGATTTCATGGAACAAGAGCTCACCACATTTTGGCTGAAAGTGAAGGACTGTCCTGTTCTTTCGAAGAGGGCCCTGACCCTATTGGTCCAGTCCCCCTCAACTTATCGCTGTGAGGCTGGATTCTCAGCCATGGTAACTCAGAAAACGAAGGCACGCAATAGGCTTGTGATCGACGCTGACCTGAGGTGCTGCCTGTTGAGCATTCGTCCTCGTTTTCATCGCCTGATGGCTGCGAAACAATTTCAGCCATCCCATTGACTGAGCATTGGCAGACATGTTTTAATAAATCGGGCTGGGTTTTTTTCAATTTTTGTTTCGGGGGTCACTATACTGACCAAGAATGTCTGAAGGGGTCATGGGGCCAAAAAGGTTAAGAACCACTGCTCTAGAGTATGTCCCTTCAGACCGAGATGAGGAGAGCTTCTTCAAAGTAGGCATATTTTGAGAAGATTTCGCAGTGGAGCAGTCAAAATGTAGAGACAAGGAAATACCTGTAGATAGAAACATAGAAACATAGATTGGGTATTAATGGTGGAGTAGCAAGATGGATTCAACAATGGCTGAATGGGAGATGCCAGAGAGTAATGGTGGATGGCTGTTTGTCAGGTTGGAGGCCGATGACTAGTGGGGTGCCTCAGGGGTCTGTGTTAGAAAATAGGTGCAGGAGGAGGCCATTCGGCCCTTCGAGCCAGCACCGCCATTCATTGTGATCATGGCTGATCGTCCCCTATCAATAACCCGTGCCTGCCTTCTCCCCATATCCCTTGACTCCACCAGCCCCTAGAGCTCTATCTAACTCTCTCTTAAATCCATCCAGTGATTTGGCCTCCACTGCCCTCTGTGGCAGGGAATTCCATAAATTCACAATTCTCTGGGTGAAAACGTTTTTTCTCACCTCAGTCTTAAATGGCCTCCCCTTTATTCTAAGACTGTGGCCCCTGGTGAGGCTGGAGTAATTCAGCAGGTCAGGTAGGCACGGATCAGTGTGAAGAAGGGTCCCGATCCAAAACGTCACCTCCACATGCTCTCCATGGATGCTGCCTGTCCCGCTGAGTTACTCCAGCCCTTTGTGACTTCCCTCTGAAAACACGTTGGACTGCCATTTTTCATCCAGTTTAATTTCCACAAGGCCGCAAACACCTTTAAACACTGTCAGCTATTCCTAACCAGTAGTCTGTTCTTCTTGATTACAGCCACTGGTTGATGCAGGATTTTAGTTTAGTTTTGTTTTGTTCAGAGATACAGCACGGAAACAGGCCCCTTCGGCCCACCAGCGATCCCCGCACACTAACACTATCCTACACGCTCCACGGACAATTTACAATTTTACCGAAGCCAATTAGCCAACAAATCTGTACGTCTTTGGAGTGTGGGACGAATTTGGGGCACCCGGAAAAACCCACGCACGCCACGGGGGAGAATGTACAAACTCCGTACAGACTAGCACCTGTAGCCAGGATCGAACCCGGGTCTCTGACGCAGTAACGCAGCAACTCTACTGCTGCGCCACCATGCTGCCCGTTAGTTTTTAGTTGACTTCAATTTATTATCGTCACTTGTACCGAGATACAGTGAAAAGCTTTTTGTTGCATTCAATCCAGTCAGTAAAAAGATGGTTACAATCAAGCTGTCATAAGCTCATACGTTCTTGGAGCAGAGCACGGCCATTCGGCCCATCAAGTCTACTCCGCATTTCTATCAAGGCTGAGCTATCTTTCCCTCTCAACCCCATTCTCCTGCCCTCATTATAACCCAGTCCACAGTGCACAGTATACAGGTGCAGGATAAAGGGAATAAATGATGAATGACAAATTAGCATTTTGGGGATGAATTGTTTCAGACGAAACCAAAATGGCTCATGCACATCTAACCTCTGAAAGATTTAGTGTTGGTTTTCCTGCAACAGAATTTGCAGCCCATGTTATCTAGCCTTCTTTCTCGTCCTGAAAGATTTGCATTTCCACAGTGCTTCCTCTGCCCCAGGTACCGACTGGCTTAACATTTTGATGTCTGCACCCTAAAGCATGTGTAGTGTTAATTACTTGTTCAAGGTGTGCTTATTTTAAATAAAGCTATTACATGGTCAGATTTTATTTAAAGCGATCTATTTTATCACCTCAGGCCTCCGCACTCTGGAGAATCCCTCTGATCTGTCTCCATTAAGCAGCGATGATAAAGAAAGATGAGATATACTGGCATGTATATTGTACCGTACAATCAATGATATATATTTGAAATGTTCTTATTGCTGGTAACTCAAGAATATTTAGTGTTCTGTGCAGAGAAAAGACAGAGGCCATGGACTAACTAAAATTGCACAGACCGACTAAACTGCAGATGCTGGTATCTTGTGTGACAAGCTAAGTGCTGGAGTAGCAGGAAAGGAGTACTGATTGTGGACGATCAGCGATGATCACAGTGAATGGCTGTGCAGGCTCGAAGGGCCGAATGGCCTACTCCTGCACCTATTGTCTATTGTCTATTGTCTATCTCAACGGGTGAGGCATTGTTGAGAAGTCGGATAGGTCATGAGAGGAATAAATCGGGTAGATGCACAGAATCTCTTGCCCAAAGTAGGGGAAACGTGGACCAGAGGACATAGGTGCAAGGTGAAGGGGAAAAGTTTTAATAGGAATCTAGGGGTAACTTTTTCATACAAAGGTTGTATGGGACAAGCTGCCAGAGGAGGTAGATGAAGCTGGGACTATCCCAACGTTTAAGAAACAGTTAGACAGGTACATGGATAGGACAAGTTTGGAGGGATATGGACTAAAGGCAGGCAGGTGGGACTAGTGTAGCTGGGACATGTTGGCCGGAGTGGTAGGTTGGGTCTGTTCCTACACTGTATCCCTCTATGACTCAATGACTCTAGGTGGCGTTTCGGGTCGAGATCCTTCAGACTGAAGATGGGTCCTGACCTGAAACATCTCCAGAGATGTTGCCTGACCTGCTGAGATACTCCACCCCTTTGCATCTTATTCTGTAAATCAGTTCCTTATATCTATGTCCCTCAGGACGATGGATGAACATCAGAAAAAGCCAAGAGATCTCATAGGATAATACGGTCATAAGTGATAGGAGCAGAATTAGGCCATTCGGCCCATCAAGTCTACAACGCCATTCAATCATGGCTGATCTACCTCTCCCTCTTAACCCCATTCTCCTGCCTTCTCCCCTTAACCTCTGACACCCATTCTAATCAAGAATCTATCTATCTCTGCCTTAAATCTATCCACTGACTTGGTCTCCACAGTCTTCTGTGGCGAAGAATTCCACAGATTCACCATCCTCTGACTAAAGAAATTCCTCCTCATCTCCTTCTGAAAACAAGAACGCCCTTTAATTCTGAGGCTATGACCTCTAGTCCTAGACTCTCCCACTAGTGGAAAACTCCCTTCCCCATCCACTCTATCCAAGACTGGATCTGATCAATGTCATTTCGGACATGGCCCTGGAGGAGCTATTTTCAAACAGTTACTAATATAATGGGCTTTGATAACCTCTTCCTAGAGTCCAATCAATATTTTAATACTACAACTCTGTCACAGACATTTTTATATGTTTTGTTCTGACTGTGAATCTTTTGCATTCCATGCACAATGCTATGGTTTGAGAACTGATGCTTGATATGAAAACCAATGTAGCGTCCAGTGGCACCATTATTAAATATTTTAAAGTCTTCTATTTTTAATGGCAATGTATATCATGTACAATCATCCAGCTTTATTGCTATTGTATTTTTTGCACCAGATTGACAGTTTTAATGAAATTTTTTTTATAATTGCATTGGTCAGTATGTTTGAACTTTCATTGAGCTACTTGGATCAAAATTGACATTTCAGTTGGAGACAATCACTGGTGAATTATTGGGAAATTTTAGGCCAATCCTTTGGGATCATAATTAGCCTTAAGGGGCTGTCCCACTTTCACGACCTAATTCACAACTTTTTTTTATTCATGGACATTTTTCATCATGCTAGAAAAACGCCCCGACCTGCTTGATGCGACGAGTACCTACGACTAGCATCACGACCTCCTACGACCTACCTACGACCTCCTACGACCTCGTGACGGCCATGCTGCGAGTATGAGTCAAGGGCAAACTCGGCAGAGGTCGTGAATTAGGTCATGAAAGTGGGACAGGCCCTTATTTTTTTCCTACATTGCATCATTCGGGGCGGTGGGGAGGCACATTGGCAGAGTCGCTGCCACAGACCCGGGTTCGATCCTGACCGCTGGTGCTTTCTGCACAGAGTTTGTACGTTCTCCCTGTGACTGCATGGTGCTCCAGTTTCCTCCCACATTCCAAAAGACGGCAGGCTTGTAGGTGCTGCCTGACCCGCTGAGTTACTTCAGCATTTTGTGTGTATCTCAGGTTTGCTTCTGTAAAATGCCCCCAGTCTGCAAGGCACGGAGTGTGTAGGCCGCATTTAGAGTATCGTGTTCAGCCGTGGGCATCGTGTTATAGGAAAGATGCTGTCAAGCAGGAAAGGGTACAGAGAAGATTTACGAGGATGTTGCCAGGACTGGAGGGTCTGAGCCAAAGATCCTATAGCAAGCAAGATAGACCACTCCTTCTAAATGCAATGGGCTGACGTGTAGTACGCAATGGAGCGGAACGTGGGCCTTTTTTTCAAGCATTTCAGTAACCCAACCCGACCCGACCCGACTCGTAGTGTAATCAGCGTTGCGGGGGAACAGTTTGTGTTAATAAATTATAATTCTGAAAATGAGGAGAAGATTTTTCCCAAATAACTTTTATTTTTACAAGGATGTTTCCGTACCCGGCTTCCGTCTCCGTACTAGTATCCTATGGGATCTTTGGTGCGGAGACGGAAGCCGGTTACGGAAATGGGGCCAAAAATTACCCATGAATCTGCCCATGACCGTACTACGTCTTTTTCGTCGAGTGATCTGTCTTGCTTGCTGTAGGATCTTTGGTCTGAGCTATATGCAGAGGTTGAGTAGACTGGGACTCTATTCCTTGGAGCGCAGGAGGAAGAGGGATGATCTTATAGAGGTGTATAAGATAATGAGAGGAATAGATCGGGTAGATGCATTCCTCTTGCCCAGAGTAGGTGAATCGAGGACCAGAGGAATCAACGTGAAAGGGGAAAGATTTAATAGGAATCCGAGGGGTAACTTGTTCACACAAAGGGTGGTGGTTGTATGGAACAAGCTGCCAGAGGAGGCAGGGACTATCCCATCATTTAAGAACCAGCTAGACAGGTACATGGATAGGACAGGTTTGGAGCGATATGAACCAAATGCGGGCAGGTGGGACTAGTGTAGCTGGGACATGTTGGCCGGTGTGGGCAAGTTTGGCAAAGGGCCTTTTTTCACACTGTATCATTCTATGACTCGTGTGCACTTGATCGTTGGTCGGCACAGACGTGAACAGGTGCTCCGATTTCCGCCCACATGCCTAAGACATGCAATTTTGTAGGTGAATTGGCCTCTGTAGATTGCCCCTAGTGAGTTGGACATAGAACTAGTGTACAGGTGATCGCTGGTCGGCATGGACTCAGTGGGCCGAAGGGCCTGTTTCCACGCTGTATCTCTAAACTAAACCAAACTCTCTAATGTCTGAAACTGCTTATTGTAAATATACTACAACGGCAACTTTGATTTGTTACACTGAGCTGCAAGAGACTGGAGGACATTAAGCGGTTACCTCCTTACAAAGACGACTTTGTATGTTATTTTATTTACCAAATTAATTCAATATCTTCTGAAATATCCCAGCTGCGTGGAGGCAAGAAAATTAATAATGAAGCATTTGGAAGAGGCTTACGCTTTATCACCTTTCATTAACTTAGAATTGCTCTTGAACAAACAAGATTTTCATAAGTGCACCGTGAGGAGATGTTTCAATTCTGTTTGCTCTCCTGTGCAATTGGGAAAGATCATCCCCAAGACTGGCATCCAGCTGCCCATTAATCCACCGTCCGTAAAGGGCATTTTTGTGGCAGATCTGATTTTTGTTGCTGTTTCTCGAGACACATTATTTTTGCTGTTTAAATTGTCACCCCACATTGTTAAACTGTACCTCACAACCTCTCACCATCACCTGAGCCTGTTCCTATTGTTTAGTTTAGTTTAGAGATACAGCTAGTGTGGAAGGAAACTGGCCCTTTGGCCCAACGAGTTCGTACTGACCAGCATCCCCACACACTAACACTATCCTACACACACACTAGGGACAATTTACAATTTATACCGAGCCAATTAACCTACAAGCCTGTACGTCTTTGGAAGGTGTGGGAGGAAACTGAAGATCTCGGAGTAAAACCCACGCAGGTCTCAGGGAGAAACACGTACAAACTCCGTACAGACAGTGCCCGTAGTCAGGGTCGAACCTGGGTCTCTGGTGCTTTAAGGCAGCAACTCTACCGCTGCACCACCGTGCTGCCCTATTGAACATCTGCACATAATCTGAAATAGGTTCAGTTGTTTTTATCTCAGCAACCATAACTAAATGCATTATTTGCATCACTATTTATGTCCTATCACTGACAGCAATTTTGAGATCAGGAAATATAAAATCACAAAGGCTTTAACTTCAAATGTATTATCCAGTATTATAAGTTGGGTCTTGAACACTTTGGATTTTAGGCATTCGATTTTCAGTTTAGTTCAGCTTAGTTTAGAGATACAGGCCATTCGGAAAAAGAGAGAGATCTACAATAATTATAGGCAGCATGGAGTAAATGAGGTGCTGGAGGAGTATAAAAAATGTAAAAAGAGTCTTAAGAAATAAATTAGAAAAGCTAAAAGAAGATATGAGGTTGCTTTGGCAAGTAAGGTGAAAGTAAATCCAAAGGGTTTCTATAGCTATATTAATAGCAAAAGGATAACGAGGGATAAAATTGGTCCATTAGAGAGTCAGAGTGGACAGGTATCTGCAGAGCCAAAAGAGATGGGGGAGATATTGAACAATTTCTTTTCTTTGGTATTCACCAAGGAGAAGGATATTGAATTATGTGAGGTAAGGGAAACAAGTAGAGTAGCTATGGAAACTATGAGATTCAAAGAAGAGGAAGTACTGACACTTTTGAGAAATATAAAAGTGGATAAGTCTCCACGTCCGGACAGGATATTCCTTAGGACATTGAGGACATGGAGGCAGGTTCGTTTTTATCATTTAAAAATAAATTGGATAGTTATATGGACGGGAAAGGAATGGAGGGTTATGGTCTGAGCGCAGGTATATGGGACTAGGGGAGAATACGTGTTCGGCACGGACTAGAAGGGTCGAGATGGCCTGTTTCCGTGCTGTAATTGTTATATGGTTATATGGTTATATGGCCTACTGAGTCCACGCCGATCAGCGATCCCCGTACACTAGCACCATCCTAAACACTAGGGACAATTTATAATTTTACCAAAGCCAATTAACCTACAAACCTGAAGGTAGACACCTGTAGACAAAAGTGCTGGAGAAACTCAGCGGGTGAGGCAGCATCTATGGAGCGAAGGAAATAGGCAAGGTTTTGGGCCGAAACCCTTCTTCAGACTGATATAGGGTGGGGGGGGGGGGGGGGTGGGGAGAAGAAAGGAGAAAGGAAGAGGTGGAGCCAGAAGGCTGAGGGAGAGCTGAGAAGGGGAGGAGACAGCAAGGGCTACCGGAAATTGGAGAAGTCAATGTTCAAGCCGCTGGGGTGCAGACTGCCCAAGAGGAATATGAGGTGCTGCTCCTCCAATATCCAGTGGTGCTCACTCTGGCCATGGAGGAGGCCCAGGACAGAAAGGTCGGATTCAGAATGGGAGGGGGAGTTGAAATGCTGAGCCACCGGGAGATCAGGTTGGTTATTGCGGACCGAGCGGAGGTGTTCGGCGAAACGATCGCCAAGCCTACGTTTGGTCTCACCGATGTAGATCAGCTGACATCTAGAGCAGCGGATGCAATAGATGAGGTTGGAGGAGATGCAGGTGAACCTCTGTCGCACCTGGAACGACTGCTTGGGTCCTTGAATGGAGTCGATGGTGGAGGTAAAGCGATAAGTGTAGCATCTCTTGTGGTTGCAAGGTAAAGTGCCCGGGGAGGGGGTGGTGCGGGAGGGAAGGGAATAATTGACCAGGGAGCTATGGAGGGAGCGGTCTTTGCGGAAAGCAGACGGTGGGAGATGGGAAGATGTGGCGAGTGGTGGGGTCACGTTGGAGGTGGCAAAAATGACGGAGGACTATTTGCTGTATGTGACGGCTAGTAGGGTGAAAGGTGAGGACAAGGGGGACTCTGCCCTTGTTACGAGTGGGGGATGGGGAGAGAGAGCAGTGTTACGGGGTATTGAAGAGACCCTGGTGAGAGCCTCATCTATAGTAGGGGAGGGGAACCCCCGTTCCCTGAAGAATGAGGACATTTCCGATGCCCTGGTGTGGAACACCTCATCCTGGGAGCAGATGCGGCATACACGGAGGAATTGGAAGTAGGGGATGGAGTCCTTACAGGAAGCAGGGTGAGAAGAAGTGTAGTCCAGGTAGCCATGGGAGTCAGTGGGTTTATAGTGGATGTCGGTCAGAAGTCTATCACCTGCGATGGAGATAGTGAGGTCAAGACACCTGTACGTCTTTAGAATGTGGAAGGAAATGGGAACACCTGGAGAAAACCCACACGGTCACAGGGAGAATGTACAAACTCCGCACGGACAGCACCCGTAATCATGATCGAACCCGGGCCACAATTCTATCCGCTGCGCCACCGAGCCACCCATTCATCGTTTTCAGCCGAATCCTTACTCGTATCTTATCCTTAAATACGTATTACTAGTGACCATTTTTTTTAAAAATTCTTACCATCGCAATTTTTGTTCGCACACTGTTGAAAACCATGGAAATTGCTTCTTGATCAAAGATTAATGTCTCTTCAGATTTGCCACCTGCCTTTTGAATTTAGATTCGGAATAATTACTAATCATAAAGAGTATCATTCTGGCATGGATTATTCAGAACAGTTGTGAATAATGCTGAACATACTTACTTTATTCCTCATCATGCTTTCTTGGAGACAGCTGCCATTATGGAAAGGACTGGTAATGTATGAAAAGAATTAGGCACATTAAGCCCAATATATGAAACAGCATATGTTATCTTCTGATTAAAATGTGTTTTAATTAATATTTATCTAATTAAACTTGATCTCATGGTCAGGTTCAAGTAGATGATGTGCATCTGGCTAATTCAGCTCCACCCCTCATCTCCTTCCCCCCCCCCCCACCCCTTCACTACCCCCCCCCCACCCCACCCACTCCCCCACACCCTCCCCCTTCCTCTCCCTCATTTCACCGACTAGTCCACAAACTGGCATTGAGTGAGTCGGGACGTGTTTGCGGTGTGGGAATTTGTAATTATGTTGGAATAGCCAGGAGCCCTTTATTCCGTCTGTGTTCATTTGTTGTCTGACCTAGGGTTGTGAACACATAAGATAGTGCAAGTCTGCTTACTGTCATGCCATCATTTCTACGCTGATCTTTTCAAACGGTGTTGTGGGAAGCGTGTGATAAACAGTGCGGCTGACTCCGCACGCAGGGAAAGAAAACAAAATGATGTTTTCCTGCTGGTTTTCAGACGTTAGATAGCCTCAATTGGCTCAGTCTGTCAACTCTACATTGATTGTAGTCACTAATAAAAGAGCTATTGATTGTCATTTTGTTTAAAGGTTCTCCATGTGGACTACACTTCAAACTAACCTTTTCCTGTTTCACTGCTTTCTTCATAACGGCACGGTGGCGCAGCGGTAGAGTTGCTGCCTTACAGCGCAAACGGCGCCAGAGACCCCGGTTCAATCCCGACTACGGGTGCTGTCTGTACGGAGTTTGTACCTGATTTTCGGTTTCCTCCCACACTCGGAAGACGTACAGGCTTGTAGGTTAATTGGCTTGGTATAAACTGTAAATTGTAGTGTTAGTGTGCGGGGATCGCTGATCGGTATGGACTCTGTGGGCTGAAGGGCCTGTTTCTGCAATGTATCTCTAAACTAAACATGAATAACGCTGAATGACAAATACTCTTTCTTTATCTTCTGTACGTGGTTTTCCATGGGTACCTTTTGAGCATGGAATTTCTTTAGTCTAGATAACATTAGGTCGGCACAGTGGTGCAGCGGTAGAGTTGCTGCCTTACAGCGCCAGAGACGTGTAAGTTCCATCTTGACCTCGGGTGCTGTCTGTATGGAGTTTGTACGTTTTCCCTGTGACCGTGGAGATATCCCGGTTGCCAAACACTTTAATTCCCCTTGCCATTCCCACACTGACCTTTCTGTCCTAGGCCTCCTCCATCGTCAGAGTGAGGACAAAAGCAAATTGGAGAAATACCATCTCATATTTCGCTTGGGCAGCTTACATCCCAATGGAATTAATATTGATTTCTCTAACTTCAAGCAACCCCTGCATTCCCTCTCTCTCCATCGCTCCCCCACCCAAGTCACCACCAGCTTCCCGTTCTCACCTAGCAAACAGCTAACAATGGTCTGTTTCCTTTATCATCGTTAATTTTTTGCATATCTTTCATTCATTCATTCTATATCTCTCTACATCAGCGTCTACATCCCTAATTTCCCTTTTCCCTGACTGTAGTCTGAAGAAGGAACTCGACCCGAAACATCACCCATTCTTTCTCTCCAGAGATGCTGCCTGTCCCGCTGATTTACTCCAGCATCTTTTTGTCTATCTTGGGTTAGTAGGTTAATTGGCTTCTGGAAATTGTCCCTAGTGTGTAGGGATTGGATACAAATGTGGGATAACATGTAACTAGTGTGAAAGGGGTGATCGATGGTCAGCGTGGACTCGGTGGGCTGAAGGCCCTGTTTCCATGCTGTGTCATTCAATTCCATTCAATTCAATCGTGTTATAACACCGGCTGTAAAAGTTGGAAGAAACTGAATTGAATGCAACCAAGTAACAATTCTACATTCTGCCCCTTGTATTATATCCATCTCAGCTTCATGTGATATTGCCCAGGCTGCGTCTATAACTAATAGATGAATAGTGAAAGGCCTGGATAGCGTGGATGTGGAGAGGAATTTTCCACCATTGCGAGAGTCGAGAGCCAGAGGGCACAGCCTCAGAATAAAAGGATGTACCTTTAGAAAGGAGATGAGGGGGAGTTTCTTTAGCCAAAGGGTGGTGAACCAGTGTAATTCATTGCCACTGACGGCTGTGGAGGCCAAGTCATTTTGTATTTCTAAGGCGGAGACTGATAGATACTTGATTGGTAAGGGCAACAAGGATTATGGGGAGAAGGCAGGAGAATAGGGTTGAAAGGTAAATCAATCATGATTGAATGGCAGAATAGACACGATGGGCCGAATGGCCTAATTTTGCTCCCATGACTTATGAACATGAAAATTTATGAATGACGGTAATTTCTTTCCAAACATTCCAGAACAATACCGTGTTTGTACATGTTTTCAAACTCGTAGAATCGTACCTCACTGAGTGTTTTGTAAAAGTCTTTCCTGGGAAGCAGATATCGCTGGCGTTTATTGTCCGTCCGTAGTTGGCCCCAAACTGAGGAAGCAGATAAAATTCAACTGCGTTAATGGATTTTAAAGGCACGTAGAGGCCAGACAAGATACGGAGCACAGATTTCCTTCCCTGAAGAAGACCAGGTGTGTTTTTACAGCTGTCCAGTGCATTTTGTGGTCACCATCACTGATGCCAGATTTACAGTATTTAATTGAATTTAAATTCCATAGGTGCAGGATATTCCAAGATTCTGGATACTAAGCGCAGCAGGGTGGTGCAGCAGTAGGGTTGCTGCCTTATAGCGCCAGAGACCAGGGTTCGAACCCGACTACAGGTGCTGTCTGTACGGAGTTTGTACCTTAGAAACATAGAAAAATAGGTGCAGGAGTACGCCATTCGGCCCTTCGACCCTTCGAGCCAGCACCGCCATTCAATATGATCATGGCTGATCATCTAAAATCAGTACCCCATTCCTGCCATTCCCCCATATCCCTTGATTCCTTTAGCGCTAAGATCTAACTCTGTAACTCCCTGTTGAAAACACCCAGTGAATTGGTCTCCACTGCTTTCTGTGGCAGAGAATTCCACAGATTCACAACTCTCTGAGTGAAAAAGTGTTTCCTTATCTCAGTCCTAAATGGCCTACCCCTCATTCTTAAACTGTGACCGTTGGTTCTGGACACCCCTTCTCCCTGTGACCGCGTGGGTTTTCTCTGAGATCTTCGGTTTCCTCCCACACTCCAAAGACGTACAGATTTGTAGGATAATTGGCTTGGTATAAATGTAAAATTGTCTCTAGTGTGTGTAGGATAGTGTTCGTGTGCGAGGATCGCTGGTCAGCGCGGTCCCGGTGGGCCGAAGGGCCTGTTTCCTCACTGTATCTCTAAACTAAACGAAACTAAACTTTTGCAGTAATTAAACCACGTCTATAATAGCTACCCATTCGTTTTGATATGATCTAAAAATCCTTACGATGTAACTACTTTGTCAATGTATACAGAAGGACATGGCTTTCTGCAGGAGAAATGTGTGGGAAGAAACTGCACAAGGTAGACATAAAATGCTGGAGTAACTCAGCGGGTCAGGCAGCACCTCTGGAGAGAAGGAATGGGTGACGTTTTCGGGTCGAGTGTGAAGAAGGGTCTCGCCCCGAAACGTCACCCATTCCTTCTCTCCAGAGATGTCGCCTGTCCCGCTGAGTTACTCCAGCTTTTGGTGTCTATCCATGGCTTTCTGCTGAATTATTTTCCCTCAGGTCATCTTGAGGATTTCTCAGCTCATCATGCACCTTTTGAAGACCTACAACAAAAGTAGAAAATGCTGGAAATACTCAGCAGGTCAGGCTGCGTCTGTAGACCATCTGGGTATTTTCAGCATTATTTGTATTAGATTAACAGCATCTGCCATTTTAATTTTATTGAGTTTCGGTAGAGTTTACAGTCAAGGTGCAGTGAAAAGGTTTTGTTGTGTGCTAACTAGTCAGCAGAAAGACCTTTCGGCCATATGCTTTTTTTGGCCAATTTACGCAAAACTAGGTCTGGGTTCAACAACGAGATGACGGTCTGGTTAATCTGAAAGTGATCAATAAGTTTGGTTTATTCATCACCCTTTCCATATTCTCCAGAGATGCTGCCTGGCCCGTTTGTGTCTTTTTTTTGTAAACCAACATTTGCAGTTCCATGTTTCTAAGTTTGAAGAAGGGTTCCGACCCCAAACGTCACTTAGTTCTCCAGGGATGCTACCTGATACATTGAGTTACCGCATCATTTTTGTGTCATTCCCAAGTTTCGTTTAGCTTAGTTTAGAGATACAGCACGCAAACAGGCCATTCGGCCCACCGAGTCCTTTCTTTAGTTTAGTTTAGTTAAGTTTAGAGATACAGCGCGGAAACATGTCTTTCGGCCCACTGGGTCCGAGCCAACCAGCAATCCCCGCACACTAACACTATCCTGCACACGCTAAGCACAATTTTACATTTATAGCCAATGGAGCCAATTAACCTACAAACCTGTACGTCTTTGGATTGTGGGAGGAAACCGGAGATCCCGGAGAAAACCCACGCGGTCGCGGGGAGAACCTCCATACAGACAGCACCCGTAGTCGGGATCGAACACGGGTCTCCGGCGCTGCGCCACTATGCCAATCTTCGATCACACACCCGCTTTCTCATCTGCTCCCTACACATGAGGGACGATTTTACAGAAGACAATTAGCCTGCAAACAAGTATGGGCACAAATAGTGAGGTAGTTCACCTCTTGGGAAAAAATTGCACAGATTCTTGCAACCTCGAGGAAATGTCTCACATTAACAAGCTGACAGCCTAAATAATGTTGATTCCCGCGGCACGGCACTGAAATATCAGCCTAGATTATGTACTGGAGTTATGGCATAGAACCTGACCAACAACCTTCTAACTCAGGTGGGAATACATGGTGAAGCCAAGCTGACACAATATAACCATTGATTATTGGATTGTATGCACTGAAAACCTAAACAGCTGGTTTAAACTAACTTCACCTAATTTATGCAAATCCTACAGTGACTAGGCTACTCCAATTTGTGTGCCTAAATATGTTTAGGGTGGCCCAGTGGGGCAGCAGCTGAGTTGTAGCCTTACAGAGCCAGACACCCGGGACCCGGGTTCCATCCTGACTACGGATGCTGTATGTACGGAGTTTGTTCGTTCTCCCCGTGACCCGCGTGGGTTTTCACCGAGATCTTCGGTTTCCTCCCACACTCCAAAGAGGCACAGGTTTGTAGATTAATTGGCTTGGTGTAAAAATGTAAATTGTCCTTGGAAGGACAGTGTTAGTGTGCGGGGATCGCTGGTCAGTGCGGTGGGCCGAAAAGGCCTGTTTCCGCACTGTATCTCTAAACTAAACTAGACCAAATGAAGTTCTTTTGATCAGTAAAGTATTTGATGGGACTTTAACCACTCTCCTGAATGAGCCAAATGTTTCAGTAAAGATGGTAAATGTCATTCACGTCCAGTTTGAATTAATTTATCACCTATTAATTGATTTGGAATCAGATTTTCTCTTTGTTAGATCAGTCACATAATCATAGAGTCATATAGCATGGAACCAGGTCCTTTGGCCTAACTTGACCACACCATCCAACATGCCCCATCTACACTAGTCATACATACCTTTGTTTGACCCATATCCCTCTAAACCTATCCTATCCATGTACATGTCCAAATGTTTCTTAAACATTATGATAGTGCCTGCCTCAACTGCCTCCTCTGGCAGCTAATTCCATAGACCCACCACCCTTTGTGTAACAAAAGTGACCCCTCAATCCCCCTCACCTTAAACCTATGCCCCCTGGTTCTTGGTTCCCCTACTCTGGGCAAAAAACCCAGTACTTTTACTCTAATTATTCCTTTCATCTCCTTCCACACCTCATCCTCCTGCTCTCCAAGGAATAAAATCCCAGCCTCTCCTTGTAGCTCAGGCCCTTGAGACCTGGCAACATCCTCGTAAATCTTTTCTGCGCCCTTTCCAGCTTGGAAAAAGTCTTACGTCGTTCCGTCTTTGGAATTTGAGATCTTTTACCCTCCCGTTCAAATTTATTGCATTTAGTTTTTGCTTTCCATCAGCTGCATACTCGATGAAATGGCCAGAGGAAAATATTTAGCACCTTTTACAGTTAGAGATTATTTTCATGACAAAACATCGCCAACAATTCCCACAAGGTGGGTTGATAAATGTGCTGACATTAGGAATTGTACTTAAAGCTGTATAATTACTGCATTGTTGCTGAGTGTAATGCGGAAGCATTAGTTATTTTATTCTGTCACGCTATTTGCAGCTGCTCATTTCACCGTGCTGTCAGTATGGATCTGATATTGGCTGCAACCCAACAGCCTCAACGAGGGCTGGCAGTGCTTAGCCAGGGTGCTGAAGAAGGGTCCCTTCAGCCCACCGAGTCCGCGCCGACTGCCGATCCCTGCACCATCCTACACACTCCAGGGGCAATTTAAATTTATACCAAGCCAATTAACCTACAAAGCTGTACGTCTTTGGAACGTGGGAAGAAGCCGAAGTTCGGGGAGAACGTACAAACTCCGTGCAGACAGGCATCCGTAGTCGGAAATCACAATAGACACAAAAAGCTGGAGTGACTCAGCGGGACAGGCAGCATCTGTGGAGGGGAGGAATGGGTGCCGTTTCGGGTCGAGACCCTTTCTTCAGACAGGATAGAAATGTGGCCTATCCGTGTCCCCCCCGGAGATGCAGCCTGACCCGCTGAGTTCCTCCAGCACTTTGCGTCTTTTATTTTGGTCTGCTCGAGCGGTTTGGCTCGAGCAAGAAAACCCCACTCAAAAGTGTAAATCTTCACTGCTTTGCCTGACTGATACTCTCCCAGTGACGAGTACTCTTGCTGCTGGAGTTATGGCCTCTTAATTTCATTTGTTTACTTAAGAAGATTTATGGAGGCAATAGACCATGTTTGCAGTCATCAGAATGAGAGGCAATGGCAGTAGATGGAAAGCAGTTACCTTTTCTATTGCCCACAGTTAGCAAAATCTCTTCAAGGTTAGTTGCAGAACAGTCAGTTGGAGAGAGAAAAATAATATTTATCTTCCCCTATGCACAAAATGTCAATAGATTTTTTTTTTCTCGAGATTGCTGATGAAATCACCCCTCGTTGAGTTTTGACTGGGAGGTATGCGCAATGCAAAGTATTTGAACAATATACTCCGCAAGACTTTGATTTACATGGAGTAGTTCGTGTTGATAAGTGATAGGAGCAGATTTAGACCATTCGGCCCATCTAGTCCACTCCGCCATTCAATCATGGGATCTATCTTTCCCTCTCAACCCCATACTCCTGCCTTCACCCTATAACCCCTGACACCCGTACTAATCAAGGATCTGAGTGGGTGAGGCAGCATCTATGGAGCGATGGAAATAGGCAACGTTTCGGGCCGAAACCCTTCTTCAGACTGATGCAGGGTGGGGGGAAGAGACCCTGGTGAGAGACTCATCTATAGTAGGGGAGGGGAACCCCTGTTCCCTGTAGAATGAGGAAACTGTCTTTGGAGGGAGACAGGCTCTCACCATGGTCTCTTCCACCCCCCCCCCCCACCCTGCATCTGTCTGAAGAAGGGTTTCGGCCAGAAACGTTGCCTATTTCCTTCGCTCCATAGATGCTGCCGCACCCGCTGAGTTTCTCCAGCACTTTTGTCTACCTTCGATTTTCCAGCATCTGCAGTTCCTTCTTGAACACTAATCAAGGATCTGTCAATTTCTGCCTTAAAAATTCCACAGATTCACCGCCCTCTGACTAAAGAACTACCTCCTCATCTCCTTCCTAACAGTACGTCCTTTTATTCTGAGACTATGACCTCTAGTCCTAGACTCTCCCACTAATGGAAACATCCTCTCCATATCCACTCCATCCAGGCCTTTCACTATTTGGTAGGTTTCAATAAGGTCCCCCCTCATTCTTCTAAACTCCAGCGAGTACTGGCTCAGTGCCGTGAAACGCTCACCATATGTTATCGTGGCACTCCATAATCACCAATGTCTCCGTTTTCTCCAGAATTGTGGCATTTACAGGAACAAGCAGTGCAACTCCAACCCAGTGCCACCACCAGGACAACGAGCCTTTATCACCAAGTTCACACTAACATTTTTGACAACTTTCAGTTTAAGTTTGAGTTTGTGTTTAGTTTATTGCCACATGTACCGAGGTACAGTGAAAAGCTTTTGTTGCCTGCTAACCAGTCAGCGGAAAGACAATACATGATTACAATCGAGCCATCCACAGTGTAGATACATGATAAAGGGAATAACATGAATAATATTTAGTGCAAGATAAAGTCTAGTAAATCTAGTAGTCCGAGAGTCTACAATGAGGTCGACAATAGCTCAGGTCTGCTCTTTAATTGTTGGTAGGATGGTTTATTTGCCTGGTAATAGCTGGGAAGACACTGCCCCTGAATCTGGAGGTGTGCGTTTTCACACTTTTGCACCTTTTCGCCTGATGGGAGAGGGGAGAAGAGGGAGTGACTGGAGTGAGACGCATACTTGATTATGCTGGTGGCCTTGCCGAGGCAGCATGAAGTGCATGTGGAGTCAATGGAAGGGAGGTTGGTTCGTGTGATGGTCCGGGCTGCGTCCGCAGCTCTCTGCAACTTCTTGCGGTCTTGGATGGAGCTGTTCCCAACCCATGCTGTGTTGCCATCTCAATAAGACGCTTTCTACGGCGCATCCGTAGAAGTTGGTGAGAGTTGTTGGGGACATGCCAAACTTCCTTCGCCTTCTAAGGAAGTAGAGGCATTGGCGAAGGCTACAAGATGCCACTGGTAAAGAGATGACTCTTGTGTACTGCCTCAGTGTAATCTACTATTCCTACACTCTTGTACTTAAGTATGATTGATCCTATGCATATACAGAACTGTATGCAAAAATTGAATTTTACTCTACCTTGGTACATGTGAGAATTAAGGACCATTAACCCATTAAACCATTGAACCATTAAGTAGAGAATGGCGGGATGTGATGGTGCAGAGAAGATTAGTATAACTTACCATCATGATGAGTACAGATTGTGGGCCAAAGTGTTACATTGTGTGCTGTGTTCTAAAGGCTCTGTCTCACGGTGTTGGCGGTGAAGCGTGGCATCGCCAGAAGAGGGGACCGCACGTCAACCGTGAGAGCGCCCGAGCCTATGCCGCGGGAGCGCCGCACGGATGCTGCGCGGGGGGCCGAGTGATCTCAGTACGGCCGGTCCCACGAGCTTGCGGTGTTATAGAAATTTGCTTTCTAAAAGACAAGCGGGGCTGTGGCGGCGGTAGTGCTGATCGCGGCGCTGTGGCGGGCGCCCGTGCCGCACACGTGCCTCACTGGCGGAGGCTGTGGCAGTGACCGTGCCGCACACGTGCCTCACTGGCGGAGGCTGTGGCGGTGACCGTGCCGCACTCGTGCCTCACTGGCGGAGGCTGTGGCGGTGAGAGTTCGATTCACGGCGCTCGTGCCGCTCTGGCGGCGGCTGTGCGGTAAGAAATTATTTTTAAACATTGCTGACTTTTTGTGAGCACCGTGCGCCGTTGGTCCCAACACCGCACGGCCTCGCGGTGTGCGTTTGACCGAACCCACGGTCTCTGGCGGTCCACGAGCGGTAGATACCTCCTGTATCACCGCCAATGACCGCAGACTCGTGAGACAGGCCTTTAAGTACTGCACAGTTGTTTTTTCCACTCTATCTTTCCTGGTGTACGATGGAGCAATAAGGAATTAGTCTGATGAACACTATTCTGAAAGAAATAGCTGAAAATAGAAATATAATTTGCTTGCAATGCAAATATATTTATGCTTAGACTTTGAAGGCAAAATGAAGCACTATGCAAAATATTTGTTGAAGTCCATCCACATTGATGGATTGTTCTATTTGTTAAGAGGTAATCTATTTATATGCCTCAAAAATGTGCATTCAAAAGTATCAAACATTCCTGAGAGTAACAGGTAGAAAGAAATAGAATACAAATCAATAAAAACAGAACATATTGATGCTCCATATTGATTAGTATTCTATTTCGTTCTACCTGAAATACTCTCAGGAATGTTTGATACTTTTGAATGCACATTTTTGAGGCATATAAATTACTTTTCATCAAAACTGGGGAGGCACAGTGGCACAGCTGGTAAAGCCGCTGCCGCACAGCGCCCGTGACCCAGGTTCGATTTTGACCTCGGTGCCTGTCTGTGTGGAGTTTGCACGTTCTCCCTGTGACCGCGTGGGTTACCTCCGGGTGCTCCGGTTTCCTACACACCCCAAAAAACATGTGGGTTTGGACGTTAGTTGGCCTCTGCAAATTGTCCTTAATGTGTAGAGAGTGGATGAGAAAGTGGGATAGCATAGAACCAGTATGAACAGGTGATTGATGGTTGGGGTGCACTTGGTGGGCCGAAGGGCCTATTTCCACGCTGAATCTTTAAACTAAACTATAGTTGGCAGCATGATGGTGCAGCGGTAGAGTTGCTGCCTTACAGCGCCAGAGACTCGGGTTCGATCCCGACTATTGGTGCTGTCTGAACGGAGTTTGTACGTCCGCCCCGTGACAGCGTGGGTTTTCTCCGAGATCATTGGTTTTCACCCACATTCCAAAGACGTACAGGTTTGTAGGTTAATTGGCTTGGTGTAAATATAAATTGTCCCTCGTGTGTGTAGGATAGTGCTAGTGTGCGGGGATCACTGGTCGGTGCGGACTCGTTGCGCTGAAGGGCCTGTTTCCGCATTGTATCTCTGAACTAAACAAGTTAGAAATGAAACATGTTTTAAACTGAAGGGAAGGGAATGAGTAGAGTTTGTATGGCACAAATGATGGTGAGAGAGGGTGACGATGAGGTTTCATGAGATGGGGGGGGGGGGGGGAGGTGTTTGTGGAATTAATTGACATTGGAATTTGAAGCTGAAGTGAGTTCAGTGGCAGACAAAGTATATGACCAGCAAGAAAAGCTAACTAATGATGTAGTGGGCAGAATAAAGCCATAATATATTTGATGGAGATCAGGCTCGGATTCAGAGACCCGCTACACCAATTATTTTTGTTTTATCCATTGTCTAGTTCATTTCGGAACATGAGTGCTAAAGTTAACACAGGATATTAGTACCGCTGATAATAACACATCTGGTTATGACGTGTTTCCTGCCGTACAGAGTCAAATGACACTACACTTTAGTGGCATTTCATTTAAATTCTGAGGTTGTCAATGTATACTTTAAGAAATTTAGTATATTAAAAATCAGGGTTGTGCAGCGGTAAGTTGCTGTCTTACCCTGGCAGAGACCTGGGTTCGATCCTGACTACGGGTGCTGTCTGTACGGAGTTTGTACATTCTTCCCGTGACCTGTGGGGGTTTTCTCCGAGATCTTCGGTTTCCTCCCACACTCCAAAGACGTACAGGTTTGTAGGTTAATTGGCATGGTATAAATGTGAATTGTCCCCAGAGTGTGTAGGATAGCGTAAATGTTCGGGGGTCGCTGGCTGGCGCGGACCCAGTGGGCCGAAAGGCCTGTTTCCGCGCTGCATCTCGAAACTAAACTAAACTAACCTTTAGTGGCAGCTCATTTCATTTAAATTCTGAGTTTTTCATTGTATACTTTAAGAAATGTATGCACTTTGATGGCACAAAGACGTGACATCTGCAGCACGGCACGTTTCAGACTGAGAGAAACCATGTGAAACTTCCCCGAAACCATTTACTTGGACAACAGGTGTTGACAAGGTGCAGTTACGAGTCAAATGTCTTTTGTAGATTGAAACATAGACAGACTAATCCAGAAGAATCTAATGCGCTCAGCTCTCCTTAACTCTGGAATTTTGCTACTGAGTGCCCCATAAGGTTGCGATAGCATGCAGTAATTTATAGTATCAGTAACTTACTTGGCTCATGCCTTCAAAAGTTCATGTGGGTTGCACGACCCCGGAGATGTTTGCGGCTTAATAATACAGGCGCATAACGGGAATAGTTTTGGATTAATTAAATATCTACAGGCCCGATAATCATCCGCAACAAAGCACCTTAGTGCAAACTTGGGCTAGATATGAAATAGTACTTTTAATATATGTGGGCAATTTACAATTTTTACCAAAGCCAATTAACCTATAAACCTGTACGTCTTTGAAGTGTGGGAGGAAACCGGAGCACCCGGAGAAAACCCACGCAGTCACAGGGAGAATGTACAAACTCCACACAGACAGCACCCAGGATTGAACCCGGGTCTCTGGCGCAGGAGGGCAGCAACTCTGCCGCTGTGCTGCCCATTGCTGTAGTCTTCACTTGTGCTGTTGTTACCTACAGAATTGATTTTCCGATGTCCCCCTGGCCAGCATCCTGTTTTCTATTCTCTAAAGTCAGATAAAGTCAGATTAAAGATAGTTCACAGGTCTCCAATGAGGTAGATGAGAGGTCAGGACCACACTTTAGCTAGTGAGAGGACCGTTCGGTTGTCTGATAACAACTGGGAAGAAACTCTCCCTGAATCTGGAGGTGTGCATTTTAAAGTTTCTGTACCTCTTCGCTGATCGGAGAGGGGAGAAGAGGGAGTGAACTGGGTGAGACAATGCTGGTGGCCTTGCCAATGCAGAATAAAGTGTAGATGGAGTCAATGGAAGTCCATTTTCCTTCTTACCTTTCTATGCAAACGGCTTGCACAAGAGTGCGTTTGGTTAAGTTGAAGAAAATAGACTGAGGGTAAAGGCTCTGGAAGATGACTCCCAGCTTGTCTCCTGCCCTCCTGCTTATTCCCTTGAGTCCAAGATGTATGACCATGCAGAATGGGCAACTCACAACCATTAACAGACTTTTACAATCTTAGTGTCAGTACCTCATCGTATGACCAGGAATTACCAACAAACGTTCTCCAGGTTCTCTGCCTCTCTTCACGCTTTTAAACATTCTATTTCCAACCACAACTTTGATCAAACTTTGGTTCCTCCACTTCGGGCGGCACGGTGACGCAGCGGTAGAGTTGCTGCCTCACAGCGCCGGAGACCAGGGTTCGATCCTGACCACGGGGTGCTGCCTGTACGGAGTCTGTACGCTCTCCCCGTGATTTTACCCGGCTGCCCCGGTTTCCTCCCACACTCCAAAGACGTACAGGTTTGTAGGTTAATTTGGTTTCGGTAAAAAAATTGTAAATTGTCCCTAGTGTGTGTAGGATAGTGATAGTGCACGGGGATTGCTGGTCGGCGCGGACACGGTGTTCCGAAGGACCTGTTTCCGCACGGTATCGCCAAGCTAAACTTTGGCAGTGTGCTTTCTTTCAGTAAAGCGCCTTGGGATATTTTTCCATATGATGGCAAGTTGTTGTGCAGTAAAGGTTGAATTCTGTGCTCAAGTCAAGAACTCGCTCACGCAATGTCTCAGGCCATTGTTTATTTAACACGTTAATTTTGAATGTGTTTTGTGACTGCTGTCCCATTGATAAAGGGGTAAGCAAACAGCACTAGCGCCATGCGGAATAACGTAAAATGTCAGAATATTCTAAATTATGTGGCTAAAGTACCAGCTATTTTTCCGTTAGTAATATTAATAAAATTTTACCCTCAACAAGGCTGAAAGGATTGTGGAGTTTTGTACAAACACTGAAGGCTCCAGAAATATTACAAATAAAAATTTGTGCTTCAAAGCTCAAAGGGACTTTAAGATAAGCACTATGTAGTATGTGAAACAAATTTCCAAAGTATTCTTTCAAATTTATTATAAAGTTTAACGGTGCAAAGCAGCTCCAGGGTTTAGAGCATTTACTTTTACCATTGTGTTCACTTTAGCTGTTTTATAGTGGTTAATAACTGTGAATAATTTAGCTCTTGGTTGTATTAACTCTGCCATTGTCGATAAGTTTTGGTTAAGTGCTAATAACTTTGCTTTGATATGAAGCATCAAGAAAATTGATTACATTTATTTAGCAACATAAAAAAAAGAATTGATAAAAAAAAGCAATGTCATGCTGTGAGGAAATATCTTCCTTTTATTGCACTTAGACTTTAGAGTTTCAGGACGGAAAGAGGCCCTTCGGAACGCCGAGTCTGTGGTCGTCAGCGATTACCCTGTACACTAGCACTATCCTACACACACTTGGGACTATTTTACGACTTACCAAAGCCAATTAACCTTTACAAACCCGGACGTCTTTGGAGTGTGGGAGGAAACCGGAGCACCCGGGGAAAACCCACGCGGTCACAGGGAGAACGTACAAACTTCATACAGACAGCATCCAGTCAAGGATCGAACCTGGGTCTCTAGCGCTGTAAGGCAGCAACTCTACTGTCGTGCCACCGTGCTGCCGTGCCGCCCTTACATGTTCAGCACAAAGTATATCTTGCTTCATTTTACTTACTGAAATCAATATCTCCTGTGACTAATTTGAAAATGTTTACATTTTCCAAAGTAATTCTGTCACTATTTATTCATTATGATATTCATCTGCAAGGCCGAAAAACAAGAAAATATGTAATGGTATGATGCTGTTGTGATCCCGTCATAAGTTCATTGCAAGCTCACTGCAAGATACACAAACACATATCTAAATACTTAACGCTTAATTCCTATTTACAAAAGAAATGAGATGACTTCATGTTCATAAAAGAACCTCACTCAGTCAATCAATGATTTGAAAGAATCATTTGTATTACTTGTTTATGTTGATCAATAGATTTCATTAAAGTTGATCAATAGATGCATTTGCTTAAGGATAAAGCCATGTATAAATTTGCAATAATTGCTTTACAAATCAGACCTTGTCATGTCCTCTTCCATGACAGCTGTACCATTTTGCAATGTCATATATATCATAATAAATCCTCGGCCGATACCCAGTGACTTTCATTGATCTCCCATCTTTATTTACAGCCTGAAAGAATGACTTTTATGGAGCCCCTGGAAAAAAAAAATGATGTAGCATTTGGGTTGTTAATATTTTTCGCCCTGGAAAAATATGACGTTTATTGACATGAAACTTTTCCCACATAAAGTGGGGGAAATGATGCTGCCGTTGCAATGCATACTGTGATTCAACGCAGAGGTAAGTATGCACAATATCAAACCCTACGATCTATGCGTCTAAAGAACGAAGGCCAGTTGTGTTTCTTTAAATGAAGTGGAACGTTTCATAAATTTTGCAGGTAATTTATCGCCCTTGATGTAATGCTCTTAAAAGTTATTATTTACGAGGTCTCGCAGAGCAAGTTAAGTAGGAAAGTTAAGAATCGAAGAACGCGCGGTTTTAATCTTTAATATACACGCGCGTGTATATGGAGATGGCCGGTTTGGATAGATATGCCATCACTTTTTGGAATGAAAATAATGAACATAGCATAAATGGAAGAGTGGATCTCAGATGGCTTTAATCCATTAAGATAAGCAATAGTCATAAAATGAAACTGAAGGTGTTCTGTGCTGAAAATGATGCAGTGTATGATAATATTGATCTTGTCAAACACAGCTATAATCATAAATGAGGACTGCAAGACTATTATAGACCCCAGCTGAAATTTCCCATGTGTAGAAGCTGTTTATCTTCAACACGTTAATCTATTCAGCGCAAAACCGCAGAAGTGGCCACTTTAATGACTTGTGATCCCAAAAAGAAATCCACGATGTGCATTCATTTTGGAACCGATGCATCCAAATAGGATAACTGACTAGGAAGGAACTGCAGATGCTGGTTTACACCGAAGATAGACACAAACGGCTGGAATAACTCAGCGGGTCAGACAGCATCTGTGGAGAATAGGAATAGGTGAACATTTTGGGTTGAGACATTTCTTCAGACGGAGAGTCAAGTGTGAAGAAGGGTCTTGACTTGAAACGTCCTACTTCTAGTTTCCCTTTCCCCTGACTCTCAGTCTGAAGAAGGGTCTTGACCCGAAACGTCACCCATTCCTTCTCTCCAAAGATGCTGCCTGATCTGCTGAGTTACTCCAGCATTTTGTGTCTACCTTTGATTTACAGCGCAGAAACAGGCCCTTTGGCCCACCGAGTCCGCGCCGACCAGCGATGGCTGCGCATTAACACTAGGGACAATTTACATTTAATTCAAGCCAATCAGCCTACAACCCTGTACGTCTTTGGAGGACAGATTGCTTCGAGATCAACTCTGTTGCCACCCACAAAATCCAGACTAATACAAGATTGCTTAGAAAATATTTTTCTCCAATTTTTCAGCTGGCTGGCTGGAGTCAAGAATGAAAGGCAGCATTTCACGCGGTTCAGAAATAAAGTTGTGATTTATTGCATAGCTTTGAGAGAATGTATTCCTGTGTCCAGTCAAAGTATTAAACTGCGTAGAGAGGACCACTGAACCAAACCAAAGCAAGTAGTCCATGGAAAATGAGTGAACATATTGCAAGTCTGGTTAGGATAGAGAGACAGATATGTACTGAACTGGCAGAAGATATATATTGCACTGCTTTAAAAGTACATATCAATTTCACATCTGCATTCTTTTTTTTTTGGAGAAACTTACATAATAATGTTTTTTTTACGAAAGTATTTTTAAAATAACACTGAAACCGAATGCAGAACTGATTATTTTCGGAACAATGGAAGCCAGCTTTGAGCTGACTTCGTTCCAATAGAGCTTCCTTAATTACGGCTTAATAATGGCAAAAAAACTGATACTTAAATTCTGGAAAAAGGCTCCCACACCAACGATAAAAATGTGGATTTCTAATATGTCCCAACTGTTACACACGGAAGACATGAGATTCCTCTTAGCAGGCAAATCAGACCATTTCCAAAAGATTTGGTCTCCATTTATTGACTTATTACAAGCGTAGGGTGCAACATAACGTTGAAAATAAATGGTTTCAGGACCTGGTGAGGGGGGTGTAAAGATAGGTAGTAGGTACGTCCCTTTTATCTTATCTTATTTTCTTCTGTTCTCTATTTTTTTCTATCTTTTTCTTTGGTTTTCTGTTTAACTCTACGGGATTCCCTGGACCACTCTTTCACTCACTCACTATCTTTGCTAACTCTTTTTTATCTTTCTTCTTTTTTAAAGTTTAAAATAAGAAGTGGTACAAGAAATGTATGATTTTATTTTTTCTTGATATCACTTGATATACAATGCTTCTAATAAATAAAAATAATTTTAAAAAAATGTTTTTTTCTGGTTCTAGATTTCATAAGAATTGAGTTTCAGATGAACACATTTAAAAAGCTTTGTGACCAGGCAGTGTGGATGGAGGAACTGCAGATGCTGGTTTAAACCAAAGATAGACACAAAATGCTGGAGTAACTCAGCGGGACAGGCAGCATCTCTGGAGAGAAGGAATGGGTGACGTTTCGGGGGGGGGAGAGACCCTTCTTCAGACCAGTCTTACTTACAATTATAGAGATAAACGGGCCCCTTGGCCCACCGTGTCCATGCCGACCATCAATCACACGTTCACGCTAGTTCTATCCTCTCCCACTTCCCTGTCCACTCCTTACACACTGGGAGCAACTTATAGCCGCCGGTTAACCGACAAGCCCGCATTGCCTTGGCACATGGGAGGAAACGGGAGCACCTGGTGGAAACTCATGCAGTCACAAGTACAACGTGCAAACTCCACGCAGGCAGCAGTCGTGGTCAGGATCGAACCTGGGTCTCTGGCATAGTGAGGCAGCGGCTCCACCGGCTGTGCCATTGTGCCACTCCAGTGAGAAGAAATGGTTCAAATAGCGTAGAGTACCACAGGAAAACAAAGCAAATCATTTTATCATCATTGCAACGGCAAGAGTTAAATAATATCTTGCAGTGGTACCTGTTTGAGTTTTCGTTATTACTGAAATGATAATTGGGTGTTTCAGTTTTGTCATTAAGTTAGTTCCCCTGCTACAAGAATGATCCCAGGAATGAGTTGGCTAACCTTTGATGAGCGTTTGACGGCACCGGGGCCTATATTCACTGGAGTTTAGAAGAATGAGAGGAAGTACCACATTGAAACCTACAGAACAGTGAAAGACCTGGTTGTGGAGTGAAGAGTGGATGTGGATAGGATGTTTCCACTAGTGAGAGAGTCTGGGACTAGAGGTCACGGCCTCAGAATTAAAGGATGTACCTTTAGAAAGGAGATGAGGGGGAATTTTAGCCAAAGGGTGGTGAACCAGTGTCTTTCATTGCCACTGACGGCTGTGGAGGCTAAGTCATGTTGTATTTCTAAGGCGGAGTTTGATAGATACTTGATTGGTAAGGGCGACAAGGATTATGGGGAGAAGGCAGGGGAAAAGGGTTGAGAGGGAAAGATAAATCAACCCTGATTGAATGGCGGAATAGACTTGATGGGCCGAATGGCCTACTTTTTTAAGAAGGAGATGAGGAGGAATTTATTTAGTCAGAGGGTGGTGAATCTGTGGAATTCTTTTCCACAGAAGGCTGTGGAGGCCAAGTCAGTGGATATATTTAAGGCAGAGATAGATAGATTCTTGATTAGTATGGGTGTCAGGGGTTATGGGGAGAAGGCAGGAGAATGGGGTTAGGAGGGAGAGATACTGCAGATCAGCCATGAATGAATGGTGGAGTAGACTTGATGGGCTGAATGGTCTAATTCTACTCATATCACATGATCTTATGACCCACTACCTACCACACTGTCCCACCTACTACTGTCACACTGTGTCTTGCCTCTCCCTTCTTCTAGCTTTCTTCTCCCCCCCCCCCTTCACTCAGTCTGAAGAAGGGTCTCAACCCGAAACGTCACCCATCCCTTCTCTCCAGGGATGCCGCCTGCACCGCTGAGTTACTCCAGCATTTTGTGTCTACCTTCGCTTTTAAACCAGCATCTGCAGTTCCTTCCTACACCTTTCCATGTTCTCCAGAGATGCTGCCCGACCTGCTGAGATACTCCAGCACTCTGTGTCCCTTTGTGTATGAACCATCGTCTGCAGTTCTTTGTTTCTGTTCGATGTTTTATTTGTTAGATTTGGGAGGCCCACGAGAGGAGGATGACCGAGTACGAAGAGCTGGTCATAGACTGCCGCAAGCAGGGCTGGAAGGCAAGGTGTGTGCCCATCGAGGTTGGCTGCAGAGGTTTTGCTGGGGCAATCGCTCTACAAAGCCTTGAGTGCACTGGGCATCAACGGAATGGCGAGGAGAAGAGCCATCAAGAACACCACAGAGGCAGCGGAGAAGGCCTTGAGATGGCTCTGGATCAGGAGAGGAGGTCCATGGGGAGGAGCGAATGCCACCTGAACACAAGTCTTGGTCTGATCAACCACGGCTGGGTCGCCTGCGTGAGGGTGTCTGATGCTGAAAGACCCGAAACACCCAATGACCCGAGTTGACATCACTGATGATGTGTTCAGGAGCATCAATAGATGTATTTTTATCAATCAGGATCGTGGCCAGCCGCAGTGCTTAACGTTATACAAGTGGATTCATCGTTCTCAGGGAGAGAGCGTGAAACAAATGCATCTTTTTCAGCACGGGTGCAGTGATATTCAATGTCTTGCACACTTGCCATATCACCTTGATATACCGTGAAGGAAAACCAATACTTTGTCTTAGCCCGAGATTGATTAAGGTTCCAGGAAAGAAAATAATTATATTAGTGTATGCACCTCCTTCTGAATTCAGTTCTTCGCTAATTGACAGCGTTTAGGTCATGAATAATGTAGGAAAATAAAATGACGAAGAATACACCTTTCCACCATTGGAATATGTGCTTGCCAAATTCAAAGGCCATTGATTGGGCAAGGCTAACGATGATGGTGCTTCCTTTCAGCGCACCCTCATCACTGCCCAATGGTCCAATCCATGGGAAGCGTCACGGTGCCGATGACCTTGAGATGAACCCGTGAATAATCACTCAGTAATGGCAGAAACTGAATATCGGGCACAAGAGTGACTATTCGTCAGTCTCACTGTTGGAGTTTTGTCAGTGCATGCTTAGGCAAAGACCAAGTGTTTTACAGCTTTAATTCAGCTCTGAACTATGTAGACCTCGGGGCATTGGTGGTGTCTGTTTGCACTATTATTGTTTGTTTGTGTTTTATGTCTACATATATGTGCGTGTATATACATACAACTTTACATACATACACACAGATATATATATATATATATGTGTGCATATGTATGTATGAATATATATATATATGTGTGTTTGTGTGTGTATATATGTTTGTGTTTGTATATACAAACACCTTTACATGCATACATACACATATATATATGTATATATGTGTGTATATGTATATATATATACATGTGTATATATATATATATATATATATGTGTGTGTGTGTGTGTGTGTGTGTGTATATATATAGATGTATATATATGTGTGTGTGTATATGTTTGTGTGTGTATATACATATGTATTATGTGTACATATATATGTGTTTGTGTGTATGTATGCCAATGCATATATTTAGGAAGGAACTGCAGATGCTGGTTTAAACTGAACATAGACACAAAAAGCTGGAGTAACTCAGCAGGTCAGGCAGCATCTCTGGGGAGAAGGAATTGGTGATGTTTCGGGTCGAGGCCCTTTTTCAGACTCTTCTTTCAGAAAATATATTTATATGAGTGAGTGTATGTATGTGTGTGTATATGTATGTATGTATATCTATGTATATGTATATATACACATGCTGAACTTTTTTTTATCATTTATTATACTGTTTACAGTGTACTAAGTTTACATATGTTGTGGTGCTGCTGCAATAAGAATTTAATTGTTCTATCTACGCCTGTTCTCTGGATACTTTCAAGAGAGAGCTAGATAGGGCTTTTAAAGATAGCGGAGTCACGGGATATGGGGAGAAGGCAGGAACGGGGTACTGATTGTGGATGATCAGCCATGATCACATCGAATGACGGTGCTGGCTCGAAGGGCCAAATGGCCTACTCCTGCACCTATTGTCTATTTGTCTATTTGACCTATGACAATGTGCTCTGATTGCTGCTTTATAAACAGTACCATGTTCTGATGACATTGTGGTACACTGGCAGTTTGCTACATTGGCTGGTATGCATCAACGACTTAATTAAGAGTTTCACAATAAGTTAAAATATAGTTAAACATTATTAAATGCAAGTGATGGATTGCGATATTCATCTCAATTAATTTCCTGGATTTAGTTTATTCTATAAGAATACATCCCAAACTTTCAGAAACAACAATCACCAACTTTTTAAAAAGTCAATGGAATATTGTGTTAATACTTTTTTTCACAGCAATATTCATATTTCTTAAGGTGGAATAATTGCCCTGCTCCACCTGAGTGGTATATGATTGTTGTCATAACAGCTTCACAGATCCTTGAATTCGGCACTGCTTAAGCAATTCTAAACTCCAGCGGTCTATACATCAGGGTCATATTTCAGGCTGGATGGCACTAAAAGGGCCATAATCTTTCACTGAATGACTTTTGTGATGCACAAAACTGAGGCAAATTATTCAGCTGGAGGATCAGACTGCACTGGGACTCCCAGGCTGCGGAGTGCATTGGAATGAAGTAAACACCTTTCACGCACTGAAGCAGAATGGCCAGATTAATCCATAATGAAATGGGTAACTTTAGGCCCTGCATAAATTTTCCAGCAGTCTTAGTATCCCAAGAATCTCTCAGTGAGATTAATAGCCAGCAGCCTTCCACATAATGAAGTAGTTTGCTTTGGCAATGTCCTCATGAATTTATTATGGTGTCCACTAGTGTGCTATATGGCTCAGACATCTTTATAAATCCTGGATTTAGAGCCATAGCGATGAGCCATTTCAGTCCTAATGGGAAGGCTGATTTATCATCCTGCTTCCCCCCCCCCCCCTCCTCTATTCGGCCCCCTCCCAGACAGTTGTAAAAGGAAAATTCAGGTCATATTGATGGAGATGAAATGTGATGGTAATTAGATAATGCAAAGTGGAAATTGGAAAGGAGCATTTTTGAAATTTAAAATATGTTGGTTATTTTTCTCTTGAGCAATTATACCGAACTGATTTACTTCTACAGTTTATAATCACTTAACAACCTCTGGCTGAACTTTAACTGTGACCGGAGCTGATGTCTTTCACTTGGGAACTCTAGACCTGTCCCGATTATTTTTAGTTGTAAAAATAATTTATTTACGGAGATAGCCACTTGCAATTTATATAGTAAAGCTTGCAGATATATATTTTTTAAATGCAGGTTTTCACTCAGAGATTCTACGTTAAAACTCCGCCGGTTGATCAAGTACAGATTTTGGAAACATAAACAAAAATAATTCTACGTCGAGAGTCCAGAGTCAAGTCAAGAGTGTTTTATTGTCATGTCCCGAAAAGGACCAAGGAAACTCTTACATGCAGTAGCACAAATGATGTGTAAAGCTGGTACTCTGTAAAACCCATAACAAACAACCAAGAAAAAGTGAAATATATATATTGAAACATAGAAACCTTAAAAATAGGTGCTGGAATAGCCCATTCGAGCCAGCACCGCCATTCAACATGATCATGGCTGATCATCCTAAATCATTATATATGTTATAGGAATGGCCTATTCCTGCACCTATTTTTAATGTTTCTATGTTTCAATATATATATTTCACTTTTTCTTGGTTGTTTGTTATATATATATATATATATATATGTGTGCATGTGTGTAGCAAGGAACTGCAGATGCTGGTTTAAACTGAAGATAGACACAAAATGCTGGAGTAACTCGGAGGGACAGGCAGCATCTCTGGAGAGAAGGAATGGGTGACGTTTTGGGTCGAGACCCTTCTTCAGACTGAGAGTCAGGGGAGGGGGAGATACATAGATAAAGTGTATGGTGTGAGAACAAGCCGAAGGGGGTGGAGATCAAGGAAGATGTAGAATAGACCATTGTTAGCTCGGAGAAGGTGACAACAAAGAGATAAAATGTCAGAATGGTCGGAGAACTGGGAAGGGGGCCGGATTGTGAGAGAGGGAAAAGCAATGGTTACATGAAGTTAGAGAAGTCAATAGAGAAGTCAGTATATATATGTATGTATGTGTGTGTCTGTGTGTATGTTTGTATATATAAACAAATGTACAAAGAAGAATAGTACAAAAGTCAAAAATAATGCCCCCCAAGTCTTTATAGTTTGGAGCCTATTTGGAGGTTGTAGTGTTTAATAGCCTAATGGTTGTTGGGAAGAAGCTGCCCCGAACCGTTTTAAGGCTGATAGACATTCCTCCCGATGGCACGGTTGAAATGAGAGTGTGGCTAGGCTGGTGTGGGTCTCTGACAATGCCGGCTGCCGTTTTGAGGCAGCGACTCCCGTAGATCCCTTCGATAGTGCGGACGTCAGAACCTGTGATGGACTGGACAGTGTTCCCCACTTTTTGCAACCTTCTTCGTTCCTGGGTGTTCGAATAGCCGAATCTTATAGAAACTTACAAAATTCTTAAGGGGTTGGACAGGCTAGATGCAGGAAGATTGTTCCCGATGTTGGGGAAGTCCAGAACAAGGGGGTCACAGTTTAAGGATAAGGGGGAAGTCTTTTAGGACCGAGATGAGAAAAACATTTTTCACACAGAGAGTGGTGAATCTCTGGAACTCTCTGCCACAGAAGGTAGTTGAGGCCAGTTCATTGGCTATATTTAATAGGGAGTTAGATGTGGCCCTTGTGGCTAAAGTGATCAGTGGGTATGGAGAGAAGGCAGGTACAGGATACTGAGTTGGATGATCAGCCATGATCATATTGAATGGTGGTGCAGGCTCGAAGGGCCGAATGGCCTACTCCTGCATCTATTTTCTATGTTTCTATGTTTCTATGAACCAGGTCGTGCTGCAACTGATAAATATGTCCCCTAATGAACACCTGTAGAAGTTCAAGAAAGTATTCCTTGACATCCCAAATCAGCTCAGTGAAACAGGATCTTACAAAAAATAATTCAAAGGTTAAGATGATGCAGGATTTTACTAATCAGATTGGGTGCTTTTTCAAAAGGCTGACTATTCACCTGGACCTAAGTTTCAGTTGGATTTGTGTTCTGCACCGCAGGGTTTAGGAATTAATAAAACCTGGTCAAGATAGTGACTTGAGATTATCCTCAAACTTTATGGTGTTCAAACAGCATTTAGGTAGTGACAGCACTTACACAGAACCTTCCAGTCAGCAGATGAATGAACGGGAATGTTTCTCACAAATAGAAACCATTATAAATGCAGATTAAAATGGATAAAAGTGGGAGAGGTTTTAAAGTACAGACCGCAGTATTTAAGAGCAAAATTGGCTGGAATTGGTTGTATGTACTGTACCCAGTAGAAACAAGGAACTGCAGATGCTGGTGTACCAAGAAAAGACAAAAGATGCTGGAGTAACACAACCCGCTGTGTTACTCCAGCACTTTGCATGTACATATTTGTGCTCAGCTTGTATGATTAAGGAATCATGGTATTCTCATTTAATAAGTTGATAAATTCATCAGGGATAGGAGCAGAATTGGGCCATTCGGCCCATCAAGTCTACTCTGCCATTCAATCATGGCTGATCTTTCTCTCCCTCCTAGCCCCATTCTCTTGCCTTCTCCCCATAACCCCTGACTCCTGTTTTGGGTTAAGACCCTTCTTCAGACTGTGGTCTACCACCAATGGCGGTGCTGGATCGAAGGGCCGGACGGCCTACTCCTGCACCTATTGTCTATTGTTATTGTCTACACTCTTATACTTAGTATAATAGTGCCTGATGTATAGTAGGATTGTCACTGAACTGTATGCAAAGAAAAAATCGCTGTACTTAGGTGCACGTGACAATGAAGTACCATTGAACCATTATAGTTGAGAGAAATAAGGAAAACTCTACAAGGGAAAGTGATTCATGCTCAATAGCTTATTATGGTCAAAGTTGATTCCTGTAAATTTGAGGTTGGCTTACGTGACCCTGGAAAGGATAGGCCTGTAAGTTTCACTTCAGTAGTCGGGAAGCAGTTGGAAAGTATTAAAGGGGATGTGATAAGTGACCACTGGGACTCCTTGACAGTTATGAGGGATGCCCAGCATGGGTTTAGGAAACATGAACCCTGCCTCATTAACGTGACTGCCAGCTTGTGGAAAGTGACTGGAATGGTTTCGGTTTAACACCCTAAAAGGCTTGATAATGTGTCGTGTTTATGATCATTGGCAAAGGATTGAAGGAGTCTCGCTGGTTTATAAAGCACATATCAGAAAGGCAGCAGGTTAAGTAAGAATCACTTTAATGATTCTGGACTTGATTGGAGCAGTGGATGAAATGGAGTGATTGCGGTTTCAAAATGATAAAGAAAAAATACACAATCGAGATGAAAGCACTGGTTGAAATATATAGGAATGACAACGGATGATCCCTATAAAATTTGTGAAGCCTGAGTTGGATTAAATAGCAGGAAGTGTTGTTTTTACAGAATGATTTTCCACTGGTTTATGTCAGTGAGATACAGTGCCCTCCAGAATGTTTGGGACAAAGACCCATCATTTATTTATTTGCCTCTGTACTCCACAATTTGAGATTTGTAATAGAAAAAAATCACATGTGATTAAAGTGCACATTGTCAGATTTTAATAAAGGTCATTTTCATACATTTTGGTTTCACCATGTAGAGATTACAGCAATGTTTATACATAGTCCCCCCATTTCAGGGCACCATAATGTTTGGGACACAGCAATGTCATGTAAATGAAAGTGGCCGTGTGTTAGTATTTTGTTGCATATCCTTTGCATGCAATGGCTGCTTGAAGTCTGCGATTCATGGACATCACCAGTAGCTGGGTGTCTTCTCTAGTGATGCTCTGCCAAGCATGTATTGCAGCCATCTTTAGCTTATGCTTGTTTTGGGGGCTAGTCCCCTTCAGTTTTTTCTTCAGCTTATAAAAGGCATGCTCAATTGGGTTCAGATCGGGTAATTGACTTGGCCACTCAAGAATTGACCATTTTTTAGCTTTGAAAAACTTCTTTGTTGCTTTAGCAGTATGTTTGGGATCATTGTCTTGCTGTAGAATGAACCTCTGACCAATGAGATTTGAGGCATTTGTTTGAACTTGAGCAGATAGGATGTGTCTATACACTTCAGAATTCATTATGCTACTACCATCAGCAGTTGTATCATCAATGAAGATAAGTACCTTCAGCAGCCATACATGCCCAGGCCCATAACACCCCCACCACCGTGTTTCACAGATGAGGTGGTATGCTTTGGATCTTGGGAAGTTCCTTCTCTCCTCCATACTTTGCTCTTGCCATCACTCTGATACAAGTTAATTTTCATCTCATCTGTCCACACGACCTTTTTCCAGAACTGTGGTTGCTCTTTTAAGTACTTCTTGGCAAACTGCAACCCAGCCATCCTATTTTTGCGGCTAACAAGTGGTTTGCATCTTGCAGTGTAGTCTCTGTATTTCTGTTCATGAAGTCTTCTGCGGACAGTGGTCATTGACAAATCCACACCTGACTCCCGAAGAGTGTTTCTGATCTGTCGGACAGGTGTTTGGGGATTTTTCTTTATGGTAGAGAGAATTCTTCTGTCATCAGCTGTGGAGGTCTTCCTTGACCTGCCAGTCCCTTTGCGATTAGTAAGCTCACCAGTGCTCTCGTTCTTTTTAATGATGTTCCAAACAGTTGATTTTGGTAAGCCTAAGGTTTGGCTGATGTCTCTAACAGTTTTATTCTTGTTTCCCAGTCTCATAATGGCTTCTTTGACTTTCCTTCGCACAACTTTGGTCCTCATGTTAATAAACAGCAATAAAAGTTTCCAAAGGTGATGGAAAGACTGGAGGAAAGACTAGGTGCTGAGAGCTCTCTTATACTTGCAATTACAAACGCCTGTGAAGCCATGTGTCCTAAACATTATGGTGCCCTGAAATGGGGGGACTATGTCTAAACCCTGCTGTGATTTCTACATGATGAAACCAAAATGTATAAAAGTGGCCTTTATTAAAATCTGACAATGTGCACTTTAACCACAAGTGATTTTTCCTATTACAAATCTCAAATTGTGGAGTACAGAGGCAAATAAATAAATGATGGGTCTTTGTCCCAAACATTATGGAGGGCACTGTAAGTTCATACATTCATATGATATAAGAGCAGAATCAGGCCATTCGGCCCATCAGGTCTACTCTGCCATTCGATCGTGGCTGATCTATCTTTCCCTCTCAACCCCATTCTCCTGCCTTCTCCCCATAACCATTAATCAAGAACCTGCTCATCTTTGCCTTAAAAATACCCAATGACTTGGCCTTCACAGCTATCTGTGGCAATGAATTTCACAGATTCACCACCCTCTGATTAAATAAATTCCTCCTCGTCTCCTTTCTAAAGGCATGTCCTTTTATTCTGTGGCTATGGCCTCTGGTCATAGACTCCCCCACTCGTGGAAACATCCTCTCCGCATCCACTCTATCCAGCCTTTCACTGCTCGGTAAGTTTCTATGAGGTTCCCCCTCATCCTTCTAAACTCCAGCAAGTACAGGCCCTGTGCCATTAAACGCTCATCACATGTTAACCCAATCTTTCCTGGGATCGTTCTCATAAACCTCCTCTGGACCCTCTCCAACGGAGATAGGGGTGATGAGTTAGCGCTGTCCTGCTTTGTAAGACAACTTGGCAACTAGAAGTTCACTGTAGAAGGGTCTCGACCCGAGATGTTGTCTGACCCATTGAGTTACTCCAGCTTTTTGTGTCTATGGTTACAATTTTCCTATCGGTTAAGAGAAGATGAGGTATAATATGCATTGGAGCCCTTCTGATTTTCAATCATATTTGGCAGAATATGGCAGAACCTCTGGGGAAAAGATACAATGGCCACAAAGATGTTGTGTGAATGTTATCGAAAGTAGAGCCTGGATGGAAAATGTTAGTCATAGAGTGATACAGCATGGAAACAGGCCCTTTGGCCCAACTTGCCCACACCAGCCAACATGTCCTATCTGCCTGCATTTTGCCAAAATCACTCTAAATCCTTCCTATCTATGTATCTGTATGAATGTTTCTCAAATGTCACAATAGTCCCTGACTCAACTACCCCCTCTGGCAGCTCCTATCATACACCCACCACCCTTCGTGTGAAAAAGTTACTCCTCAGGTTCCTGTTCAATGATTGATGGGTCTCCCTATTTATTGATGCTTGTGTCAGAAAAACAGAGTAGAAAACACAGCTGGAAATAGTTGACGCTTTGAAGTTCTTGGGCAGCGTGATATCTTCTGATGGCTCGCTGGACGAGGGAATATCGACCAGAATCAGCAAGGCCAGTCAAGCACTTGGTCGACCCTGAGCGTGAGTGTTAAACCACCATAACATCAAGCTGCCCACTAAGCTGAAAGTCTACAAAGCTGTAGTACTGTCCAGCTTGCTGTATGGATGTGAAACATGGACCTTGCACAGGAAACACATCCGCCCAGTGTGAGAAATTCCACGTGCGCTTCCTGCGTGCCATCGTGGGCATCCGCTGGCAAGACAGAGTGACCAACGAGGAAGTCTGGCTTCACGAGCATCCAAGCAATGATCATAAAGGCCCAGCTTCGATGGACATGCCGTGTGATCCGGATGGATGAATCCCACACGCCTCGTCAACTCCTGTACAGAGTTCTGTCACAGGGTCAAAGGAACCCAGGGAAACGCCCAAAGAAATGCCCCCCCCCCACCAAAGTGGCCTTCATGTGCCCCCACTGCTCCAGTGTGTGTGTCTCTCACATCGGACACCTGAGCCTCACTCAACCCCACAAGGCATGAGACTGCACGACCATGCGATCGCCATCTACAGCGGGCCACCACCACATCAGTTTACATGTCATTCAGCAGGCTTTGACGATTTATATTTGAAACAATGTTAGACTGAAGACTGGTCGAGCCAAACCTCTTTCCTCCTTCTCCCTACTCTTGTTGGGCAGAAGATACAGAAACTTGAAAGCATGTATCACCAGACCCAGAAACAGCTTCTTCCCTCTGATATCAGGCTCTGACCAGTTTTTCCATGAGCTCGGGCACTGTCTGATTCTCCTCTACCCGATTGCGAACATTGGAATTTGTCTATGGAACTGGTGCACTACAGCGCTGAGGAATATATTCTGCACTCTGTATCTTCCCTATTATCTATTAGAAAGCTTTAGAAAGGAGATGAGGAGGAATTTATTTTGTCCTAGGGTGGTCAGTCTGTGGAAATCATTATCATAGAAGGCTGTGGACCCAAGTCAATTGATATTTTTAAGGTGGCAATTGATAGATTCTTGATTAGTATGGGTGTCTGGGAATATGGGGAGATGGCAGGAGAAATTGGGTTAGGAGGGAGAGATAGATCAGCCATAATTGAATGGCAGAGTAGACTTGATGGGCCGAATGACCTATTCTGCTCCTAGAACTTATGAACTATTGTTCTTGAGTTTTGCTTAATTGTATTTATGAATAGTATTACTTGATCTGATTATACAACATGCAAAATAAGCTTTTCACTGTACCTCAGTGCACATGACAATAATAAACGATAACCTACCACAATGATCAAGTGTTTAGCAAGGGTGTTATAATATACGGACATACCACAGATGTCCAAGATCATGAGAGGAATAGATTGGGTAAACGCACAGCGTCTTTCTCCACAGTGGGAGAATCGAGAACCAGAGGTCAGAGGTTTAAGGTGAGGGGGGGAAAGATGTAATAGAAACACGAGGGGTAATTTTTTTACACAAAGGGTGGTAGGTGTATGAAACGAGCTGCTGGAGGAGGTAGTCGAGGCAGGCACTATCACAACATTTAAGAAACATTCAGACAGGTACTTGGAAAGGATAGGTTTGGAGGGATATGGGCCAAATGCAGGCAGGATAGAACTAGAGTGGATGAGGCATATACAGCTTGGGCAAGTTGGGCCGAGGGACCTGTTTTCACGCTGTATCACTCCATGACAATACATTGTGCAGTGTAACTTAAATTCGAAATTTGTGTTTGTGTTTGTGTCAGGTGCCTGAGAATGTTTACTTAACAGATTATTATTTTGAGAAATTCCCATGCAAACGCAACATGCACCATTTTCGTACATTTTGTTCATATTTCATCTGATTTGAAAAATTAATTAGACTTTAAAATCATATGGAAGAGAAGAGAGAGCAATTCATGGGCAAGTGAGAGCGACATTTCTATTCATCGGTTTATATAATTGTATTTTCTACATGAGATGCAGTTCACCCTTCTACTAAACGGAGTATTAGTAGATTAATGTTAAGATAATGATATTTTGCTTGTAATGAAAATGGCTACAATTTATATTTCTTTGTTAAGGTAGTAAATTATGGAAGGTTTAAATTTTCAAATCAAATTCAGCTCATAAGATTTTTACACAGTTTACGGGATAATTTGCACCTTTGATGGGTTCAAGATGGACGATTGAAGGTTTTCTGATAGGTTTAGTTCAGTTCAGAGATACAGCGCAGAACCAGGCCCTTCAGCCCACTGAGTCTGTGCTGATCAGCGATTCGGATACACTAATACTATCCTACACACACACACACACACCAGGGACAATTTACAATTTTATGGAAGCCAAGTGTTCTACAAACCTGCACGCCTTTGGAGTGTGGGAGGAAACCAGAGCACCCGGAGAAAACCCAAGCAGGTCACGGGGAGAGCGCACAAACTCCATACAGACAGCACCCTTAGTCGGGATCGAACCGGGTCTCTGGCGCTGTTTGACAGCAACTCTCCCACTGCGACACTGTGATACCCAGTCGTTGACCTGAAACGTAACCTTTGTTTCTTTCTCAATAGATGCTGCATGACTGATGATGACTCCAACATGTTCCATTTTTATTTTGGATTATCTGCAAATAACATCTGCAGTTTTTTATTTGCTTTCCAAGCTCAAATTCCGAGCTGCCTTCACTTGCAATGGTAGCCCCACCGCCCAATAAAGACTCACTGAGATTTTCTTTTCACTAATGTCGTTTGTCCTAAATAAAGGTAAAACAAGATATTTGTTTGAGTTAAAAATTATTTTTCCAGTGTTTCACACACGTACTAAGCTAGTAATCATGAATGGCCTAGGTAGAGTGGATGTTGAGAGGAAGTTTCCACTAGTGGGAGAATGTAGAACCTGACAGTACAGCCTCAGAATAAAAGGATGCATCTTTAGAATGGAGATGAGGAGGATTTTTTTTTTTGCCCAGTGGGTGGTGAATCTGTGGATTTTGTTGCCACAGATGGGAGTGGATACCAAGCCATTGTGTATTTTAATAGCGGAGATTAGTTGTTTCTTGAATAGTAAGGTTGTTAAATGTTACGAGGAGAAGGCAGGATAATGAGGTTGAGTTATAGGGCCATAGTGTCATGCAGTGTGGAAACAGGCCCTTCGGCCCAAATTGCCCACACCGACCAACATGTCCCATTTACACGTCCCACTTGCCTGGTTTTGGCCCATATCCCTCTAAACCTGTCCTATCCATGTACCTGTCTAATTGTTTCTTAAACATTGCCATAGTCCATGCCTCAACTACCTCCTCTGGCAGCTCGTTCCATACACCCCCCCACTCTTTGAGTGAAAATGTAATCCTTCAGACTCCTATAAAATCTTTCCCCTTTCACATAAAACCTATGCCCTCTGGTTTTCGATTCCCCCACTCTGGGCAAGAGTCTGTGGAATTCTCTGCCTCAGAGGGGGCTGGAGGCAGGTTCACTGGATGTTTTCAAGAGAGAGCTCGATAGGGCTCTTAAAAATAGCGGAGTCAGGGGATATGGGGAGAAGGCAGGAACGGGGTACTGATTGGGGATGATCAGCTATGATCACATTGAATGGCGGTGCTGGCTCGAAGGGCCGAATGGCCTACTCCCGCACGTATTGTCTATTGTCTATTGTCTATTGTCTATTGACTCTGTGCATCAACCTGATCTCTTTCTCTCATGAGTTTATACACCTCAATAAGATCATCTCTCTAAGAGAGGGAAAGATAGATCAGCCATGATTGAATGGTGGAGCAGATGTGATGGTCCGAATGGCCTAATTCTGCTCCTATGAATTATGGTCTATGGTCTTATTATTGGAGAGTATTAGAGGAGGAATTACTTCAGTCAGAGGTTTGTGAATCTGTGGAATTCATTGCCCCAGAAGGCTGTGGAGGCCATGTCAATTGATATTTTTAAGGTAGAGATAGATAGATTCTTGATTAGTGCGGGTGTCGAGGGTTATAGGGAGAAGGCATGAGAATGGGGTTAAGAGGGAAAGATAGATCAGCCATGATTGAATGGCGGAGTAGACTTGATGGGCCGGATGGCCTAATTCTCCTCCTATCACTTATGAACATGAACTTCTAATATCTAAGGTCCCCAGGCATATGATTAGTATCTTAAATATCACATGCCATATTTCCATATTTTAATCTTTTTTAATATTATGTCAAAGATTTTAAAAAGTAATTCAAACGGCGAAGTACTCAAATTTCACGTGTTTGTGTTGTCAAACTGCCAAGTTCTGAGGAAGGATCTCTACCCTTCTTGATTAGTACCAGTGTCAGGGGTTATGAGGAGAGAGCAGGAGAATGGCGTTAGAAGGGAGAGATAGATCCATCCATGGTTGAATGGTGGAGTAGACTTGATTGGCTGAATGGCCTAATTCTGCTCCCATTACTAATGACCTCATGATTTATGACCCGAAAAGTCACCTATTCCTTTTCTCCAGAGATGCTGCCTGACCTGCTGAGTTACTCCAGCTTTTTGTGCCTATCTTCGGTTTAAACCAGCATTTGCAGTTCCTTCTTACACGAGGTTCCCCCACACTCGGAAGGAAGACAGTCTCATATCAACCGAGCAAAATGAGCAATGCATTTTAATGAACGCATCGCCCTTGCTTTTCCCATCAAACACTGACGTCTGAAAGTAGTTATAATTCACTCCGTTCAGGAGATGCAAATCTTCCTTCTGTGTTAAGATAAATAAAATGTATTTAATTGAACTGTGAAGACTTGTAGTTATCATTCTAATCCTCCCAACCTTAATATATATTTTTTTCTCTTTTCATAGAATAAAACATATTTGCAGATTAAAAAAACAAAAACCGTGAACATCCAGTACATCCATTAAATTCCGACCCTCAGAAGCAATTGCCAGAAAGCAATTTAGTATTCCCTCAGATTTGATTAAGTAACTCAATTTGCATGATATGCAAAGACTAATAATAAATACTGTGTGTGTTAGGTAAATGTAAAAATGAGATCTAACCCCTTGTGTTTTCAAAAACATAATTTAATTTACTTTGTGGCTGGGGCTGATTTATATTCTATCCTATCAGTCAGTCTTACCGGGCCATGATGTTGGACTTTATTGGCTAAAATGATGTGTGATGATAATTAATGAGCACAATAACATGCCATCTTTAAATAAACTCCACATTAAAGGAGCAATTTGTTTTATCTCCCATAATTAGATTATTACACATCGAAG
>CM075978.1:189274141-189320863 GCA_038087875.1 Malacoraja senta
CTGAGGTTGGGAAGGAAAGGGGGGGGGGGGTGATTTTTTTAATGTACGGTCATACCCATTTAAAAGTACAAGAATGCATAACTTGTTTATTGTGTATTTATAATATAGTTTTATTGTGTATTATATGTCATAGCTGCTTTCTTGCATCTCTCTCTCTCTCTCTCTCTCTCTCTCTCTGTTGGCTATAGCCATCGTCTGCTTCGGTGAGGGAACCAGGTCGGTGATTGATCACAAGGCCCCCTCGGAGACTGTGTCTGATTGGCCGCCGAGTGACCAGCGCATTATGTGATTGGACACAATGCCCTTGGAGACAGCGGGCTGATTGGACGGGAGGAGACCGATTTGTTTGATTGGACGGGAATTTTAAGGGAAGCTGGTCGGTGATTGGACGCAACCCCCTTAGAGACAGCGATTGATTGGCCGCCAAATAATCGGGCACAAAAAATGACAAATAGGAAAACAATAAAATCGGAATTCCGATTTAAATCGGAAGAATATCATGCCTGATCTGCAGCAAAGATACTAGTATTGGCTCTAGTATCTTTGATCTACAGTTCCTTCCTATTGAAGAAGAACCCTGGCCCGAAACAACTCCTAATCCCAGGCCGGCCTTAGGAGGTGCCGGGGCCCAATTGGGAACAATTTTGGTGAACCCCAGGTTCCCAATCAAGGTCTGTAGATTCATAGAAATACAAATAAAGTCTATTATAGACTTCATATCTCTATGGTAGAATGGAAAGTAATCTAAATGTGCGCTTAAAAAGTGCTGTGAGTTAATGGACCAAACAGATCTAAACTACATTTTAATATAAAATTGCATACATGTAAGTGTACAAGTAACAAACAAAATGTGTAGAGAACCTCTGAAAAGTACATAGTTACAATACCACTTGTTTTAGTGACTGTGAAATGAAAAATAATTTAATTAACTAGATCCTGGAAAACCAATAACTATTGGCAAAAAACAGTCCAGGCATTAAATGTTGGGCTTTCAGCCCCGTCCTACCCTTTGGGCTTCTACCCCATCCTAACTTAGTTGTGTGTGTGCCTTAGTTTGTGTGTATGTTAGTTGTCTGTGCATGAAGTGTGTGTGTAGTTGTGTGTGTGCGTGGGAGGGAAGGAGAGAAGAGGAGGGAGTGAGAGAAGGGAGGAAGGAGAGAAGGGAGGGAGGAGAGGAAGGGAGGGAGGGAAGGAGAGAAGGGAAAAGAGAGCAAGGAAGGAGGAAGGAAGGAGAGAAGGGAGGGTGGGAAGAAGGGAAGGGATGGAGAGGGCTGGCGGCGGGAGTGGATGCCGGGGTCCGGGCGGACGCTTGTGAGCTGAGGCGGAGGTTTATAAACGTTGCTCCAATCCCCGGCCCGGCCCTCCCTGTATTGTTCACCGCGTCTCCCCGGGGAGAGAGAGGGGTGGAGCCGGGGCTGTGTGCGTGAAGCACGGCGACTGGGAGGGGCGGGAGCGCTGCCCTAGGACCGTGAGGGAATGACCCACCTCCCCCTCTTCCCCTTCTCCATTCTCCCTCACACCCTCTCCCCGTCTATCCCTTTCTTCCCCCTCTACCCGGGGTAGATCTACCCGAGCCAAGAGTAGATTACTCTAGCGTGGGGCCCAATTGGGAGCAATTGGTCCAATCGGCTTAAGGCCGGCCCTGCCTAATCCATTCCCTCCACAGATGCCGCCTAGCCCGCTGAGTTCCTCCAGCACTCTGTGTTTTGTATTTAACTCTTGAAATTGAAGTTAGACGTAAAGGTGGAGTAACTCAGTAGGACAGGCAGCGACTCTGGAGTGAAGACCCTTCTTCAGACATAACTGAACTCTCGTCGGTGAGAGTACTTATGATTGTCAGCAGAAGGGTCTCGACCCGAAATACCACCCACTCCACAGAGCCACCGCCCGTCCCGCTGAGCCACCCCAGCCCCCCCCCCCCCCCACCCCGTGTCCACCTTCAACTCCAGAGCCAAACAAAAAACACAGAGTGCTGGAGGAACTCAGCAGGCCAGGCGGCACCCGCGGAGGGAATGGACCAGGAGCCGCCACGGGCCAGGGTTCCCCCCACCCCAACAGAAGGAACCGCAGATGCAGTCGTCCCGCAAAACGCCAAATGATTCCGGGAATGCCAAGGCGAGAGGGTGAGAGAGAGGGAGTGAGAGAGAGAGCGAAGAGAGATCCAAAGGACAGATTCGGATCCCAACTACGCCTCGCTGAGACGCGCCAGAGGTTTCAAACCTACGGCCCCCTCCACTTCGAGCCACGTGGACCAAGATACCACGTTGTAAACAACCACGCTGGCTACTTTGACTGGGAGTTCGCGTTCCGCCACAGTCCCGCCAGCGGTTTACAGCTGTTTGATATCCGCTTCAGGAAGGAGCGGGTGGTCTACGAGTTGAGCGTCCAGGAGGTGAACTCCGTTTACGGCGCTGAGACGCCAGGTCTGATGAGGGCCAAGTTCTTAGACAGTCATTATGGAATTGGGAAAAGTTCCAATGAGCTGGTGAAAGACGTGACCGCCCGTAAAGCGCCACTTTCCTCCACACTCTCCATCTCATGGAGACTGGAAAAGAAGGGGAACGCCAACCCCCCTGCCTACCCCCCCCATTTCCCATCACTGCTTATGCCCAACTTGCCCCACACCGGCCAACCATGTCCTGTCTACACTAGTCCTTCCTACCTGCATTTGGCCCATTTACCTCTAAACCGGTCCTATCCATGTACCTGTCTAAATGCTTCTTAAATGTTGCAATACTAAAATTAGAAGAAGTAATCAGATTAAAAACAATCTTGAATATTTAAATAAATCCAATTGATTCAGGAAAAAAGTACTTAAAGAAACTTTCATCTTTCTCGTTGTTTCCCATTAGTCAATGGGGGTGTTGACCCTGAGCCGGCTCCAACCTGGATCACATTCAGTAGGTAATTACCTGGTGCGAAGGCCAGGGAATTATTGGATGTTCACACTCTGCCACTGAATTCCACGAGGAGTCCAATATCACGTTGGGAAATCGCTATCAACTCCAGTCAGAGGAGCAGAGAACATCAGCTGAAGGTGCGAAGGACAAGGTATAATAGAAAGCTGACGGCAATCTTTTCACTCAAAGGCCGATGGATATACGGAAGGAGCTGCCAGAGGAGGTAGTTGAGGCAGGTACTATAACAACATTTAAAGGATATTTAGACGGGTACATGGATAGGATCGGTTAAGAGGTATATGGGGCAAGAAAGGACAGGTGGGACTAGTATATCTGGGACATGTTGGTCAGTTTGGGCAAGTTGGACTTGGACAGGTATATGGATAGGGTATGGGCCAAATGCAGGCAAATAGGATTAGCTTAGATGGAGCATCTTGGTCAGGATGGACACGGTTGGGCCAGAGGACCCTGTTTCTGTGCTGGATGACTCAATGACTATAACTGTATCTCAGACTCTCCGAATTATCACAGAACTCGCTGACACAGTACGGGGGAGTTCCATGCAGAACGCTTAAGATTTCTCAAATAATTCTGGATGAGGGTATCAGTTCCTGAACCAATGTGTACTTATTTAATCCCAAACCATTAATATCTGTGTGCTCGGATTCCTGTAAATAGTGCAGACAGTAATTGAAACCATAGAGTGATACAGCGTGGAAATAGACCCTTCGGCCCCACTTCCCACACTGACCAACATGCCCCATCAAAGTCATTACGTAATAAAATGAACCCTGCAGATGCTGGTTTACACCGAAGATAGACACAAAATACTGGAGCAACTCAGCGGGTCAGGCAACATCTCTGGAGAACTTGACGTCCAAAGTGTAAAATATGCACAAATATTTATTATTATTATTATTTAATTTAATAACAGAATTATTTGTAGTCTGTGCCACAAGGTGTTTCCAAGAAGATTTCGCAAAGGGGGTGGGGGAAAAAAGTGCTATATATATTTTAAAATGTTGGAAAACAATGTTTCCAATTTGGAGGTATGTTACCATTTTTTTTTTAAGCATTTGAACTACGGTATCAGAGAGCTCGTGTGAAAGTGAAACATACACATTTACCTCAGATCTGCAAGGAGTATCAACTCTTATAATCTCCAGCTACATCTTGACATTTCCTCTCCTCATTGTTCAACTCCCAAGAGTTTTTAAAAGCTCTTACCAGGAGTAAAACACTAGACCAATGCTTATGTTTCTTTAACTTGTTTTCTTTATACAGTTATAATCCCTGACCCGTGCAGTTCCTTGTAAACATTCCCTGTGGCCGAACAGAAGGTTTTTGTTAGCAGCAGCTGTCTTGAAGGTTAATTCTGGCTTCTTCTGATCGGTGGTCTCTCTGACGCCCCTCATCGGGTCTCAGTCAGAATGAGCACGTCCCAAAATCTGTCCCACTGGGCTCATGAATGTGATCGGATATTTCATTCAAATTTTATCGCAGAGTTAACATCTCCCCCCCCCCCCCCCACCTCCCCCCCTCTTGATGTTCTTGTGAATTGATCAAACCAACACAGGGTAAAATAGTCCGAAATAATCTTTCCTGTTTAAAAAATATATATATAGATATATATATATATGTCAAGTAAAATTAAATGGGATTTAGCTTCTGGTTCAGAAGTGACAGTAGCCTCTTTTACAGTAATTATACAGAGAGGTTGTGCACTTGCCAGCGAAGCACGGTGGCTCAGCGGTAAAGTTGCTGCCTCACAGCGTCAGAGCCGAGTTCGATCCTGACTGTGGGTGCTGCCTGTACGGAGTTTCTACGTTCTCCCCGTGACCGTGTGGGTTTCCTCGGGCGCTCCGGTTTTCTACTACACTCCAGAGACGGACTACAGGTTTGTAGGCTAATTGGCTTCGGTAAAGATGATCAATTGTCCCAAGTGTGGCGGGATAGCGACAGTGTAACGGGGGTGATCGGTGGTCGGCGCGGACTCGGTGGGCCGAAGGGGGCCTATTTGCACGCCGTATCACTAAATTAAACTCGCCATTATGCTGCATTCCCAACCAGCATTAATACGCGTTGTTGCATTTAGATAGAAGACGTGGCAAGGAACGCCATAAATTACCAGCCTGACAGGTTGTAAACCTGTACTCTGCTTATTGTAAAACAAACCGTTTCACCTTCAGATCCTCATAAATATCAATAAAACAAAGCCACCGCTGTTTATGGGCTCCGACGGTCATATCACTAACATTTTTATGAATTGCGCGGTTGAATTCTGCAGCTCATTCTGATCTTTCATACCTCGAGGTCCAATATTTTGCCCACAGATTAAAGCCTATACATAGGCTTCCCCTCGCAAGAAATAAAATGAAATACAAAGCAGCACACCATTGATTGGATGCCCTTGGCTTTGGAGCGCACCGCTAAATATTATGTTGCGCTGAAATTTTTTTGTCCTTGGTGATTTATCTAAATATTTATTTCATGCTTTCTGCCAAGGGCCACTTCTGCAAGGCAGGACCTCTCTCCGCACCAACTCAGGAGTGATTTCACCCAGGCTCAAGTCTAACATTGCCTTGCGGTCAAACAGAACTTCTTGCTCCTTGGTGTATCCTTCTGGATATAACATAAGCCTGCTCAAGATCTTACAAGGCCTTAGAAAGCTGCAGAATAAACAATTTATCGGCCCTTGTTGCAAGCTGTAAAATAACAGAACAAGTGTATTAAAATAACACATAAGAAGAACCAGAAGACAAAACAGTGAGTTGGATTATTTATTATAAACCTTTCAACTTGTATCCTTCTCTAACAGTACAAATAATAATACTATGGTGTCTAATTGAATCTTATATTCCACTTGAAGGTCGGGGCGAGCCTCGGGTGACGGGTTTGAAATGTTTATTTTTAGTTTAGTTCAGGGATACAGAGCGGAAACGGGCCCTTTGGCCCACCGAGTCCGCGCCGACCACTAACACTATCCTACACACAGCAAGGACTGGCTAGTCTAGGACCAGAGGTCATAGTCGCAGAATTAAAGGTCGTTCTTTTAGAAATGAGATGGGGATGAATTTCTTTAGTCAGAGGGTGGTGAATTCTGTGGAATTCTTTGCCACAGAAGGCTGTGGAGGCCAAGTCAGTGGATATACTTAAGGCAGAGAGAGATAGATTCTTGATTCGTATGGGTGTCAGAGGTTATGGGAAGAAGGCAGGAGAATGGGGTTAGGAGGGAGAGATAGATCAGCCATGATTGAATGACGGAGTAGACTTGATGGGCCGAATGGTCTAATTCTGCCTCTATCACTTATGTGTTTATGATTTGGGTGCATTACACTGTGCTTGGGTGGCAATCAAAGACAGGCAGGAGTCCAATGACTAATCAATAGAGACATAGATAGGGTAGACAGGCCGAACATTATTGTAACTGCAGAGTCTATATCACTGTAGATTTTCCAGGTTAAATTGTTTAAAAGAGCAATGAATGTCTTTAGAGATGGAAACTTTAGAGACACAGCACGGAAACAGGCCCTTCAGCCCACCGAGTCTACGCCGACCAGTGATCACCCCGTACACTAGCACTATGCAACACACACTAGGGACAAATTTTACCAAAGCGAATTAACCTACAAACCCTCCTCTGAACCCTGGCTGATTTTGGACCAGTGTCTCCCCATCCCCCTCCCCTCCCTTCCCCCTCCCCCACCGCCTCCCCAACCCCCTCCCCTTCCCCTCCCCCACCCTCTCCACCTCCCACTTCCCCTCCCCCGCACACCCTCCCCCTCCCCCACCATCACCCCTTCACCTGCATTCGTTCCACCAGCCTATCCTTGAGCTTCACAATTCACCACAATTTGTGCTCACACCTGTCTATTCATCTCTGGCCATTGTCCAACAATCTGCCTGTCGACACCACCCCCCCCCCCCACCTCACCTATGTTCACCCATTACCGCCCATGATCTTCTTATTTGTAGCTTTCTTTCCCGCACCCCCTCCACCTACAATAAATCTGAAGGAGGGTCCCGACCTGAAACGTCGCCTATCCAATGGTTCAATAGTTCAACGGTGCTTTATGGTCATGTGCGAAGTGTGAATGTACAGTGAAGTTCTTTTCTTACAAACAGCCCAGTAGAGTATGGCCATGCCACCCCCGATTAACAGTGTACACTGAGCCCGCATGCACGAGGAGCCATGTTGTGTTGCCATTTTCCCAGTCCAGTCCACACTCCAATTGTAATCCACGCAAGCCCCAAGCTGTCACCTTCCTTGGTCGACCAGCAACCCACGTCCCTCTTGTCCCCCGGGCCACCTTTGTGCCCCAGGATGGTGGGTGCCTCACGCAGCCGACCTCGAGGTCACTGTCAGCCGGACCCCGGTCCCTCGCCTCTCCTCCTGGCCTCACTCCTCGCCTGTCGCGCCTGTTGTGGTCGCCATCTCCATACACCCACCGCCTGATCCGGGCGGCACAGTGGCGCAGCGGTAGAGTTGCTGCCTCACAGCGCCAGAGACCCGGGTTCGATCCTGACTACGGGTGCTCTCTGTACAGAGTTTGTACATTCTCCCTGTGACCACGTGGGTTTTCTCCGGGTGCTCCGGTTTCCTCCTACACTCCAAAAACATACGGGTGTGCAGGTAAAATTGTAAATTGTCTCTACTGTGTAGCATAATATTAGTGTACAGGGTGATTGCTGGTCGGTGCGGACTCGGTGGGCCGAAGGGCCTGTTTCTGTGCTGTATCTTTAAAGTAAAGACCCGCTGAGTTACTCCAGTGCTTTGTGTCTATGTCAGTAACTGTTGTTGGCCAATTGACTTATCGGCCCTTATTTCAGGCCACAAGGGTTTATATATGCACATTTCCCAGCTATTTCAGACCTTATTTCCTGATCATAGGATCTGCTGATCAAGGCAGCAACAATCTTTTGTATCCCAGATATCAAGCTGATATATGCCATCTCGTGCAAACAGAAATTGTCATCTCTCATATTCATATGAGGAATGACGTCTATGGTTGAATGAATTCCTGGCACTTGTGTACAAGATGAATATGGGCAAATGGCGTGGCTAAACATGATTAAAAAAGCTTTGTAATTCATTGTGCACAGTTTCCAAATCTCAAACAACTGTATTCTCTTGGCCCATGGCTAAGGCAGCATGTTATCATTCAACAATGAGGGCACCAACCTTATAAACAGATGGCTGGGAAGTATTTCTTAACTCAGCTGTGATCCATGCATCTGGTTAAATATCCTTCTGTTGTTTCTTGCTCAGATTTTGTCAGTAAATCACCACTTATACAAATGCAATACATTATGCTTCTTCAGATCTTAATACAGCTTTTTAGTTTAGAGATACAGCGTGGAAACTGCGCCTTTGGCCCACTGGGTCCGCTCCGATCAGCGATCCCTGCACACTTACACTATCTACACACACTAGGGACATTTAAAATTATACCAAGCCAATTAAACTACAAACCTGTGTGTCTTTGGAGGGTGGGAGGGAACTGGAGATCCCGGAGAAAACCCACGCGGTCACGGGGAGAAATTAAATTTTTAAATTTTTAATTTTTATTACTTCCCCCTATTCCCATCTACAAATGCAAACTGATTTTAAAAAGAGCATCCAAAGCCATCCAAAGTACCCATAGTCAGGATCAAACCCGGGTCACCGGCGTTGTAAGGCAGCAACTCTACAGGGCCTGTCCCACTTACGTGTCCTTGGCAGGCAAATTACGCGACCTCGTGGTCGCGTTGAGCCGCGACGGTCCCGCGAAGGTCGTGCGCGATTTCATGCGTACGCACAGCTGTCTGGAGCGCGTGACGTCATTTGAAGATGGACACAAAGCTGGAGTAACTCAGTGGGACCGGCAGCATCTCTGGAGAGAAGCAATGGGTGACGTTTCGTGTTGAGACTCTTCTTCAGTCTGAAAAGAAGGGTCTTGACCCGAAACGTCACCCATTGCTTCTCTCCAGAGATGCTGCCGGTCCCGCTGAGTTACTCCAGCATTTTGTGTCCATCTTCAATTTTCTTGGCCCCGCGCTGGGAGTAGAAGTGGGCCGCAACGGCCGTGAGCCCCAGGCCGAGCTCGGCGATCGTTTGCCTGCTTCTGCTGCTGTTGGAGGTGAGACATTGCGTCGCGCCAGGGTCTTGGGCCTGTCCCAATTTGGCCGTCAGTTCCGCGACAGGCTGTTGGCGCGCGAAGATTTAGTTCGCTACAAAAATTTCGGAGCCCCGCGCGATGTCGCGCACAACTACCTCTGCGCTTCTCAGTGGGACCGTCCCCGTGCGGCCATACGATGCCCGTGCGCCTCAACGCGACCACGAGGTTGCGTAATTTGCGTGCCAAGGACATGTAAGTGGGACAGGCCCTTACCGCTGCGTCAAATTTGTGCTGCCCAAACTTGCACTTAATTTTAAAAAAAACAAGTTCGCTCTGTATTACAAGTACAAGTAAACAAACTAGAATTTTAATGGACGCTTTCATCAGAGGTGTTGTTCTTAATGTAATTCGCCAGTTAGCCATTCAAAATTTGTGAGAATGTAAGAGTCGCAGAGAAGTTGAACTAATCTTTCAAAATGGATTGCAATTATGTTTGGAACCTTGTTTCTTCATGATTGTGACACATCTGACATTTTTTAAATACGTTGTGCAACAGTGCATTCACACGAAATTTAAAATGTAATTCGTTCATCATTGTTCGCTGTACAATGGCTTGCTGTGCCTTCTCCGAGATGGAACTCCGAAATCACATCTTACCTCCTTACATAAATGTGTCAGCAAAACAGCGGCGCACTTAATAGCAAATCATCTTGTACTGTATTCTCCGATTCACCCATTGTATGAAAAATCATGTCAAGCTTAAATTAAATTTTCACACAAGTTCAAAGGTAACGATACATATGCTTTTCTTTCTCCTTTATGAACAAATGCCTTTGAGCGCACAGTTTCATTACGTGATGGCTGTACTTCGATGTGTCTTATTAGCTTGAAAATAACTTGTTTTTTTAAAGATAGGCACAAAAAGCTGGAGTAATTTAGCGGGACAGGCAGCATCTATGGAGAGAAGGAATGGGTGACGTTTCGGGACAAGACCCTTCTTCAGATTTATATTTGAACTGGTGAAAATAAATGATCTGACAGTGAAGCCAATACACGTTTAGTTTAGTTTAGAGATACAGCGCAGAAACAGGCCCTTCGGTCCACCGAGTCCACACCGACCAGTGATCCCCGCACATTAACACCATCCTTCACACACACTAGGGACAATTTACAATTATACAAAGCTATATAAACGACAAACCTCTACGTCTTTGGAGTGTGGGCCGAAACCACAGATCTCAGAGAAAACCCACGCAGGTCACGGGGTGAACACACAAACCCCGTACAGAAAGCACCTGTAGTCGGGATCGAACCCGGGTCTCTGGCGCTGTAGGCGCTGTAAGGCAGCAACTCTACCGCTGCTCCACCGTGCCGACCACTGTGCAGCTCTTATTAAGTGGTAAGTGTCGAAAGTAAACAGAAGCAATAATTGTTGAATTCAAGAGAAACATTGTGAAATAGAACATTTGAGTTTCAGCTCTGGGAAGGTGAGACATATTGCATTCCCGCAAATTGTATTTGTAAAGTGCCTGCGTAGAAGAACATATCCCAAGGCATTTTACACATATGGAGAAGGCAAAAAAAGTACATGGAAGATTCAAGGAGATATTTGGTCAGGTACATGGATAGGAAAGGTTTAGAGGGATATGGGCCAAATACGGGCAGGAAGGACTAGCGTAGATGGGGCATCTTGGTTGGCAGGGGCAAGTTGGGCCAAAAGTATCTGTTTCTGTGTTGCAAGGCTCTGTGAGTAAATGCTATTCTTTAGACTTTAGACTTTAAAGATACAGTGCAGAATCATGCCCTTCGGCTCACCAAGTCCATGCCGACCAGCGATCACCCTGTACACTAACACTATCCTACACACTAGGGTCAATATAACATTTTACCGAAGCCATTTAACCTACAAACCTGCACATCTTTGGAGTGTGGGAGGAAACTGGAGCTCCTGGAGAAAAGACACGCAGGTCACAGGGAGAACTTACAAACTCCGTACAGACAGCACCCGTAGTCAGGATCGAACCTGGGTCTCTGGCGCTGTAAGTGCTGTAAGGCGCCAACTCTACCGCTGTGCTACCGTGCCACCCATGGTTGTTGACAATTTCCATTTGTAACCTGCCCAGTGTTATCGAGCTATACAGGCAGCACGATGGCATAACGGTAAAGTTGCTGCCTTACAGCGCCAGGACTGCAGGTTCGATCCCGACTACGGGTGTTGTCTGTACGGAGTTTGTATGTAATCCTTATGACCACGTGGGTTATCTCTGGTTTCCCCCCACGTACAGGGTTGTAATTAACTTGGCTTCTGTAAATTATAAACTGTCCCTAGTGCCAGGGGGAGATCGTGAATGGTGTGGACTGGGTGGGCCGAAGGGCCAGTTTCCACGCTATATCTCTTACGTCTAAAAGCCCTTCGGTCCAACTCATCCATACTAACCCAGACCCCCCCCTCCAAAGCACCATTTCCCCCCGTTGTGGAAACCCTATTTGAAATGCTGCTCACAAAAGGTTTGGTGAGATAATTAAAAAATATTTGTAACGTAGATTGCTTGTGGAGGCAAATATTTTCTCGAGGAAGTTAGACTTTACAAAGCTGATCTTTGATGAATTCCACTCATGTGGATCAAGTTAAAAATGATAGGAGCAGGAGTGTTGCACATTTAATTTGTTTATGCAGCAAAGACATCTCCTTTGAAGATGAACGAGGGTAAAAAAAAACATGAGAGCAGGCGTAAGGCCTTGAAATATTTTCTGTGGTGTAAGGCAACAATTAATAAGGTAGATATTTACAATGCAATGCCAGGAGCACAAGCTAAACATGTTACAATATCTCTGGAATATATTAGAAAGGCTGGTTTATAAGAGAGTTAATCCAATGGAAAGGTTTGTAAAAAATTCACTTCCAACTCTGGACCTCAGTACTCGGGAAACTGTGCGGAAACGTAATTAAGGTTGATTTGTTGAGAAAAATCATTAGCGGGGAGGCACCTGAGTTGAGTTTATTATTCTATCGTAATGAGGGATTATATGTCAAGAGGAATCTGCTAAATATTTTGAACTGAATTGCAACTATATGGCTGCAGGATATTATTTCAAAATTAGGTTACTGAGCGCTGAATTAGAAATGAATGTGAAGTCTTGCTAACAAGTGTTGACATTTGGAAGAAACTGCCATTGACTTCAGACAGCCTGCAATCCCCTCGAAAGGACATACAAATTATTTCTGTTCTTGTTCTTATAAATGTGTATCCAAAAACAAATTATATTAACTGGTTTAATGATTTGAAACAATAATTTAGTGCTTGTCTAAGGAATTCGAGAGATTGGGGTTTTTTTTGGTGCACGCATCATAAGTGCATAAGTGATAGGAGAAGAATTAGGCCGTTTGGCCCATCAAGTCTGCTCCACCATTCAATCATGGCTGATCTATCTCTCCCCATTCTCTTGCCTTCTCCCCATAACCCCTGACACCCGTACTAATCAATAAGAATATCCATTGACTCAGCCTCCACAGCCTGCTGTGGCAACTTGAAAGATAGATCAGCTATCAACACAATCTCCTCAATAAAATAACAATAACTTTTAGTTTCAGAGATGCAGCATGGAAACAGGCCCTTTGGCCCACTGAGTCCATGCCAACCACTGATCACCCATTCACACCAGATCTATGTTATCCCGCTTTCTCATCCTGCACACTAGCAGCAATTTACAGAGGGCCAAATAAACCTACCAACCCAGCAGGCCTTTGGGATGTGGGAGAAAACCGGAGCACCCAGAGGAAACCCATGCGGCCACAGGGTGAATGTGCAAACTCCACGCAGCCGGCTTCCAAGGTTGTTTAACACTTTAACTCCCCCTCCCATTCCCACATTGACCTTTCTGTCCTGGGCCTCCACCACTGTCAGAGTGAGGCCCAGTGCAAATTGTAGGAACCGCACCTCATGTTTCGCTTGGGCAGCTTTACACCCCAGTGGTATGAATTTTGATTTCTCTATCTTCAAGTAACCCTTGCTTTCCCTCTCTCTCCATCCCTCCCCCATCCAAGTCCTCCGACTAGTTTCACTGTCCTCCTGGTTAAATACTACTGACTGTATGCCTTCCCCTCAGCTAACAATGGACCATTCTACATTTTCCTTGCATATCGTCCACTTTGATCTGTGTCTTCACACCTCACCCTTCCTTATCTCTATGTCTCCCTCTCCCCTGACTCCCTGTCTGAAGAAGGGTCTCGACCCGAAATGGCACCCATTCCTTCTCTCCAGAGGTGCTACCTGTCCCGCTGAGTTACTCCAGCAATTTGTGTCTATCTTCGGTGAAAACCAGCATCTGCAGTTCCTTTCTACACATTGCCATACCTGCCCTTTGCAATAATGGCATAACACACAGCTTACATGTGAGATGCCTCTGCCTGCTATTCTCATGGAGATTTTAATTTGCTCAAAATTAAATCCATGGGCTGTTTAGTAGAGCCTGCTCCACTGTGACATGGTACCCTATCCAGGATCTCTGTAGTGTCTGAGAGCAGGCAAAACTCTTTAAAGATCAAATCTCTTTAAAGAACTAAATAATGGGTTAACTGAAATTTAGAAGGATGAGAGGATATCTTATAGAAACAAAATAAAATTCTTAAGGGATTGGACAGGCTAGATGCAGGAAAAATGTTCCCGTTGTTGGGGGAGTCCAGAACCAGGGGTCACAGTTTAAGAATAAAGGGTCGGCCATTTAGGACTGAGATGAGGAAAAACGTCTTCACCCAGAGAGTTGTGAATCTGTGGAATTCTCTGCCACAGAAGGCAGTGGAGGCCAATTCACTGGATGTATTCAAGAGCGAGTTAAATACAGCTCTTAGGGCTAACGGAATCAAGGGATATGGGGAAAAAGCAGGAACGGGGTACTGATTTTGGTTGATCAGCCATGATCATATTGAATGGCGGTGCTGGCTTGAAGGATGAATGTCCTACTCCTGCACCTGTTTTCTATGTTTCTGTGATAATTGGTGGACGGTGTGGGGTGGGAGGACCCGTTGCTCCTCCCGTGCAGCAGGTGGCGCTGCACAGGACAAGGGGAGATGTTTTGTATATAGTTTTTCCTGTCTGTAGACAGTGAGTGTGCAGCCATTTTGAGTTGTCTTGCTGCCAGCATTGAGTAATGTCATAAAGACTTGTGTTGTACCTTGAAGACTCTCAAGTTTTATGTAGTCATAGAAAAAGAACACGAACGTTTCTATGTTTCTATGTTTAACAAATGAGATTAAAGGATTCTTACTGAGATGGGCAGAAGAAGTGTAAAATTCAATGACTCAATGATACTTTATGTTTATGAAAGAACTGCAGATGCTGTAAAAATCGAAGGTAGACATAAATGCTGGAGAAACTCAGCGGGTGAGTTTCTCCAGCATTTTTGTCTACCAATGATACTTTGTAGTCACATGACCTTAGGGACAGTGAAATGCTTTGCTCTGCATGCAACCCAGTAAAATCGCATAGCAGACCTCACATGGGCGGTACACAAACAGTCGCCACGTTTCCGGCGCCGACAAAGGTACAAAAGTTCACCGAACAGTCTTATCTCCTGCCTGCCGCCACATGTCTGATTTACCTATTCATAAGGGTAACTGTTTTATATTTTGCCATCGTTTTCATCACAAAATCAAGATCTTCAGGTTTATTATTGTCACACCTTGTATATAATATGTACGGAGCATAGATATACATTTCATAATTAAAAAACAGCAGTATAATCCAACTATGAATGTTGATTTCTCTCATTTCAAGTGGCCCCTGCCTTCCCTCTCTCTCCGTCCTTCACCCCACCCTGGCCATCCTGCCAGTTCCACTGTTTGCATCCATATATCCCTTTATTATCACCTCTTCCACAGCCAACAATGGACCATTGTGGGCACCACCCTTCCGTGGTCATCGGTGCCGGCTCCGATTTGTTCTGAATCTTTCCATACCTCTAATTTCCTTCCCCCATGACACTCATCCTGAAAACGGGTCTCGACCAGAAACGTCACCCATTCCTTCTCTCCAGAGACGCTGCCTGTCCCACTGAGTTACTCTGGCTTTTTGTTTTATAATCCATTGCAATACTGTTTTCCAAAACATGACCTATATAACCAATCAGCTTTCCATGAAAAGGATGGGTCTGTTTCCGTGCTATGTGACTCTATGACTCAAAGGATATAGGCACAGAGTAGGGAAAAGATACTTGACATAGGTTTGCATATAATCTTGTTGAATGGCAAAGTAGGCTGGAGAAACTGAAAAGACTAACCTGCTCCTATTTTATATGTTCTTAAAAAACAGAGAACACGAAACAGAGAACAGGAGCCTGCCCTTTGGCCCACAATGTCCATGCCAAACGTGATGCCAAGTCTAACTAACCTCCTCTGCCTGCATATGATCCATACGCCTCCAATCCCTGCATATCCATGTACCTATCTCAAAGCTTCTTCAATTCCACTATCGTATCTACCTCCACCACCTCCCATGGCAATGCGTTCCAGGCACTCACCACTCTCTCTGTAAATAAAAAAACTTGCCCCGCACATCTTCTTTAAACGTTGTCCCTCTCAGCTTAAAGCTACGCCCTCTAGTCTCTGTCTCTGTCTTAAAGCTACGCCCTCTAGTCTCTGACATTACCACCCTGGGAAGAAAGTTCTGATTGTCTACCCTATTTATGCCCCTCGGTATTTTATATATTTCTATCAGGAGCGCCCGCTGCCTCAGAAGATGTCACTTGGCCAATTATAGTTGTTGACCTGCAGAAACAAAGAACTGCAGATGCTGGTTAATACACAAAAGGACACAAAGTGCTGGAGTAACTCAACAGGTCGGGTAACATCTCCAGAGAACATGGATGGGTGACATTTCGGGTCATGACAATCTTCAGACCTGCCCAGTTGTAAATGCTGAATTTACCCTTCTGGTACCCAAGAGATAAATGCCTAGATATTCTGGTGTGCCCCTTGTGTTCCATAGGATGTCTCAACCTTTGGGTAGAAAGAACCCATCAGAAAGCAAGGGCGTGCAATCAACTTTCCAAGCAACTTTACAGGAGGTTTCTGAATCTAAATGGAAGGTAACTCTGAAGATTAGAGGCCAACGATTAATAATAAATGCTGGGGAAAAGGAAAAAGATTCAAATTGCATTTTAGGTCAAGCACTTTGGAATATTTGACAATTAAATCAGGAATAAAGGTAAAAAGAACATTGAACACAAGGCGTTTCGACTAAGCTCAGAATAAAATATAATAACTTTAAAAGTTAACCAAAGCTTTGAATCAAAAACACAATCGGCACACAAGGAACTGCAGGTGCTGGTTTGCAACAAAAAAACAAAGCAACAAGTGCTGGAGTAACTCAGCCGGTCAGGCAGCACCTCTGGAGGACATGGACAGGTTCAATGGTTCTTCATTGTCACGTGTACACTGCACAGTGACATTTTGTATGCGTTGATCACAGAACATAGTGCACCAGTCACCATATTTTGGCGCCATTTACAAATAGTCCAAAGTCCGTGCAGGTGCTTGATGTATTGGAACTGTTCCCAATCCTGGTGAGGCTCACCTGAACTCACTTCCTCATGCATTGTTTCGGGTTGAGACTCTTCTTCAGACTGTGGATAAACAGAAATAACAGTTCAATATAACATTAATTGATGCTCATCAGGTAAGGCAGCACCTCTGGAGGACATGGATAGGCGACGTTTCGGGACGGGACCCTTCTTCAGACTGTGGGTAAACAGAAATAACAAATTAAAATAATATTACACAAATGCTTTTACGGTACACGGAATATTTACGTAGCGTTTCCCTACTCTAATAAGGAATAATATAACTAACAAATTAAAAAGGCAAAAGGTGCAGGTAGGAACTGCAGATGCTGGTTTAAATCGAAGACAGACACAAAAAGCTTGAGTAACTCAGCGGATCAGGCAGCATCGCTAGAGAAAAGGAATAGGTGACATTTCGGGTCGAGACCCTTCTCAAGGGGAACGAGAGGTATAAACGGTACTTAGGAGAAATGAATGGAAGATATGAAAAAACAATGGCCTACTGTGCGCCCAACATTATCGAGATATAGACATACCCTCTATAAATATCGTTTCCCTTTCCCCTGACTCTCAGCCTGAAGAAGGGCCTCGATCCGAAACTTCACCTATTCCTTGTCGCCAGAGATGCTGCCTGCCCTGCTGAGTTACTCCAGCCTTTTGTGTCAGTCTTCAAATTAAAAGGGCAGGGGGTTTTTCCCCCCAGATCAAGGCCTACAAATAAACACCTCAAATGAATGGACGGGCCAGTGGTAGATAAGCTTGAGATCAGCTTGTTTATTGTGCTCCTGCTGAAGTGATATGATGGATCCAAGGGAGATGAAAAATGAATTAAAGCCTAAAGTGGTTGAAGTTAAAATGGCAATGATTTACAGAATCATTAATGTACAAATTCACAGTGGGGAATCCATTAGTTTGTGAAACATAATACTGAGATTAGCCTGACTTTACATCCTTTCAACAATGGAGCAGCCAGCCTTGATTACTACTTCACATACTGCATCAATATCAATTTGTGAATCCAAGCACACCTGCCAAGTAATGTATGCATTTGCAAGACTTTTGGCTTACAAGTTACATGAAAGTCAAAGCTCTTGTAAATGTTGTATCACAAATGTTGTTAAAATGGAGTTTCCTCAGGCCCCAATTCTGACAATATATAGGTCAGGCCTGATTGAAACCAAGTCTGAATGGTGTGTTGGACACAGTTGAATAATAAGCAGCTGACGAGTAGCAAAGTAGCTCATTAATCAATAAAGTTGAGCACTGTATTACAAGCAACCTGAACAGAATTAGCTTCCCTCAGCAAGTTTTTTTTAAAAACAAGGTAGTTCACATCATTAATTACCACACACAGTGGCTCAGCTGGTAGACCTGCTGCTTCACAGCGCCAGAAACCCAGGTTTTTGATCCTGACCTCGGGTGCTGTCTCTGTGGAGTTTGCATGTTCTCCCTTCGACCGTGTAGGTTTCCTTCCGGTGCGCTGGTTTCATTTCAGTTCAGAGGTACGCCATGGAAACAGGCCCTTCAGCACACCGAGCCCACACCGACCATCGGTCACCCCTTCACACTAGTTCTTTGTTGTCCCACTGTGTCATCCACTCCCTACACACTAGGGGCATTTACAGAGGGCCAATTGACTCACAAATCTTTGGGATATGGGAGGAAACCGGAGCACCGTAACAAATTGCAGCGAATTGTGGACGCAACCCAGGCCACCACACAAACCAATCTCCCTTCTACTGATTCCTTTTATACCTCACGCTGCCTCGGCAAGGCCAGCAACATAATCTAGGACAAGTCAGTGGGGCGCTGCAAGCCGGCAGCCCTGTCAGCAGCGTGTTAGTCTTTTCGGCTTTTTTGTTTTTTTTGTGTGTTTTGAAGTATGTTTTTCGTGTTTCTTTGTGTGTCTTGTGTAGGGGGTGGTGTGGGGGGGTGAGGGGGAAACCGTTTCGGTCGCCTCCTCCTCGGAGAGGCGACTTTTTCCAGGTCGCCTCCCCCGTGGCCTAACAACGAGGATCAGGCGGCCTTTCCCGGAGACACGCCTGGGGCTTCAGCGGCGGGCGCAGCGCGGACTCTCGGCGCGGAGCGGGCGAGCCCTCGCCGGGGGTCGCCGGAGGGGAGCGCTCCGTTCGCTGGCCCGCGGCAGCCTGAAGCCTGAGCCCGCGGTCTGCAGAGCTCCGGCTGGCGTGGCGTCCGCAGCTTGGGATCCCTCGTGGGGGACCCGGGGGAAGAAGAAGCCACCACCACCGGCCCGCGGCCAACTTCTACCGCGGGCGCGGCGTGGACTTACCATCAGGAGCGGGGTCCCTCGCCGGGGACCCCTGGAGGGGAGCTTCGACCGCCGGCCCTGCGGTCAGCGGTGCTTCTGGCTGCGGCGCGGCGGGGACTTTAAATCTTCGACCGCCGGCCTGCGGCCTACACCAACCTGAAGCCGCGGTCTCCGGTGGGGAAGAGCCAATTCTGGACTTACCTGGACTTTTACCTGTCTGTACATCTGGATGCCCGCAGCGGCGGCTGCGGAGGGTTGAGGTCCCGACCACGGGGGAAAAAGGAGGAGGACTGCCCAAATGTTTGTGCCTTCCACCACAGTGATGAATGCTGTGGTGGATGTTTGTGTTACATTTTGTGTGTGTTTTTGTGTGTTCTTTATCATTGTACCGCTGCTGGGAAATTCATTTCACTTGCACTTTATGTACAATGTGACGAATAAAACTGATTGTTGTTGATTGTTCATTGTTGTCGCACCCTGGCCACTCCCTCATTCTCCCCTCTCCCATCGGGCAAAATGTATAGAAGTGTGAAAACACACACCTCCAGATTCAGGGACAGTTTCTTCCCATGTGTTATCAGGCAACTGAATCATCCTACCACAACCAGAGAGCAGTGTTGAACTATTATCTACCTCTTTGATGTCCCTCGGACTAATCTTGACCGGACTTTGCTGGCTTTACCTTGCACTAAATGTCATTCCCTTATCATGTATTAGTGTACTGTAAATGGATTGATTGTAATCATGTATTGTCTTTATGCTGATTGGTTGTCATGCAACAAAAAACATTTCACTGTACCTTGGTACACGTGACAATCAACTAAACTGAAACCAAAACTGGCACCCAGAGGAAACCCACACGGTCACATGGAGAACATGCAAACTGCAACGAGACCTGGGTGTGCTTGTACATCAGTCACTGAAAGTAAGCATGCAGGTACAGCAGGCAGGAAAGAAAGCTAATGGCATGTTAGCCTTCATTGTGAGAGGATTTGAGTTTAGGAGCAAGGAGGGCCCTGGGGAGACCGCTCCTGGAGTATTGTGTGCAATATTGGTCTCCTAGTTTGAGGAAGGACATTATTGCTATTGAGGGAGTGCAGCGTAGGTTCACCAAGTTAATTCCCGGGATGGGGCGGGACTGACATATGATGAAAGAATGGGTCGACTGGGCTTGTATTCACTGGAATTTAGAAGTATGAGAGGGAATCTAACAGAAACATATACAATTCGTAAAGGATTGGACAGGCGAGATGCAGGAAAAAATGTTCCCGATGTTAGGAGAGTCCAGAACCAACGATCACAGTTTAAGAATAAGGGGTAGGCCATTTAGGACTGAGATGAAGAACATTTTTTTCACCCAGAGAATTGTGAATCTGTGGAATTCTCTGCCACCGAAGGCAGTGGAGGCCAATTCACTGGATGTTTTCAATAAAGAGTTAGATTTAGCTCTTAGGGCAAAAGGAATTAAGTGATGTGGGGAAAAAGCAGGAACGGGGTACTGATTTCAGATGATCAGCCAAGTGCTGACTCGAAGGGCCGAATGGCCTACTCTTGAACCTATTTTTCTATGTTTCTATGTTTCAAATAGTTGAGCACCCGGGATCAGGTTCGAACCTGGGCCTCTGGCATTGTGAGACAGCAGCTCTATCACTGTGCCGCCCTTTTCTATATTCTTCATAACATTTCTGCAATCAGCACTTGTGATTTACACTGCTCGAGAAAAAACATTGAATTATTTACATGCAAGTTTTTTTTTCACCTTGGAGGCATGCCATGCTTGTTATTCATAATAATACTGAGGTAGGAAGATTTGCCAACAAATTGGTAACGCAGAAGATGGATATTATTCTGAATGTATGCTGCAACAGTTTTTAACCAGAAATACCTTGTGCAGACATTCATTGTAGATTGCCCTTGGGATGCGTAGGTTTATAAGTGAAGGCGGGTACTCTTTCTTTTCCACCTCAATTAGATTATTGATACCAAAGTCTTCCTTTGCAGGCTTATTATAATAACCAGATTTATGTATGTGGCCAGAAGGAGAAGACTCATGTGGCACGTTCTTTGGAAGCCGCGCGAATGAATTAACCTTGAGAGCTAAGCTAACTGGGAAAGAGAACTTGTCCCAAGGAACGAAAAATGTTATCACAGTTAATACCACTGTATTAAAATTCAATGGTCCTGAAGCCCGTCGCTCAAAATCTGTCTTCTTACCCTGAATTTAGTTTAGTTTCGTTTAGTTTAGAGATACAGCGCAGTAACAGGCCCTTCGGCCCACCGAGTCCACACCGACCAGCGATCCCCGCACATCAACACTATCCTACACATGCTGGGGACAATTCTACACATACACCAAGCCAATTTACCTACATACCTGTACGTATTTGGAGTGTGGGAGGAAACCAAAGGTCTCGGAGAAATCCCACGCGGGTCACTGGGAGAACGTACAAACTCCCTACAGACAGCGCCCATAGTCGGGATCGAACCCGGGTCTGCGGCGCTGCAAGAGCTGTAAGGCAGCAACTCTACCGCTGCGCCACCGTACCGCCCAAATGGATCATAATATGGATCCGAATACATCACCATCAGATGGTGGTGTGGTACGAGACTAATCTTGATGTCTTTCTTCCACTATAGAAGTATTTATTAAGTTCTGATTATAATCTAAGGCATAAACCATGGTGCTTTCTGTGTTTGGTAGTGCTGGATAGTTTCCGTATCACGATAATTAAAGATCCAGATTCTGCCGAAGATAGACACAAGATGCTGGAGTAACTCAGTGGGACAGGCAGCATCTCTGGAGAGAAGGCATGGATGACATTTATGGGTCGAGACTCTTCTTCAGACTGAGAGTCAGCAGGGAGGGAGACAAAGGTAAGGTGTGAAAACGAGACATCAAAGGGGATGTGAATCATGGGAAAAGTAGAATAGATCATTGTTAGCTCGGAGAAGGTGAGAACGAGGCATACAGAGGGTAAATTTAATCAGGGGGACTATCAGATTGGGTGGAGACAGCATCTCTGGAGCAAAGGTATCGTTTAGTTTAGTTTGCAGATACGGCGCAGAACCAACCCTGGCCCTTCAGCCCACCGAGGCCGCACCGCCCAGCAATCTCCTTACACTTGCACTATCCTACACACACTAGGGACAATTCACAATCTTTACTGAAGCCAATGAACCTGGAAAAATCCTGCACGTCTTTGGAGTGCGGGAGGAAACCGGAGCACCCGTAGAAAACGCACAAACTCCATGCAGACAGCACCCATAGTCAGGATCGAACCCGGGCTCTGGCGCTGTAAGGCAGCAACTCTACTGCTGAGCCACCATGCTGCCCTGGATAGGTGTTGTTTTGGATCAGAACCTTCAGTCTGAAGAAGGGTTCGGACCCCAAAACCATCTGTGATACTCATAGTTGGAATATCTAAATTAAATGATTAAAATCTTTACGATTCCTGATCCCCTTCTGATAATATTACTCATGTGTTATAATTCCATGAATCTCTCTGCGTCAAATTGTACAGGAAGGTCAGTAAACTATAGAATTGTGATATGACCAACTTGCTATAGATTAATATTAAATAAGGGGTGGCACAGTGGCACATCGGTAGAGTTGCTACCTTACAACACCAGGGACCTGGGTTCAATCCTGACTACGGGTGCTGTCTGTACATAGTTTGAACGCTCTCCTCGTGACCTTCGTGTGCGTTCTCTGGGAGGTCCGGTTTCATCCCACACTCCAAAGACGTACAGGTTTGTAGGTGAACTGGCTTGGTAAAACTGTAAATTGTCCCTAGTGTGTGTAGGATAGTGTTACCGTTCGAGGATTGCTGGTCGGTGCGGACTCGGTGGGCCGCATGGCCAGTTTCCACACCGTATCTCTAAACTAAATTAAACCAAAATGGTCAGTTTTTATGTTCGCGAGAGATTGTCAATAGAGAGAAGAAGGGATGTAGATGTTGTGGAGAATGCAATAATTAGGGTTGTAGATAGAATCTCAAAGCATGTGATGAAACAAGCATAAATTATATTTTCATTCGGGATGAAAATAATTTGGAACAGGGTGAAGATATCTAATGTTTTATGTGTCATTCCTAACTGTCAGTGTATGTCATGTTGTCACTTGTGGGTGGAGCACCAAGGCAAATTCCTTGTATGTGAATACTTGGTCAATAAACTTATGCATTCATTCATTAAAGATAATCCAATTCATGTTGAAGAAAGGTTCATATAAATCCAGCCAAATATTTTAAAGGGAAGCTGGAACAGGAGTAGGAGATTTCTGTTTAATGGAGTCACAGAGTTACACAGCAAGGCGAGAGGATCTTCAGACCAACTCATTTATGCCAACTAATAAGCTAGTCCCATTTACCCACGTTTAGTTTTAATATAATACATAGAGTTAATGCACAGAATCTTTTATCCAGAGATGGGGAAACCAAGAACCAGAGGATAGGGCTTGGATATATTTATTCGAGTTTGAGTTTAATTTATTGTCACGTGTACCAAGCTTTTGTTGCATCCTATTCAGTCAGGAAAGACAATTCATGATAACGATCGAGCCATCCACAGTGTCCAGATAAGGGAATAACGTGAATAATGTTTAGTGCAAGTTAAAGTCCAGAAAGTCCGATCAAAGATAGTGATGGGGTCCCCAATGAAGTGGATGGTAGCTTTGACCCATATCCTTTGAAACCTTTCCAATCCATTTACCTGTCCAAATGTTAAATGTTGTTCTTGTACCTGCCTCAACTACTTCCGAAGATAGACACACAAAAGCTGGAGTAACTCACTGGGTCAGGCAGCATCTCTGGAGAAAAGGAATAGGTGACATTTCGGGTCGTGACCATTCCTCAACTACTTCCTCTGATAGCTTGTTCCATATACACATCATTCTCCATGTGAGAAAGTTGCCCCCTCAGGTTCCTATTAAATCTTTCCCCTGTCATCTCAAACCTATACACTCCAGCTCTCGATTTCCCTACCTGGGGAAAAGAGGCATTCTACCTACTCCATTCATGGTTTATACACCTCTGTAAGATCATCCCTCGACCAGGTGCACTCCGCGATATTAAAGTCATAGCCTGGAGAAACACAAAATGCTGGAGTAACTTAGCGGGCGGGCAGCATCTCTGGAGAGAAGGAATGGGTGATGTTTTGGGTCGAAACCCTTCTTCAGAAGAACAGTCTCAACCCAAAATGTAACCCATTTCTTCTCTCCAGAGATGCTGCCTGTCCCACTAAGTTACTCCAGCATTTTGTGTCTATCTTTGGTGTAAACCAGCAGCTACACAAGCCTTAGCCTGGCCAAGCTTTCCCCATAGCTCAATAGTACACTGATTTAATAAATGTACTATTATCGTAGGAGTAAATGAGAGTATAGATGGTCCTAGTCAGCTGAAATATTAAGAAATAAGAGACAACATTAAACTGTAGTGGGAGTTTTCAGAAAACTCCTGACAGTAATAATAAGACCATAAGATCAGAAGACAAGCGAGCAGAACTGGGCCTTCGAGCCCATCGAGTCTACTCCGCCATTCAATCATGGCTCATCAACTTTTTCCTCTCAACCCCATTCTCCTGCCTTCTCCCCGTAATATTTTACACCCTTACTAATCAAGAATCTATCAATCTCTGTTTGAAAAATAACCGATTGACTTGGCCTCCACAGACTCACCACCCTCTGGCTAAAGAAATTCCTCTGCATCTCCATTTTGAGGCTGTGCCATCTGGTTTTATGCTCCCTTTACTGGAAACATCCTATCCACGTCCATTCTATCCAGGCCTTTCCCTTATCCGGTAGGTTTCAATGAGATACCCCCGCATCCTTTTAAACTCCAACGAGTACAGACCAGAGCCATTAAACGCTTAACTAAAGTAGAAGAATTGATTAGTTCAGCAATTAGAGAGACTTGGAATGAAAGAAGATGTTTCAATAAGAGAGCAGATTAGCTCATGGATATGTAACAAATTATTTCAGTACATTCAATATAGTTTTCTTGAATAATAGGCACGGTGGCGCAGCGGTAGAGTTGGTGCCTTAAGGGCCTGTCCCACTGTAAGAGGTAAATCAAACTCGTGGTAAGCACGTAGAATGTGTACGTAGCGGGTACGTCGGAGCTCGGGACGTCTCTTAGCGGCTCGTAACGCTAACGGCAGGAACTTCGGGAAACGCGGTAAGCTCGGGAAGACTCGTGAAGATTTTTCAGTATGTTGAAAAATGTCCACGAGAGCCCCGAGTACCTACGAGCGGCCATTACCGTAATTCTCCGAGTTCGAATCAGGAGATACTCGGGAGAACTCTTGAATTAGCTCGTACAGTGGGACAGGCCCCTTGCAGCGCCGGCGACCCGGGTTCAATCCCGACTACGGGTGCTGGACTGAATTTGTACGTTCTCCCCGTGACCTGCGTACGTTTTCTCCGAGATCTTCAGTTTCCTCCCACACACCAAAGGCTTGCAGGTTTGTAGCTAAATTGGCTTGGTAAATGTAAAAATTGTCCCAAGTGTGTGTAGGATAGTGTTAATATGCGGGGATCGCTGGTCGACACGGACCTGGTGGACCGAAGGACCTGTTTCCGCACCGTATCTCCAAGACTAAAGTGAAACTAAAAAGGAATAGATTCTATAATAACAAATGATTAGGGCGTACTAAATTTAGGAATGAATAATGAATCAAATGTAGTTAATATGCTAACAGTAAGGGAATTTTTACCTTAAAGGTGATCATAAAATGAAGGAATTCATGTTTAAAAAAAAAGAAATTTAGCACAATTATAACACAGCCCTTCGGCCCAAACTAGCCCACGCTGACCAAGATGCCCCATCTACACTAGTCCCACTTGCTCGCGTTTGGCCCATATGCCTCTAAACCTTTACTATCCATGTCCCCTGACTAATCAGAAGAAGGGTTTCGACCCGAAACGTCACCCATTCCTTCTCTCCAGAGCTGCTGCCTGTCCCGCTGAGATACTCCAGCTTTTTGTGTCTATCTTCGGTTTAAACCAGCATCCGCAGTTCCTTCCTACACTCTCCATGTGCCTGTTAAGAGTGTGACCTGTGTCCTGTTAACATGTGTCCTGTTAAGAGAAAGGTATACTATACCGATTCAAAGCGTAAGACATGTTCATAAAACACAATTTTACTTAAAATTAACAGAAACTTTACTTTTTTTTTCAGGAATTGAAACTGGATTCTGGTATAATAATAAAATAATTTATGGTACACATACATCTTCTGAACCAGAGAGGTTAATTTAGAATAGTTATGATGTTGGTCAGATCAAAGACCTAGTTATGGCCTTTTGGCTAAGATGAAATGTAGTATCTGTTCTTATCAGTTTAATATCTGATACATCCCTTATCTAGCGACCATACATTTAATTGGTTTTTGGAACAGAGGGATGGAATAGGGGCTAAAAATGTTAGGGCACTACAATGGCACGGCGGTAGAGTTGCTGCCTCACAGCGCCAGAGACCTGGTTTCGATCCAGACTATGGGTGCTGCCTGTGCAGAGTTTGTACGTTCTCCCTGTGACCTGCGTGGGTTTTCCCCGGGTGCTCCGGTTTCCTCCCACACTCCCAAGACGTGCAGGTTTGTAGGTTAATTGCCGTGGGTAAAATTGTAAACTGTCCCTAGCGTGTAGGATAGTCCTGGTGTATGGGAATAGCTGGTCGGCACGGACTCGGTGGGCTAAAGGGCCTGTGTCCGCGCTGTACGTCTAAACTAAACTACTGAACGAACAAGGCTTATGTTATCTATATTTCAATGTCGGAGTAAATAGAGTGGGTAATTAGTGTGAATTCCCATTTTAACATTTAAACTGTGTTGATTATTGCAATGTGTGGGAAGGAACTGCAGATGCTGGTCTAAAGCGAAGATAGACACAAAAAGCTAGAGTAACTTAGCGGGACAGGCAGCATCTCTGGAGAGAAGGATCGGGTGCCATTTCGGGTCGAGGCCTTTCTTCAGATCATCGTTGCGCTGAGTTTAGGTGAGTTTAGGTTATTTTCACGTGCTCCGAGGTACAGTGAAAATCTTTTGTTGCATGCTAACCAGTCAGCGGAAAGACAAGATGTGATTACAATCGAGCCATCCACAGCGTATCGATACATGATAAGCCATTTAGAACGGAGACGAGGAAACACTTTTTCTCACAGACAGTGGTGAGTCTGTGGAATTCTCTGCCTCAGAGGGCGGTGGAGGCAGGTTCTCTGGATGCTTTCAAGAGAGAGCTAGACAGGGCTCTTAAAAATAGTGGAGTCAGGGGATATGGGGAGAAGGCAGGAACGGGGTACTGATTGGGGATGATCAGCCATGATCACATTGAATGGCGGTGCTGGCTTGAAGGGCCGAATGGCCTACTCCTGCACCTATTGTCTATTGTCTATTGTCTAAAGGGAATAAAGTGAATAACATTTAGTGCCAGATAAAGTCCAGTGAAGGTAGTCCGAGGGTCTCCAATGAGGTAGATGGCAGCTCAGGACTGCTCTCTGGTTGTTGGTCGGATGGTTCAGTTGCCTGATAACAGTGTCAGTCCGATTCTATGTTGCATCTATCACTATCATGTATACTTTGTACTCCTGCAGCGTCATGCAAACAAGGAATTTCATTGCATTTATATGATAATACAATATTCGGAATCCATATTCAAAGACTGCGGTATGGCAACATTTCACAGAAAATAGCATTCATACTTTTACATCCTAGTACACAACAGTGAAATGAGAAGTTACCAGTTAACAACAAAGAACACCTATATCCTTCTCCTCTCCCACCCTCTCACAATCAGACTCAAGAAGGCTCCCAACACAAAACGCCCCCTAACCGTGTCGGTCTGAGATGTTGTCTGACCCGCTGTTACTCCAGCACTCTGTGTCCTCTTTTTGTAAACCGGCATCTGCAGTTCCTTGTTTCCACACATCTATACCCAGGTTATTTCGGCAAGGTCAAGAGACATAGTGACACAGCTGGTGGTGCTGCTGCCTCACAGCGCCAGAGACCCCGGATCGATCCTGACCCTGGGTGTTGTCTGTGTGGAGTTTGCACGGTCTCCCTGTGACCACGTTGGTTTTCTCCGGGTGCTCCAGTTTCCTCCCACATACTAAAGACGTGCGGGTTTATAGGTTAATTGGCCTTTGCACATTGCCCCCCAGAGCAATCAGGGACTGGATGAGAAAGCAGGTTAACATAGAACTAGCGATGGTCGGCAAAGACTTGGTGGGCCGAAGGGCCTGTTTTTCATTCAATATCTTTCAATTAACTAATATTGAGAATCAAAATTAAAATGGAAAGCTGTAATAAGAGGTGCAAAAATGAGTGGTTTACTTTAGATTTGTTGAGAGATCCAGTGTGGAAACAGGCCCTGTGGCCCACTGAGTCTACGCCGACCAGCAATCACTGTACACTAGCACTATCTTACACAATAGGGACAATTTTTCAATTTTGACCAAAGCCAAATTAACCTAACCACCCAGTCACGGGGAGAACATACAAACTCCATGCAGACTGCACCCATGGTCAGGATCGAACCAGGGTCTCTGGCGCTGAAAGGCAGCAACTCTACCACTGTGCCACTGTGCCGCCCAAGTAGAGAAAAACAAATCTGGCAGCTATCAGGATTGACGCAAGCATTTTTAAAATATTTGTATCAGTTGACAAAACATATTCAAGGGCGATATGTATATTATCTGAATGGTGTCAGATTAGGAAAAGGGGAAAGTGCAACGAGACCTGGGTGTCCTTGTACATCAGTCACTGAAAGTAAGCATGCAGGTACAGCAGGCAGTGAAGAAAGCTAATGGTATCTTGGCCTTCATAACGAGAGGATTTGAGTATAGGAACAAAGAGGTCCTTCTGCAGTTGTACAAGGCCCTGGTGAGACAACACCTGGAGTATTGTGTGCAGTTTTGGTCTCAATTTGAGGAAGGACATTCTTGAAATTGAGGAAGTGCAGCGTAGATTCACGAGGTTAATTCCCAGGATGGCGGGACTGTCATATGATGAAAGAATGGAACGACTGGGCTTGTATTCACTGGAATTTAGAAGGATGAGAGGGCATCTTATAGAAACATATAAAATTATTAAGGGATTGTACACGCTAGATGCAGGAAACTTGTTCCCGAACCAGGGGCCTCAGTTTAAGAGGAGGTAGGGTTTCGGCCCGAAACGTTGCCTATCTCCTTCGCTCCATAGATGCTGCTGCACCCGCTCAGTTTCTCCAGCATTTTTGTGTGCCTCAGTTTAAGAATAAGGGGTAGGCCATTTTGAGCTGAGATGAGAAAAAGCTTTTTCACCCAGTGAGTTGTGAATTTGTGGAATTCTCTGCCTCAGAAGGCACTGGAGGCCGATTCACTAGGTGCATTCAAAAGAGAGTTAGATAGAGCTCTTGAGGTTAGTGGAATCAAGGGATATGAGGAGAAGGCAGGAACGGGGTACTGATTGTGGATGATCAGCCATGATCACGTTGAATGGTGGTGCTGGCTTGAAGGGCCGAATGGCCTGCTCCTGCACCTATGTAACTATGTATCTATGTATATAGGTGAGTATAAGGAATTGGCAGAGTTGCTGAGTAATTATTTTGATTCAACCTTTGCTGATTCAGCATTCTCACAACACTTACATAAGAAGACGAGCACTTCTATTGGCAAGACTTGGATGGCTATGATCCAAATGCTGTTAAATGGGATTAGTTTGGATGGATTCTTGATGAGGTGTGCGCACGTTGTCCGCCAAAGTGTCTATTGCTGTGCTAGAGGGCCATCATGTTCCAACCAGGGACTGACCTTCAGAGACATTAATAATGAATCATGGATCCAAATTCATGAACGTTTGTATCAACAAGAAAACAGTTTTGTTTAAAAGCACCATGGTGGAAGATTTGACAATGTTATCAGGCAACTGAATTATCCTACCACAACCAGAGAGCAGCGTTGAACTATTATCTACCTCTTTGATGTCCCACGGACTAATCTTGACCGGACTTTGCTGGCTTTACCTTGCACTAAATGTCATTCCCTTATCATGTATCTATACACTGTAAATGGATCGATTGTAATCATGTATTGTCTTTCTGCTGACTGGTTAGCACGCAACAAAAGCTTTTCACTGTACCTTGGTACACGTGACAGTAAACTAAACTAAATATAATCCTTCACTTCAAAACTCATCCTAACAGGTAGCAAGAACAATTCCTTTTAAGAAAAATAGAAGAGGAACAGCAGGAAATTGTTTAGTTTAGAGATACAGCATGGAAACAGGCCCTTCGGCCCACCGAGTCCTCACCGACCAACAATCCCCGCACACTAACACTACCCTATACACACTAGGGACAATTTTACATTTATACCAAGCCAATTAAAGGGCCTCGAGGACCGAGTTACTCACGACTTCTCCCGAGTTTTCCCCTTGATTCAAACTCGGAGATGCCAGCCGTAGGCTATTTTTTTTACTCGTGGACATTTTTCAACATGCTGAAAAAACGTCCCGACTTACCTGATGCCCCGGGTACCTACGGCTGGCATTACGAGCCGCTACGAAATATCTACGGCCTCCTACGGACTCGCTACGGACATTCCCCGAGTTTGAATCAAGGGGAAAACTCGGGAGAATTCATGAGTAACTCGGGAAAGTGGGACAGGGCCATAACTTACAATCCTTTGTACGTCTTTGGAGTGTGGGGAGGAAACCGAAGATCTTGGGGAGAACCCAAGTAGGTCACGAGGAGAACGTACAAACTCCGTACAGACAGCACCCGTAGTCAGGATCGAACCCGGGTCTCCGGTGCGGTGAGGCACTTGCTCTACCGCTGCGCCACAGTGCTGCCAAAATTAGTTTTGTATTTGTGGAAGGTTAAATTAATGAATTCCAATTAAGGACAAACGTTAAGTATTTAGAAAAATCTGAGGTGATTAGAAAAGACCAATGATCATTTTGGAAAGTAGGTCTTGTCAAAATAATTTATACTCAGGTGCAATGATAATTTTCTATTTAGACAGTTAAAAGACAATTTGTATTACAATAATGAAGTGCTGACTGCAACTTTGAGTTTTTCCTCATTGCAGATGGATATATACAAGTCAAGAGAGTTTATTGTCATGTGTCCCAGATCTTTAGTCTTTTTATGTGGGGGGTGGGGGGTGGGGTTAGGGGGAAACTGTTTTCTCAGTACCTACCTGGTCGGAGTTGCGGCTTTTCTCCGAGCTGGATCTTCGCCCCTTCCTCGCGGCCTACGGGCAGACTGGAGCGGCGTTTTCATGCCGGGACCGGCCAGGACTTCAGCTTTGGCGGCGGCACAGCGCTGAAGTACCATCGTGGAGCGGGCGATGCCTAACCCGGGTCGCCGTGCAGTAAGCTCCGGAGTGCTGTGACTGCCGGCTCCAACATCGCGAAGCTGCGGTCTGCGGTCTGCGGAGCTTCCAGCCGCGGGCGGCGCTGAGCTTGGAACACCGCGGAGCCTGGGATCTCACGACGAGGTCGCCAGAGTCGGAGCATCGACCAGCGCGGCTCGTGGACTTCGGGAGCCGCGGTCTACTGGGAGGAGGCGGCCGCTCCAGACACTCCGGGCCGCCGAGAGTGTTCACCCGACGCCGGAGCTTCATCATCCAGCGAGAGGGCCTGAGGCATCGGGCTGCCGTATCGGCGACTGCAGAGGCCTCAATAGGCCCCGACTATGGGTGAACTGGGCTTTGGACTATGGACTTTGCTGCCTTCCCCCACAGTGGGAACCATTGTGGGGGGATGTTTTTATGTTGTTAAATTCTTTGATGTTATCTTTATTTGTGGCTGCATGGCAAGTCAAATTTCACTACACCAATTGTGTACGTGACAATAAATGTCTATCTATCTATCTATCTATCTATCTATCTATAGGACAATGACATTCTTGCTTGCTACAACAGAATATTGTAGGCATAAATACAGAACAGATCAGTGTGTCTATATACCATAGACCATATATACACACATAAATAAACAGATAAAGTGCAATAGGCTGTTATAGTTCAGAGTTTGTTTGAAGTTGTGTTTAATAGTGATGGCTGTGGGGAAGTAGCTATTCCTGAACCTGGATGTTGCAGATTTCAGGCTCCTGTACCTTCTACCCGATGGCAGCGGAGAGATGAGTGTGTGGCCAGGATGGTGTGGGTCCTTGATGATGCTGGCAGCCTTTTTGAGGCAGCGACTGCGATGGATCCCCTCGATGGTAGGGAGGTCAGAGCCGTTGATGGCCTGGGCAGTGTTTACCACTTTTAGCAGCCTTTTCCGCTCCTGGACGCTCAAGTTGCCGAACCAAGGCACGTGCAACAGGTCAGCATGCTCTCTACTGTGCACCTGTAGAAGTTATCAACACTTCTCAACAAATTCTGGGCCAATTAAGTAGACAAATGAAATACCGATATTTATAAGGAGAGGATTAGAAAATGAAACGGACGTCCACAGAATAAGTGTTTTCTTTTCAAAAATATATTTGTTTCAAAAATATTTTTTTTTCAAAAATAATTAATTTAATTACAATCACGATACGAAACAAAACCGTGGTAATGCACCCACCACCATAGTACGAAATCACCAAATTATCTAGACAATTTTCAAACAACCATGTTACAATCCTTATAAATATACTAAATAGCTACTATACAACTATGTCCCTCTCTAACACCACCCGGGCGCGGACGTAACGGAAAAAGGGGCAAGCATCTAGCTCGGGCAAAGCCCTCTTCCGCCTGGCGCCGTGACTCGCGGATGGCCAGCTTGGCCAGGCCTAGGAGCAACCCAACTAGGACATCTTCGGCCCCACCCCAGAATAAGCCTTAGGATGTTCTGCTGGGAGAGTCACAGTGGCATGTGGTGTTGATTTATTTTCTGTGATTTCCTGCTGAAAGGTGGCGTTGGGGTTATTGGAGAGGAGTTAGTGGGGCCTGGGATATAAAGGGTCAGGAGAATTGGTGAGATATTGGAGATGGTGGGTGGGGGTGGGGGAGAAAGCCCACGTGGTCACAGGGACATCATGGGAATTCAATGGCTCAATGGTACATTTTGTGAACCATTTTGAGCCCCATATCGGAGGAAGGATGTGCTGGCACCGGAGAGGGTTCAGATGAGGTTTACGAGAATGATCCCTGGAATGAGTGGGTTAATGAATGATGCGCGTTTAATGGCACTGGGCCTCTACTCACTGGAGTTTAGAAAGATGAGAGGGGGGCCTCATTGAAACTTACCGAATAGTGAAAGAAAATAGACAATACACAATAGACAATAGGTGCAGGAGTAGGCCATTCGGCCCTTCGAGCCAGCACCGCCATTTAATGTGATCATGGCTGATCATCCCCAATCAGTACCCCGTTCCTGCCTTCTCCCCCCAGTTCCCCTGACTCCGCTATTTTTAAGAGCCCTATCTAGCTCTCTCTTGAAAGCATCCAGAGAACCTGCCTCCACCGCCCTCTGAGGCAGAGAATTCTACAGACTCACAACTCTCTGTGAGAAAAAGTGTTTCCTCATCTCCGTTCTAAATGGCTTACTCCTTATTCTTAAACTGTGGTCCCTGGTTCTGGACTCCCCCAACATCGGGAACATGTTTCCTGCCTCTAGCTTGTCCAAACCCTTAACAATCTTATATGTTTCAATGAGATTCCCTCTCATCCTAAACTCCAGAGTGCACAAGCCCATCTGCTCCATTCTCTCAGCATATGACAGTCCCACCATCCCTGGATCTGGATAGAGTATCTGGCGGCGTTGCAGGGTCGACGTGACCAAGCGTAGCCATTGGTGTCCAACGCCGCAGCTCCACCGCCCTCTCACCCAATGTGCACACAGCACCCGTAGTCAGGATCGAACCTGGGTTTCTGGCGTTGTAAGGCTTTACACTGCAAGCAATTTCTACAAGGCAAGGAATCGCAGAGAGCCATGGATGTAGCCCAAAGCATCACACAGACCAAATGCCCCACTATGGATTCCATCTGTACTTTAGGCTGCCTTGTAAAACCAGCCAATATAATCAAAGACCAGTCTCACTACGGTCAATATAATGAACAAAAAACAATGAATGGAATAAAGAATTGCTGAGATTCAAACCAAGAAGCAAAATATCAATGTCAAATTTTGATGCAAAATCTAGATAAACTTCTATTACTGGAATTATTAATCTGCATTTGAAATTATTAATTTGGCTTAAAGCTAAGTGATTTAAGGAAAGATGCACCGTTTAGTGATGTCCCCTTATTTTTAGTTTAGCTTAGAGATACAGTGCGGAACAGGCCCTTCTGCCCACCGAGTCCGCGCTGACCAGCGATACCCGCACACTAACACTATCCCACACACACGAGGGACGTTTTACAAATTTACCGAAGCCAATTAACCTACAAACCTGTATGTCTTTGGAGTGTGGGAGGAAACCGGAGCACCCGGAGAAAACCCACGCATGTCACGGGGAGAACGTACAAGCTCCATACAGACAGCACCCATAGTCAGGATCGAACCCGGGTCTTTGGTGCTGTAAGGCAGCAACCCTATCACTGTGCCACCATACTACCCTTATTGTGAATTGCTGTTTCAGTATAGATCACAGGTTAATAACATTCCAAGACTGGATATGTATAAGTATCTCTGGGGATATGTAGGAAGGAAAGTTTCTTAAATTGTTTGAACAGATAAGCCACTTATTCAAGCCATTCTACAAATTCATTGATTTGTTTTAAGGCTCAGCTGGGTATTAAAGAATAATTTCTGAGATGCCATTGAAATCCTTGGAGCCTGTAAAAGTTTAGCAAATAAGACGAACAAATTGTGCATTGTTTAATCAGAATGGGCTGGGACTTTGGGAAATGGATGTTGAGCATGAATTCAGACATCCCTTCTGGTCAACGATTTGATATTTTGCTGTTTAACTTGCAGTGACGTGCCGAGTAGATTGCATTAGCCAAACGTTCTCTTTGTAGCTTTGCGATGGGTTACATTTGATTGCTAATCTTAAGCCAGAAGGTGGCCATTCCATCCATCTTCTCATTCTGCTTTTCTTTTGCACAATCCGCGAGCATTGCCACTTTTCATTTCACTGCACATCTCGTGTGCGTATGTGACGAATAAACTTGACTTGACTTGATGCTCTAAATTTACTTCTTATGAATGTTGTTGTACAGGGTTCCCCCCCCCCCCCAAACCCATTCTCCTGCCTTCTCTGGCACCCATAACCTCTGACACTCTTACTAATTAAGGTCATAATGGATAGGGGCAGAATTAGGCCATTCGGCCCATCGTCTACTCCGCCATTCAATCATGGTTGAACTATCACTCCCTCCTAACCCCATTCTCCTGCCTTCTCCCCATAACCCTTGACTCCCGTACCAATCATATCCCTCCTAACCTGTTTCGGTGTCGAGACCCTTGTTCAGTTTCGACCCGAAACATCACCTAATCCTTTTCTTCAGAGATGCTGTTTGACCCGCTGAGTTACTCCAGCTTTTTGTGTCTATTTTCGGTTTAAACCAGCATCTGTAGTTCCTTCCTGCACTATCCATGTAGATGTCTGACTGTTTCTTAAATATTGCAATTGTCCCAGCCTCAACAATATCCACTGGCAGCTTGTTCCATCCACCCACCACCCTTTGTGTGAAAACAATACCCCTCAGATTCCTATCAAATCTTTTCCCCTTCACCTTAAGCCTATGTCCTCTGGTCCTCAATTCACCTACTCTGGGCAAGAGACTCTGTGCATCTGCCCGATCTATTCCGCTCAACATTTTAAATTCCGTTTGCTTTTCAAGCTGGAACATGGACAAGAGTGGGATGAAGATTAGTTGAGAACTTGCAAGGTACGTTTTTGCGTGTGAGTAAATTATAGAAGTAGCGATCAATTAAAAGTACACATTTAAAAACATAAGAATGAGATCAATCAGAAATAAATGTTTGTGTTGATGAATTTACAACCTTTTGTGAGTAAGCAATAGTCAGAGGGTAAGAGGCTTTGAATGTGTGTGCTATTGGAATGTGTAGACAAAGGTTTCGTCAGCAATATAAATTATTTGTTGCTTCAGGCATTAAAACTTCCTGCTGTTATTATCCACCCACATCACTGTTTCCAGATTTTTCACCGGGCATTAATATTCTTTGTAAAGAAAGAAACTAATCTGGTAATTTATATTGACTAATAGGTTTGCAGGAGGCTAAACTGAGGCGGGTAGTAGTAACTTTCTCGACGCTAAAGATCTTGATTTACTTCCAATTTCTGCTGTGAGCGCACATTTCTGGTGCACCTTACAAGCTGTGCAGTGCAAGCTGTACCAAGCACCTCCGGGCTTGTACAGAGCAATGAGGTTCAAATGTCAATTCTCATGAAATACTGATTTGATAACAGGTCCAGCAATTCTTCCGACTATCTTAAAGCTACGCATACACGGGAAAACTGACATTTATCCTAAGACTGCAAGACTTGGATGCAGAGACTAGTTTAGTTTAGTTTAGGAAACAGTTCAACAGGTACATGGATAGGGTAGGTTTGGAGGGATATGGGCCAAACGCAGGCAGGTGGGACGAGTGTAGCTGGGACATGTTGGCCGGTGTGGACGTTGGGCCGAAGGGCCTGTTTCCACGCTGTATGACTCCAAGACCATAGAACGCAGGAGCAGAATTAGGCCATTTGGCCCATCAGCTCCGCCATTCAATCAGGGCTAATCTATCTTTCCCTCTCAACCCCATTCTCCTGCCGTCCCCCCGTAACCCTTGATGACTTTCCCAATCAAGAACCCATTAATCTCTGCTTTAAAAACACCCCGGAAAGAAATCAGAGCACCTGGAGAAAACACAGATCCCTACAGACAGCACCCGTAGTCAGGATCGAACCGGGGTCTCTGGCCCTGTAAGGCAGCAACTCTACCGCTGCGCCACCATGCTGCCCAATCCTTTCAATACCGTCCACACCTCAGTGGTCTTATTCCCAATCTGAGGATCCTTTTTAAATGCCCATCGAGCAATATCTTTTCACCGCACATTTGACAATAAACTAAACTGAAACTGAAACTGATCATTGCTTTCTTGAATTTAATTTTATTTGTTCCACCTTGTCTTCAGTGTTTTATTTGTTCTTCATTTTCACTTTAGTCCGAATCTCTTCATCCCTGTCATGTTCCCACCCCCAAACACCCTCCTTTGTCCCAATCTTATCCTTCTGTCTCTTATTCATCCAAGGTACCCTCATTAATCTTTAGCTTGTTCATATTTCTCGTGGAATAAATTTTACAGGATAAATAAACACCCACCATCTGCAATAAATAAAACAGCATGTTACATGGTCAACTCGCATAGTAAGGTTTATTTTTCACAGACTGCATCACAAAATCACGGTCATAACTTTTTATTAATTCTACATCCTAAATGAAATGAAATTCAAGACACTAGCTCCTCTTTAATTAGTCGACAAATTAATTAATGCATCAGAACATAACAGACAGAGGTTGGGCTGTCCACCGTAGTAATAAATGATCTTTATGGTACATGGAAATAAGTATCTCCTTGAGGGTTAGAAATTAAGTGTGTAGACAGGGTGGCATGGTGGCACAGCAGTAGAGCGACTGCCTTACAGCTCCAGGGACCCAGGTTCAATCCTGACTACGGGTGCTTGTCTGGATAGTCTCCCGTACGTTCTCCCCGTGACCTGCGTGGGTTTTCTCCGAGATCTTCGGTTTCCTCCCACACTCCAAAGACGTACAGGTTTGTAGGTTAATTGGCTTGGCTTAAATGTACAAATGTAAAATTGTCCCGAGCGTGTGTAGGGTAGTGTCGTTGTAGCGGGGATCGCTGATCGGTGCGGACTCGGTGGGCCGAAGGGCTTGTCTCCGTGCTGTATCTCAAAACTAATCTAAAGTAAACAACTAAACTAAACTAAGCCTGTCCCGCTGAGTTACGCCAGCATTTTGTGTCTAGCCTGTCCCGCTGAGTTACGCCAGCATTTTGTGTCTACCTTAAACTAAACAACCCCTGACTTACACACTAGGCGACTTACGAAAACTCTCATTTATGTACTTTGGTGCAATGCTGAACGCTTATGCCCAGTCCGCCTTGACCTATGCGATCACCCAGTTCATAAGTTCATAAGTGATAGGAGCAGAAGAGAGACACAAAAAGCTGAAGTAACTCAGCGGGTCAGACAACATCTCTGGAGAAAAGTAATAGGTGACGTTTTCAGTCCAGACCCTTCTTCAGACTGAGAGTCAGGGGAAAGGGAAACATGAGATATAGACGGTGATGTAGAGAGATATAGAATAAGTGAATGAAAGATATGCAAAATGTGATGATGATAAAGGCCATTGTTAGCTGTGGCCCAGGTTAGAACAAGTCCAGACGATGAGACTAAATATGACGACTTTGAAGCTGGTACGACTTGGGTGGGGGAGGGATGGAGAGAGAAGGAATGCAAGGGATAGGAGCAGATTTAGGCCATTCAGCCCATCAAGTTTGCGCCACCATGCCACCCTGTCTACACACTCAATCATGGCTGATCTATCTCTCCCTCCTAACCGCAATCTCCTCCCTTCTCCCCATAACCCGTGACACCCGTACTAATCAAGAATCTATCTATTTCTGCCATAAAAATATCCATTTACAGCCTCCACAGCTTTCTGTGGCAATGAATTCCATAGACTCACTGCCATCTGACTGAATAAATACCGCCTCATCTCCTTCCTAAAGGAACGTCCTTTAATTCTGAGGCTATGCCCTCTGGTCCTGGACTCTCCCACTGGTGGAAACATCCTCTCCACATCCACCCTCTTCTTACAGGAGAAAAGGTGATTACAGGGCAGAGAGGGTACACATCTGGGATATCCAATAACGTCATAAGCAAATATGTCCTCTTATGGGTCCAGATATATTAGACGGCTCAAAATATTTTAGAAATATTTATTTTAAATTGCCATGAAAATTGAATGGAGTTGATGAAAGAGGAAATGGAATATGGCAAAGAATAGATTCTGATTAGCCAGATAGATTTCATTAGCCAGCCCTCTTCTTTCTCCAGAGAAGATTCAATGGCATGGGTGAAACATCCATCAATCCAACAGGTAATTGGCATTAAAGAACTGATCAGGTTCGGAAAGAAAAGATGATGATGCATCCAGTAGATCTTGATAGAAATTAGCTTCGCAGACTGTTCCGGAGAAAAATGTGGTCAACTTGCTGAGAGAAATCAGAGGCAGATAATAGACATGCTAACTGCCAAGAAGGTCAGTCACAGCCATAGTTTTTCATTGTACAGATTCCCCCCAATTTATGTAAGGGTTATGTCATGTGGACCCTTGTGTAAGTTAGATGGAAGAGCTGTTCTGAAGAGGTTAATTGGCTTGATAAATGTAAAAACATTGTCCAGTATAAAATTGTCCATCTTCCACTATAGTCCCTGGTGGACTCTTCGGAAGGTGCAAGGTATCAGGTGCAAGGTACTGCAGACAATTGAGTTTACTATTCGAGGTGGACACCATGGAAGAGCTCCGACACGGAGACCACGGTGGAGCTCTGGAGTGGGCACCATGTGGGAGCTCCGAGGCCGAGACAACGGTGGAGCTCCGACGCAGAGACCAAGTGGGAGCTCCAGCGCGGAGACCACCGTGGGAGCTCCAATGCAGAGACCAGTGTGGAACTCCGACATTGAGATCACGTGAGTGTCAGTGGGCTAAAAGAGTTGCTTACGTGAGTGCGAGTTTAGGTATGTCATCTATTACATACATCGGGGAGTGCCTATATGTGAATACACATGGCAATAACAAACCAATACCAATTAGGGTGACGAAAGGAAGGATGGAGTTTAAAACAGGGAAGTTTCATGTCACTGTGCTGGTGAATCTACAGCAGGAATGGTCTCCTCAGTTGAGTCTTCCCCTTTGCTCTACCTATTGTACTTGAGATGGTCTAGATTGTATTTATGTATAATATTATTTCATCTGTTAGGATAGCGTGCAAAACAAAGCAGACAATAAACTTTGATGTTTACTGAGGGGATATTGTCTCATCAGATTATCTAGAATAATTTCAGAATAAGGGGGAGGGGGGTCCCATTTAAAATGGAGATGAGGAGGATTTTTTCTTTTAGGAGATGGTGAATCTTTGGAATTCACTACACAGTGAGCTTTGGAGGTGGAGTAATAGTGTGTGTGTTTATGAGAAGCGTTTCATGGATGTTTTAAAGGGGAGTCAAGGTGAGTGGAGAAACAATCAGGAGAACATTCAGCTCAATATTGGAGCAGCCATGATCACAAGATGAAGGAAGGTCGAGGAGCCCATTGTTTTACACCTCTTCATGGTTCCTGTGTTCCTATATTCGCCACCGCACATTGGGAATGAATGCTGTTTAAATTCTCCAGCATAATGCAACAAGGGCTCCTGAAACATTGGAGGGTTGGTCACCTTTAACCGACTAACTCAAGATACGGAGGAACAGCACCTCATACTTCCCTTTGGCAGCCTACAACCCAGCGGTATGAACGTTGATTTCAAGTGACCCCTGCATTCCCTCTCTCTTCCCCCACTTTAGTCATCCTACCCATTCCACTGTTCACATCCTTGTGTCCTTTTGTTATCAAAGGTACACACAAAATGCTGGAGTAACTCAGCGGGACAGGCGGCATCTCTGGAGAGAAGGAACGGGTGACGTTTCGGGTCGAGCCCCTTGTTTTCACACCTTACCCTTCCTTATCTCTGTGTCTCCCTCTCCTCTGACTCTCAGCCTGGAGAAGGGTCTCGACCCGAAACGTCACCCGTTCCTTCTCTCCAGAGATGCTGCCTGTCCCGCTGAGTTACTCCAGCATTTTGTGTCTACCTTCGATTTAAACCATTATCTGCATTTTTTTCCTACTCCTTTTTTTTATCACCTATTCCCCAGCCAACAATGGGCCATTATGGGCTCCACCTTTCCTTGGCCATCTGTTGCCGGCCCTGCTTTGTTCTGGCCTTTTCCTACTTCCAGTTCCGTCCCCTCTACTTTCAGTTCAAAGAAGGGTCCCGACCCGAAACGTCACCCATCTTTTTTCTCCAGAGACGCTGCCTGGCCCGCTGAGTTACTCCAGCACTTTGTGTCCATCTTCAACATTTGGATGACTTGGTAGAAAGAGACTGAGCTATGAGTTCGAGTCATAGTCAAGCATTTGCCCAAGCCAGATGCTTGCCCCTTTTCTGGGGGTTATGTCCGTGCCCGGGTGGTGTTAGAGAGGGACATAGTTGTATAGTAGTTATTTAGTATATTTGTAAGGATTGTAACATGGTTGTTTGAAAATTTAGTATCTGAATAAGTTGGTGATTTTGTACTATGGTGGTGGGTGTGTTACCACGGTTTTATTTTGTGTCTTGATAGTAATTAAATATATTCTTTTTGATACAAAAAAAAGGATGTCCCATCTGCACTAGTCTCACCTGCCTATGTTTGACCTTTACAGTCCATGTGCCTGTCCAAATGCCTTTTAAATGTTGTTGTAATACCTGCCTCAACTTCCTCCTCTGGCAACTCATTCCATATATCCATCATCTTCTGAGTGAATTAGGAAGTGCCGACAAGGGAAGAGATGTGGTCCTCAGTTAAGCAGGCAATAGCTATGATGGGTGGTGCACATCCCAGGGACAGCCACGGTCAAAATGATTGGGGGAGGGATTTTGATCCCACGCTGGTTCTACCACGCAGTGGCACTTGCATGCATCAAATGTGAAAGAGGAGGAGGGAGGGAGATGGCTTCTGTAAATTGCCCCTCAAGCGTAGGATGTGAGAGTGGGATAATGTAGAGCTAGAGGGCCAAAGGACCTGTTTTCACAATGTATCTCTAAAACTAAAAGAATTGAGAATTAAGGGACAGAAGTTTAGGGGGAACATTAGGGGAACTTCTTTACTCAGAGAGTGGTAGCTGTGTGGAATGAGCTTCCAGTGGAAGTGGTGGAGGCAGGTTCGATGTTATCCTTTAAAAATAGATTGGATGGGTATATGGACGGGAAAGGAATGGAGGGTTATGGTCTGAGTGCAGGTAGATGGGACTAGGGGGAAGTATTTTATTTTTAATTTAAATTAAAAAAAAAAAAAAAAAAAAAAAAAAAAAAAATTAAATGTTCGGCACGGACTTGAAGGGCCGAGATGGCCTGTTTCCGTGCTGTTATGGTTATATGGTTATATGGTTATATGGTTAAAACTCAAACGACAATACACTTAAGTAGCATACTGAATCCCGACCAAATATATCGAGTAAAACCGAAACGGTAGCTCATAACTGACAAAGAGGGAAATCAGGAAAATAAACCTGCAATGGAATACTATAGTAGGCTCTGATTAAGTTCATTTTAACTTATAAGTAACTTTATGTTATTTTATTTGAGTCATAGTCACACAGTGTGGAAACAGGCCCTTCCACCCAACTTTGCCCACACCAACCAACATGTCCCATCTACACTAGTCCAACCTGCCTGCGTTTGGCCCATATCCCTGTAAACCTGTCCTATCCATGTACAGTACCTGTCTAATTGCTCCTTAAACGTGACCAGTCTGAAGAAGGGTCCCGACCCGAAACGTCACCCATCCATGTTCTCCAGAGGTGCTGCCTGACCCGCTGAGTTACTCCAGCACTCTGTGAAACGTCACCCATCCATGTTCTCCAGAGGTGCTGCCTGACCCGCTGAGTTACTCCAGCACTCTGTGAAACGTCACCCATCCATGTTCTCCAGAGGTGCTGCCTGACCCGCTGAGTTACTCCAGCACTCTGTGAAACGTCACCCATCCATGTTCTCCAGAGGTGCTGCCTGACCCACTGAGTTACTCCAGCACTCTGTGAAACGTCACCCATCCATGTTCTCCAGAGGTGCTGCCTGACCCGCTGAGTTACTCCAGCATTTTGTGTCTATTTCTTTTCCTCCAGATGTTTCTTTCTTTCCTTGATTTATTACTGCGTTTGATTTTGGAGTGGTTTGCGAGTGAGGCGGTGTGCCAACAGGGATTCACTTGCAGAGGCTGCTGGTGAAGACAACATCTGGTGCTACAGTTCGTTGAAAGAACACTGTGTATTCTCAGTGTTCAGCAGAACTCAGCTCAACTTTGCTCAGCGGCAACACCTCGGAAACGCAGAGCTTGAGAGATTTGGTCGTAACGCAGTGGAGGGCAGTCTTTTCAGATTCAGGCCTTGTGCCATGTCAGGGAACGTCTTAAAGTTAACCACCTTTACGTCTGACTTCAACCTGCACTGATCGAGAAATGATTCATGTCAGGAAACATAAAATTGTCCTGCCACACTGCGACGCAGAAGGTTTCGACCAGCCCTGACCCGGGGTCAGATCGCGTGGCGTGGGGGAGCTGAGATTCCCTCCCCCCCCCACCCCCGATGCAGGAGCTTGATCGCCCCGACGCGGAGGGCCCGACTGCCAGCTACAGGAGCCAAGATCATCCCATCAACAGAAGGCTCGAGGCCCCCGACCGCGGGAAAACAAAGAAGGGACGAGATTGAACTTTTTTTTCGCCTTCCATCACAGTGAGGAATGTGGAGGAGTCACTGTGGTGGATGTTTATGTTAAAATGTATTTTGTGTGTCTTGTTGCCTTTTATCGGTATAACTGTATGGCAAATCAAATTCCTCGTATGTTGCAAAACATACTTGGCTAATCAATTATGATTATGATCATGATTATGATAATGTTGGATTCAAACATGTAGATCAGTACGTTAATCCTGGCCAAATTGGAGAGGCCAGGACACTAAAATTGAATAAAGGCTTCTGGGCTGCTAGGCCATTTGGTCAATTTAAATGTGCCTTTTGTAGAAATGGGACAAGCTGCAGAATGGTGGCAGTTTGTCTACAGCCTAGATTAGAGCTGCAGGAAGAGAATGGGAACATCTGCAGACCCTGACAATTAGGTGCAAAATGCATAGAATGGATTGGATGAATGCAAACCAGACATACATATTGTAAATAATGTTACAAACCTTACTTTGCTGGATGTTGATTGGATTAAGCATTGAGCCTTGTCTGGTTTTCTTGCTAATCAGGGCACATGTTGTGATGTTCGTTTCCTTTGAGAAACACTGTTTGAATGCAATGTATTAGCCGCTGTATTATTGGGTTAGGGAAATGTCTGTCATGTACGGGGTTAATCGATATCTGTTATTGGGCTGTAAAGAGACCACCCCCATGTGGTTCGGCCCTCATGTTTTGGGGACCTATAAAAGACCGCTCCCACGAGGTCCTGTGTTGTTCTTCTGGGGGAACGCTTAGGACTGCGTGACCTTCTGGAGTGTCTCTGTTTGAGTGAGGCTAAGAGGGCTTGATCAGGAAGATACGAGGATCGAACCCCCGCGGTGGTTAGGTACAGTAGTTGGAACTGTAATTGCGTTTTGTCAAAATAAAGTTTAGATGCGCAAGTGCTTGACTCAGTGATTTTTGACTGAAACTTGACGGGGGGGGAGCTTAGAACGAGCAATTTACAAGTACAGCGCAGGACCAAGCCATTTGGCCCACAATGTCTGTGCCAAACATAATGCCAAGACCCGCCCTTATTTACCTGCACATGATCCATATCCCTCCATTCCCTGCATATTTGGGTGCCTACCCAAAAGTCTTTTAAATGCCACTATTATATCTGCTTCCACCACTATCCCCGGCAGCACATTCTAGGCACTCACCGCCCTCTGTGGAAAAAAAGCTTTTTCCCGCACATAGAAGCATGGAGTCGCATAGCGTGGGAACAGGCCTTTCGGCCCACCCAAGCCAACATGTCCCATCTGCACTTGTCCCACCTGCCTGCACTTGGTCCATATACCCTCCAAACCTGCCTTATCCATGTACCTGTCTAAATGTTTCTTAAACATTGCGATAGTCCCTTGTCTCAACAACCTCCTCCGGCAGCCTGTTCCATACACTCACCGCCCTTTGTGTGAAAACGTTACCCCTCAGGTTCCTATTAGATTTTTCTCCTTCAAACTTTGCCTCTCTCCTCTTTAGTATTTGATATTTCTTGATTGAAAAGGGTGTCAAAGGGAACGGGGAGGAGGCAGATGAATGGGGTTGAGAGAGAAAAATAGATCAGCCAAAATCAAATGGCGGAGCAGACTCGATGGGCCAAATGGCCAGATTCTGCTCCTATGTCATATGGACTTATCTTTCCTTCCTGGGAAAAGGTTCTGACTGTCTCTCCTATCTATGCCTCTCATAATTTGATGTACTTCTATCAAGGGCGGTGTAATGGCCGAGAGGTAGAGTTGCTGCCTTACTGCACGAGGGACCCGGGTTCGATCCTGACTATGGGTTCTGTCTGTGCGGAGTTTGTACGCTCTCCCCGTGACCTGCGTGGGTTTTCACCAGGATCTCGGGTTTCCTTCCACATTCCAAAGTCATACAGGTTTGCAGGCTAATTGGCTTAGGTAAAATTGTAAATTATCCCCTAGCGTTTGTCTCGAGTGTGTGTATGATGATGGCGACAGATGGCGCAATGGGCTAAGTGTTCGGCTGGCAACCGGAAGGTAGCCGGTTCGAATCCCGCTTGGAGTGCATACTGTCGTTGTGTCCTTGGGCAAGACACTTCACCCACCTTTGCCTGCGTGTGAATGTGTGTGAATGTGTGTGAATGTGTGTGAGTGATTGGTGGTGGTCGGAGGGGGCCGTAGGCGCAGATTAGCAGCCACGCTTCCGTCAGTCTGCCCCAGGGCAGCTGTGGCTACAGAAGTAGCTCACCACCACCGAGTGTGACTGAGGAGTGAATGAATAATGCGATGTAAAGCGCCTTGAGTATTAGAAAGGCGCTATATAAATCCCATCTATTATTATTATTATTATTATTATGATAGTGTTAGTGTGCGGGGATCGCTGGTCGGTGCAGACGCGGTGTGCCGACGGAACCTGTTTCCGCTCTTGGTATCTCTGAACTGAACTAAACTAAAAATCATAGTTTTCGTAAAGCTCTCTGATAGTCATCTCTCACCAATGTCACGGAGTGGAAACTTCCACTGGGATTATTTCAGTGTCACCAAGGCTGCGTTAATGTTTGACACTGCCTGACTAGAAAGGCACCTTGGTAACCCTAAGACAAATTGTAGCGGGCGATGATTAATTATTGATGGGCCTGCTTTTCTTTTTTTTTTAACGCAGTAAAATTCAGTGGCGTTTATATCAAGCAGCCCCGCTGATAAAATATGACATTGGAAAATGATGGAACGACAGTCCGGTTATGGACTGGCCCATTAATCGTCTCCAGGCCTGAAGGCCTTAGATGATTTATAAAGCCGAACTTGTGGTTTTAAAATGCTGAAAATGTTTGGAGACATTTTGCCAATATCGTTGAAACAGGAACGATACAGGAGAGCAGTTTGTCATGGCCCTCCCACACTTAATAGCAGAAAAATTGAGAGTTGATTCCGAAGGCGCATGACACATAAATCATTGACGTACAATGCTGTGAGCTAGATTGCTGTGTTTCCCGCTGGTGATAACGCCAGGACTCCATAATATTGTTAGCTAAAGGGTTTTGATTCAGCTTAAGATATTACCTCCATGCTGTGTGTGAGTTAAGAGTTTTACTCCTCTCCCTGAATCTGAAATTTCCCTCTATTTGCAACACAGCAGAGTTTAGTTTAGTGTTTAAGAAGGAACTGCAGATGCTGGAAAATCGAAGGTAGACAAAAATGCTGGAGAAACTCAGCGGGTGCGGCAGCATCTATGGAGCGAAGGAAATAGGCAACGTTTCGGGCCGAAACCCTTCTTCAGAGTTTAGTTTAGATCAGCTTCACAGATACAGCGTGGAAATAGGCCCTTCGGCCCACCAAGTTCGCGCCGACCAGCGATCCGCGTACACTAACTCTATCCTACAGGCAAGGGACAATTAATAATTTCTACCGAAGCCAAATTAACCTACCAACTTGCACGTCTTTGGAGTGTGGGAGGAAACCGGAGTACCCGGAGAAAACC
>CM075978.1:189321063-189363742 GCA_038087875.1 Malacoraja senta
TATTCATGGGTCATTCTTTTTAACTTTGAAAGTCATGTAAGGGTCAAAGATTCATAGAGTCATACAGCGTGGAAAAGGGTCCTCGGCCCCAACTTGCCCATGCTGAACAACATGCCCCATCTACACTAGACCCATCTGTCCTGTACAACTGCAGCATGACCTCCCAACTTCTGTATTCAGATATCTTTTTCCACTTGCATTTTCCAAAAATCATGAGGTTGTGGATGGCACAGTGGGGCAGCTGGTAGAGCTGCTGTCACGCAACAACAGTAACCCGGGTTCAATCCTGACCTCGGGTGCTGGCTGTGTGGAGTTTGCATGTTCTCTCTGTGACCACATGAGTTTTCTCAGATTTCTCTGGTTTCCTCCTGCATCCCGAATGCATGTGGGTTTGTAGATCAATTAGCCTGTATAAAATTGCCCCCTGGTGTGTGTAGGACGGTGTTAATGTGTGGGGATCGCTGGTCGGTGCGGACTCGGTGGGCCGAAGGATCTGTTTCCCTGCTGTATCTCTAAACTAAACTAAACTAAACTAAATTTTTTTTTAAGTTGCACTGTCAGAAAATTGAGTGTTTTGGTATCTGCTTGGCTGAAGGATCGATTAACATTTTAATAGCTCCAATTTAAACCCGTCTGTTACATTGCACAAATGCATAATCGTGCGTGCTGGGGAACTTGCTGGCTGGTGAGTTATGATGCTGATGCTGGTTTTGTGTTCTGGAAGATAGAACAGTAAAAGCTTCCATAGAATTAATTGTAATCTAAATGGTCTCCAGCAATTTATTGGAAAAAGCGCAGCACTCACAATGATCTGTGTTCTGAAGCTAATGTGCCTGCAATATGCAGAAAGATGGCTTGGAAATTAGTAGGAAGGAACTGCAGACGCTGGTTTAACCCGAAGACTCAAAAGGCTGGAGTAACTCAGCGGGACAGGCAGCATCTCTGGAGAGGAGGAATGGGTGACGGTTCGGGTCGAGACCCTTCTTCAGACTTCAGAAAACTAATAACTCTTTTTAGAATTACCTTGCAAATATAGTTTAGTTTAATTTAGTTTAGTTTAGTTTAGTTTAGATCTACAGCATGGAAACAGGCCCTTCGGCCCACCGAGTCCCCGCCGACCATCTCATCCACTCCCTTTATCCTGGGGTTTTCTCCTGGTGCTCCGGTTTCCTCCAACGCTCCAATGAAGTACACGTTTGTAGGTTAATTTGGCCTCAGTAAAAATTGTACATTGTCCCCAGTGTGTCAGATAGTGTTAGTGTACGGGGATCGGTGGTCGGCCAAGGGGGCCTGTTTCCGCGCTGTATCTCTAGATTAGGCAGGACATCAAAGCCCCTAAACTTGTGCATACACATGTATTCCTTCTCCAGCATTCTTTGCCAATGCATCAGGGCAGGCAAAAAATCCTCTTGCAAAGACACAAAATGCTAGAGTAACTCAGCGGGTCAGACGTCATCCCTGGAGAACATGGATAGGTGACGTTCCGGGTCGGGACCCTTCTTCAAACTTAGAAACAAGAAACTGCAGATCCTAGTTTACAACAAAAAAACACAGAACGTGCTGGAGTAACTCAGCGGGTCAGGCGGAAACAGGCTCCCTTGGCCTACCAGTGTCAGGCGGCATGCCTGGAGGACAAGGATAGGTGACGCTTCGGGTCATGACCCCTCTTCATACTACAGCATTGTGAGTCTTTTCTTGGTAAACCAGCATCTGCAGTTATAGAGTCATTGAATCATACAGCATGGAAACAGGCCCTTTGGCGCACCTTGCCCATGCCAACCAATGTGCCTAAACTACACTAGTCATACCCGACTATGTTTGGCCATATCCCAAAAAATCTTTCGCTATCCCTGTCGCTATCCACATGTTTTTTTACATGTTGTTAACAAGTTCCCTGTTTCTATAAAAAAAATCCACTAGTTACTTTTGCACGTAGTTTTATATATAGAAATATTTCAAGCACGTAATGTGTCAATACATCATAATCTATATTACTAAAAGTCTGAACTTGACCACTTCCTGTTGTTCTGTATATTGATTTTAGAAAAAACGCTGCCACTTACGGCTGTGATTTTTGGCCATCTTACTCAGACCCCCTCTGCTGCGCAGGACAAGAGGATTTTTCCCATCGATGAAAAATAAAAGAGTTATTAGTGTTTTAAAAATGTTGAGATTCTCTCTCCTGAAGGCCACGCCCCTTCCAGAGGGACTATAAAACCCGGAGGTGTGGAGGTGCCTCAGTTCTCTGCAAGATGGGGGAGCGAGAGGTCGCAATTCTCAGTCTGAGCTGTGAATAACACTGAACACTAAACTGTGAGTGGTTTTACTGACCTGTCAGTGCCCTTAATATGGTTTGAAAATGTAGTTTGAAAATGCAAAAGTGTGTTTTGGTTTGAAAGTGCCAAAGCTGTGTTGCCTTTGGTTTTGAAAGTGCTAAAGCAAGCTGTGTTGCCTTTGGCTTTTGAAAGTGCTAAAGCAAGCAGTGTTGCCTTTGGTTTTGAAAGTGCTAAAGCAAGCTGCCTTGCCTTTGGTTTTGAAAGTACTAAAGCAAGCTGCCTTGCCTTTGGTTTTGAAAGTGCTAAAGAAAGCTGCCTTGCCTTTGGTTTTGAAAGTGCTAAAGCAAGCTGCCTTGCCTTTGGTTTTGAAAGTGCCAAAGCAAGCTGCCTTGCCTAATTAGAGCTGCCTTGCCTAATTAGAGCTGCCTTGCCTTCTATATAATTAAAAGTCTTGACTACTTCCTGTTTGCACTTTATATTGATTTTAGAAAAATCGCTACCACGTAAGGCTGTGATTTTTGGCCAATTTACTCAGAGTCCCCCTCCACTCATCAGGTGCCCAGGATTTTTCCATCGATGAAAAATAAAAGAGTTATTAGTGTTTAAAAATGTTGAGATTCTCTCTCCTGTCAATCACGCCATGTAGGCGACGCCCCTTCTGGTGGGATGGGGGGAGGGATTATGAAACCTGGAAGTGTTGGCCTGGCTCAGTCTCTGCAAGATGGGGGAGGGAGAGGTTACGACTCGCTGTCTTTAGTGGCCTTGCACCCTGCTTGAAATGCTATGAAACTGCACTTGAATTTGGTGCCCGTGGGAATAGCCGTGAGTCAACTGCGAGCCCACCAGCCGTGAGTGAGCTGCCAGCACAACAGGCTTGAATGACTGAGCCACCAGCCAAGAATCCATTCGGCCCACAATGTCCATACGAGCCCTCTGGAAACCAGTCCCTTCAGCCCACAACATCCATACTAGCGCTCCAGAAAGCCCTGTCCCCCCCCCCATTGGCCACCAATATTGGAATTGGTGGAGAGGTGGAATATTGCGTTGGGGGGACCAGCCTCCCGTGTGATGCTGGGACCCACCTTAGTCTAGTAAACTATATAAAGTTATTCTTGATTCTAATTTTCAAGTCTCCATATGATGGAATCCATGAAGTGGACCCCACCCTAGTTGACGTACTAGTTTCACTGTCTGTATAACTCATTACCGCCTATCCCACAGCCAACAATGGACCATTGTGGGCTCCACATTTCCTTGATTATCGTTGCTTTTTGCATATCTTCCATTCATTTGTCCTAGGTCCCATCTATATCTCTCGTTCCTCTTTCCCCTGACACTCATGCTGCAAGACACAACATTCTGGATGTCTGAAGAAGGGTCTCGACCCGAAACGTCACCTATTACTTTTCTCCAGAGATGCTGCCTGTCTCGCTGAGTTACTCCATCTGTCTTGCAGTAAACAAGCCTGTTGAGCATCCATATGAAAATAGTGAATAGTGAAAAGCTTGGATAGAGTGGATGTGGAGAGAATGTTTCCACTAGTGGGAGAGTCCAGGATTAGAGGTCTAAGCCTCAGAATGTAAGGACATTCCTTGAAGAAGGAGATGAAGTTGATTTTCTTTAGTCAGAAGTTGGTGAATCTGTGGAATTCTTTGCCACAGAAGGCTGTGGAGGCCAAGTCAATGGATATTTTTAAGGCAGAGATATGTCGATTCCTGATTAGTACGGGTATCAGGGATTATGGGGAGAAGGCAGGAGAATGGGGTTAGGAGGGAGAGATAGATCAACCATGATTGAATGGCGGAGCAGACTTGATGGGCCGAATGGCCTAATTCTGCTCCTATCACTTATGATCTTATGACTTTATGAAAATGTACAAATGGCACATCCTCAGTTATTTCCTTTCACTGACGAAATCGCTCAAATTGTGTCTGCGTCATTTGAAATAATTTGGACACATCCAACTAAATGATAAGCCCAGGAGCTGTGTTTTCCATCTATCAATGTTTCACTAATAAGCTGCAAGTCGAAACCAGGAAAGTAGGAGATTTGTTCCCCATGTTGGGGGTGAAGCCAGAACCAGGGGTCACAGTTTAAGAATAAGGGGTAGGCCATTTAGGACTGTGATGAGGAAAAACCTTTTCACACAGAGAGTTGTGAATCTGTGGAATTATCTGCCACAGGAGGCCAATTCTCTGGATATATTCAAGAGAGAGCTAGAGGTAGCTATAAGGGTTAACGGAATTAAGGGATATGGGGGAGAGAGCAGGAACAGGGTACTGATTCTGGATGATCAGCCATGATCATATTGAATGGCAGTGCTGGTTCGAAGGGCCAAATGGCCTACTCCTGCACCTATTTTCTATGTTTCTATGTTTCTAATTACACAGTGTGCTACTGGAAACATTATTTAAGTCATTAACTCTCTGGTCGGGACACTCTGTATGTTTTTCATTTTTTCAACACAACATCATCAGGCCTTCAGGAACCCAGCGGTTTCTGCATTTTCCGGTCGGGATTTGAACGAGTTCCATCGAAAGTGCTTTTATGTGGATTTGCGGCAGGCAAATGAGCATAGGAAATGTCGCATCATAATAAGAAGCTGTAGTTGATGAAGAGCAGTAGCAAGATCTGGCAGTGAGTCATGTGGCTTGCTCAATGGCTTGGCTTGGCATTGGGGCCTCTGATCCTCAAACTGATCACAGTTAATCAAGTCTTCATCAGTAGTTTAAGTTGACTGCTCTCGTGTTCGATGAATCACTGCAAGGAATAAGCAAGCCAGCTGTTGGTGGGTTCATTATAACTCTCGTGGATGAAAACCAGTCCAAGGCTGCCTGAGATAATTATTTAATCTTGTCTACAATGTAATACTTTGAAATATGTGTGCAAAATTTTCTATCCAGAACAGCACTTCGACGCATGCAAACCGAAGGCATGGAAGTTGGGAGGTCATGTTGCAGTTATATAAGACGTTGGTGAGGCCACATTTAGAGTATCGTGTTCAGTTCTGGGCACTGTGTGATAGGAAAGACGTTGCCAATTTGGAAAGGGAACAGAAGGGATTTACGAGGATGTTGCCAGGACTCGAGGGGCTGAGCTATCGGGAGAGGTTGAGCAGGCTAGGTCTCTATTCCGTGGAGTGCAGGGGGATGAGGGGTGATCTTATAGAGGTGTACAAAATCATGAGAGGAATAGATCGGGCGGACGCACTGTCTCTTTCCCAGGGTGCGGGAATCGAGAATCAGAGGACATAGGTTTAAGGTGAAGAGGAAAAGATTTAATAGGAATCTGAGAGGTGACTTTTTCACACAAAGGGCATGGAAAAGGTAGTTGAGGCAGAGTCTTTCTCAACGTTTAAGAAACAGTTAGACAAGTACATGGATAGGACAAGTTTAGAGGGTTATGGAGCAAACATAGGCAGGTGGGACTGGTGTAGATGGGGCATGTTGGTCGGCATGGGCAAGTTGGGCCGAAGGGCCTGTTTCTACACTGTATGACTCTACAACTCGATAGCGCATTTCATTGTATCTTGGTTCATGTGACAATAATAGACCAATATCAATAACAATATATAAATATCAAAAGGTATATCTTAAAGTTAATAGGCTAATAATTTTTTTTGCCCAAAAGTCCAGTCACAATAGAATACAGATGAGCTCATTTTTTAGGTTAAATTCACCCTTAAAGAAAGCACAATAGCCCTGACCATAACCACAGACCTTACTTTAGACTTTAGAGATACAGCACAATAAAAGGCCCTTTGGCCTACTGAGTCCATGCCGGCCTGCGATCTCCCCGTACACAAACCCTACCCTACACACACTAGGGACAATTTATTTTTACCAAAGCCAATTAGCCTGCACACCAGCATGTGTTTGGAGTTTGGGAGGATACCACAGCTCCTGAAGGAAGCCCACGCGGTCATGGGGAGAACGTATTTGGAGTACTGCGAGCAAATTTGGACCCCATATCTGAGGAAGGATGTGCTGGCTCTGGAGAGGGATTCCAGGAATGAGTGGGTTAGCAAATGATGAGCGCTTGACAGCACTGGGCCTCGACTCGCTGGAGTTTAGAAGGTTGAGGGGGGAACTCATTGAAACTTACAGAGTAATGAAAGGCATAAATAGAGTGGATGTGGAAAGGATGTTTCCACTGGTGGTAGAGTCTAGAACCAGAGGTCATAGCCTTAGAATTAAAGGGCGCTCTTTTAGAAAGGAGGTGAGGAGGAACTTCTTTAGTCAGAGGGTAGTTAAATTATGGAAGTCATTGCCAAGGGTGGGAGGCCAAGTCAGTGAATATTTTTAAGTCAGAGATAGACAAATTCGTGATTAGAACGGATGTCAAGGGTTATGGCAAGTAGGCAGGAAAATGGGATTAGGAGGCAGAGATCAGCCATGAATGAATGGCAGAGTAGAATCGATGGGCCGAATGGCGTAATTCTACTCCTATAACTTGTGAACTGGTGAACGTGAACTCGTGAATGTACAAACCCCACACAGACAGCACCCGTAGCCAGGATCGAACCCGGGTCTCTGCCACTGTAAGGCAGCAACTACCGCTGCGCCACCATGCCACCCCTCATTTCATTCCCCTTCAGATTCCCTCGGTATACAGATGGCAGGACTTTGTTGTTCACTGTCAGATACACATGGTTGGGCTTCTCTTCCAGGTACTGGGATCATACATTCCATTGAAGCTCTTTCCACCAGATCATCAATTAAGGGGTGTCCAGGGTCATGGGGCGAAGGCAGGAGAATGGGGTTGAGAGGGAAAGCACCGTGCTCCCCATTTGGCACCACGATAAGAAGGAACATCATTAACTTAACACCTGAAATACAGAATGTTACAAATGCAGTTTCTCTGCGGTGGATCATGAAATAGAGAAGAGGGGTCACAGCGCCAGAGACCCGGGTTCGATTCTCGCTACACTTTCCTCCCACACTCTAAAGACGTACAGGTTTGTAGGTCAATTGGCTTGGTGTAAATGTAAAATGTAGGATAGTCCCTAGTGTGTGTGAAGGATGGTGTTAATGTGCGGGGATCGCTGGTCGGCGCGGACTCGGTGGGCCGAAGTGCCTGTTTCCGCGCCGTATCTTTGAAACTAAAACCTTAAAAACTAAAACTCAAACTCAGAAGATCACTTGGTTGCATAAAATCTGCTAAAACATCTTTACTTTTCCAAATAGTTCCTCCTAAGTAGTCGGATTCAGCAATCAGTGGGACAGGCCAGCTGTTTCCAATAGCAACGTAAAAAAAATAACATGTTACAAGAGTTTGGGTTGATAAAAAGATACACGGCAATGTGTTGTGACATTTGTGCTTACAAGCAAGAAAGTTAACCGCTCTGGGAACTTAATGTTATGAAAACAAGATGAAGTTCTTCATAAAAGTATCTCTGAAATGTAATCATTATCTCCATGTAACACAGTTTGACACACCACAAGATTTAGTAGCATAATAATTTTTTTCCTGTACTATATATTTCATTGGTTTATATCATGCCCATTCCAGTTTAGTTGTGAAATAAATACATCATTTGGTTTAGTTGTTAGTTCAGAGACACAGCGCGGAAACAGGCGCTTCGGGCCACCGAGTCCATGCCGACCAGCGATCCCCGCACACTAACACTATCCTACACACACTAGGTGCAATTTTACATTTACACCAAGCCAATTAACCTACAAACCTGTACGTCTTTGGGGTGTGGGAGGAAGCCGAAGATCCCGCAGAAAACCCACGCACGTCACGGGGAAAACGCACAAACGGAGGGGTTTCAGGAAATAAACCTGTTTCAGTTGAGTTTATTGTCACGTGTACCGAAGTACAGTGAAAACCTTTTGTTGTGTGCCAACCAGTCAGTGGAAAGACAGTACATGATTACAATTGGGCCATTTACTTACATACATGATATGGGAATAACGTTTAGTGCAAGGTAAAGCCAATAATGTCCGAGGGTCAACAATGATGTAGATAGTAGCTCGGCACTGCTCTCTAGTTGTGCCAGGATTATTCAGTTGCCTGATAATAGCCGGGAAGAACTATCCCTGAATCTGGAGGTGTGCGTTTTCACATTTCTGTATCTTTTGCCCGATGGGAGAGGGGAGAAGATGGGGTGGACAGGGTGCGACTTGTCCTTGATTATGCTGCTGGCCTTGCCGAGGCAGCTTAAGATGATGGAGTCAATGGAAGGGAGGTTGAAATGAAATGGAGACGGAGGTGGGGGATGGAATTAGTAACTTTGACAGCGTCCTTTATGGGCGACTATTTGCATACCTTGGGGATGCGAGCAAAGAATCTCACTGTGACAATAAAGTATCCAATTCAATTCAGGTTGGTTTGTGCGATGATCAGGGCTGCGTGCAAAATTCACTACAATTTCTTGCGAATTTCTGGGATGGAGCTGTTCCCAAACTGAGCTGTGATGCATCCTGTGATACAAACCGGGCTGTAGGCTATATTTATATCTATGTTTAGAGTTGCTAAAATGTTGGTTTCAAAAACGGAATAAACTCCTTTTGGAAGGAACCCTTGTATCAAACTTTAAAATAGTTTGCCAAAATATATGGGTGGTTTCTCTTCCTCAGAGACGACCGGCCTCGTGGTGATAAAATAAACTCATCCCGTCAACTGCAGGAGTAACAAGAATTTAATTATGTTTGGGAAGATGCCTGAGGTGAACGCTATGCGTGGCTAGATTGAACCATTCAACCAACAAACTCTCAGCAAGTAAAACAAAGTAGCTGTTTCACAACCGCAGGAGGTGACTAAATAACTAAATTTAAGGTTAATGTTTTGGCAAGTGCTCTGATCATAATATTTAAATTTAAGTGTCATTATAATGGTGCTTAAATAAAATAAGTGACATTGTCATCCAAATGACTGTATTTTTGCAGTTGAACTTGCAGGAAGAATTATTGCCATGGAAGGTCAGATGATGAGCGCCATGAAAAACATGTTTCTATTACAAGAGACAGAAATGATAGCTTTCACAGTGTCTAGAAAAAACACAACATTTTCGTAAGCGTATGATTAGTTTAGTTTGGAGATACAGCGCGGAAAAAGGCCCTTCGACCCACCGCGTTATTGCCTGACCGGTGATATCCGCACACTAACGCTATCCTACACACACCAGGGACAATTTACAATTGTACCGAAGTCAATTAACCTACAAACCTGTACGTCTTTGGAGTGTGGGAGGAAACCGGAGAAAGCCCATGCAGGGCGTGGGGAAAATGTACAGACAGCACATGTGGTCAAGATCGAACCTGGGTCTTTGGCGCTGTAAGGCAGCCACCCTACCGCTGCGCCACCATGCCAACCTAAAACATGTGCCATCAAAAAAATGTCAAAATAAAATCAAAGTGTCGGCATTCCTTTTACCTTTCTGATCATGCGGTTTTCTAATTTACAGTCTATGTGAGAGTTTCAGTGTGACAAGGGTTAAGATAGCTGTACGGCACAAGGACCTTTGGACAGCCTTTGACGTCCAGAACGAGGTTTATTCATAGACATCCTTTGACATACAGCTAGCCATAACCTAGAGCACAAAGTTCTTCATAATCATCCTGACTAAAATCGAACACAATTAAAGGATTAAATGACGTCGTTTATTTGTATCAGTTTTATTGCATTTGTATTAGTGTTTTGAGAATGTATCGTGATCGATGAGAAGTAATTAGAGCGCGGTTTCAAGGGTCGGGCCAAAATCTGTGTAAAAGCTGACAGTTCCGAGTGGAATTTCAGAGGACTACGGTAACTGAGCTGCTCTCCTGTGCACAAGTCAATCAAGTGTGTCTGGGAAATGAATGCCATAGAAACATAGAAAATAGGTGCAGGAGTAGGCCATTTGGCCCATCGAGCCAGCACCGCCATTCAATATGATCATGGCTGATCACCCTGACCTGCTTTTTCTCCCATATCCCTTGATTCCTTTAGCCCAAAGAGCTAAATCTTGATCTCTCTTGAAAACTTGAAAACAGTGGTAGATTTGCTGCCTGACAGCGCTGGAGACCCGGGTTCGATCCTGACTACGGGTGCTGTCTGTACAGAGTTAGTACGTTCCCCCCGTGATCGCGTGGGTTTTCTCCGAGATCTTCGGTTTCCTCCCACACTCCAAAGACGCACAGGTTTGTCTGTTAATTGGCTTGGTAAATGTAAATTGTCCCTAGTGTGTGTAGGGTGGTGTTAGTGTGCAGGGGTTGGTGGTTGGCGCGGACTCGGTGGGCCGAAGGGCCTGTTTCCACGCTGTACCTCTAAACTGAACCAAAACTAAGTTGTCAGAGGCCAGTAGATCAGCGACCACATCTACAAAAGTAAGATTTTGAATTCTAATTGAAGAATTAGCTGGCGAATGACAGGGCGCAGTGAATGAATCCACATCCCCTGATATCTAACAAATTCTCAAACTATTTGCAGGATTGGAATGCTCCTATTTGGATCCAAGATGGTTAATTTATTTAGCAGGAAGGGGAAGGCATCGATCTTATCTGATCTCAGGCACAGCCTTCCAATAGAGCCACTGATGATGAGGCCTTAAACCCAACAAATAGGCAGATGCAGTTCCAGCGAAATATCCATCAGCCTTAAGCTGCCAGTTATCTTTCAAAGAAATTCCTGCTGAGAGGGTTAGTCAAATCTGAACTCCATCTTTAACCTTTCCTACAGTGTGTTTAGCCTTTAGGAACTACTCTTAGAGAGGTGATGGTGTTAAACACTCAACTGTGTATCTGCCAGCACGCTATGATAACCTGGGGTTACTGCATAGTGCCTGACAAATATGTTTCCATTGTGGATAGCACCTGACATCTGTTTAGAGGGTTTATTCATCATGTTTCTGTCTGAGATTTTACCTAGCTGCCCTTCCTTTGTGCACGGCAACTGTGCGTTTATCTCCTAAAGCACAGGCTGAGCAGCTAAGTGCCGAAAGTGCTTAAGTCCCACGTGTCGAAAAACAGTGTCCGTTTGCCTGCTGAACACCACTTTGGTACCGTGTCGATAAGACAACGCGTTTGTCAAAGTAGGGATTAGCAGCCTGAGAATAGATGTTTTGCCTCTTTGCGATTTCTATAAATGGCAACATTCGAAATACACTCCAGAGGTACAGAGTGGAAAGGCACGGTACAGGGAGATCGCTGCTTGTACGTTCTCCCCGTGACCTGCGTGGGTTTTCTCCGGGTGCTCCGTTTCCCTCCCACACTCCAAAGACGTACAGGTTTGTAGGTTAATTGGCTTTGGTAAAATTGTAAATTGTCCCTAGTGGGTGTAGGATGGTGTTAGTGTGCGGGGATCGCTGGTCGGCGCGGTCTCGGTGGGCTGAAGGGCCTGTTTCCGCGCTGTATCTCTAAACTAAATTAAAATCACGTGCACTATAAGGGCATTGCTTCAGTCAGGTAACCTAATCTTCAACTCACATTAAATTCACCAACAAAGTTCTAATCTCTGTGTCAGGAGGGTTTGTCCATTGATTGTGGCACGGATTATGTGTGTCCAAGAGGTAAACCAGTTAAACTCAAGTGCATAATAATCCATCTTCACCTTCACTGATTATGCAGGGATCGCTGGTCGGCGTGCACTTGGTGGGCCGAAGGGCCTGTTTCCGTGCTGTATCTCTAAAGTCTAAAGATTAGGTTGACTCACTCACCACCAAGAACCCAATTTGGCATCCATGCCTTTCAGGCCATGAGCATTAAACATTCAATAGGTCATCTCTATGCAGTACCTATTAAATAACAGGTAGCGGTCGGACAGGCAAAAGGTACAAAATGCTGGAGTAACTCAGCGGGTCAGGCAGCATCCCCGGAGAACATGGACAGGCAACGTTTTGGATTCTGACCCTTCTTCAAACTTAGAAACAAGAAACTGCAGACACTGGCTTACGAAAAAATAATGCAAAATGCTGGAGTAACTCAACGAGTCATGCAGCATCCGCGGAGAACATGGGTAGGTGACGTGTTGGGTTGGGATCCTTCTTCACACTGCTTGTAGGAGGGAGGGGGAGGGGAAGAGAGCTAGACGAGTTTAATTAGTATGGGGTGTCGAGGGTTATGGGGAGAAGGCAGGAGAATGGGGTTGAGAGGGAAAGATAGATCAGCCATGATTGAATGGCGGAGTAGACTCGATGGGCCGAATGGTCTAATTGTGCGCCTATAACACGAAGTTAGAAGAGATGGGGGCGGAGGGGGCAAGACAAAACTTGGCAGGCAAACGGTAGTTGGAGGCGTAGGAGGGTTTTTGATAGGCAGATGGTGGAAACAAAGACCAGAGATTAAATAAAAGGTATGAGACAAAGGATTGAAGAGTTGTGATTTGTGTAGCCAAAAGACGGAATATAGGTGTAAGGGATGGGGACAGGGAGAGATGGGTGTGTCTAAGTGTGGCATGGGGGTGGGGGAGGGGGTGGGGGGGAGTGAATGTGGGTACATGGGGAAGAAAAGGGGAGGGTTGAGGTTACTTAAAATTACATTTATATCTTTACAAATCCTTGATGTAACATCTCAAGGTGGTGGCACGATGGTGCAGCGGTAGATTTGCTGCCTTACAGCACCAGAGACCTGGCTCCGCTATTTTTAAGAGCCCTATCTAGCTCTCTCTTGAAAGCATCCAGAGAACCTGCCCCCACCGCCCTCTGAGGCAGAGAATTCCACAGATCCACCACCCTGTGAGAAAAAGTGTTTCCTCGTCTCCGTTCTAAATGGCTTACCCCTTATTCTTAAACTGTGGCCCCTGGTTCTGGACTCCCCCAACATCGGGAACATGTTTCCTGCCTCGAGCGTGTCCAAACCCTTAACAATCTTATATGTTTCAAAATAAGATCCTTTGGAGTGTGGGAGTTTCCTCCCACACTCCAAAGAATGACAGATTTGTGGGATAATTGGCTTCGGTAAAAATCGTGAATTATAAATTGTCCCTAGTATGTGTAGGATAGTGTTGGTGTACGGGGGTGGCTGCTTGGAGCTGTTTCCGCGCTGTATCTCTAAACTAAACTAAAATCTTTGAATTGTAAGCTTTGGTTAACATTTGCTGCAGGTGAACTTGCAGTACTTTTAATGTGCGTTGGATACATACACAGCCAAGATATGTTACATATAACTTCTATCAATACCATGGGCCTGAAATTACTCGGCCAGGAGGCTCTCGTGCCCTGATTATAATCAACACCTTATACCTGTATCCTTGCTTTTTATTAATCCCAATCTAATGAGCCTTCCCCAGAGCATAGTTGTGGATGAAGTAATGAAAAAGAAAGACCTGCCACTGAAATGTAAGATCTCATTCCATCAGACACAGTCATTTTGAAATGGCTGTTCCCCACCTTTGTCCTTCTAATCATGTGAAAGATTGAAACAGACGTCTCTGCTTGGTTTTGAGTATTCCTGCACGTTGGCGCGCTGCCACGGGCAGGTTGGGATGGGTCATTGCAATTACCGCTCAAATGGAGGGAATAACTGATATTTATTGCGATTACTGATATTACTGTTGGATGTCTCGTTGTCACTTTCCCCTCAGCTAACACTGAACCTAGGAAATGGTTCCTTGATTTCCTTGGTTCCTAAATTTCCTTGATCATCGCCCCCCTTTGATCTGTGTTTTCACACCTTACCCTTCCATATCTCCATGTCACCCACTCCACTGACTCTCAGTCAGAACAAGGGTCTCGACCCGAAACGTCACCCTTTCCTTCTCTCCAGAGATGCTCCCTGTCCCGCTGAGTTACTCCGGCATTTTGTGCCTAACTGATGTCCTCATGAGTTCTCGGGAGGATCAATGTGCAGTGAATTGAATTGAATCGAATACTTTATTGTCGCGTGTGACAAGTCACAGTGAAATTCATTGCTTGCATCCCCAAGGTATGCAAATAGTCGCCATACAAGGGCGCTTACAAAGTTACAAAGTACCCCTGAGCGCCAGGTCCCCTTTTGTTTCCCCCCTCTCACGGTGGTCCGCCCCACGCCTGGTCCACCTTTGTTCCTTCCCCTGGCAGTGGCGTCCTCACTTCACATGGTCAGTCCTTGTCCATCGCCATCATCGACTGCCGCACTGACCTCTCCACTATTCGCCGCCTGGGCCGCTCCGAATGCCTCTAAATGGTACATGCACCAACGAGATATTCATAGCTATTATGACCAAGGAACAAGAAGACAATAATTGCTGAAAATGAAAGGGTCAGGTTTGAGAGAAGTGAAAAGCAGAGAAGGGAGCATGAAAGGGGAATGGGATGCTAGGTTTAGTTTAGTTTAGTTTAGAGATACAGCGTGGAAACAGGCCCTTCGCCCCACCGACTCCGCACTGGCCTGCGATCCCCGCACACTGGCACTGTCCTACACACACTAGGGACAATTTTTTTACAGTTTTACCAAAGCCTTTTAACCAACAAACCTGTACGTTTTTGGAGGGTGGGAGGAAACCGGAGCTCCCGGAGAAAACCTACGCAGGTCACGGGGAGAACGTACAAACGCCATACAGACAGCACCTGTAGCCATGATCGAAACCGGGTCACAGGCCGTTGTTAGATAACAACTCTACCGCTGCGCCACCATGCCCGCCCCTTCGGGTCGTTAAGCCCACCATTGATAGACACAAAGGGCTGGAGTGCAGATCAATCACTATTGCTGATTTGATACATGTCTGGTTTTGCTATTTAGGACCCGATCCCTAATCCATGTCAGGTTTCCACCATGCCATCCTGTGGAATGTAAGCAACGATACTTTCAGTTTGAGCTATGACTTTGGTCTATGGTACCTGTTGCTATGGTCTCTGTATGTATTCTTATTAAAGTGCTTATTATGAAGTTGTATGCCTCAGTGTTAACAGTACTTTACACATGGAGTAACTCGGCGAGTCAGGTAGAATCTCTGGAGAAAATGGATAGGTGACGTTTCAGGCGGGACATTTTTTCAGACCCGACTTGAAACGTCGCCCACCCATTTTCTCCAGAGATGCTGCCTATCTCCAGCATTTTGTGTCTAGCTTTGAAAAAAACAGCACCTGCAGTTCCTTTTTCTTATCTTGCCTACTGGCTTCTCTCAGGGAAGAAGCACTTCAGTTCTCGAAGGCTGCAGTGGAACTCACCCACCCACAGGGAAATGAAAGGTTAGAACAAGAGTTAGCTTGGCTTTCAGCAAAAGGGGAAGGCATGGTGGGATAAGGCCAAAGCAGTTAACCATAATATTATGTGCAAAGTGAAGGGCCAATTTGCCAGCCACAGGTTTATGTGCGTTTTATACAGCACCACTGTGGTACATCTGTTCCTTATTGCTCTGCTGTGGGAGGATGACTTCTTCCCGAAGAGAACAAGGGCTTGAGAAAAAGTCTTCATAATTGCCCAATGAAGTATAGTCATGATTTCAGACGTTTGCACGTGTTAGGAAATGGACACAAAATGCTGGAGTAACTCAGCGGGTCAGGCAGCATGTCTGGAGAAGGAATGGGTCTGAAGTAGGGTTCTGACCCGAAACGTCACCTATTCCTTTTCTCCAGAGATGCTGCCTGACCCGTTTAGTTACGCCAGCATTTTGTGTCTGTCTTCGGTATAAACCAGCATCTGCAGTTCCTTCCTAAACATTTGCCTGTGTTAGTTTGACTCAAGCAGGTTGGTAGCAATGGGGCAGCACGGTGGCGCAGCGGTAGAGTTGCTGCCTTGCAGCGTCAGAGACTCACGTTTGATCCCGACTATGCGTGCTGTCAGTACGGAGTTTGCACGTTCTCGCCGTGACCGCGTGGGCTTTCTCCGAGATCTTCGGTTTCCTCCCACACTCCAAAGACGTACAGGCTTGTAGGTTAATTGGCATGGTGTAGATGTAAATTGTCCCTCGTGTGTGTGGGACAGTGTTAGTGGGCGGAGGGGATCACTGGTCGGCGCGGACTCGGTGGGCCAACGGGCCTGTTTCCGCGCTGTATCTCTGAACTAAACTAAATAAACTCCCTTAATCCTCCAGCTAAACATAATTGTGTTTTATGAATGTCTTTGAGACCTCCCAATGGTATTAATACATGACCTTGTGATGATGGTGGGCATATTTTGCTTGCTCACTGTCATCTTCGAATACATTTTGATGGGGTAAGCCATTCTGTACATGAATATGTAGCCTGCAGCAGATCAGTTATTCCAAGAATGTTAACACCTGGATTAGACTTCGGTATTACAATTATGTACTCACTGGTAATATGATTTATTTTGAGGGTCTTATATTACTTGTTATTTTTCGTTGGTTGGGGGTTTCACAACAGTGGAAATATTTAAGATGCATGTTGTTTCATAGCTTTTTGCTTAGTTCAGTTTACTTTAATGATACTGCGCAGAAACAGGCTCTTCGGCCCATTGAGTCCACACCGCCCAGCGATCCCCGCACTTTAACGCTATCCTACACACACTTGGGACAATTTACAATTTTGACCAAGTCAATTAATGTACAAACCTGTACGTCTTTGGGGTGTGAAAGGAAACCGGAGCACCCGGGGAAAACCCACGCTGGTCACGGGGAGACCGTACAAACTCTACATAGACAGCACACGTAGTCAGGATTGAACCCGGGTCTCTGGCACTGTGAGGCAGCGATTCTACCGTTTTTCAGTCAACTACATTTGTATTGGCATTCGTCTTCTTAGTGCAGGTATGCGTGATTGATGAAATAATTGCCTGTGTGGTAAGCAATGATCAGAGAAATTCCGTAATTTACACCAAACACCAGTTATACATCGATTGGATGGATCCTCTGGCTTATAATGTTGATGGAACATGCAGAAGGCTCATTCTATTCCTCAATACTTCCACCATTACCCTTCACCTGAAGGGCCTTTACGTTCTCAACTCCTTTGAGCAAGTGCAGAACACAAAGTGCTGGAGTAACTCAGCGGGACAGGCAGCATCCCTGGAGTGAAGGAATGGGTGACGTTTCGTGTCGAGACCCAAAGGGTCTGAGTTAGTTGGACTCAAGCAAGTAGGTAGCAATGGGGCAGCACGGTGGCGCAGCGGTAGAGTTGCTGCCTTACAGCGCCAGAGACCCAAATTTGATCCCGACCACGGGTGCTGTCTGTACGGAGTTTGCACCTTCTCGCCGTGACCGCGTGGGTTTTCTCCGAGATCTTCGGTTTCTTCCCACACTCCAAAGGCGAACAGGTTTGTAGGTTAATTGGCTTGGTGTAAATGTAAATTGTCCCTAGTGTGTGTAGGATAGTGTTAGGGGGCTGTCCCACTGCGGCAACCTAATTGGTAAGTTTAGAAGAGTTTAGGAGAGTTTGAAAAAATGTCATGTTGAAGACCTCCTTCGGATATGTAGAAGACCTCCTTCAACCTCCTTCGACTATGTTGAAGACTAGCTTAGACCAGCTTCGGGAAAATTGGACACCGAATAGTGGAGAGTGAAGACGACCTCCTTCGATCTCCTTCGATCTCCCTTCGACTATGTTGAAGACTATCTACGACTACCTTCAACTACCTTTGATTACCTTCGACTACCTTCGATTACCTACGAATAACATGCCGACCTACTACGACCTACTTTCAGTAAACCTACGAGTAAAAAATGTATCCATTTTTTCCATGGCGACCTTTTTTTACTCGTGGGCATTTTTCAACATGTTGAAAAATACGCAGCAACCTAGCTGAGGCCTCTAGTACGCGGGGAAGGAGAGTTACAAAGACCTAGGACCTCGTGTCGACCATGCTGCGAGTATGAGTCGAGGGCAAACTCGCCTGAACTCGCGGATTAGGTCGCCGCAGTGGGACAGCCCCTTTAGCGTGTCAGACTGAAGAAGGGTCTTGACCCAAAATGTCACCCATTCCTTCTCTCCAGAGATGCTGCCTGTCCCGCTGAGCTACCCCAGCTTTTAGTGTCTATCTTCATCATTTACCTGATAGGTTCACCAAGGACCACAAACTTGCCCACCTCCAGGCCAGTACCTGCACCGACAGAGTCTGAGGTAGGGTCCCGACCTGCAACGTCATCTACCCATGTTGACCAGAAACGCTAACTGATCTATTGAGTTACTTCAGCATTTTGTATCCTTTTTAGGAAGTAGATACATTGTATCAATATCCATGTAATTTAGGCATAGGAGCTGAGCTCATACTCACGCGTGCTCATGCTCGCGCATATAATTATGCAAATCAGGTCATTGACCTTTGACTTGGAATTAAATAGTTCCTGTTTTTGATCCCACCGCGAGTGTGTCTTTCTCCGTCTATTATGTGCTAGTTTTACCTTTTCCATAAGAAGACATAACAAAACATACATCTTTATAAGATCATGGATTTGAGGGGACTTTGGGGACTAGCATTGAAAGGGCAAGAGAACTGGAGTAGCCCAGCCATGGTCATATTGAATGATGGGCCAAGCAAGAAAGGCTGCCTGGCCTATTCCTGCTCCTATATTCTGGTGTTCTGATTCTCTTAGTTGACTCGGTTGGTTAAACATCCACCGTACTCATGAACGGGAGATAAACGCTTCATTCGACCAAGCTTTTCAGTTGAACACAATCTCCTCGGAGTTGGGAAAGTGAGATTCGGTCAGGACTGGGCACCATTTGAACTACTCAAGACATGTCTTTTGAGAACCTCACCACTTTTATAAGCCACAACAGGTTCCAATCTATCGGTGCCAAGAACTCCATGATCGAACGGCGTTGCAGATTCAATGTGCCGAATGGGCTAATTCTGCTCCGATGCCTGGTGAACTTATTCTGAACTCATGAACTGTCCAAGGCAGAGATTCCAGGAGGAACCTCTGAGCGCAAGTTTGCCTGCCTCCAGATCGCCACAGTGGGGCAGCGGTACAGCTGCTGCCTTACAGCACCAGAGGCCCGGGTTTGATCCTGACTACGGGTGTTGTCGGTACAGAGTTTCCTTCAATATAAACAGTACTGAAAATTATTCACAGGAAAGCAATTGAGAAGTGAGGCTTACTCTATACCTCCGCACATCCATTTTATACGCATGCACACTATAAACCAAAATACACATATAGTTTATGAGGCACTAAACCAGCAATATGTTGGTTACAAGATTACAGAAAAATCCAGGGTGGCACAATGGCACAGTTGGTAGAGCTGCTGCCTCACAGCGCCAGAGACCCAAGTTCAATCCTGACTTCAGGTGCTGTCGGTGTGGAGTTTCCACGTTCTCCCTGTGATCGCGTGGGTTTTGTCCGGGTGCTCCAGTTTCCTCCCACACTACAAAGACGTGCAGGTACGTTGGCCAATTGGCTTGGTAAAATTGTAAATTGTCCCTAGCGTCTGTAGGATAATGCTAGTATACAGGGATTGCTGGTCGGAACGGACTCATTGGGCTGAAGGGCCTGTTTCCATGTTGTATCTCTAAACTAAATTGAACTAATAATTTTTTAATTTAGTTCAAATCAACAACCTAAAGATTTAATAAATGACACTATTTAATAAATGATATTGTTTATTAAAAGTGTTACAAAGTCTATTCAGAACACACTGTCCATGACAGCTTGGTATGTAATCGGACAATGCAAGAGGCAATAAATAATACATGAAGTGCTGGAGTAACTCAGCAGGTCAGGCAGCATCTCTGGAGAACATAGATAGGTAACGTTTGACATACCGACCCAAAACTTTCACCAATCCATGTTCTCCAGAGATGCTGCCTGACCTCTGAGTTGCTCCAGCACTTTGTGCCTTTTTTTTTTGGTAAACCAACATCTGCAGTTCCTTTCTTTCACCTGGCAATATACAAGAATCGAAAGATAAAGGAAACAATAGCCTAATAATGTTATTAACTGCCATTGGCTGAGTTTGCTGTATTATTTCAGAAATTGCATCCTCCAGCAGAGAGGCCAAATGATCATTTTTGATCATGACCTCATTCGGATTTTTATTCAATGCAAACCTCAAACCCGTTGACAGAAAATTCACGAGTTGCTTTTCAAAACTTTGTTTTAGTTTATTGGGTTTTTATTTCCAACAGGTGCTGGTTTTCTAAGTGGTTTGAAGTGTGTCGGTGATCCGTGCAAATCTTTTGAACCTCCACTGACGTCTCTTCAGACTTCTTCAGAAATGCCATCATATTTCAAAGAAAGGACACTTTGAAATCAGTCAAAATCTCTCTTCTCATTTCATTCCACCAAAGAGCGATCCAGGCCATGGCAACAGCTCCCAGAATGTTACCTTTGATGGAAAGGATTAAGAAAAATCCCTGTTCCTTGGTGAATTTTCAAACGCCAGAGAACAAAAATGTAAGCCATGAATGAATTAATGAGACTTTACCAACAGGCAGGCAGGAACGGGCTTTGCACAAACCTGATTAGCCTCTCCCACCCTCTCACAATGTAGGATAGACAAGACTACCGGGATCAGTAACAAAGCACAAGCACCCAGTTTCATTAGTCGTAGATGTTATAAGAGACTGCTTTTTCACAGGGCACTGATTAAAGTTCTTTAATTTCGTTCTCTGCCTACCTCCCTTGTTTCAAGTTCTTCCTTCAGACTAATTTGGTACCTGGGATTCTTCTTTAGACTTTAGAGATACAGTACGGAAACAGGCCCTTCGGCCCACGGAGTCCTCACGGACCAGCGATCACCTCGTACTAGCACAACCCTACACACTCGAATTTTTAATTTTTACCATAGCCAATTATGCTTCAAACCTCTATGTCTCCGGCGTTTAGTTTAGTTTGGTTTAGTTCGGTTTGGTTCAGATACACAGCGTGGAAACATAGAAACATAGAAAATAGGTGCAGGAGTAGGCCATTCGGCCCTTCGAGCCTGCACCGCCATTCAATATGATCATGGCTGATCATCCAACTCAGTGTCCCATCCCTGCCTTCTCTCCATACCCCCTGATCCCTTTAGCCACAAGGGCCACATCTAACTCCCTCTTAAATATAGCCAATGAACTGGCCTCAACTACCTTCTGTGGCAGAGAGTTCCACAGATTCACCACTCTCTGTGTAAAAAATGATTTCCTCATCTCGGTCCTAAAAGTCTTCCCTCTTATCCTTAAACTGTGACCCCTAGTTCTGGACTTCCCCAACATCGGGAATAATCTTCCTGCATCTAGCCTGTCCAAACCCTTAAGGATTTTGTAAGTTTCTATAAGATCCCCCCTCAGTCTTCTGAATTCCAACGTGTACAAGCCGAGTCTATCCAGTCTTTCCTCATATGAAAGTCCTGCCATCCCAGGAATCAGTCTGGTTCCTGCCATCCCAGGAAACAGGCCCTTCGGCCCACCGAGTCCACACCGATCTTGCATCACATTGCACACTAACACTATCCTACACACACTAGGGACAATTTACAATTTTTACCACAGCCAATTAACCTTCAAACCTGTACGTCTTTGGAGTGTGGGAGGAAACTGGAGCACTCAGAGAAAACCCACACGGTCACAGGGAGAACGTACAAACTACGTACAGACAGCACCCGTTGTCAGGATCGAACCCGGGTCTCTGGCGCTGTGAGGCAGCAGCTCTACCGATGTGCCACCGTGCCGTCCCCTAATTCCAATGATGTTGACTTTCTGACAATTCAAACTTGCAAGACGGCCATGATCTATTTTAAAGGACATGCAAATCTAGGCTTAAATTGTATACTATTATACGTTGCAGTAAATCATGTTTTCATAAGGAGTGATATTTTAACTCACTGGTACTGACTTTTCCGTATCTGAATTTATATTTCCCTTTTCCTTTTTAAACAATCGTACCCTACTTCAAAGGCCTACGCAAATGAGCAATACATGGTAGAGGGAATACTTTGTCTTCCATTATTTAATTAAAATGTCACTTTGCTTTTAATTTTCACTTTAGGCATATGTTTTGATGACAGTGTTCCTTGGCTAATCAACTTGGGCAGGGGGTTGAGGTAGTGGGGGAGAATACAATTACAACTCAAATTGGGAACCAAGGTCTCAAAATAATAAACAATCTCATCAAAGTTAACGCTAGTTATTTCTCAAGCTCGGAGGACAACTCAGAGCACAAAATATAGATTGGTGTTGAGCTTCTGGTGGCTCAACCTGCCCAGGTCAATATTGCAGCTTGTTGTAAAATCCGTCCTTCATAACATAAACATTGTTTTTCCCAATAATTAAGATGGCATTAGCATGCTAGAGACCCGGGTTCGATCGAAGTATGGAGTTTGTACATTCCTCCCCGTGACCTGCGTGGGTTTTCTCCAAGATCTTCGGTTTCCTCCCAAACTCCTCGCAAGACATACAGATTTATTTGCAGGTTCATTGGCGTGGTTATAAATGTGAAATTGTCCCCAGTGTGTGTAGGCTAGTGTTCTTGTGTGGGGGTCGCTGGTCGGTGGGCCGAAGGGCCTGTTTCCGCGCTGTATCTCTAAACTAACAACTAAACTGAACTAAGGGGTTTGAAACCATTACAATATATGATCCGTTCGCCTTTCCCATTTCATCACACCATTTTTCTATGCTGCTATTGCTGCAATTTAGCGGGAAGTATTTAATAGGAACAATAGGGGTGACTTTTTTACACAAAGAGTGGTGGGTGTATGGAACGAGCTGCCGGAGGAGATAGTTGAGGCAGGTACTATCGTAACATTTTAAAGACAATTGGACAGGTACATAGATAGAAGAAAGACACAAAATGCTGCAGAGACTCAACGGGACAGGCAGCATCACTGGAGAGAAGGAAGGCGACCATTTTGGGGTCGAGTTTTGATTACTGTTCTTCCGACTGAAGAAGGGTTGCGACCCAAAACATCACCCATTTTTTCTCTCCAGAAATGCTGTCGGTCCCGCTCAGTTACTCCAACATTTTGTGCCTATCTTCGGTTTAAACCAGCATCTGCAGTTCCTTCCTACACAGGTACATGGATAGAACAGGTTTAGAGGGGTATAGGCAAAGTGTGGGCAGGTGGGGACTAGTTGGTCAGCGTGGGCAAACTGGGCCGAAGTGCCTGTTTCCACACTGTATGATCCTATGACTCAATAGTGATTAGAAACATTTTGGTTGGTGTAAATGTAAATTCATTGGAATAACTTTAAACTAACCGGTTCTTAATATGGTGTCACTTTCTTTAAAATATTATTTTTTAGTTTTGTTTAGTTTAGAGATACAGCCCCTTCGGCCCACCGGGTCCGCGCCGAATAGCGACCCTCGCACATTAACACTATCCTACCTTCACTGGGGACAATTTTAACATTTACTAAGCCAATTAACCTACAAACCTGTACGTTTTTGGAGTGTGGGAGGAAACCGAAGATCTCGGAGAAAACCCACGCAGGTCACGGGGAGAGCTTACAAACTGCGTACAGACAGCACCCGTGGTCGGGATCTAACCCGGGTCTCAGTCGATGCATTCGCTGTAAGGCAGCAACTCTACGGCTGCGCCACTGTGACCGCCACTGTGATAAAATTTAGCTGCTGTTAACATTGGTGCACGGTTTATTTATTAAAGGGTTTGGTTACAAAAGCATCATAATCATGTCCCGACATTAAGGATCGTGAATAATAGAACATAAATATGATAAATAGATATTCACATTTTAAACCATTTCTAACCGGGATATTTTCTTTCAACCTTCCCATATGATCCATTTGCACAGACTTTGTGGGCCTCGGCTTCAAGTCCCATGTTAGTTCGATAAAGCTGTTCATTCCCAGAGTCCACTTCAAAAACTTTTTCATTGAAAGTCTTTTTTAACAACTTATTATTTATGTATTGGAGGTCTTTTTGCTTGGAAAGTGCACATAGAAATGTGAGATTTGATGAGCTGCCGTAATGAGTACTGAAATTCTTTTGACACTTACATAGATACATAGATACATAGAAATAGGTGCAGGAGTAGGCCATTCGGCCCTTCGAGCCTGCACCGCCATTCAATATGATCATGGCTGATCATCCAACTCAGTATCCCGTACCTGCCTTCTCTCCATACCCCCTGATCCCCTTAGCCACAAGGGCCACATCTAACTCCCTCTTAAATATAGCCAATGAACTGGCCTCAACTACCCTCTGTGGCAGAGAGTTCCAGAGATTCACCACTCTCTGTGTGAAAAAGTTTTTCCTCATCTCGGTCTTAAAGGATTTCCCCCTTATCCTTAAGCTGTGACCCCTTGTCCTGGACTTCCCCAACATCGGGAACAATCTTCCTGCATCTAGCCTGTCCAACCCCATAAGAATTTTGTACGTTTCTATAAGATCCCCTCTCAATCTCCTAAATTCTAGCGAGTATAAGCCAAGTCTATCCAGTCTTTCTTCATATGAAAGTCCTGACATCCCAGGAATCAGTCTGGTGAACCTTCTCTGCACTCCCTCTATGGCTATAATGTCCTTCATTAAACTTTTTTTTTCCTCCTAGAACTGAGTGAGGTCTTGCACTTTTGTCTGATGATCAAGCTTAAATATTTAAAGCACCTCTGCGTTAAAAGAGTTCTTAAAAAAATTACCATAAACTGTAACCTTGGTTTGAGCCATTATTGAATGAATTTTTTTTTTTTTAAATAGCTACTTATTGAATGTATGTTGGAAAGACGGGCAACAAAGATGTTATCGATTATTCAATTGCTTCGAAAACATTTACATTAAAGTTCAGCAATATTGCAGCCACATAGACTCATAGAGTGATACAGTGTGGAAACAGGCCCTTTGACCCAACTTGCCCACACCGGCCAACATGTCCCAGCGACACTAGTTCCACTTGCCTGCGCTTGGTCCGCATCGCTCCAAACCTGTCCTATCCATGTACCTGTCTAACTGTTTCTTAAAACGTTGGGATTACTGTATGTAAATATATATACTTTTTAAATTTTGCTTTCATAATCTGTATCCATGACACCCCTCGATATTTATTTAAATCTATATTATGTCAGATCTGAAACGTATTTCTGCTTATAGAACTTAATTCTTCTTCTTAATGAAACATTATAGGTGATATATGCTTCAAAATCCTATTTGGATGTGGCAGGCATTTTAAATCCATATTACGTCAGATCTGAAACGTATTTCTGCTTGTCAAACTTATTCTTCTTCTTAACGAAACATTACAGGTGATATATTCTTCAAAACCCTATATGGATTTGGCAGACATTATGCTTTCAATTTTCGGATGAAATGCTGTTTAGATCCCTTTTATTTTGCAGCCCTACACTAGGACAGCCAGCTACAGGTCACATTCATATTATTACTTATGCATCTAGCTTTGGAATCGTTTGCTTTTTTTCAACTGTCCCCATTGGAGTCAATGGCCTAGGGCAAGAATTCCACTGCCTCTTACTTAATTGCTTCTTAAACCTAACAGTGAATTACATTAAGTGTAATTTCATTGCCATTAGATCTCAGTGAGTTAAGACCAGACAGAGGTGGCACATTTGCCACAGGAGCTTTTTTTTCCACCCCTCCCAGGTTCATCGGCTGCATCGGGGTGGTACGCGCGTGTTTGCGTGCGTGTGTCTTATTCTCTTCCAGAAGTAATCCAGGAGAACCTCTTCCTTTGAAGAGGAACAGCTGTAGATTTACATATCTGGAGGACTCTTGGCCTCTGATGAGATTAACTTGAGGTTTAAAAAAAAAAAACCCGACTGGAAGGAGCATATTTAATAAAGCCCCTAAAGCAGCCTCTGTGAGACAGCGGGTCCTGCGAGACCAGGGCGGAGAGGGGAAGGGGAGGAGATGTAATCATATGCATTGTGGCAGCATCATAATCAACGGTGAAATTAGGCCAACAACAGACACCACTGACAAACACTATGCATCTTCAATATTTTAATGAATGTATAAATCGCAGAGAAGGGTGGATTATTTTTTACATTGATATTGGTAAATGTAATTCTTCTGATAGGATGTAGTTCATATGATGGTAATAGTTCAATTCTGGTAATTAAGTCAGTAATTGATATCACAATTCAGCTTGAAATATTTCCGGATTGTTCTTAGGAATTTGGAAATATACTAACGTTCAAGAAAAGGTGGAGGGACCATTTTTTAAAGATTCATAGCATCAAAAGAATTTAACCCTTTCATTGTTTGCATTTATTTCCCAATAAAAATTAAATTCTTTATTATGCCGATAAAATTAATTTAATTTACATTTGATATGGTAAGTAAATGTTTGTTGTTTAACGTGTGGCACGGTGGCACGGTGGCACAGCAGTAGAGTTGCTGCCTTACAGCGCCAGAGACCCCGGTTCGATCCTGACTACGGGTACTGACTGTTTGGAGTTTGTACGTTCTCCTTGTGACCGCGTGGGTTTTCTCCAGGTGCTCTGGTTCCCTCCCACACTCCAAAGCCGTACACGTTTGTATGTTAATTGGCTTCTGCACATTGTTCCTAGTGTGTAGGATAGAATTAGTGTATGGGTGATCGCTGGTCAGCGTGGACTCGGTGGGCTAAACGACCTGTTTCCGTACTATATCTCTAAACTAAACTCAAATTCTCTCTGTTTCGTGTTCTTATTTTAGGCCTGCACAAAACTTGAGAGTCTTCAATTTACAACAGAAATCCTTAATGCTTTACCCGATGCTGGCAGCAAGACTACTCAAAAAATGGCTGCACACACACACACAGACAGGAGAGAACTATATACAAAACATCTCCCTTTGTCCTGTGCAACGCCACCTGCTGCACGGGAGGAGCAACGGGTCCTCCCACCCCACACAGTCCACCAAACATCACACTCTGGAACTGGTGCAGGCCTCAAGAATGTGTCTTTTCATCACCTCTCTCAAGGATATTTCACGTTGGGCACGAATCGTTAGCTGTCCCCTTCACTACAATCGTGGACTAGGATGATCAGACCAAGAATATCTGATGTAATTAAAACAAGATGTGGGGTTTAATACCATCACATGTGAACATATTGTACCACGCTCACCACAATATAATTCACTGCAACTTATAATAATATAAAATGCCTACGTTGGAAAGGCAGCCACAAGCTTTGGCCGATTAACTAAACCCGCATGGGAGAATAAGAAAATCAGCCCTTCGGCCTAGATACTGACCTGGAAGATGTGTATTTTCGACATATTGACGCATGGATTAAGAGGTGAGCAACACACAGCCGTGAAGTACGAAGACCTAACCTCAATGTCTGTGGAGATATAACCATCAGGTCCCTGCTGTCTCCCAGCAGAGGAGACCTATCAGTCCTGTATCCTCTTTCATTTCCCTATAAGTTAATCTCTCTCACACGCTCCCCAATTTCCCATTGAATTTTCTGCCTCTTCCGTACACTTGATAACATGCATGTAGCTGAACAGGTGGCTTTGTGGTTAGGATTTGGCGCTCTCAGCACCACAGGCCAGGTCCCATTCCCAGTCACAAGGTGGCACAGTGGCACCTCTTGCTGCCTCACAGCGCCACAGACCCGTGTTCGATCCTGACCTCGGGTGCCTTCCATGTGGAGTTTGCAGGTTTTCCCTGTGACCGCGCGGATTTCCTCCGGGTGATCCGGTTTCCTCCCACATCCCCAAAACGTGCGGGTTTGTAGGCTCATTGGCTTCTGTAAACATTACCCCTACTTTGTGGGGAGTGGACGAGAAAGTGGGATGACATAGAACGTGTGTAAATGGGTGATCAATGGTGGGCGTGGACTAGATGAAGCAAAGGGCGTGTTTCCGTGCAGTATCCCTGAACTAAACTAAAACTATTTGAACCAAAGATGATAGAGCAGAGCAAGATGCGCCACTCTGCGAAAAAAGCGTAGTATGAGTGTGTTGTGTTGACGCCATTTTACCGGACTGCAATTTACAATAATAATAATAATATTTACAATAATATTAACTAAATATGTGAAGTGGTAGATGCTATATAAAACACTGTTCCCTACAACACGGATTACACCAAAGATGATAGAGCGGATCAATCTTTGGAACGGATTACACCAAAGATACTAGAGCAGCATTGCCTGCTGCCTCGGGAGCGCTGACGCTTGAGGCTCTCCCGCCAGACAGAGAGCCTGGTGCCGGCCGCCTTCATCTGGTATCGGGGGGGGGACCGAGAATCAGTCCTGGATCAACTCAGGAGTGGAGGAAACGTCCTCTTCCCCCAAAGATACTAGAGGAGCCTCCAGTATCTTTGCTCTTCCCTGCGACCTGATGTAAGCGCAGATTGTATAACTGTGGAGTCCGTCCCCGCTACCAAAGATGTCGCGTTTTGCATTAAAAAATGGCGGCCGTGACGTTCCGTTACGTACTACACGTCACTCCATTGGATTTCGGAGGAGTGGTCTATCTTGCTCCTCTAGTATCTTTGATTTGAACTGACCAGGCTAATTCAGTGGGCAGTTAAAAATAAATGCCTTTGCCGTGGGTCAGATGTTACTCATAGACCCGACCAAGTATAGATGGCATAGTTATTCCCTAAAGAACACCAGATGGGTTTTAATATGATCCAGTCATTTGATGGTCACCATTACTGATACCAGCTTTTCATTTCACATTTAATTAACTACTTGAATTTAAATGACTTGGAACTCCATTTTATGTCTGTGGATGAATGAATCAGGCTTCTGAATACAAGTACCTAAATGTAACCATGGAGCCACCTACCCCTTGTTAATACATTCGTCAAGTGAAATGGAAATGGTGAAATGTTGTTCAGGTGAGCTCTGAACATTAGCAGAAATGACAAAAGGCCCTGACGCTGTACAGGACATTTTTTAGTGAAGTTGTAAACTGAATTTAATGTAGTACATTTTTATTCTAATAGAGACTATGAAGAACAATGTGGTTTGTTCTTAGTTTTTAGTTTTAGGGATGCAACATGGAAACAGGCCCTTCGGCCCATCGAATCTACACCGACCATCGTGGAGTTTTAGTTCAGTTTAGTTTAGAGATACAGCGCGGAAACATGCTCCTTCGGCCCACCGAGTCCGCGCCAACCTTGGTGTAGTTCATCCGTCTAGTTCTATGTTATCCCACTTTTCACACTCGGAGGTAATTTACAGAAGTCAATTAACCTGTCTGGTGAAGGGTCTCGACAGGGCCGGCCTTAAGCCGATTGGACCGATTGCTCCCAATTGGGCCCCGCGCCTAAGGGGGGGCCCCGCACTAATGTTCCGTATTTCGTACAGAAATACGAATTCGCTTTGTTAAATAAAGATTTTTTTTTAAACATTCGAAATCCGGATTTTAAAAAAAAATGAACATGGATAACAACTGCTGCACGGCCATCAGACACAAACAATTTGTTAACTACTACTGTTAGCACTTGCTAACAGCCAGTAGTTAACAAGTAGTCATACAATGTGTCATCAATGCATCGATCCACATTCCTCAGTAAATGTAATTGTGTTTTGAACAAGTATTAATGACGCCACGTTCCTTTGAATAAAATTCACATGCCGTCATTAATACTTGTTCAAAACACAATTACATTTACTGAGGAATGTTAATCGATGCATTGATGACACATTGAGAATTTCTTAAAACTCACCATCATGATTGAAGGCGAGAAGGGGCTTCTTCTTGATGTGCAGGTTAGTCATTTACCTACCGACCCACATTGTGTCTCTCTGTCTTTTGCTCTCTCCCTCCCTCTCTCTCTCTCTCTCTCTCTCTCTCTCTCTCTCGCGCTCTCTCCCTCCCGCTCCCCATCTCATCTCTCTCTAGCTCTCTCACTCCCTCACTCTCACCCTGTCGCCTTGGCATTCCCGGAATCATTGACGTTTTGCGGTAGACAAAAATGCTGGAGAAACTCAGCGGGTGAGGCAGCCGCCTTGCCCGCTGAGTTCCTCCAGCACTCTGTGTTTTTTGTTTGGCTCTGAAGTTGAAGGTGGCTCAGCGGGACAGGCATGGGCTCTGGGGAGAGGGTTGCGTTTCTGGTCGAGACCCTTCTTCAGACAATCACAAGTACACTCACCGACGAGAGTTCAGTTCAGTCTGAAGAAGGATCGTCTCTCCAGAGTCGCTGCACTGCCTGTCCTGCTGAGTTACTCCAGCTTTATGTCTATCTTCAATTTCAGAGAAATAAAATTTCTCACGGGGGGCTTATAGCGTGTACGCCCCCCCCTCTTCCTTCCCAACCTCAGCCTCACGGATCTTAGCGTACCCCTAGTTCCTAAAACTCATTTCCATCACTGTTCATGTTGCACTTATAATGCAGAGACCGGGCTTGAAGTGATTCTGTGAAACAAAAAGATAAAGAGCTGGTTTCAGTCCAACAGCAGCCTGAAGCACTTCAGCCTCTTAGCCCTGTGACCAGTTGTTTCAAGTTTTGTACTGCTGTTGGACTGAAACCAGCTCTTTATCTTTTTGTTTCACCCCCTGTCCGTCCACATTCATCTCCCTCTCCCCCACCTTCCTCCCACGGTGCCTGCTGCTTTGGTGGCAGGCACATCATCACGTTTACATTGCCAGTTAACCACTGATTTATTTTCAAGTGGTCAGTGCAAAGTCTGCCTTCTTAAAAACTGGTATCGTTGCCAAAAGTGACTTGCTTCGTGAAAATGGGCATTTGTAGAATTAAACCCCAGTGTCCTCTGAGCTACGTGTTACTGTATTGTTCAATATTCTTGCTAATTGTCGTATTAGCATTTCAATGCTGCGTGCGCTTCAGCATGGGCCATCCATTAGTTAGATCGCAGCGGAACATAGTATTAAATCGCAAGCGACTGCAGATGCTGCAGATCTTGAGCAAAAACACCAAACTGCTGGAGGAATATTGAGTCACACCATTTAGTGAAGCCACCTAACAAAGAGTCGCTCTTTGGAGGCAAATAATCACTTCCTGACTAACTGCTGACTCGTTTTAACTTGGCGCAGAGTGCTATGGTTACCTGTTTTCTATTGCACAAATGCATGAGTGAAGAGTCGAGTCAAGAATGTATAATTGTCATGAGTACACTCAACAGAACAATGAAATTCTAATTTGCAGCCGCATAACAGGCGTGTAAACACAATACTCATAGATTGTATGACAACAAATGAGAAACGAATAAATTCAATAACTTAACCCTAATACTACTGCAAAAAAGCTCAGGGTGCCCCATCAAATCTTATCAATCGCTGGCTAATCGCATGACTGCGTCCAAATGCTGTCTGGTTCGTTGATCGTATTGCTGGATATGAACTGTTTTGGGAGAGAAAAATGCTCACGGCAGACCAAACGTGCTAAACAGAAATTGGTCAGATACTGAGCTTTACACAGTGAGAAATCATGTGAAATAATCACTGAATTGTATTTTAAATGAATGTACCTGCATGTTATACTGTTTAGTTTGGAGATACAGCCAGATAGTCCACTTAGTTCGCACTGACCAGCGATTTTTGTTTTCCTATTTGTCAATTATTTTGTGCCTGATTATTTGGCGGCCAATCAATCGCTGTCTCTAAGGGGGTTGCGTCCAATCACCAACCAGCTAGCCTTAAAATTCCCGTCCAATCAACAAATAGGTCTCCTCCCGTCCAATCAGCCGCTGTCTCCAAGGGCATTGTGTCCCATCACATAATGCAGTTTAAAGGTAATTAGCTGCTACGGTAAAGGTTGGAAGCCAGTGGAGCTACTGACAGTCAAACGGGAGCAGGAGAGATTCAGACAGTGTATAATCCATAGCACCTTAGTGTACAATTTCATAATATATACTAAATAACTGGGCTGACAGACCTTGGCTGGGAACTTGGGGCTCACCAAAATTGTTCCCAATTGGGCCCCGCACCCCCTAAGGCCGGCCCTGGGTCTCGACCTGAAACATCACCTATTCCTTTTCTCCAGAGATGCTGCCTGACCCGCTGAGTTACTCCGGCTTTCTGTGGCTATCTTCGGAACTAATCGGAATTAAAAACCCGCATGTCTTTTTAAAGTTTATTTTAATTCATATTAATAGTTAAAACTAATGCGCATAATTTGAATGTGTTTTGAACATTTAAAAACATGTTTAATATTTTTAAATTATTTTAAATTAAATTGTAAAAATATTTTTGCACTATTTCTATTTCCAGCGATTCTGACAACACTTTGACAGCCTTTGCAAAACCACCATATTATTTGTGGACCAGACTTCAGGCTGTGCAGCCCAAGACTTGATCATCATCATCAGATGATCATAAGTGATAGGAGCAGAATTGGGCCATTTGGCCCATCTGGTCTACTCCGCCATTCAATCATGGCTGGTCTATCTCTCCCTCCTAACCCCATTCTCCTGCCTTCTCCCCATATCAATAGACAAAAGACAATAGGTGCAGGAGTAGGCCATTCGGCCATTCAAGCCAGCACCGCCATTCAATGTGATCATGGCTGATCATCCCCAATCAGTACCCCGTTCCTGCCTTCTCCCCATATCCCCTGACTCTACTACCTTCAAGAGCCCTATCTAGCTCTCTCTTGAAAGTATCCAGAGGACCGGCCTCCACCACCCTCTGAGGCAGAGAATTCCACAAACTAACAACTCTCTGTGTGAAAAAGTGTTTCCTCATCTCCATTCCAAATGGCTTACCCCTTATTCTCTCTGTTTCGTGTTCTTCTTCTAGGTCTGCACAAAATGTTCTAGGTCTGTACAAACTGTGGCCCCTGGTTCTGGACTCCCCCAACATCGGGAACATGTTTGCTTCCTCTTGCGTGTCCAAACCCTTAATAATCTTAGGTACACAAAAATGCTGGAGAAACTCAGCGGGTGCAGCAGCATCTATGGAGCGAAGGAAATAGGCAATGTTTCGGGCCGAAACCCTATGTTTCAATAAGATGCCCTCTCATCCTTCTAAATTCCAGAGTATACAAGCCCAGCCGCTCCATTCTCTCAGCATATGACAGTCCCGCTATCCCGGGAATAACCTCTGACGCCTGTACTAATCAAGAGTCTATCAATCTCAGCCTTAAATATATCCACTGACGTGGCCTCCACAGCCTTCTGTGACAAAAAATTCCATAAATCCACCACCCTCTGACTAAAGAAATTCCTCCTCATCTCCTTCCTAAAAGAACGTCCTTTAATTCTGAGGCTATGACCTCAAGTCCTAGACTCTCCCACTAGTGGAAGCAATTTACAGAAGTCAATTAACCTACAAACCTGTGTGGGAGGAAACCTGAGTGAACCCATGCAGGTCATGGGGAGAACGTGCAAACTCCAAATCGACAGGACCCGTAGTCAGGATCAAACCTGGGTCTCTGGCGCTGTGAGGAAGAGACGCTATTGCTCTGCTTTACGCTGTCCACTCTGGAGTTACTCCAGCACTTTGGGTCTTTTTTTTTATAGACCAGCATCTGCAATTCCTTGCATCACCTCTAACAGTGTTGGGTTCCCTTCGTCTTTGGAGTGTGGGAGGAAACCGGAGCATCCGGAGAGGCACTAGAGCCTAGTGGGCTCAAGGGCGCGTTTCCACGCTGCATCTCTAAACTAAACTGAACTAAACTCTCTCTCTGCCGATCCTTGTTGAGTATTCCCAGCATTTTCCAATTTTCTTTCCCATTAGTTGTGCATAAAACTCGGAAAACTTAAACCATTCGTGAAACACAGAGTGTTGGAGTAACGCAAAAGGTCGGACAGCATCTCTGGCGGGAAAAGAATAGGCGACATTTCGGGTCAGTCTGAAGAAGGGTCCCGACTTGTAATGTTGCCAATCCATGTCCTCCAGAGATGCTGCCTGGCCCACTGAGTTACTGCTTGTTTCATTCAAGATCCCAGCATCTGTAGTTCCATGTAGTCTCCTCCCTACTTAGAGTCAAAGAGTCACAGAACATTGTAAATAGGCCCTTCGGCCCTTGTTCATGCTGACCAGGAGGTTTGTAGGTTAATTAGCTTGCTACAACGCGTAAATTATCCCTCGTGTGTGTAGGATAGGGTTAGTGTGTGAAGATCGCTGGTCGGCATGGACTAGGTGGGCCGAATGGCCTGTTTCCGAGCCGTATCTCTAAACTTAACTAAACTGTACAAGATGCCCCATCTAAGTTAGTCCCACCTGACTACATTTGGCCCATATTCCTCTAAACTTTTCTTATCCATGTACGTGCCCAAATGTATTTTAAATGTTGTTAAACCATTACATTATTTCTCGTGCACACAGCGAGGACTCTGATGTGAACAGTAAATGGAGTATATTCGTTTAGCGGCACCACTTTGAGACAAGGGAAAAAACTCTCTACATGATAAAATACTATTATTGGGGCAGAGTCGTCAGATGACTTTGATTAAAATAAAACAGGACTTGTCTGAATTGATCAGGTGAAGATGTACACAGCAGAAAGCTCTCTGTGACAAGTTTAATTTATGATTACCATTAAAACCACCGCAATCTTTCATTTAATGGGTCATGATGCCCCTTACCTGAAGCTGTTTGCTACATGTGTAGAAATAGTGGTCAACATTATTAACCTGACTGCATTTTTGACAATGTCGTTGACTTCCCAATGCCTTTGCCATCATAGGAAAGTTTATTTTAGTTTAGTTTAATTTAGTTTAGAGATACAGCGTGGAAACAGGCCCTTCGGCCCACCGGGTCCATGCCGACCAACAATCATCCCACACACTAGTTCTATCCCACACTCTCGGGACAATTTACAGAAGCCAATTAACCTACAAACCTGGATGTCTTTGGAGTGTGGGGGGGAAACCGGTGCACCCGGAGAAAACCCACGCAGGTCACGGGGAGAACGCACCAACTCCGGTACAGACAGCGCCTGTGGTCAGGATCGAACCCGGGTCTCGGGCGCTGTGAGGTAGCAACTCTGCCGCTGCGCCACTGTGCCGTCCCTGTTTCAGTTTGATAATCTTTCATCTTTCAATTGAAAGGTCTGATGTGTATGAAGGAACTGCAGATGCTGGTTTAAACTGAAGATAGACACGAAATGCTGGAGTAACTCAGCGGGACTGGCAGCGTCTCTGGATAGAAGGAATGTGTGACGTTTCAGGTTGGAACCCTTCATCAGAAAGGTCTGCTGTTGAGTTGAGGTTTAACGCAGGGCTCCTGACCTGGTACATTAATTCCATTTTCTGTCCACTAACGCTATCTGATTGACTGAATATCACTCCGAGTAAGACACCCGCTACGCTGCCATAACACTGCTATTAAAATCAAAGTTAGTCCCAAGGCTGTGACTGTTGGGTATCTTAGACCCAGTAAATTGCTTTGTGTCAGAGTTGATTCTCGGGTGACCTGGGAATGTTCATCTTCCCTCCAGGTAAAATTCACAGCACCTGCAATTCCCTAAGGATCCTCCGCTTCTAAATGTGAATAAACTATGTCGGCTTAAGGACTTGAAGGCAGCAGAGAACAGTGATGTCCTGAATACAGAAGCAAAGGTCAAACGGGAAGCTTCGCTGACGAATCCGTTCATCATTCCCAGCCGAACGGGGAATGGAGAGAGACGTGCAGGAAGGAACTGCAGATGCTGGTTCTAAACCGAAGGTAGACGCAAAATGCTGGAGTAACTCAGCGGGATTGGCAGCATCTCTGAAGAGACGGGATGGGCGCCGTTTCGGGTCGAGGCCCTTCTTCAGACTATCAGTCTATCCTCATGATAAATGGTTGGCTATCCAGTACTAAAAAAAAAAGAGTCATTTATTTGCAAAAAGAATTGTAACTTCTCTACAGGGAATGCAGGGGCTACTTGAAGTTAGAGCAGGGGTGGGGAACCGCTTTAAGTTAGCTGTAATCTAATAAGGCCGCATCCAAGAAAGTTCAATTAAATATAGGATTATTTAGTTGAATCTTCTTTTACTCTTTGGTATTTTAAATACGTTCATTTTAAGATTAAAATATAAATAATAAAAGACGAACAAAAACATATTAATAAAAATAAAAGGATTTGTTCTACAAAATTTGGATTAATTCAAAAGGCCGCACTTAATGGCCTGGAAGGTCGCAGGTTCCCCACCCCTGAGTTAGAGAATCCCTAACCCCGGCATTCCCTCTCTCTCCATCCCTCCCCCCACCAAAGTCACACCAGCTTTTTGTTCTCACCTAGCTACAGGTAACAATGGCCTGTTTCTTTTATTATTGTTAACGTTTTTTGCAAATCTTTCATTCATTTGTTCTATATCTCTCTGCATCATCATCATCTATATCCCTCGTTTCCCTGTCCCCTGAATCTCAGTCTGATGAATGGAGAGATGCTGTTCAACACTTCTTTGAAAATTGACCTTGGAAATGAGCTTGAAGCTCTGCGTTTTTCCATTGATGACTAAAGGTAAACGTTCCTTGGCCTCAAAGTGGAAGTTTAATTGTGGCAGACGGTGTTGATCTGAAGATGTGTTTTCAGTACAATATTGGGCCACGCACCTTTGATAAAATAACCTCATTTAATATCATTGCCCTGCATTCTGCTTCTCTGAATAATGCTGACTCTGGATTGTACTAAGTACAGGAAACTCTTTTAAATATAAATTAAAAAAATTAACAAATATCTGTGAAGAAGCATACTTTATTATGCATAAATATATTATGTTAAAAGTAGAGGCATGAATTCGAACTAAACTAAAATTCAAGACTAAGCAATGTAAATGTTCTTGATGCCAAACATGAAGCTATTAAAACATTTGTCATAGTTCAGTTTAGTTTTAGTTTAGAGATACTGCATGGAAACAGGCCCTTCGGCCCACCGAGTCCGCACCGACCAGCGATCCCCGCACACTAACACTATCCTACGCACACAAGGGACAGTTTTACATTTACACCAAGCCAATTAAGCTACAAACCCGTACGTCTTTGGAGTGTGGGAGGAAACCGACGGTCTCGGAGAAAACCCACGCGGTCACGGGGAGAACGTACAAACTCCGTGCAGACAGCACCCGTAGTCAGGATCGAACCCGGCTCTCTGGCGCTGTAAGGCAGCAACTCTACCGCTGCGTCACCGTGCCGCCCCTGTGGTTGGAAGGTGAGCCGGTAGTAAGTGAGTTCTGATCTATTTAACTTCGGATGGCACTGTGTGGCTCAGTGGAAGAGCTGCTGCCTCACAGCACCAGAGACCCGGGTTCGATCCTGACCACGGGTGCTGTCTGCGCGGAGTTTGTACTTTCTCCTTGTGGCCGCGTGGGTTTTCTCCGGGTGCTCTGGTTTCCTCCCACATTCCAAAGACGCGCAGGTTTGTAGGTTAATTGGTTTCTGTAAATTGCCCCATCGTGGGTTGGATATGAAAGTGGATAACATAGAACTAGTGTACAAGTGATCGCTGGCTGGTGTGGGCTTGGTGGCCCAAAGAGCATTTCTCAAACAACTAAAATCTAAAACTTAATGTTTAATTTTCTCTTTTAGCCGATGTTTGAAAAGTTGTGTGTTTGATGATGATATTAGAATGTTCTTTTCACGGCATCCACTAAGAATAACTATCTTGAACGCTTACATCGAGGATAGCCACACAATGCTGGAGTAACTCAGCGGGTCAGGCAGCATCTCTGGAGAAAAGATAAAAGGTGACGTTTCGAGTCAGAACCCTTCTTCAGACTGAAAGGCAGAGAAGGGCAGAACAAAAAAGGCCTGCATAGAGTGGATGTGGAGAGGTTCTTTTCCACTAGTGGGAGAGTCTAGAGTCAGAGGCCGTAACCTCAGGATAAAAGGACATACCATTAGGAAGGAGATGAGGAGGAATCTATTTCGTCAGAGGGTGGTGAATCCGTGGAACTCATTGCCACAGAAGGTTGTGGAGGCCAAGTCGATGGATATTTTTAAGGTGGAAATTGACAGGTTCTTGATTAGTACGGGGGTGTCAGCGATTACGGGGAGAAGGCAGGAGAATGGGGTTGAGAGGGGAAGATAGATCAGCCATGATTGAACTGATGGGCCGAATGTCCGAATTCTGCTCCTATCGCTTATTAACTCATGAACAGGACTGGCAGCAAATGACCGCAGGAATGGCCCATTGTTGGATGGGGAAGATGTTCTAACAACAGGAATATATAGGATGCGAACAGTGGAACTAGTAGGATGACTAGGGTGCGGGACGGGGATGAGGGGGGGGGGAGAAGAATGCGGGTGTTACTTGAAATTGGGGTAATCAACATTCATGCCGCTGAGGTGTAAGCTGCCAAAGCGAAATACGAGGTGCTTCCCCTCCAATGTGTGTGTGTGGCCTCACTAGGAGATTACATTGCAGTTTGCGCAAATTGGACATTGGTGCTTATTCCATTCAGAAATACTCCCCTCTTCAGCAATGGGCTGTCTTGAAATGATTTCAGGCTTTCACCTCTACCACTCTACCTGGAGGTCAATCTGATGCTCCTCTTCAGCCCATCAAAAATCTGGAAGTCCCTTGTGTAAATTGCAGGCAGCGTATTCGTAGCGGGGTCTCGTTCACCGGCTACACAGATCCTCACGAGAGCATCGCATTGTTCTTTAAACATATACACTTATACTTCCTTCGAGATAAATGGCCATAATGAGGAACATCTCATAATCTGCTGATTTAAGAACTGAAATAGGCAATAAAAGTGTTCTGATATATTACAAAATAGCCGATCTATATTCATTATGTTCTTTTAAGGCCACTTAGGATATGAATCAACATCCTTCAGGCAAAGACAGTGAATTATATATCTACTGGGTAAAGGAAGCTGAGAACAGCGTTGCGTCAGGAAGAGCTACACACTTCCTTTTTGGCTGCTGAATGTCAAAATTAATTACTCTGAAGCCACCTCTGCATAGCGTACTCCCAAAACAAGGTTTTCTAACACGCACGAGCTTCGATATATTTAGGCCATTTTTATGCAGAAGCCTGCTGAGTTTTCCTGATTGAGTCTGAATGTGAGTGTGCAAAGATCAAAAGAAAACCTTAATTGTGACAATATGCAGTGCAGTAACTGTCATTTAGAGTCATAGATTGAGACAGCGTGGAAACAGGCCCTTCGGCCCAACTTGCCCACACCGGCCAACATGTCCCAGCTACACTAGTCCCACCTGCCTGCGTTTGGTCCATATCCCTTCAAACCTGACCTATCCATGTACCTGTCTAACTGTTTCTTAAATGTTGGGATAGTCCCAACTTCAACTACCTCCTCTTGCAGCTCGTTCCATACACCCACCACCCTTTGTGTGAAAAAGTGACCCCTCAGATTCCTATTATATCTTTTCCCCCTTCACCTTAAACCTATGCCCTCTGGTCCTCGATTCACCTACTCTGGGCAAGGGACTCTGTACGTCTACGCGATCCATTCCTCTCAACTGTCTCTTCTGGTAGATTAGCTGTCGGTAATATGAAGCTGATTTTCAATGATAGCGCAGATGTATTTTTTACCGCTCTTGTGCAAAATAATTTATCTCAACAGCTCCACAACATACACTGTCTACTCATGTACAATCTTAATGATTTTATCTGTGGTATTTGTAAAATCTTGTCATGATTTTATTGTCAGCCCCTATAGATTGTTTTGCATTAAAAAGTGTAATAAGAGCTTAATGAAATCTGTTTTACTGAGGGGCATGTATGGTCGTTATATATAATTTACAACATTCAACTTTGGAAATTCATAGATCATCTGCTTTTATCTGATAAGTATTATTTTCCACATATTTGACAGCGTAACCGCATAGATCTGCCAGTCCATTTTTAATAGAACAAAGAGCAGGGAAAGATGCAAGGTTCTCTCGCCCACAGTCGGGGAATCAAGAACCAGAGGACATAGGTTTAGGAGGGTGGGGGGGGGAGGAAAGATTTGAGGGGTAGCCTTTTCACACAAAGGGTGGTGGGAGTCTGGCCCAAGCTGCCAGAGGTGGTAGACGAGGCAGGGACTATCGCGGCATTTAAGGAATATTTTGACAAGTTCATGGATAGGGCAGGTTTAGAGGGATATGGGCCAAACACAGGCAGCTGGGACTAGTGTAGATAGGACATTTTGGTCAGTGTGGGCAGGTTGGGCTGAAGGGCCTGTTTCAATGCTGTAAGACTCTATGAGTCTATGAAAGGCCCTTCAGCCCACAAAGTACATTGTGAACACGATGCCAACTCATCTCTGCCTGACGGTGAACCATATCCCTCCATTTGCTGCATATCCATGTTCATATCTAAAAGACTCTTAAGTCCCACTATCTCTTCTCCCCCCACCACAACTCCTGGCAGCATTTGGAGTTTAGTTTAGAGACAGGCCGTGGAAACAGGCCGTTTCGCCCACCCAGTCGATCGATCACCCATTCACACGAGTTCCATGTTACCTCACTTCCGCATTCACTCCCCACACATGAGGGGAAATGCTACAGACACACCAATTCACCCGCCAACCCGCGCATCTTCGGGATGCGGGGTGCTTCGGGATGCGGGGTGGAGCACCCGGGGGAAAACCCACGCGATCACGGGGAGTATGTGCAAACTCCCGCACAGATAGCACCCGAGGTCAGGAACGAACTCAGGACTCTGGCGCTGTGAGGCAGCAACTCTCCCAGTTGTGCCACGGTGATGCAGCACAGATCAGACACCCATCACTCTCTGTGTAAAAACACACACGCCACACATCTCCTTTACACTTTGCCCCTCTCACTTAAACCTTTGCCCCTCTCACCTTAAACCTCAGTCTGAAGAAGGGTTTCGGCCCGAAACGTTGCCTATTTCCTTCGCTCCATAGATGCTGCCGCACCCGCTGAGTTTCTCCAGCACTTTTGTCTACCTTAGATTTTCCAGCACCTGCAGTCCCTTCTTGAACATTAAACCTTTGCTCTCGTTATTAATATTAGTATAGACTGTATACTATTCAAGTCAGCTTCAGACATGTAAAGGGAGAAAGACAGACAATAAGGTCATTGATCAGTGTTCATTCTCTGATTTCTCGGTTTGTTAGGGCATCAAAGGTCACGGGGAGAAGGCAGGAGAGTGGGTCGAGAGAGATACAGGGATCAGCCATGATTGAATGGCGGAACAGACTCGATGAGCCAAATGGCCCCTAATTTTGCTCCTACGTCTTATGATCATACGATATGAGGACAAAGCTGGGAAATGACGCTGAGAAAGAATATCAGCCATGATCTTGGTCAATGGGCTGAGAGGGCTTGCAGGACTAGGGCTGCCCAGTGGCGCAGCAGTTGTGTTTGCTGGCTTACTGCGTCAGAGACCCGGGTTCAATCCCGACTACAGGTGCTGTCTGTACGGAGTTTGTACGTTCTCCCGTAACCTGCGTGGGTTTCTCCTTCGGTTTCCAAAGACGGACAGCGTTTGATTTGTATTGATTTAAATGTAAATTGGCCCCAGTGTGTGGGATAGTGTTAATGTACGGGGATTGCTAGTCGGCGCGGACCCGATGGCCGAAGGGCATGTTTCCGCGCAGTATCTCTAAACTAAACTAAAAAGCTTACTCCGAGAGCCAGCATAGACTTGATGGGTTGAATAACCTCCTTGTGGATCATTAAAAAAACATGAAAATATGAGGATGGTTAATTTATGAACAAGGCTCACACTGGAAGGCTTAATCTTTCCATTTGTACATTTGAAATGAGTTAATAGATTCATTATTCCAAAAAGGGTTATCCTTTGTAAATGAACATTCAGTTAAATGTATTATTTCTTCAGCGAATGCAAATTTATTAATTGCCATTCCACACAATGTGGCTGGAAAATCACAGGCAGTGTTAATGTGGTAGACGGAGTTCAATATCAGCAATCGTGTGGCAATAAAATGTGTTGATTAATTGATGTAGGAGTGACTTCATCCTAGATTTGTATCAAACCTACCCCCGGAAACTGGTCCTGATGCAACAGAGATGGTGAGTCAAACGCTCTTCCCTTTCAAATTCTGCATCTGATTGTCATCAGCAGGGCCTTTAAACCTCTCTCCTCTCCGTAACTCCTTAATGGTGGGTGGCACAGCTGCCTTACAACGCCAGAGATCCGGGTTCGATCCTGACTATGGGTGCTGTCTGCACGGAGTTTTCACGTTCTCCCCCGCGACCCTGTGGGTTTTCGCTGGGGCTTCGGTTTCCCTCCCACATTCTAAAGATGTGCAGGTACATAGGTTTACTGGCTTCTGTAAATTGTCCCTAGTGTGTAGGACAGTGCTAGTATAGGGGGTGATTGCTGGTTGGCGTGGGCTCGGTGGGCCGAAGGGCCTGTATCCGCGCTGTTATCTCTAAACTACACCAAACTCCTTAAGGGGCTGTCCCACTGCGGCAACCTAATCCACGAGTTAAGAAGAGTGTCTTCGACTTCAAGCTCGAGGGCACTCGCCTGGGAAACCTCGAGCTGGATCGACCGTCAGCGTTGGAACCGCGAGCTGGATCGACCGACCGCACACACACACACACACACACACACACACACACACACACACACACACACACACACACACACACACACACACACACACACACACACACACACACACACACACACACACACACACAAACACATCGCAAAGGCGGGGGCCAGGGAGGAGGGGGGGGGCAGAAGGGGGGAGAAGGGGGGGGGAGAAGGGGGGGGGGAGAAGGGGGGGAGAGAAGGGGGGTGGAGAAGGGGGGGGGAGAAGGGGGGGAGGGAGAAGGGGGGGAGGGAGAAGGGGGGGGGAGAAGGGGGGAGGGAGAAGGGGGGAGGGAGAAGGGGGGGAGGGAGAAGGGGAGGAGGAAAAGGGGGGAG
>CM075978.1:189363942-189402475 GCA_038087875.1 Malacoraja senta
GGTACATGGATAGGACAGGTTTTGAGGGATATGGGCCAAATGCAGGCAGGTAGGACTAGTGTAGATGAGATATTGGCCGGTATGGACAAGTTGGGCCGAAGGGCCTGTTTCCACACTGTAAAACACAGCAGAAACCCCAAGCCTAGATATTTACTAGCAACAATTCTGTTACTGGAACAGAAGTACAATGATGAAAAAATGGCTTTATAATTTTAGAACATGCCATATTATATTGACTGCAGTGTCGACTGCAGCAGAATTGCTGGATCTTCGATTGAAATCATCATACGGAATCTTGTAAGTTACTTAGAGGTTTTCTGAAGAATTTTCTCAAGGTACTAGAGGATAGATTATATGATATTTAATTTTTAATGAAGTCCGTGGAATTATTTGAAAATTCTCTTAACGGATTTATTTCACATTCTGACATTCAGGAAGTGTTCGCTAGCCCCTGATTACACATCGACAACAATCAGGAAACGATGACAACAACAACAAAAAAAGTCCGTCCATTAATGTGCAGTCATTCTGAGATGACAGCGTAGCGCTGATACGACGAGAGAGAACATTGCATTCTTCTCAGCTCCGACGGAAAGTTGAGATGAAATATTAATGTCGGCTTGCTTCTTTGCTCATACCACCGAGAGATGTTTTTGGAAGAATGCTTCCCTGCACTCAACCCAGCTTTAATTAATCAGGTCACTTTCCCCTCCTCGGCTCACTTCAGATGTGCTCTACCGCCGCAGCGAGCAACGCACCTGAAAATTCAATTGAGAGCTGTCCAACTAATTTTCGACACCAATCCATTGTTCCCTGTGATGATCAACTCCTTTTGGCATTTGCTTTGAGCATTTGGCTGTTAGGTGATCTGTCTATTGATGCTGTGCTTGCTACCACCTACAATGAGAGAGACTCGTACTGGGCAGGTCATTCAGTTCAAGTGCTAGTTACAGCCACTCCTAGGTCATTTTAAAAATATATTCTTAGAGTATCTGCATCTGCCAGTCGTTGCATTAATAATTTACGTCATTTTGACTGCGCTGGAAGTGGCGATCAAGAGAACCAATTGTGCGTCCAGATCTTTATTCTCTCATATTATCCATACTTTGCCAGCCCTTTCGTTTTTTGTTTAGTTTGGGGATGCAGCGCGGAAACAGGCCCTTCGGCCCACGCAGTCCGCGCCGACCAGCGATCCCCGTTCACGAGCACTATCCTACACACTAGTGACAATTGACAATTTTTTTCTACTGAAGCCATTTAACCTGCAAACCTGTACGTCTTTGGAGTGTGGGAGAAAACCGGAGCACCCGGAGGAAACTTAAAGCCCTGTCCCACGGTACGAGTTCATTCCAAGAGCTCTCCCGAGTTTGCCCTGATTCAAACTCGGAGATTTACGGTAATGGCCACTCGTCGGTACTCGGGGCTCTCGTGGACATTTTTCATCATGTTGAAAAACCTTCACGACTCTTCCCGTGCTTACCTGCCGTTAGCGAGTCTTCCCGAGTACCTGCCGTTAGCGCTAAGAGACGTCCCCGAGCTCCGACGTACCCGCTACGTTCATTCTCCGTGCTTACCACGAGTTAGATTTTTTTTTTAACTCGGGAGAGCTCTTGGAATGAACTCGTACCGTGGGACAGGGCTTTTATGCGGTCACGGGGAGAACGTGCAAACTCCGTACACACAGCACCCATAGTCAGAATCGAACCCAAACAACGCCACCACTGCACCACCATGCCGCCAAATTGTGTGTTTTGTTTTTATGCAGCAGCAGGATAGATACTTGGCTTCCAATGAAACAGTAAAGTTATGAGCAATAGGTTGCAGCCGTCTAATGTATGATGCCTGTAAACGCCACATATTTTCATATAATTTGAATTTGCAGTTGAATTATGAATGCTCAGGTCACTAGAGCCTCTACATACAATATACAACAATTGCTGAAATACTTCTGCATTGTAGCCATGTTCACCTGGCCACAGGTGACCTTTCAAGTCCAGACCCTTCTTCAGATGCCTGAAGAAGGGCCTGGACTCGAAACGTCACCTATCCATGTTCCCCGGAGATGTTGCCTGACCCGTTGAGTTACTCCAGCACTTTGTGGCCTTTTTCTGTAATTCAACATTTGCAGCTCTTTGTTTCAATCTTTTCCGAAAGATGAAATGACTGAACGGTTTAAGTTTGTACCAAAAGCCATGGGCAAGGCCCCGATGGCATGATGCACCCTTGCTGGAAGTTGTCGTGTTAAAGTAATGCTATCATTATCACCTATAGCACTGGAGATTTTTTGTCTGTGTTCAAATAAATCAAATTTCTGCACAGAGTAATACTTTGTGCAATCTGCCTTCTTTATTGATTTTATTCTGTGCCTTTCCATAGCTCTATAGTTTCTGCTGATGGTTTATTTTTGAATCCCTTTGCTGAGGGTTTGATAAACTGAAGTGGGCAGAAATGAACCAAAATGATTTGTGGTGCTCCGTGAATAAAAGTTCTCTATCTTTATTATAATGTATAGACGACACTTGCAACACTAATCTTTGTTACCTATCCTTCATAGCACCAGAATGAAGGTAGTTTGGGAAAGGAAAGGGTTTAGTGGGGGAAAAATGGCACCAAGTGCTGGATAGTTCAGCTGGTCGGGCAGCATCTCCGGCGAACATCTATAGGAGATGTTTTGGGTCGGGACCCTTCTTCGCTGGGGCGGAAAACCCGGGGGGTCAGAGGGGACACGTCCCCCCCATGTTTTGAGAGGTGGGGGACATCCCCCCAAGTTTTTGTGATCCGTATTTTAAAATCTCCGCTTTCCGCGAGACAGTGGGGTGGGATTGATGATCGAGGGTGCGATGATTGGAGGAGGGAGGAGTGGGGGGGGGGGGTGGGACTGAGGATAGAGCGCGGCGATTGGAGGAGGGAGACGTGGCACAGACCCGCGCCTTATCCGCAGGCAGGATCGATCCCGGCCGGCTCTCCGGCGCTGTCCCGAGTGCCCCCCCCACGGGTGGCTAGAGAGGTCGGGACTCAGACGCGAGCTGTACCCCCAGGCCCACAGCCAGCGCAGAGAAACAGCGCTAAACCCAGCTCAACTCAGCCTGTCCTGCCTGGGCTTGCGGGAAATATGGCCAGCGCGGAGAAGCAGCGCTGGTGTCCCGTCAGTCCAGACAGGGCTGTAATTAACCCGGTGAAGACAAGCAGAGTTGAGCTGCATTTAGCGCTGGATTGAGCCTCCGAAGCCTCGCGCGTGTGTATGAGTGTGCGCATGCGCGCGCGGCCGCCAAAAAATTGTGTCCTCCGTCCCCTCCATGTTTTGATAGCGAGTTCCACTCTTGTTCATGAGTCTGAAGAAGGATCCCGACCCAAAACATCACCTATCCATGTTCTCCAGAGATGCTGCTTGACCGATCGAGTTCCTCCTGCATTTGGTGCCTTTTTTGTAAACCAGTACCTGCAGTACCTAGTTTCTAAGGTTTAGAGAGGCAGGGACCAAACGCAGGCAAAATGGGATTAGTTTAGCTTGAGCATCTTGGTCAGCATGGACTTGTTGGGCCTGTTCCCATGCTGTACGACTCTATGACACTAAGTGGTTAAATCAACCACTCTGCGCCTTTATTATTACCATTTCTGAGCCCGGCTTTTTTATGGAAACCATATTTTATTTGATTATTGTAATTTAAATGACTGTATCTCAGCTGCCAGGGCAAGATTGAAAGCCTCAAATGGTCAATGGTGAGTGATCCAGATCTCATCCAATGAATGAACGACTATGATACAGTAAAGGTATGGAACGATGAAATGAAGCGCCGTTTTGAACAATCAATATTTAACAAACACAGCTCCATCCAAGACCACAAGATATTGCAGGGAGTTGTGGACGTAGCCCAGACCATCACGCAAACCTACCTCCCTTCCATTGACTCCATCTACACTTCACGCTGCCTCGGCAGGGCCACCAGCATAATCAAGGACAAGTCTCATCGCGGTCACTCCCTCTTCTCCCCTCTCCCATCAGCCGTCCCACATTGGGGACATTTGAACTATCTTTAATCGGACTTTATCTTACACTAATGTTGAACCCTTTAACCTTTGTTTGTGCACTGTGGACAGCTTGATTGTATTCATATATAGTCTTTTATTTTATTTTTTCTTTGATAGCATGCAAGCAAAAGCTTTTCCCTGTACCTCCATACACGTGACAATATATTATATTAATACACATTAAGGGGCGGCACAGTGGCGCAGTGGTAGAGTTGTTGCCTTACAGTGCCAGAGACCCGGGTTCGATCCTGACTACGGGTACTGTCTGTATGGAATTTGTATATTTTCCCCGTGACCTTTGTGGGTTTTCTCCAGGTGCCCTGGTTTTCTCCCACTCTTCAAAGACGTACAGGTTTGTAGGTTAATTGTAAGTTAATTGGCTTTGGTTAAATTGTCCCTAGTGTGTAGGATAGTGTTAGTGTTCGGGGATCGCTGGTCAGTGCGGACTCGGTGGGCCGAAGGGACTGTTGCCATGCAGTATCTCTAAAACTAAACTAACTAAATGGCATAGAGTTGTGGATGTAGCCTAGACCATCACGCAAACCAACCTCCCTTCCATTGACTCCATCTACACTTCACGCTGTAACTCGTTCTTGATTATGCTGCTGGTCTAGCCGAGGCAGCGTGAGGTACCGACCTCTTCACATTGATCAATACGAACAAAAACTGTAGAGTCATAGAGTGATACAGTATGGAATCAGACCCTTCGGCCCAACTTGCCCACATGTTCCAGCTACACTAGTCCCACCTGCCCGTGTTTGGTCCATATCCCTCCAAACCTGTCCTATCCATGTACCTGTCTAACTGTTTCTTAAATGTTGAGATATTCCCAGCCTCAACTACCTCCTCTGGCAGCTCGGTCCACACACCCACCACCCTTTGTGTGAAAATGTTACCCCTCAGATTCCTATTAAATCTTTCCCCCCCTCACCTTAAAACTGAACAAATGATTATTTCAGCTGGATTAAATGGTAATAAAGTGCATCGACGGCTGAGATCCCATTCTGGAGTATGGCCGTGTAGTGTGTGGAAGGATTATTTCTGTCTTTTTAAAAGAAGGTCATTTAATGTGGCACAATTTAATCTACAACGACAATCAGAGACCTTTACTTGCTCACAATACACAAAAACATCTCCGAATACAACAAAGGATGATTTTACAATTTTTTTTTCCAAACAGGCCTGATTAATTGGATTCTTTGTATCTGCAAATTGAAAACTTTCTGCTACCTGTTTGTTCTTTAGACCAGCAAACCACTTGGGAATGGGAAGTTTGGACAGGAGCAGAGGACATGTGAGGCCAGAACTATTGTGTGTACTGAACTGTGAATAGCCATTCAAAGGGAAAACGGTACGCATTCCTTATTTATTTACAGTGAAATATTTATCTGTGACATGAGGCTTTTGGTAATAGCTTGCCCCTCTTTTCAAATCTCCAATGAATAGAAGCATTTTTAGATCGAGTGCTTAATATATCTCCCAGGTGAATAATTCAATTTTGCACACTTTGAAATGATGCTGTATTGACCTGAAAGCCAAATTGTTGTGTTTCTGCTTGAAAAAGAAATCAAACTCTACAATTTATTTGTACTTAGAGAATAAGTGCAAAGCTAAATTGTTCATATTTGGACGGATTCAACCAACAATTCCTTGTAGAGGCGCCATGATTCAAGTACAGTAAACATGTTAGTCAGGATCTTATGTCTTAAAACACTTGCCGTAAAACATGCCAATACTCTTCACAATAAAAACCTTCCAAAAAAAAAAACCACAAATGGAAATATTATGGATTTATATGACCGGGTAAAATGTTAAAAGTTGAGATGAATGTGAGGTCGCAACTCTACCGCTGCGCCATCGTGCCGCCTCTGTTGAGAACTTTGTACAAAATTGAAAAGTGTGGTGGATGAGGGGCTGCCCAGTGACGCAGCGGTAGAGTTGCTGCCTTACAGCGCCAGAGACCCCGGTTCGATCCTGACTACCGGTGTGGTCTGTAAGGAGTTTGTACGTTCTCCCCGTGACCGCGTGGGTTTTCTCCGGGTGCTCCGGTTTCCTCCAGCACTCCGAAGACGTACAGACGCAGGTTAACTGGCTTCTGTAAATTGTCCCTAGTGTGCACAGGATAGAACTAGTGTATGGGGCGATCGTTGGCCGGCACGGGCTCGGTGGGCCGAAGGGCCTGTTCCGGGCTGGATCTCTAAAGTCCATGAGCTGGGTCCATGTGAGTTGACCAGTTTGCAGTGGGTGGGAATTCCAAGATGTCCCTTGTGGTCCAGGTGATCACATCTGAAGAGGTGCTACCTGTACATCTTGCTTCTCAGGGCTTGAGTGCTGACTAGAGGCTGAGGTTACGTGAGGAGAACATTTTTAAAGGTGTGTACCCCACAACTTACAAAATGTGGTCAGTGGGTAAATGTGGGGAAACATATGATGAGTGTTTGAAGGCACTGGGCCGCTGCTCGCTGGAGTTTAAAAGGATGAGGGTGGGACTTCATTGAAAACTTAACGAGCAGTGAAAGGCCTGGATAGAGTGGATGTGGAGAGGATGGTTCCACTAGTGGGAGAGTCTAGGACCAGAGGCCATAGCCTCAGAATAAAAGGACGGACCTTTAGAAAGGAGATGAGGAAGAATTTCTTTGGTCAGAGGGTGGTGAATCTGTGGAATTCATTGCCACAGACAGCTGTGGAGGCCAAGTCGATAGATGTTTTTAAGGCAGAGATTGACAGATTCATGATTAGTATCGGTGTCAGGTGTTATGGGGAGAAGCCAGGAGAATGTGGTTGAGAGGGAAAGATAGATCAGCCATGATTAAATGGCGGAGTAGACTTGATGGGCCGAATGGCCTAATTCTGCTCCTATAACTTAAGAACTTATGAACAAAACAATTTCTCCGTATTGGGAAATGGAGTCATGGAATCATGTAGTCATATGGCATTGAAACAGGCCCTATGGCTCAACTCATTCATGCCGACCAAGATGCTCCATCTATGCTCGTCCCATTTGCCCGCATTTGATTCCTCTCTCCCGAGCCGTGCATTGACCTGAAAGGCCAAATTGTTGTGTTTCTGCTTGACAAAAGAAAATGGTGAATGTATCTCTGGGAGATTTTGCCGGAGTCCAAATCAGGGCATTGTAGATTGTTTTGCTGCACAAGGAGGGTGGAGCAAGGGCAGGAGAGTCAATGGTGAGGGGAATAGACTTCTACATTCATAGACCTGTGAGTGTCATGCCTCCCATTGCACCAGGATCTTACCAAACGGTTGCAGGGCATTCCATAGAGTGTGGGTAAACAGAAGTTCTTGTTCATATTAAAGCTGAGGACATAGTTTAGTTTAACTTGGTTTAGTTTAGGAACGAACTGCTTGTTTAAACTGAAGATAGACACAAAATGCTGGAGTAACTCAGCGGGACAGGCAGCATCTCTGGAGAGAAGGAATGGGTGACGTTTCGGGTCGAGACCCTTCTTCAGTCTGAAGTCACCCATTCCTTCTCTCCAGAGATGCTGCCTGTCCCGCTGAGTTACTCCAGCATTTTGTGCCTATCTTTAGTTTAGTTTAGTTTAGTTTAGTTTAGTTTAGTTCAGTTTATTGTCACGTGCACCGAGTTATGACAATAAAACACTCTTGACTGATGACTATTGATGCTGCTGCAAGTAAGAATTTAATTGTTCCATTTCAGTACATATCTCTGTTGACTCTTGAAAAACGAACTAATAAAATAAATCAAGAAAGGAGTTTCGGGGTTCTCAAAACTCTTAATTCATTCAATAATGCCAAATTTTAATTGTTTCGGCCCGAAACGTTACCTATTTCCTTCGCTCCATAGATGCTGCTGCACCCGCTGAGTTTCTCCAGCATTTTTGTGTACCTAGCTCATTTTCTCATCCTTTTAAATTACTTTATTTTTCAAAACTGAGAACATCTATGTTTCACAAAACAGCTCATAATAATGCCAATCTTCAAACAAAAAATACCTTCTGTTAGGATTGACGCCACATTGGTGTTTTGTTTTATTCTAGCTTGAGAGGAAACTCCGTACATAATGAAGTGCTTAATGTTCTGTAGCTAATGCTATTTTTTTTTTGTATGCGTCTAGAGATGCTGAAGAGATGCTGAAGGAGGCTGCCGACTCTGGCGCTGCTTTTAACACACCGAATCTCCCGCTTTGCAGATTAGGAGTACCAAATTTGGCAAGATCATCATTATTTAAAGCGCCATTCATTTTGTACGGGAGCAAAAAAAAAAGTATCCGTAGAGGAAGAAGATTCTCACATTTCTGTCTACGTTATTTTGAAGATTGATTTTTTTTTTTTTTTTTTTTGCCCAGTCCCTCCTCCTCCTCCTCCTCCTCCTCCTCCTCCTCCTCCTCCTCCTCCTCCTCCTCCTCCTCCTCCTCCTCCTCCTCCACCTCCTCCTCCTCCTCCTCCTCCTCCTCCTCCTCCTCCTCCTCCTCCTCCTCCTCATGCGAGTGGATTATTGTGGCTTCCAAGCATGCACCCGTAACACTTTATTTTTGCCATAACAGCAATCCGAGCAAGAACAGAGATCGTCCGTGGGAGCATGTTGTTGTGGAAAATCAATAACTGCTTCTGTTCGGAGAGGGGAGCATAAAGGCCAGCTAACTGTGCCATATTGTAAGTGTTCTGCAACCAGTCACAGCACATGCCTTACAACAGCAAATCCCTGCAAATTATTAAATAATAAATCACAAAGTATAGCAAGTCTTGGTGGACGGAACACATTTCCCAGAAAAGCGGACAGAGACAAATAAATTATTTATTCCTCACGCAAAGATAAAACAACGAAGGGAAAAGAAACGAGAAGTTCAGATTTTTTTTTTCCCTGCACACATTTTTTTTTTTAAAGAATAGAATATGCTATGTGTTTTATTGACATATTGTTAGAAACTGCTATTGCCAATGACATGGCTTAACCCAGAGGAGATTCTTTGACATCCAGACCCAACTCTGAGCAGATCTAATCGAACACCAACCTTACAAACATTCCAACAGAGATTAATGTTGCCATAACATATCGACTGTTTCCAGATCAGCTAACCATAAATGGTGTTAGGATTTGCCAATCTAAAAGTGTTTCCAATTTTTTCTACCTGTTTTGTAACTTTTTTTCATCCGAAACATGCAAAATGCATCACATTAAATAGGCTGCAAATCCCAACACAATACGCTCAAAAACATGCACTGGCTGTAGTTCATCAGGCTGCATGTACATGAGGTGTTGTTATACAGTATTTGTATGTTTAGTCTAGTTTAGAGATACAGTGTGCAACACAGGCCCTTCGGCCCACCGGATCCATGCAGACAACCCATCACCCATTCGCACTAATTCTGTGTTATCCCACTGTCGCACCCACTCCCTACACACTAGGGGCAATTTACAGAGGGCCAATTAACCTGCAATCCTGCACGTTTTTGGGTTATGGGAGGAAATGGGAGCACCCGAAGGAAACCCTCATGGTCACAGGGAGGACTTGCAAACACCACACAGACTGCACCCGAGGTCAGGATCGATCCTGGGACTTTTGTGCTGTGCGACAGCAGCTCCACCTGCCGTCACGCTAGAAGTGGGATAACCAAGAACTAGCGTGAACGGGTGATCGACGGTTGGCGTGGACTCGGTGGGCTGAAGGGCCTGTTTCCATGCTGTATCTCTAAACCCTACTGAACACACGGAGGAGGTCTACCTGCATTTTCGTGGACTGGCCGGAACAGAAACTCACTCTTCCTCAGCTCTGTCTGAAGAAGGGTCTCGACCGGAAACGTCACCCATTCCTTCTCTCCAGAAATGCTGCCTGTCCCGCTGAGTTACTCCAGCATTTTGTGTCTATTCTCACTGTGAGCTTCAGATTCTAATCTTTGTCACATCAATAACAATAACACTCCATTTAATGTTCATTTTATGTCTTTATTTGAACTCTGTTAGATATTCAGAAAATATTCACCATGCAGTATTTTTCATGTAAATGCGATCAATATTGCACGATGATTCCGCACCTTTGTCACCTAAAACTTATTCCTGTAGAGGAATCAGCAGGAAAATGTCCCTTCTTTGCATCAAATATAAATAACCTCGGGCTCACTTGAATAAACTTGAGCATATATTCTATTAAATGTCTATTTCAAATGGTTTTTAAAAAATTTAAAATTCCTAGATAGCTAGCGAACAAAAAGGTTATGTATCTTTCAAAACCTGAAGGAAGATTAAGGCAGTCATGTCAGTAAAATTCTGCATTTCCTCCATGAAGTAGAACTCATGTAATCATCGCCTTCTGCTCAAATAAATGTTGGAAGCATATGTTAAATTGTCAGCTTTTTATATTCTTGGATAGTAATTTGCAAAGTAAGATCATAATATCACTTGTGCAGGAAGAACTGCAGATGCTGGTTTAAACCGAAGATAGACACAAAATGCTGGAGGAATGGGTGATGTTTCGGGTCGAGACCCTTCTTCAGACTGAGAGCCGGGGGAGGGGGAGGGGGAGATACAGAGATAAGGAAGTGGTAGGTGTGAAAACAGGACGTCAAAGAGGGTGGAGAAATGTAGAATAGATCATTGTTAGCTAGGAGAAGGTGACAACAAAGAAAACAGATCAAATGTAATCGGGGACAGTCAGACTGGTTGGAGAACTGGGAAGGGGGTGGGATGGAGAGAGAGGGAAAGCAAGGGTTACTTGAAGTTAGAGAAGTCAATATGAATACCGAAGGTAGACACAAAACGCTGGAGTAACTCAGCGGGACAGGCAGCATCTCTGGAGAGAAGGAAGGGGTGACGTCACGGGTCGAGACCCTTCTTCTCGACCGGAAACGTCACCCATTCCTTCTCTCCAGAGATGCTGCTTGTCCCGCTGAGTTACTCCAGCATTTTGTGTCTACCTTCGATTTGAACCAGTATCTGCAGTTCTTTCCTATTCAATATTCATGCCGCTGCGGTGTAAGCTACACAAGCGAAATATGAGGTGCTGTTCCTCCAATTGGCGATTGGCCCCACTCTAACAATGGAGGAGGCCCAGGACAGAAAGGTCAGTGTGGGAATATGAGGGGGAGTTAAAGTGTCTGCATCACCTGGCTGTGGCTAATGTCGCAACTCCCTCGCTGGCTGACCAGATCCATACAAAGTCTGAAGAAGGGTCTCGACCCGAAACGTCGCCTATTCCCTCTCTCCATAGATGCTGCCTCACCCGCTGAGTTTCTCCAGCATTTTTGTCCACCCTAGATCCATACAAAGAGATCATGGAGCCCCGGAGGCCTTTGTGCAAAGGGTTTTCTCAGATTATTTAATAGTACATTCCCCAATTATTTAACCGCGATACAATCTATTGATTGCTCTGTTAGCTATGATTGAATAGTCATTACAGTTTCAGCAGAGGCATCTTCAACAACAAAGTAGCAACACAATTATATTCTGTAAGCAGTGCAGACTCAATGATTGTTTAATACTGCTAACAAAAGTCCAGTCATTCTATATTTGTATAATTGATTTGTCAAATACTGTTAATGGATGAAGAGGATCATAATCGTTCAATCAATTCAGTTTGTCTGTTGGCAGCTTTTCTCAGTCTTAGCTAACTCCTCCATCATTTATGGACTCTTGACTCACGGTCACATACAGATGAGATTTTCCCTCAAAGTAAATGGTATTGGCGATTTAAGATGGGTTTGATAGAAGTGGCGGCACAGTAACATTTGAAACATATAAGATTGTTAAGGGCTTGGACACACTAGAGGCAGGAAACATGTTCCCGATGTTGGGGGAGTCCAGAACCAGGGGCCACAGTTTAAGAATAAAAGGTCTGTCTCACTGTGCGAGTTGACCCACGAGTGACCCCGAGTGAAAGACTCGTGGTTGCGTACGAGACTACAAGTTTATGATCCAGAGTTTAACCGAGTTCCCACGGGTATGTCTAAGTTTGCCGTTTACTTCTCATTTCTGCGATGTTCCAAGTTCGTCTCCCGAGTGTACCAAGTTCCTCTCCCGTTAATCTTGAGGTAACAATGTATATCGAAGTGTTGAAAAATCATCACACGTTAAAAAAATGATGTCATGCCAGCCAAAGAACGTAGAGACTATTGTGTTTGCTGCATGTGTTCTGCACAACCTGATCCGTATCAGAGGTGCAGCTTCAGGATCAGCAACAGCCATGCAGGACGGTGACTTAGTGGACAGTCAAACAGGGAGAATAACACTAGGTGCGTGGAGGAGTGGTACAAACTACGAGACTTTGGTGCCACTGCAGTGTTTTCGAGGTAACACGGGGACCAACAGTGCAAAAGAGCAGAGAGACCATCTCTGCTCCTACTATAATTCAGAATTGGGCAGTGTGCCGTGGCAGGACAGCTTATTTTGAGCGGCTGCCTACCACAGGTACATCACTGCATGAGGAGAGCCCACATGCAGAAAAATCCAGTTAATTTCATGTTTAGTTTAAATCCTGCTGACTTTTCATTGTTTAACTTTAAGTGTGGATTTTATTTTTTATTGTGGTGTAAAAGTAATTTCATTGCATCTGTCTTTCCTTTAAAACGTGGTTATCATGCATCTGCTTATCTGATTGTAGATCTCAAAACTTGTCATTTAGCGCATTGCATTGTATCTTTTATTGCCTGAATTTAGACTTGTGCATTTCTCAGCTGAATTAGTATATAGTGGAAATACTTTTATTTGTGCTTCATTTGTTGATTTTCATTTATGAGAAGCCCTTTTCAGACAGTGGTGTTTGCTGTGTGGTGCTACGTTTCTCAATATGCGCAAAAACGCGTTTTTTATATTGAACAAGAATAAAGACTTTGTTTCACATTCAAGACATTTGTTTCACATAAGACTTTGTCTTATTTTCTGATCTACTGAGAGGTGACAATTTTAAACATTTAAAAAGCACAGCATATGAGGCAGTTGAGTCCTTAAATCTCACAAATGATTGTGAGAATCAAGATGTGAATATATTTTGCCTTCCTCTATTTTGTGTTTTATGATGAAAGGAATATTACATTCAAGTCATGAGACTTTGTAGTGATATTAAAATGATGACTTCCAGACATCAATTTGATCTTGATAGCAAAGAACTCTCTTTTATTGTGCAATGAAGTAAACAAACAGTGAGAATCAAACGGATCAGCAAAAAGCTTTTCAACACAACACAACACAAATTTATATATAAACTTCAAGCAATTTTTTCTTTTCAACCCACTCTGTCACCTTATCAATAACTTGCTTAACTTTGTTAAGCAGAATTTGTCTTTAAAAAGTCTAAGTAACTGATATTTCTGTCCCTGATTATTGTTTCTAAAAAGAGTTCCCACGGTAGAATCACGAGTCACAAAGTTAAACGCACGGGCCACTACGTTCTTACAACGAGTTTAAATGTTTCAAATTTTAACCACAAGAGTACATTTTACTCGTGGAAAAGTACAAACATGTTTGAACTTTTGCAAGAGTTAACAAGTTTCACGTGTACCTCCCGTTAGCGCCAAGAGTCGCTAAGTTGCGTCCACGAGTTCCGATGTTCCCGCTACGTTAATTGTACGTGATTACCACGAGTTAAATTTGTTTTAAACTCGGGGTCACTCCTGGGTCAACTCGCACAGTGAGACAGCCCTTTAAGGAGTAAGCCATTTAGAACGGAGACGAGGAAACACTTTTTCTCACAGAGAGTGGCGAGTCTGTGGAATTCTCTGCCTCAGAGGGCGGTGGAGGCAGGTTCTCTGGATGCTTTCAAGAGAGAGCTAGATAGGGCTCTTAAAAATAGGAGAGTCAGGGGATATGGGGAGAAGGCAGGAACGGGGTACTGATTGGGGATGATCAGCCATGATCACATTGAATGGCGGTGCTGGCTCGAAGGGCCGAGTGGCCTACTCCTGCACCTATTGTCTATTGTCTATTGTAGCGTAGCGGGTGCTCTCTCGGGTAGCGCAGGGGGCAGTTTCTGACCTCGGGTGCTGTCTGTGTGGGGTTTCCATGTTCTCCCTGGGCCTCCCAGGAGGCTGCAGAGAAGCCAGGTGATGGAGCTGCACAGAGAGCGGCCAAGGTCAGAATCACGTCGAAGGGTCCTGACCGGAAACGTCGCCCATCCAGAGATGCTGCCTGACCCGCTGAGTTACTCCAGCACTCTGTGTCTCTCCACCGTGAGGCAGCAGCTTCACCAGCTGTCGCCCCTGTGTTAAATACATTTTTTTGCGAATGGACAAATTTGTGCTAGCTCCTCGGTGGCCAACTTCCAAAGCTGTTTGTGATCCTTCATTATTTTACAGTGCAAAAGCACTCGAGGTAATTTTCAATTCCCCCCCCCCCTGTTCTTTACTCAGACATGCAGCAAGACGCGGAGCAACAGCCATTCATAAATGTTACAAGGCATCTTGAAGTAGCTGGAGTGAGTGTTTCACAGCTTATGCTACCGTTGGCACAGAGCACAATGTTATGGCAAGCTTTTGTCTGACTAAAGCGCTGTTCTTGCCATTTAGCTTTGGAACAAAGGCGTGCCAATAATCCTATCAAAAAGTGAGAACAGAAAGCTTGGCTTGTCCTTTACCACTTGCATTAGTCCAATTACTTGCGCTCTCCTCTGCCTCTACAGACCTGTGATAATCTCCGTCTATTATGTTATTGCTCCCTCACTCGGGCCTCACTCGGGCAGCCACGGTGGCGCAGCGGTAGAGTTGCTGCCTTACAGCGCTTGCAGCGCCGGAGACCCGGGTTCGATCCCGACCACGGGTGACCTGCGTAGGTTTTCTCCGAGATCTTCGGTTTCCTCCCACACTCCAAAGAAAGACATACAGGTATGTAGGTAAATTGGCTTGGTAAATGTAAAAATTGTCCCTGGTGTGTAGGTAATGTGCGGTGATCGCTGGTCGTCACTGACCCAGGGGGCCAAAGGGCCTGTTTCCGCACTGTATCTCTAAACTAAACTAAACTAAACACTGCCGCCTCCACAGCTGGTTTAAGTAAGGTGTCACCTCCCTTCCACTCTCTACTCCCATCTTCCACACCATGCTTTCCCTAAAATTAACCTATCAACCTGCAATTCTCCTGCCGTACCGGATAAAGCAATCATTAGTTTAGTTTAGTGTATTATTGTCACGTGTACCGAGGTACCGTGAAAAGCTTTTGTTGCGTGCTATCCAATCAGCAGAAAGACAACACATGATTACAATTGAGCCATTTGCAGTGTGCAGACACATGATAAGGAAGTAACGTTTTGTGCAAGGTAAATCCAGCAAAGTCTGATCAAGACAGACAAATAAAGCTGGGGTAACTCAGCGGGACAAGCAGCGTCTCTGGAGAGAAGGAATGGTTGAGATTTTGGGTCCTGACCCTTCTTCAGACCAGGATAGTCCGAGCGTCATCAGTTATCATTCGTGCAACTTCAACCAACAACAAAAAAATTCTGCTCAGAAACCAGTTCTTTTGGAATTCGTCAGTCATTCGCTGAGGATGAACTATTTCCCAGGCTGCTCCGCATTTCTGCATTTCATCAGAAAGCTTTTCTCCCCCCTTGGGACCTTATCATCTCAGGGTACTCAGAATGCCATGAAAACATCAAATCACATCTGGTCCATTTAATGATTTCTATTTGATGATTGTTTTCTATTCATGAAGGGAGATCTGACCACAGGGGACAGCCTAGAGCAGACTCTACCCCATTGCCTTTCTAAGTCATGACTAATTATCCCCACACTGCCCACCTATCAAAACAGCAAAGCAAACACACACAGTGTCATTGGTTCCAACCAAAATGTCAACAGATGACTTCTGATTTGTTTTTTTCTCTCTCTTTGTTTTTACATACTGAGAAACTGAATCATGTTCAATTAGGGCGGCGCGATGGCGCAGCGGTAGAGTTGCTGCCTTACAGCGCTTACAACGCCAGAGACCCAGGTTCGATCCTGACTACCGGTGCTGCCTGTAGGGAGTTTGTACCTTCTCCCCGTGACCTGCGTGGGTTTTCTCCGGGTGCTCGGGTTTCCTCCCACACCTCCAAAGACGTGCAGGTTTGTAGGTTAATTGGCTTCTGCAAATTGTCCGTGTGTGTGTGTGTGTGTGTGTAGGGTAGAACTAGTGTAAGGGTGATCACTGGTAGGTGCGGACTCGGTGGGCCTGTTTCCACGCTGTATCTCTAAACAAAACTAAACTAGATATCAACTAATCAATTATTGCCAATGAAGTCTTCGGAGCGGCATTGCATCAGAAAGCAGGATGGGCACAAGGGAGCGCCTTAGATGTTTTCAAAGCATGCAACATTTGTAATATTAAAAGAAAGTTGTCAGTTAAAACAAAAGAAGACTGTTTACTTGTGGCTGTACCTTGGCAGGTGACATGAATGAATAAATCAGTGCATGACTATTCAAAAGCTAATACTTGCCAATACCTTAAGGAGAAGTTCCTGATGAAATATGTACAAAGGTTAGTTCAGGCTCTCTAGTTTATGTTGCTCTCACCTGTTGAGGCACTTCAAGATCAATCTTCCATGATAGATATCACTTTGGCTACATGATAATCGGTCCATCACTTTGGGCTGACACAAAATGCTGGAGTCACTCAGCTGGTTAGGCAGCACTTGTAGAAGGAACGGAGAGGCCACGTTTCGGGTTGGGACGGCTCTTCAGACTCCCAACCTGAAACATCACCTTATCCTATGAAGGGGAAAAGATTTAATAGGATTCTGAGGGGTAACCTTTTCACACAAAGGGGTGGTGGGTGTATGGAACAAGGTGCCAGAGTGGGTACAGTAGTTGAGGCTGGGACTATCCCAACGTTTGAGAAAAGGTTAGACAGGAGCATGTATGGAACAAGTTTGGAGGGATATGGTCCAAGCCCAGGCAGGTGGGACTAGTATAGCTGGGACGTGTTGGCAGGTGTGGGCAAGTTGGGCCGAAGGGCCTGTTTCCATACTGTATGACTCTATGACTCTATCCATTCCTTTCACAGATGCTGCCTAACCCGCTGAGTTACTCCAGCACATTGTGTATCGCTTACTTAATGTTGGACCTGAACTTAAACATTGATTATAGAAAAATAAGATTGTTGCATGGAAATTTCAGCTCTATGGAACCAGGAGAAGTCCATTGGATGTGTCAATGATACTGGATGCACACAAGTCTGACATAGAAACATAGAAAATAGGTGCAGGAGGAGGCCATTCAGCCCTTCGAGCCAGCACCGCCATTCATTGTGATCATGGCTGATCATGGCCCATGCCTGCCTTCTCCCCATATCCCTTGATTCCAATAGCCCCTGGAGCTCTATATAGCTCTATCTATCTTCTTATTACTGAGTTAGTAAGACATAATGCTTGATCTCATGGCTGGTCTAAAATGGCACAGGAATTTGTAAGCTGAGAATTCTGAGACAGCTGTATCATCCTGTGGCAATAAAATTGTCCAATTCACTATGTCTGATTCAATTAGTGAAAGTGCCATTCATATTACAGCAATCAATTGGCTGACAGTAGAGTCACCCTTCCCTCGATGTGTGGCCTTTATTTAATATTGGAGATACAGCGTGGAAATAGGCCCTTCGGCCTGCCGAGCCCATGCTGACCATCGATCACCTGTACACCAGTTCTCTGTTCTCCCAGCTTCTCATTCACTCCCTACACACTAGGGGCCATTTACAGAAGCCAATTAACCTACACATCTTTGGAATGGGGTGGAAACCGGAGCATACGGAGTTTGCCCCGTGACCGCTTGGGTTTCTTCCGGGTGCTCCGGTTTCCTCCCACGTTCCAAAGACGTGCAGGTTTGTAGGTTTATTGGCTTTGGTCAACTTGTAACTTGGTCCCCGGAGTGTGTAGGATAGTGCCAATGTATGGGGTGATCGCTGGTCAGCACGGACTCGGTGGGCCGAAGGGACTGTTTCTGCGCTATATCTCTACAGTCACTGGGAGGAAAACCATGCGGTCGTAGGGAGAACGTACAAACTCCTCATCCATAGTCAAGATTGAACCTGGGTCCCTGGCACCGTGAAGCAGCTGCTCTACCGTTGCGCCACTGTGCCACCTAGTATCCTCAGTATTTTTTAGTACCTCTTCCTGTTCATTCAAGGTTTGGTCATTTTGTGCGAGTTTTATTTCCTCAAACATTACAAATTGTCGTGGCATATAGCCAACTTCGCTCGGGCTGCTTGCAACCCAGAGATATGAATATTGATTTCTCTAACTTCAAGTAACCCTTGCATCCCTTCTCTCTCTCCGTCTCCTCCCCCACCTGAGTCTTTGTACTAGTTTCACTGTCATCCCGGTGAGTTTCATCATCTGTATAACATGTTTCCACCCAGCCCACAGCCAACAATAGACCGTTTCCTTGATCATCATTATTTTTTGGCACATCTTTCGTTCATTTGTTCTATATCTCTCTACATCACCGTCTATATCTCTCGTTTCCTTTCCTCCTGAATCTCAGTCTGAAGAAGGTTCTCGACCCGAAACGTCACCTATTCCTTTTCTCCAGAGATGTCGCCTGACCGGCTGAGTTTCTCCAGCTTTTTGTGTGTATCTGTGGCATATAGCACATATTTCTCTAACGCTATGTGAAATCCGTATTGTGCAATATACATGATATATACATGATATATACATTTTTAACATCGTACATGGGGCTTTGTTTAAACTAGCTCTTAGACTTGATTTGTCTTTCCATTGTGTGTTCGCTAAGTTGGAAATCACAGATATGCTGCAACCTTTGTCAAGTATAAACTGGCATCAATATTCTGCCTAAACTCTGCATCTAACAAAGCAAGAAAATGTAGGTTTCTGTGTGCATTAACAATGCAGGTTAGTTTAGTTTAGTTTAGTTTAGATACAGCGCAGAAACAGACCCTTGAGCCCACCAAGTCCGCGCCGACCAGCGATCCCGTACATTAGCACTCCCCGTGTAGGAGGAAACCGGAGCACCCGGAGAAATCCCACGCAGATCATGGGGAGAACGCACACACTTTGTACAGAGAGGGTTTTCTCTGTGAACTCCGATTTTCTCCCACATTCCAAAGACGTGCAAGTTTGTAGGTTAATTGGCTTCTGTAAATTGCCCCTAGTGTGTAGGATAGAGCTAGTGTATGGGTGGCCGTTGGCCAGGGTGGATTCAGTGGGCCGAAGGGCCTGTTTCCACTCTGTATCTCTAAGCTAAACTAATCCAAACTGGACTAAAGACCCTGTGCATTCATCCTATAAATTCCCTCATGATCTTTGCACATCTTCCCGATGGTAGGAGTGAAATGAGAAGATGGACAATGTATTTTAAGTTTATTCATATTATTCTCGAGTGGGCTTCCTCACTTTATTTCTACATTCTGAATGCATATTATTTACAATTTTAGCCACTTTCATCAATTTAAAAATGATTTCCAAAGAAGCAAAACACCAAACTAGAGATACCTGGTTTAACCTGTTCAGTGCCATCCCCGAGTATACGTAGGTCATTGGTATTGGTAGACACAAAATGTTCAGTGGGACAGGCTGAAGAAGGGTCTTGACCAGAAACGTCACCCGTTCCTTCTCTCCAGAGATGCTGCCTGTCCCGCTGAGTTACTCCAACTTTTTTGTGTCTGCCAAATGCAGTTGCTTCCTACTCATTAGTATTGGTATTGGTACTTTATATGTCGCATGTACCGAGGTACAGTGAAATTCATTTTTGTATGCAGTTCAGTGCAAGTATCAGTATACATAAGCACTTAGATACATGTTAGATAAGCATCTCAGATACAGTGCAAGGGTTTAGTAAACATTGAAACATAGAAAATAGGTGCAGAAGTAGGCCATTCGGCCCTTCGAGCCACCACTCATGGCTGATCATCCAAAATTAGTACCCCGTTCCTGCTTTCTCCCCATATCCCTTGATTCCGTTAGCCCTAAGAGCTACATCTAAAGGGCCTGTCCCACTTGGGCGTCATTTGCGTGTCATTTACGCGACATAATTTACGCGTCATAACGCAAGACGCGCGCATCGTGAACCGCACGTGATGCGCGCATGGTGCGTGGTGACGTAGGCAGTGACGCGCGGTCCCGTGCGGTGCCCCAGGATTTTGGGATGTACAAAATCTTCGCGCGCCATCTGCGTGAGGCGCAAATGACGCCCAAGTGGGCCAGGCCCTTAACTCTCTCTCGAGCAGCAGTACACTCAGACAGTATACAAGAGTCGCCACTTTGGCACCATTTTCAAGTTCCTTTTCTTGCAAGTGCAGAGTTCTTGACCTGACCATGAAGGTCTGTTGTCCTGGCGGCATTGCAGGGTCGGCCAATAGTGTAAAACAAATTGGCAGTGAATAGGTTAATGTGATGAAAGTCTGAATACGGATCAATATGGAAATGTTGCTGTGTTCTGACAGGTTCGCTTGCTTGAAAGAATGTTTCTACCTGCTGCCTGTCGTGGATGCGTTTCTTTTAATTTGGCGATTAACTTGCTTTGGGTATAATTACATCTACTTTGCATTGTCTCTAATCTATTACCGCACAATTACGCAAGTGCCGATCAATTTTGTTATTAGTGAGCAGACCTAACCTAACAAAATCAGCAGCTGTTAACTGTGTGAAATAACATAATACCCCACATGTATTATGGTATAATTGAAGTAAGTTTAAAGACCGCAAACACACACATTGGCTTTAAGCCACCGTATTGAGTGGCAATTATGTCGTGCGTCAGCGGAGAATTCACTTGGCAACAACAGTAGGATTACAAGGGAAAGTGGAAGCAGTCTCTCCCGGGGAAGGAAGCACGGTGGCGACAGCGGTAGAGTTGCTGCCTTACAGTGCTTGCAGCTCCAGAGACCCCGGTTCGATCCCGACTACGGGCGCTTGGCTGTACAGAGTTTGTACGTTCTCCCCATGACCTGCGTGGGTTTTCTCCGAGATCTTCGGTTTCCTCCCACATTTCAAAGACGTGCAGGTTCGTAGGTTAATTGGCTTGGTATTAGTGTAAATTGCCACTAGTGTGCGTAGGATAGCATTAGTGTGCGAGGATCGGTGTGGACTCGGCCGGGTTTCCGCGCTGTATCTCTAAACTGAATTAACCTTTCCAGAGAATTTGCAGGCCTGGAACCAATCTGCCAGCGTTGATAGAACAGCAACTAGGTTGTTTGAATCTCAGGAGAGAGCTGTTCAATGACACTGCTGCATCCTAACCACAGAGTGCCTTTTCTGATTGATGATATTTGACTTGTGGAAGTGAAGTTACAGCAATGATTTGCCGCCCCCTCACCTCGTCTCTAAAGAGGGTTAAATTAGACAACTCGAGCACTCAATCCAGCCAGCAGCTTTCGTGAAAGCAGAGGAGCACTGTGCGCAGGTCGGGTCAAGGTGGAGCGGGTCTGGCGGGTCACGATTCACAAGCCGGCAGACAACGGGGGCAACAGCGTGCCCATTGTCACCCTCATCCTGATGGCCACCTCCATGTGTGGCTGCATCAGGCTGTACGTAGAGCCAAAGCACGTGGGCACCAAGTGTCACTACCTGTTGAGGCTCTACCTGTCCCCGGTGTTTCCCTCAGTTTAGTTTAGAGGTGGCCTTTCAGCCCACCGAGTCCGCGCCGACCAGCGATCCCCGCACATTACCGCTTTTCCCACACACACCAGAGACAATTTACATTGATACTGTTTGTTGGAACCTGTTATTCGAATGACTTAACTCACGAACAGTGATTAAGGTCCAAGGACTTTGATTAGCAATACAGCAATAGGTAACTTCATCTTAACACATAGCTCCAGACTGGAGAAGAAAGGGAAAGAAGGCTTTCTATTAACCCAGTGGGCGGATAGAACCCAGTGACTCATAACATGAGTGACACTGATCTACATCCTCCCTCTTAAAGAATTAAATGCCAGTACAAAACCATTGACTAAATAAGGCATGCATAGCAACTGATAATAAGCTGGAGGAAAGTCAAACATAGCCTGGGTACTTCACGGTGGGCTTGCAAACATGACCAGCACGTGTGCGATATAAACCATCTCCGTTTTATGCCACCGCGGACAGAGTTGGCGGTAAGACTGGTGGCGGAGATGGAAACGGCATTCCCGGTGATGAAACAGGGGACTTTGGCACAGGCGGAGGAGGCGTCGCCATTGGCAGAGTAGCCGTTTCAGAAGTAGGTTGTTGTGCTGGTACAGGCGGGCCGATGCCACTGGATGTGGACGGAAGTACAGTTGTACGGTCTGGAGAATACGGAGGCGGAGCCGGCTCATTCACAGGCAGGATATGTTGTCTGTTACGTCTGTATGACTGACTGACCAAATATGAGCGTGGCTCAGAGGCAGTTCCAGAAATTACACCGATAAGGTCATGACCTTTGTCAGTTTGCAAACGAACCACCTGCCCCTTGGTTAATGGTGGCAGCGGCCTGCTTGTTTTGTCATACCACTGTTTTTCCGATGGTAGGACCACCTGCGGGATCAATGCCTGATCCGCCACAGGCACTGTGGCTCGGGTCTGCCTTGACAATAAACGTTGAGCAGGTGAACCCAAGATGGGGTCGCGGGAGATGTTGCGTAGGTTGAGCAGGTCCAGGTACACATCGGAGTTAGCTCTGTGGGATCGTTCCATGAGTTGCTTGGCACTCTTGACAGCCCGTTCAGCCAGCCCATTCGACTGTGAATATTCAGGTCTGCTGCTGATGTGGCCAAAACCCCAGCGTGCAGCAAACTCTTTGAAGTGTTGGCTGGTAAAATGACTGCCGTTATCATATAGCAGTATGCAAGGAGCTCCGTGGTCTGCAAAATGGCGAGCGAGTTTTAAAACTACCCCGCGAGAAGTGGGGCTACTAAGAAAATCGATGTCAAACCAGCCGGAATACGAGTCGACAAGTACCAGGCACTGCTTGCCATGCCACTCAAATATGTCAGTTGCCACTGTCGACCACGGGAGGGCAGGCGCCGGGTGTGAGTTAAGTGGTTGCTTTTGTTGATGAGGTGCCAAGCTGTTACACACTGCACAAGATGCCACATTCTCGAGAATGTATTCAGCCAAACCAGGCCAGTAAAACATGTTTTTTGCTTGTAGGACAGTGGCTTCAGCGCCTCGGTGCCCTGCGTGGACAGCGTTAAAATACTTGCTGTGCAGCGAAGCAGGGACTACAGCCTTGTGGCCTTTTACGATAATGCCTTCCTGCAGTACTAGCTCATCGCGGACGGCAAAGAAGGGCCGAATGGGCAGCGGTACATTGTAGTGTTTGTCTGGCCAGCCGCGCCTAATGACGGAGGTGAGCGACCGTAAGGTACTGTCAGCAGCAGTGTGGGCAACCAGGTCCTCCACATTGGACGAGGGAATAAAAGACACAGACATTATGATAAAGTCGTCATCTGGTGAGGGCGGACCCTCGCAGGTCTTACGGGGTACACGGGAGAGGGTGTCAGCCAGGTGCACATCCTTACCACGTTTGTAGGTCAGAACAATGTCATACGTTTGAAGTTGCAGCAACATCCGCTGCAGGCGTCCTGGAGAGGCATGAATCGGTTTGTTAAAGATGCTGACCAGGGGTTGGTGGTCAAGTTTCAATCATGATCGTATGTCCGAAGATTAAGTCGTCAAATTTCTAGAAGACGAAAACTATCGCAAGCAGCTCCTTTTCAATTTGGGCGAGGCGTTGTTCTGTGTCAGTCATGGTGCGCGAGGCATAGGCGACAGGCTTGTTGCCGCTACCGTAATTTTGAAGACATGCTGCTCCAAGTCCGTGTTGTGAAGCATCACAAGTCAGTGTGACCGGTGGGTTTAGGATCAAAATAAGCAAGAGTAGGAGCACAAGACTAAATAGTGTCGAACGCCCTTTGCTGTTGCTCGTGCCAGGCCCAAACAGTGTGTTTGTGGGTAAACTGGCGCAGCGGGGCTGATATTTCACTGAAGTTCGGAATAAATGTACTCAGGTAGTTAACCATGCCAAGGAATCTCTGCAGACTGAGCACATCTGAGGGTGCTGGGAGCTCGTTGATGGTACTGGTTTTCACCGGATCCGTTTTTAGGCCGTCCTTAGTGAACACATGGCCTACGTATTTCACCTCAGTTACCCTGAATTTGCATTTTTTGAGGGTTTAACTTGAGGTTGATGGCATTGGCGCGGTCCAGGACCTTTGTCAGATTAGCATCATGTTCTTCGATAGTTCGGCCAGCAAGGAGGATATCATCCACTACAATGGAGCATGGGTAACTTGCAAACAATTGCTCCATAGCTCATTGAAATACTTCACTAGCAGAGCTTATGCCAAAAGGCATGCGAAGAAATCTGTATCGCGCGAATGGTGTGCTGAAGGTAGTTAACTTAGAGGAGTTGAGTTCCAGCGTAATCTTCCAGAATGAACTCTTGACATCTAGTACTGTGAATACAGTGGCTTCAGCCAGCTGCGCTGCAATCTCGTCCACAGTGCGCATGGGAAAGTGAGGTCGTTTAATGGCTGTGTTTAAAATGGCTGATGTTCATACAAAAGTTTTGGGACATGGCCCCCACTCTGCTCATGACATTAATGTTGCCGGCACATTTTATCAAACCTCTCGCCGTTCTCCTCAAGTGCCCAACAGCTCTATCGCTAAACACATAGACAATTGTTTTAACTGTGGGGGTTCACATATTGTAGCTCGTGACCGTTGCCCTGCTTATGGAAAATTTTGACATTTCTGTAAAAATAGGAACCACTTCTTCAAATGCTGCCGCTCGCGTCCCAACAGAGTTCAAACAAGACAATCTGTCAATTCACTCGACCATGAGAACCTGCTCTCGGATCCCACTTCTGACACCATGTTGTTGGAACCTGTTATTCGAATGACTTAACTCACGAACAGTGATTAAGGTTCAAAGACTTTTATTAGCAATACAGCACAGGTAACTTCATCTTAACACATAGCCCCAGACTAGAGAAGAAAGGGAAAGAAGGGTTTCTATTAATCCAGTGGGTGGAGCTACAGTATGACTCATAACATGAGTGACACTGATCTACAGATACCACGCCAATTAACCTACAAACCTGCACGTCTTTGGAGTGTGGGAGGAAATCGAAGATCTCGGAGAAAGCCTATGCGGTCACAAGGAGAAGGTACAAACTCCATACAGTGAGCATTCGTGGTCAGGGACTCTGGTGCTGTAAGGCAGCAACTCTACCACCGTGCCGCCCTGCTGTTGCAAAGGTTGGGCCTGGCACCGATGCCTGCAATGTGCCATTCAGCTGGACATTGCCCCACCACCTGCCCTTTGTGGAAAGGTTCTTCCGGACCAACACCTTTGACCACTAGTCCATCGGGCAGTGGTCAGCACGGAACATCCTGCAGGCACTGCAGGGAAATGACTCCATGGATCCTGTGCTGCGGTTCCCAGAACAGATTGCCCAGCTTGTGTGGCAAAATGCCTCATCGCCAGAACTCACCAACAAACACCAATCAGGCTTGATGCTAAGTCTGACTCGTATTTGGCATCTGAATGAAATTGCCGTCTACAGCTGCGTTTGAGTTGGGTCAGGTTAGATTTTAGAAATGGCACAAAGTGCTGGAGGATCTCAGCGGGTCAGGCAGCATTTCTGGAGAACATGGATAGGTGACCTTTCGAAACGGGACCCTTCTTCCAACCTGAAGCGTCACCTTTCCATGTTCTCCTGAGAAGTTGCCTGGCCCGTTGCGTTATTCCTGCGCTTAGTGTCTCTTCCTCTGGGTTGTTTGTTTTGGGGTGATTTCTTTCATAACTAATAGGTGCTAAAGATCACGGCATTTTAAGCACAAATTGCAAACTGCTGAAAATTCAATCTGAACAATCGTTTGCACTGGTTGTGGAAACATCACACTACAAGCTGGCTCCACAGTTCATTATACAGTGAATAATCATCAGCAGGAACCATCTACAGGTATTGCAGACACTTCAAATGGGTATGAGCTCCAGAGCATGGCTAGAGTCATAGCGTCATAGAGTGATACAGTGTGGAAACAGGCCCTTCAGCCCAACTTATCCACAGCGGCCAATATGTCCCAGCTACACTAGTCCCACCTGCCCGGTATGCTTTAAAAGATTTTAATTATATTTTTTTCCCCCAAAGATTTAGCTGCAGAACTGGATTGGTGTATTAGCCATGAGAAGTATTTGGACAAATTTGGGTTGTTTTGTCTGGAGTTTCGTTACCTGATACAAGTGTATAAAATTATGAGAGGCATGGTCAGAAAGTCTCTTGAAAGCTACTTGCTGCCCTTTGACAATCTCATCCAATAATTCAGCATTAGACACAGTGCTGGCTCGAAGGGCCGAATGGCCTACTCCTGCACCTATTGTCTATCGACACTCACAACACATGTCATTAGCTCATTGCTACCTCCATCAGTGCTTCCAAAGTGTGAGTGCTTTCAAATATACAGAGGTGGACGAGCAACCAAGTGTTGAGAAGAATGGTGACATCAGGAGGCTTTTTACAACATTAGGATACTTTTAAGAGACGTTTTCATAGGCACATGGAAATGCAGGGAATCGGAGGGATATGGATCCCATGCAGGTAGATGAGATTAGTGCATCCTGACATCATCTTCTTCACAGACATTGTGGGCTGAAGGGCCTGTTCCTGTGCTGAACTGGTCCATGTTTAATGACATCGTTCCCAGTCCTCGTAATGAAGTATCGTGCAAAGCAACTGACTTTCCCTGGCAATTTCCATGATTCTTGCAGTCTTAATGTCCCCTTTTTTAAAGGTGTTTCACTGGTTATGACCATTGATGGCAAGGACAAAATTGGTCCCACATCCCAAATGGCTTTGAACTAAGTGGCTTAGTTCGTCTAAGTGCAATGGGTGGGGCAGCAGTAGAGTTGCTGCCTCACAGCGCCGGAGACCCGGGTTCGATCCCGACTACCGGTGCTGTCTGTACGGAGTTTGTACGTTCTACCCGTGACCCACCATGTGGGTTTTCCCCAGGATCTCCGGTTTCCTCGCACACTCCGAAGACGTACAGGTTTGTAGGGATAATTGCCGAGGGTTACCTAGTTTCGGTGCTGTATCCCTAAACTAAACTAAACTAAACTAGACTCCGAAGACCATTCACTGAATCAGTCGCACTGGTGGGCTGGAGATCGGATAATGGACAAGTGATGCAAGAATGACAGATCCCTGTCCTTCAGGACGTTAATACCACCAGATGCGTTCCCCGGCAGTCTGGTAGTTTCATGATCACCTTTAATGATAATAGCTTTTCACTCGAAGATTTATTTAATTAACTGAATTTAATTTCCCCAGCTGCCAGAATGGGATTCAAAATGCTGTCTCCAGCCCAATAAACCAGGCATCTGGATGCTAACCACCTCGCTATTCTTAGAAAGAAGTTAGATGAAAAGAGACATCATAATGCTCATAAGTGCAATGAGCTTGAGAGAGTTTTAGTGACCAGTAAGTAACAAACATGGGAGCAAAGCAGCAAGAAATATTAAAAAACACTTTGCCCGGGTTACTCTAAGAATGTAGGAAGAAATAGTAGTGAATGTGAGACCATGATAGTTAGTAGCAGGGGAAATTATAATCGGGTAATTTTGGTTCAGTTGTCGTCTATTTTGTTTCAAAAGATTTTTATATATTTTGGATATTTGTATTTGGGGTGGCACAGTGGCACGGCGGAAGAGTTGCTGCCTTACAGCGCCAGATAGCCGGAATCGATCCCGACTACGGGCGGCGTCTGTACGGAGTTTGTACCTTCTCCCCGTGACCTGCGTGGGTTTTCTCCGGGTGCTCCGGTTTCCTCCCACACTCCAAAGGCGCACAGGTTTGTAGGTTAATTGGCTTCTGTGAACTGCAAATTGTCCCTTGTGGAGCACAGTGCTAGTGTACGTGGTGATCGCTGGACAGCATGGGCTTGGAAGGCCGAAGGGCCTGTTTCCACACTGTATCTCAATCTCCAAAGTCTAAAATCTAATGTGTAAATATTCGAAATTACTGGGACTTAAAGTCCCAAATGCACTGCTAATTGTGTTGATAAAACTGCACCAGGTTTAACACATCAAGGCATGTAGTTACATCTTGTTACATTGGAGTTGTTGGTTCCAGTGGAATGGATCTACTGGGCTTAAGCTCACTGGAATTTAGAAGGAGGAGAGGGAATCCTATGGAAACATACAACATTCTTAAGGGATTGGACAGGCGAGATGCAGGAAAAATGTTCCCCATGTTGGGGGAGTCCAGAACCAGAGGCCACAGTTTAAGAATAAGGGGTAGGCCATTTAGGACTGAGATGAGGAAAAACTTCTTCAGCCAGAGTTGGGAATCGGTAGAATTCTCTGCCACAGAAGGCAGTGGAGGCCAATTCACTGGATGTATTCAAGAGGAGAGTTAGATATAGCTCTTAGGGCTAATGGAATCAAGGGATATGGAGAGAATGCAGGAACGGGGTACTGATTCTGGTTGATCAGTCATGATCATATTAAATGGTGGTGCTGGCTCGAAGGGATGAATGGCCTACTCCAGCACCTATTTTCTATGTTTCTATGTTTCTAAGTGGTGTTACTGGCCTTATGAGACTTCTGTAAGTCTTGGAACATGAAGCTCTGTCATCACATCCATCGCTAACCCTGAAGCTGAGCTCCCTGTATAAGCCAGTAGCAGGAAACATCTTTACTGGGATCCTCTGAGTTTAGTTTAGAGATGCAGCGTGGATATGGGCCCTTCGTCCAGCTGAGTCCACACAGACCATTGATCACCCGTTTCCCATGTTATCCCACTTCCGCATCCTGCACACTAGTGGCGATTTACAGAAGCCAAATAGCCTACAAACCTGCACCACTTTAGGAAGTGAGAGGAATCTGGAGCACCTGAAGAAAACCCCCATGGTCGCAGAGAGTACCTGCAAACTCCGCACAGACAGCACCCGTAGTCAGGATCCAACACGGGTCTCTGGCGCTGTAAGGCAGCAACGCTACCGTTGCGTTACCGTGCCGCCCAAATTTCTTCAGTTCTTTACTGTGTGCTGGCCACAAAGGCCCGTTGCCGCCGCCGCCGCCTCCATTTTGGTCGTCCGGCGATCCAATGTCCCTCCCCACGCCCCTCCATCACCAGCCCTCGTCCCCCTGGGTGGGGGGCCGCCTCCTGCAGCCGACCTCGAGGGCATGGGAGATAGGATCCCCCTGGATCATCTCACCAGGCCCTTTGTCCAGCGTCTGCTGCTGCCACCATCTCCTTTCACCTTCTCTCCAAAACCCGATCCAGGGGCCGCAGAAGGGGCCTTTAGTTCATCTTTATTTTGCTTGGGCAGCTTACAGCCAGCGGTAAATTTTTGCATATCTTTCATTCATTGCTCTTTATCTCTCTACATCATCGCCTATATCTCTGGTTTCCCTTATCCCCAACCAGTTGATACGGGTCTAGACCTGAAACATCGGCCATTCTTTCTCTCCAGAGATGTTGCCGCTCAGTTACTCCAGCTTTTTGCGTCTATCTTTTGTTCATCTTTGTTCAGTCCGGCCTCTACACTGAACAATATAGTTCAATTTTAACCACAACTGAAGTAGTTTGCAAACCACAAGTTCACAAGTTCTAGGAGTAGAACCAGGCCATTCAGCCCATCGAGTCTACTCTGCAATTCAATCATGGATCTCTGCCTCCCAATTCCATTGTCCTGGCTTCTCCCCATAACCTTCAACACCCGATCTAATCAAGAATTTGTCTGTCTTTGCCATAACAATATCCACTGAATTACTAACGATCTGTTGTGAACCAACCACATTGACGTGACAGCCTCGAAGGCACACCAATGCCTCTACTTCCTTAGGAGTGAGGAAATTCAACATGGCTTCAATCACTCTGACAAACTTCTACAGATACTCCGTAGAAAGTATGCTGCAGGCAGAAGAGATTAGTTTATCCTGCCGTCATTTTCACCGCAGACATTGTGGGCTCATAAGGTCATAAATAAGTGATAGGAGCAGAATTAGGCCATTCGGCCCAACAAACAATATCCACTGACTTGGCCTTGACAGCCCTTTGGGCAATGAGTTCCACAGATTAACTACCCTGTGATTAAAACCATTTAACTGTAGAGCTATTTGGGTCGAGTAGCATTTGTTCGTTTAGTACATAAATCGAACATTTTTGGCAGCGTGTAAAGTTGAATCCCAGCTTCAGGGTGTTTGAATAACTCCTGGGAATAATTAGCTCCACCATGTTTTGGGGGGAATGCGTGAAACAATATTCATAAAATTTCTAATTGGTGCAAGAAAAAGATATTTCTCAAATGCCATTTATTCATAATGTTTTCAGACTGTAACTGTAAATGTGTACAAAAGGGACTTAAAATGAGGCCAGAAAATATTATTTCAAATAAGTTCAGAACCACAATGCAAGCATGTCCAGAAATGTTACATGAATTGACACGGAATAATGTCAAAGTTAGGATGTTTATGGAGTTAGCAAGTGTTCATGTTGGTGTCACAAGAACTGCTGCTCAGAAGTTTTATTTAATAGGATGCAGTAATATCAAAATGCATTTATTGCAAAGCATCGATGACTTAACTGCACAAGGATGTGAACAGAGAACGCACAATGAACTGCAGATGCTGGAATCTTAAGTAAAACACAAAGTGCTGGAGTAACTTGTCAGTTCAGGCAGCGTGTCTGGAGGACATGGTAGGTGACGTTTCAAGTCAGGACTCTTCTTCAGACACTGTAGTGTGGTGGTGGGGGGGGGGGGGCGGTAAAGAAAGCTGGAAAAGTTAGAAAGTTCTGACCCCACCTGTTATCCAGCTTTCTCCCACCCCACGCTCCCCAACTACAATTAGTCTGAAGAAGGGACCCTACCCATAACATTGACTATCCATGTCCTCCAGATATGCTAGGTGGATAGAGGACTACCTCTCCCATGTTGGCCTTGACTTAGAGGGTTTGGTTCTGGTTCAATGGTACTTTATTGTCACACGTACCTAAGTGCAGTGAAATTCTCTACTTTGCTTATTGTTCCATGCTAATCCTATTGTACATAGGCACAATCATGCTTAGTATAAGAGTGTAAGATAGCAGACCACACTGAGTCCGTACTTACGGGTTGCCAGGTTTTAGGCGCCATCCTGTACCCTTCAAGTCCGAAAGATGCAGCCATGTAACATGTGACGGTCACGGTGGCGCAGCGGTAGAGTTGCTGCCTTACAGCGAATGCAGCGTCAGAGACCCGGGTTCGATCCCGACCACGGGTGCTGTCTGTACGCAGTTTGTACATTCTCCCCGTGACCTGCGTGGGTTTTCTCCGAGATCTTCGGTTTCCTCCCACATTCCAAAGACGTACAGGTTTGTAGGTTAATTGGCTTGGTAAATGTAAATTTTGCCCCTAGTGGGTGTAGGATAGTGTTAGTGTGCGGTGATCGCTCGTCGGCGCGGACCCGGTGGGCCGAAGGGCCTGTTTCCGCACTGTGTCTCAAAACTAAACTAAACTGGGATATAGTTCATTCCCAGTGGCAGTATCCCCAGCAGTAGAAAGATTACAATAGACAATAGACAATAAGTGCAGGAGTAAACATAGAAACATAGAAACATACAAAATAGGTGCAGGAGTAGGCCATTCGGCCCTTCGAGCCTGCACCGCCATTCAATATGATCATGGCTGATCATCCAACTCAGTATCCCGTACCTGCCTTCTCTCCATACCCCCTGATCCCTTTAGCCACAAGGGCCACATCTAACTCCCTCTTAAATATAGCCAATGAACTGGCCTCAACTACCCTCTGTGGCAGAGAGTTCCAGAGATTCACCACTCTCTGTGTGAAAAAGTTTTTCCTCATCTCGGTCTTAAAGGATTTCCCCCTTATCCTTAAGCTGTGACCCCTTGTCCTGGACTTCCCCAACATCGGGAACAATCTTCCTGCATCTAGCCTGTCCAACCCCATAAGAATTTTGTACGTTTCTATAAGATCCCCTCTCAATCTCCTAAATTCTAGCGAGTATAAGCCAAGTCTATCCAGTCTTTCTTCATATGAAAGTCCTGACATCCCAGGAATCAGTCTGGTGAACCTTCTCTGCACTCCCTCTATGGCTATAATGTCCTTCCTCGGATTTGGAGACCAAAACTGTACGCAATACTCCAGGTGTGGTCTCACCAAGACCCTGTACAACTGCAGTAGAACCTCCCTGCTCCTATACTCAAATCGTCTTGCTATGAAGGCCAACATACCATTCGCTTTCTTCACTGCCTGCTGCACCTGCATGCCTACTTTCAATGACTGGTGTACCATGACACCCAGTATGTGATCATGACCATTCAATCTGATCATGGCTGATCATCCACAATCAGTACCCTGTTCTTGGCTTCTCCCCATTTCCACTGACTCCGCTATCTTTAAGAGCCCTCTCTCTTGAAACTATCCAGAAAACCGGCCTCCACCGCCCTCTGAGGCAGAGAATTCCATTGACTCACAACTCTCTGTGTGAAAAAGTGTTTCCTCATCTCCGTTCTAAATGGCTTACCCCTTATTCTTAAACTGTGGCCCCTGGTTCTGGACTCCCCCAACATCGGGAACATGTTTCCTGCCTCTAGCGTGTCCAAACCCTTAATAATCTTATACGTTTCAATAAGATACCCTCTCATCCTTCTAAATTCCAGAGTATAGAAGCCCAGCCGCTCCATTCTCTCAGCATATGACAGTCCCGCCATCCCGGGAATTAACCTTGTGAACCTACGCTGCACTCCCTCAATAGCAAGAACGTCACGCTCTCGAAGATTTGCTGACTTTCTTCTTTGTCAATTGACCCGTTCCTTTCCCTGAGTACAACTGAGATCTCCCTAAATGGAAAGAGTGAAGTTGCCTGCTGCCAACTAGTCATGCAGGCTCACTGTTGCCACAGGCCCAAAGCTTTCTTTTCCTGCCAGCACAACCACCACACCCATAAACCGCAGAGGGGAAAATGCTGCTGTTGTGATTTTGTGTTTCGCATATCCTAGTCAAGCATTCTCAGATGGTGAAAGCAAAGAAACGCCTCTGCTCGTATATAAGTATAACATCCTCGCACAAGCAGAGTGGCTGATCACTGCACGATAACAACCAAATGGCCCTGTCACCATGAAGTGTGAAATGCATCATAATTATTATTAATTACAAACCCTCTGTGTAAAACAATTCTTGCCCCACAGTCTCCTTTAAACTTTGCTCCTCTCACCTTAAAACATTGCTATGTAATTCTCGTGACAATTTCCAGCACTGTCAAAGTTGACCCCATGTTCTTTAGGAAGAAAGTAACCACCGATGTTCCGGCAACCACCAGTGGTCCAGCCCCCCCTTTAATCCAGAAAAATCACAAACGTACGCAGTTTGCACGTTCTCCCCGTGACCTGCGTGGGTTTTCTCCGACATCGTCCCTTTCATCCCACACTCCAAAGACATACAGGTTTGTAGGTTAATTGGCATGGTACAAATGTAAATTGTTCCCAGTGTGTGTAGGGTAGTGCTAGTGTGCGGGGATCGCTGGTCGGTGCGGACACGGTGGGCCGAAGCGAAACGTACAGAGGTGTGAAAACGCACACCGCCAGATTCAGGGACAGCTTCTTCCCAGCTCTTATCAGACAACTGAATCATCCTACCACAACCAGAAAGCAGTGACTATCTACCTCTTTGATGTCCAATAGAAACACAGAAAATAGGTGCAGGAGGAGGCCATTCGGCCCTTCGAGCCAGCACCGCCATTCATTGTGATCATGGCTGATCATCCCCTATCAATAACCCGTGCCTGCCTTCTCCCCATATCCCTTGACTCCACCAGCCCCTAGAGCTCTACCTAACTCTCTCTTAAATCCATCCAGTGACTTGGCCTCCACTGCCCTCTGTGGCAGGGAATTCCACAGATTCACAACTCTCTGGATAGTCCCTCAGACTATCGTTGACTGGACCTTGCTGGCTTTATCTTGCACTAAACATTATTCCCTTATTATGTACCGGGGTGGAAGATTGCAACCTTCACGTGGTCCCCGCTGTCTCGACCAATGCAATCAACGTGTAAAAAATTACAAACAGGTCTATCTATGACCTACATTTAGTCAAGTCAAGTCAAGTCACATTTATTTATATAGCACATTTAAAAAACAACTCTCGTTGGCCAAAGTGCTTTATATTTGTTATAAGAATAGCACAAACAAAACAAGCTACATACATATATACATGTAGCCCTCACTCAGAGGACATCAGGAAAGGCTTGGGAGTATAGATAAGTCTTTAGTCTTGACTTAAAAGGGTCGATGGAGGGGCAGTTCTGATGGGAAAGGGGACGCTGTTCCACAGTCTAGGGGCTGCAACCGCAAAGGCGCGGTCGCCCCTGAGCTTATGCCTAGACCACGGGATATCCAGCAACCCCAAGTCGGCCGATCTGAGGGGCCTGGAGGTGGAGTGGTGGGTGAGAAGACTTTTTATGTAGGTGGGGGCAAGCCCATTGAAGGCTTTGTAGACATGGAGGAGGATCTTGAAGTTTATACGGAACCGCACAGGGTGCCAGTGGAGAGAGGCCAGGATCGAGGTGATGTGGTCCCTTTTTCGGGTGCCCGTCAGGAGTCTCGCTGCGGCGTTTTGGACCAGTTGCAGGCGGGACAGGGAAGATTGGCTGATGCCAGTGTAAAGGGAGTTGCAGTAATCTAGGCGGGAGGAGGTCATCAAACTGGAGGAATTTAGGCTGTGCACGCCCTACGCAAGAAGAAGAAGTATCATGTACCTAGTAAATGTATTGATTGTAATCACGTATTGCCTTTCTGCTGACTGGATAGCAGGCAACAAAAAGCTTTTCACTGTACACGTGACAATAAACTGAACTTTTAAGTGAAGGGCCTCTTTTGCGCACTCTGCCTCTAAACTAATAGTGCTTTGTTTTGAAGTTCTTTGCATCCAGGTGACAGGGTTTGTGAACAAGTGAATGTGTCTACAGTTGTACAGAAAATCGGTGCTGCTTTGATGTAACTGACCTATCTGCCAACTGTTCGGGTATTGAGTAGTGTACACTTACTCTATCTTTCTCTGCCCACCCATTGCAACTCTTCCCAGCTGTTAGTGTGAGGCCACACGCAAATTGGAGGAACAGAACCTCATATTTCGCTTGGGCAGCCTACAGCCCGACGATGTGAACATTGATTTCTCTAATTTCAAATAACCCCCTGCATTCCCTCTCTCCCCCTCCCCCCCTCACCCCCCCCCCCCCCCCCCCCCCGCCCCCCATCCTGGTCTTCCTACCAGTTCCACTGTTCACATTCCTGGACCATTGCCTCTTCCAGCCTACAATGGGCCATTATGGGCTCCACCCTTCCTTGGTCATCCGTTGCCGGCCCTGCGCTGTTCTGGCCTATTCTTACCTCCAGTTCCCTCGCCTCTACTTTCAGTTTAAAGAAGGGTCCCGACCCGAAACATCACCCATCCTTTTTTCTCCAGGGATGCTGCCTGGCCCGCTTGAGTTACTCCTGCACTTTGTGTCTAGCTTCGGTATAAACCGGCACCTGCAGTTCCTTCCTGCTCATCTTCCAACTATTGTTGGCGGCTTTTGCTGTTCAAACAAAGGGAGGTGGAAGCTCATTTCACCCGAGGTAAAATAGCTTTATTATTCCAATAGACAATAGACAATAGACAATAGGTGCAGGAGTAGGCCATTCGGCCCTTCAAGCCAGCACCACCATTCAATGTGATCATGGCTGATCATCCCCAATCGGTACCCCGTTCCTGCCTTCTCCCCGTATCCCCTGACTCCGCTATCTTTAAGAGCCCTGCATCCGTTTAGAATTTAATATTTTATGCGGATATTAAAGACACCTTTTTAAAGACCAGAAATATAGAACATAGAACATAGAACGGTACAGCACAAGAACAGGCCCTTCGGCCCACAATATCTGTGCCGACAATGATGTCAAGACCAATTCCTATCTGCCTGCATGTAGCCCATATCCCTCCAAATCGACATGCCTACCCAAAATTCTCTTAAACGGCACTATTGGATCTGTCTCAACAGCCCCCCCCCCCCCCCAACAGCTCGTTCCAGGCACTCACCGCCCTCTGTGTGAAACAAAACTTACCCTACTCATTGCTTTTAAACATTGGCCCCCTCACCTTAACACTATGACATGGAGTATTTGATTTGATTTTAGTATTTTGAAATGATTTTGACAGGAGAAATGTTCTGACCGTCGACCCTTTCTATTGCTTCTCATGATTTAATATACTTCTATCAGTTCTCCCACAACCTACGGTGTTCCAGAGAAAACAAGATCGGCAAAAGTATCGAATTCAAATACAATAACATTAATTGTAAACCTAACTGTGCCAATAATGTCACCAATAATGTTGGCGCCCGCATGTGTAATATATGCAACGTGAATTCACTGTGCAGTTGCATGTGTGAGAAATAAAACTCTATTAGCTATTGACTATTGAATTATTAACATGGTGAGCGTTTGACGGCACTGGGCCTGTACTCGCTGGAGTTTAGAAGGATGAGGGGATACCTCATTGAAACTTACCTATTAGTGAATGGCCTAATTCTGCTCCTATCACTTATAACCTTATGACCTAACCATGAAAGCTTTTTCACACCGTTCAGAAATACTCTGTGAAGCCACTTTGGGGTTGTCACGTTAGGTTACTGCAAGGTGTCCAGGATTCCTGCTGAAATTTAAACAGGGTCCAGTTTTTGGTTCCTAATTTAAGTTTTTTTTTTTTTTCTTTTCCGAGTGCCAGATTGCTAGTTGTAAATTTGCTCAAAATATGTTACATGAAAGTTAGGCTTCATCAACACTTGGTTGCTCATTACAGATGCTTTGATCCCGGCGTCTTTGAAATTCCTTACTCTCATCAATAATTCACTTTCAGGTGTAAATCTAGGTAGTGCAGCCACGTTCCGACATAATCTTTGTTCAGTTGAGCTTTCAAACAGCATTTTAATTTCAAAAACAACAAACCACTCCAGCAAAGCTTGAGCAAATATCTTACAGTTCGACTGAATAAGCTAAAATAATTCAAAAGGTCACAACATTTACTTTCATACTGGTTCCATACATCTGACAGGTCTCCTGTGGCTTTTCTTGCAGGTAGCTTGATGTCTCGGAATAAGATTATGCTGACTACCGACTGCACCGATGTGTCCGAGGCCAGTATTTAAATACTCACGATAGACACAGAAAAGCTGGAGTAACTCAGCAGGACAGGCAGCATCTTTGGAGGGAAGGAATGGGTGACGTTACAGGCCGAGACCCTTCTCACCCTTGATACCCGTCTTCCTAATGTAGATTATTTGATCTTATTTGATATTTAGTTGCTTATTCTTTTCAAGTTTCTAGTTAAAAGAATCTGGCTTTCTTTCTCTCTTTTAAGATTGTGTTCCTACTGTTGCAAAGACTGATGCATGGAGTCTGACACATCTCTCCCAGGCCAGAGCATCTGAACATAAGCGCCCTTTATGTGGCCGCTATTTGCATACCTTGGGTGGGCAAGCAATGAATTTCACTGTGACTTGTCACATGTGACAATAAAATATTCAATTCAATTCAATATGCACATGTAAATCTCCCATGACAATAGCATAAGTCCGACCCATTGATTGCTTGTGCCATGTAATGCATGTTATATTATTAGAGTCATACAGCGTGGAAACAGGCCCTTTGGCCCAACCTACCCACACCGACCAACATGTCCCATCTACACAAGTCCCACCTGCCTGCATTTGGCCCATATCCCTCCAAACCTGTCCTATCCATGGGCCTGTCTAAAGGTTTCTTAAATGATGCCTCAACTACCTCCTCCGGCAGCTTGCTCCATACACCCACCACCCTTTGTGTAAAACGGTTACCCTCAGGTTCCTATTAAATCTTTTCCCCTTGACCTTTTCCCCTTCTCGATTCACCTACTCCAGGCTTGAGACTCTGTGCGTCAAACCTGATCTATCCCTCTCATGATTTTATGCAATTTTATAAGATCACCACTCATCCGCCTGCCCCTCGAGTCCTGGCAACTAGGCTAAACTAAAGGCCCTGTCACTGCTGGAAGAACACAGTGGGTAAACAAGAATCCGGAGAGGCAAAGGGATGGTTGACTGGAGACACAAGTGACTGCAGATGGTGGAATCTGGAACAACAAAAAAACAAACTGCAGGAAGAATGGGCTAATACTGATCTTTGATTCAACATCAGACAAACAGAACACTCGGAGACAGCGGTAGAGCTGCTGCCTCACTGCGCCAGAGACCTGGGTTCAATCCTAACCTCGGGTGCTGTTTGTGGGCAGTTTGCAGTGTGCAGCCGTCTGTGTGCCGTTTCCCCTGGGTGCTCCACTTTCCTCCCACATCCAGAAGACGTGCGGGTCTGCGGTGGAGGCCGGTTCTCTGGATGCTTTCAAGAGAGAGCTAGATAGGGCTCTTAAAAATAGCGGAGTCAGGGGATATGGGGAGAAGGCAGGAACGGGGTACTGATTGGGGATGATCAGCCATGATCACATTGAATGGCGGTGCTGGCTCGAAGGGCCAAATGGCCTGCTCCTGCACCTATTGTCTATTGTTTGTAGGTTAATTGGCCCTCTGTAAATTGCCCCCCGAGTGTGTGTGTGTAGGGATTGGATGAGAAAGTGGGATA